>RXPK01000044.1:3276014-3902865 GCA_004143645.1 Protaetia brevitarsis
AAAGAAATATTTATAAGTCCTAAGAAAAACAATATTTGAAACAAAATAGTGCTGAAAATAATTGATATTAATTCCAAACTAAAACTCCTTTGTTGAATAGTAAAGAAATATTTGGTCGAATGACTCTACAATTTATATTCGAATAAATACTCTATTGATGTAAACACGCGAAATTATTTGTAATTAATAAAGCATAATCTTTAGTTTAATAAATTTGTTTTTTTGGCCACAAAAAAACTTTAAAGCACATTATATGAAGATGTCCACGGTTTTGTCCTCATAGTTTTTTCGTAAATATAAAATTACAGGTGTTAATAGTTTGACCAAAAAAACTGTCAAAATCACTACACGCCATTTGCCCGTTGCTCCTTCCACAATTGGCGGTGTGTTTCGCAAAAAACACCACCGTGTGTGCAATGGGGAAATGGTCTCGGTAACAGGTCACTAGGAAAATTTATTTTGGCAAGTAATAGATAAATATTTAATAAATTATGTCTGTCATGTAGAAAAATTATATTGAGTATGAAACTTAGTGTAGTGAAATAGAAGAACCGCCATCTTCACAGCAACTTCAGTACTTCTAGAATATGCTTAACGTATTTACTACTACAGGCCAGAAACTTTGCTATTATATGTTTAGAACATCATGACGTTATAATTTAAGTAATATAATTTTGACGTAAATCTACTACTACTACTACTAAATAGTTCCTTTGGGTAATTTATCTGAATTTATCTTTGATATCATATATGCACTCTCTCCCTCTCTTGAATTGGCGGGTATTAATTATTAATGACATCCTTGACAGCGTTTTATTACAACAAATTATTCGTGTTTCTTTAGTTTCGACTTCTTTTTTATATTTTATTTATTCGCCTTCCTTGGATAAGTGAAGTTTGACTCTGTAGATGGCGCTCGTTTCCGATGTATTACATTATTTTTGATTTTTTTTTTTGGATATGTTATGTTCACTGAAAAGGTGAAATCTCCATACCGAATAGAGACCAGGCACGTAGTGAAATCACTGCTAATGAAAACTGGTACACGGATGGATCCAAATCCAGCCGGGGACAGGAGCCGGTATTTGTTGGGCCCAGTCCTAATCAAAGATATTCATAAGCCTGGGGGAAACATACAACGGTCTTCCAGGCAGAGGTATCCGCCCTTGCAGCCTGTGCAGAAATGATTGCAAAAGGGGGCTACATGAGGAGGAAAATTAATATAATGACTGACAGCCAGGCTGTCATTAAGGCAGTCTCAAACCCTGTAACTAGGTCAAAACTAGTTAGGGACTGCAAACAATCCCTCAATGCACTGGCACGAGACAAACACGGTGTCTCTGATTTGGTGCCGGGACATGAGGATATAAAGGGCAACGTAATAGCCGATGAACTAGCCAAGGAGGGCTCTAAGAGACACTTCATGGGTCCAGAGCCCGCATGTGGGATTACTAAAGATTTCGCAAGAAGGGAGATCTGGACCTGGTTAGATAAAGAAAGTACAAAGAAATGGAGGTCGACTGAAGGTCAACTCCATACAAAACGCTGATAGGGGATGGGGATGGTAGTTTCTCTGATAACCTACTCAAGCGCAGTAAGAAAGAAGTTAAACCATTACTGGGTTGGTAACTGGACACTGTCCTCTGAAAAAGCATCTATACAACACAGGTCGTGTAAGCGAACCGTGGTGTAGAAGATGCGAACTACAGGAGGAAACGAGTTTACACGTAATCTGCACATGTGAGGAACTAAAGGTACTCAGGCAGAAATATTTCGGAAGAGATCTATTGGAGCTCTCGAAGGTCCTCAAGTTTCCACTGGGCAAGATACTGGGCTTTATAGAGCACACCAAGCTGTTCGAGTGGAAATAAGAGAATCAATAGGGATGGTACAATGAGCATCAAGCTCAAGTGCCCGGACATCAAGTGCCCACCCTAACTTGAATGAATGAATGGATGAAATGGATATGTTTGCCGTGAAATGATCAATATTTATAAGTAATGAAGCGGAATTCATTTTTCTTTTAATATTTTGTTCTTTATGTATGCTTTTCAAGTGAATTTGTATAATGTATTTTCATAAAAATGTCATTGACAACGACAACACCACTACCACACTAACCGCTACGCTTGCGCCCCAATTATTCTTTCAAATTGGCAGAATCACACATAAAGCTGTTTCTGTTGTTAGACATTTCCCACCTCTATACTTTTTTCCTCTAATAACGTTTTAATTTGAACACGTCGGACGACGTACACTAATACAACATACAGAAATTCATTGTAACCGTTATGATGGTGTTTGCATGCCATACCGGTATGTTATTTTTAACGTTTTACGTAAATGATACTACATATGGGGGAATATCTCTATCGATAATCGTTTGAAATAAGTAAGAGGCTCTTTTCTTTTTATTTCGTGAATATTGCGAACATTTTGAAGCAGATATTACTACAAAAAGTGGTTGATTAAGTCATATTTTAAAGCAAATGATCTTTTCTAAAAGAACAATATTCTTTTACTGATATATAATCCTATTTCGTGACATTCTAGTTGCACAACCAACTCAATAGCTTTTGCTGTTATAGAGGTACCAGATGTGGTGTGCCAGGAATATGCCGTCCCCCATCACGGAACAAAATACTCGTTAACCGGAAGTCCGCCACCTCTGCTCAACATCCTACCGAAGCCCCCGCCCGTACCCCCGCCACCGGAAAGATATTACCCGTCGGAGGACATATGCAATCGACTTCCCGTCACTCCATCGCCGCCGATATCGCCGCCGCCGCTAGGCCACTGTCGTTCGAAAATTAACCGGCATTTCATGCTACCCCTGAGTCCGGAACCTGACGACCACTCCGATCAAGAAAAGGACATCGAGGTGCAGGTGTTCCCACGCGATCAATTGCGTGTAATCGAAAAACTCGGGGAAGGCCAATTTGGCGACGTGCATCTGTGCGAGCTCCTATTGAGTCCGACCCAGATGGGATACAGTGACTGTTGTAAATTAGTGATAGTGAACACGCTGAGGCTGGAAACCTATAGGAACGAATTTATTAAAGAAATGCACGCTCTCGCGAGACTGAAAGACGTGAACGTTGCGCGACTTTTAGGGGCTTGTTTAGATAGTGAGCCCATTTGCGCCGTTAGAGAGTACGTCGAAATGGGGGATTTGTGTCAATTTTTGCAGGAGCACGTAGCAGAAACGACCACGCCGCTTACATCGACAGCAAACACTTTAAGGTGAGATACGGCGCTAACGGCGAGGTGTTTAACTGCTTTCCGCGCCGAAACGTGCATTACACGAATTTCGTGTTGATACAGTATTAGGGTTGAAATCGTTTGGAGGCCCTTACTTCCTCTTACTGTCGCACAAATACGTGCTTCCCCTTAGTACAAATTTATATGGATTAACTCTACTCTTCAAAATTTACTGGTAAAATATTTTTTTCTTTTATCAATTATTATGCGTTTGCATTTCTCAAGTTTCAAAGTAATTTAGATCTTGAAAACATTTAAATCCCTAACCGTTTTTTCGTGTTTGATTAATAAAAACAAGTAGAATATAATGAAACGGAAATAAAACATCCCATTTTTCGAAATATACAGCGTGTTTCACTGGTGTTCATATACAATTCGTAAAAAGTTACAGGAGAAAAAAATATGGGATTTTGTATGTTTCGTAACCTTGATCAGCCTTAAATTTTTTTCTAAAACAAAATACTCCAAATATTATTGAATTTTTAAAACCATCAGTAACAAATAAGGTTTAACCTAAAACTCGTTAATTTGCGAGACATTTTTAATTTTCTAAAAATTACGTCATACTTATATCGTTTGGGAATGGAGAAATTTCCTAGAGTGGGGTACTCGCCCAGCTCCAGTTCAGGATTACCATAGTAATAAAATCGGGTATTACCCGAAATCGAGCTTTAGCCGGAATCGGGTTTTCAACTATTTGGTTCTAGAACTATTTTTCATGTAATCGGTCTGATACATATGACAATTTATAAGATTTAAAGATTAGTTGTCAATATTTTTGACAAATTGTAGAATTTAATCCTACAAACATGTTTACTTAATTTAATCTAGGAATACGAAAACTGATAAAATACAAATACACATATTGATGTTTGTTGAATCTAGGAGCTTATTCTGTAAGGAATTATTGTATCGTGGTGAAATGTCAAACTTTCGATGCTACTCTCTCTTTTTTTAACTTTGTGATAGTGCACAACGGTGCATATTTTGCTAATATCGTGTCACGTTAATTTATTATTTTCGACATATTGGAAGGTGTTGCTGTAGATATTGCTTTTGATATTTCAGACGTTATGTCCGATCGTTCTTTTTTTTTTGGATCTACTATACAACGCAAATCACCCGACAATGTCGGACAAAATTACAGAAACGATACATTTCGACAATACTTTATTTGTGATTCTGTAAAATATTTAAATCTAATGGCACTATCAAGCACTATGTCAAGAAGTAAATAATTTCTTAAAGTTTTATTGATATTGTAATACTTTCAGTGTCATCCTGATGAAGTAGTAATAAAAAGCTACAAAAGCTTGAGCTAACAGTGATTTGAGTGTTCATTGGTTCATTGACCGACCTACCCAACATATTTCTTTATTTCGCTGGGAAATGTTTTCCATGTGCTATTTGTTTTATTGTTTGCAATTCTTTTTCATATTCTGCAAGCGGTAATAGAATATTAGTGTAATCCATGAATATCTACAACAATTGAGTGTTGAACATTTGTGTGAGGGGTAGTGGTGTGAGTTATATACTCTAACAATATCATACCGTATATATATATATACCAAGAGGCATCATGGTGATGAAACGGTTGTATTATTAAATGAACAATCTTTCAAAACTAAAAGTTTTCTTTTTTCAATACTCCATTTAATTCATCATTTTTTGTTTTCTCACATACTGTATATTTCTTCTCCTTTTTAATTTTGCTTTTGTATAACTATTACACAATTACAAAATTTTCACTTTTATATATTTTTTATATTATAATATTTTTGCATTGTGGTCGTTTGAATCTACGCTAAAAGACAAAAACCATGTTTCTGGGAAGCTTTTGTAGAAATCAGTATTTCTCGTAGACTGAAGAATTGGAAAATAATAATAAGAATGAGAATGCTTCCTAATAGTAACTACTTATTCATTTACTATGAGACTAATCCATTTTAGCAGCAATTAGTTTCGACAGGCAGCTTCATGAGGCTGTATTTTCATAATACCAGAACAGTCATTAAGGTTAAACATTAAAAAGCAAAAGGACTTGATGTTGAATTAAATTTACTGACCGGACATTGTAAAGTGAATATATCTTCCCAATGCCCGTCCGCTTTTACAAATCAAGCAGCAAGATTGATTTTAATAACCCAGTAGTCCTCAGAGAGTTTACATACTGATGTTTTTGATTATTTTATAAAGTATTGTTTGAGATTGTTAAGTATTTTTTTCTTAGTTTTTTTTTTTAAGTAGAACTAATCTGAGCACTAATTGGTTTTAGGAGCCTTTTTACCAATTAAAATTCAAAGGTTACTTTTTTTTTTATTCTAGAGCAATAAAAATTTAGAACTATTAACCATATTTTATATAAATATACCTTTTCCTATTATATTTACGATTTATATGGCAAAACTATCTTTAGTAAAATTGTCTGTGCTGACAAAGATGGATAGCTATATATTTAATATTCCTGAAAATACCCCCAATTCAAGGGATCGAGATATTAAAGTGTCGATAAATATCTTTGCATTTGCTCAGATATATATCGATTAGGGTTTAACGTAAGCTAGCTCAGTGAGGGTTCGATTTCTGGAGATCTGTATTGAAGCCTCGTTCATTGCGCTGGGCACAATTACATGTATGTATATGTATTTCATATCGTGTTTATGAAACATAACACAAATACTAAAATTTATAAAACAAAATATTATTACCTATTTGTGAATTAAAACCTGCGTTTATATTTCTTAGGCATCTTTTATAATAATTACGTATGTATACATCGTCTAACTAAGTAAAATGGTTTCATGCAATAGACGACATGTTATTTTCCATTACTGCATTTTGCAAGCAGAAATAAAGTGCTAGAAGACCCGCACGTGTTTGTATAAAATAAACAAATGATGTGTAATAAGAAGTCGGATTTGTTATATCACATCTCAGAAATCTCTAGCTAACTCGAATGCCACACTCACTTGCGCTGTATCGGTATATTCTCAAAGCCTTTACTTCGTTCGTTAAACTCTAATATCGATATTCACCAACGATACTGAGTATCGGTACTTTTCTTTCCATACTGCGTCCCAATTAATTTTCCATGAAAAATATAGAGTACCATTAAAAAAAAAATCAAATTGCATTCAGTGGTGGCCCCTCTTAAAGAGCCAAGGGACCATGGCTCCACCATTGCGAATCACAAATTATTAATTAAAAAGATTTTATTTTCTGTAAAAATACCGATAAATACACGTATACACACACACATTTAAGTACAGAGCGAACGTTGCGATTCCCATGATTTGATGCGATGAAACAAAACATTTACTTTATGTAATAAGAACAAAAAAACATTGCAGGTAAAAGTAAATAAAGAAATAAAAGTAAAACACTCAAAACTGACACTATTACCAATAAACGAATGTAAAATAAAGTAATAACAGAAATAATAACTATGGAAATCTGGAACGCACGTCTAAAACAAAATAGATGATAGAAGCAACAGGCCATCAACTGACGAACTATCTCCCTCAGTGATAAGGTATACCAACCACAAAATAATTTATTCTGTGATGCCAATATATATATAGTTATTACACAAATATTACTAAACTTATAGTACTTGGCTTCCATCTATTGAGGTTTACGGGAACTGCCATTTGCTTTCCTTGTCTGACACCGCTGGGACTTTTGACCAGATTTAAGTTACTACCCCATGACGACAATTTACGAAAAATCCAGCGTTGTTTATATTGTGCCGGTATGCACAAATGCAGTTCCTTAGAGGAACAAAACACAACATTCAATTTATAAAATAGAGAGAAATAAAAAAAATATATCGAAGGTGTGTACATATACGGCACACATTTTTTTTTCGAATTAACGGCAATATTGTATACGAACAGAATAATTGATTTACCCTACACGTCTGCTGCAAAGCTTTGCTCAATTATGTTCATGTTTTTTTTGAATCTAATCGATCTGTAATTATTATTTTACTATCAATGTTTTTTTATGAATTTTTACCGCGTGTCCCATTGTCTTTATAATTAATAAACAATACTATTTTTTATGCTTCACGCCATTCAGACATCAACTTTAAATAAAATAAGAATAAGAAGCAAATTATAAATAAATTTTGTGAAATAGGCAATAATTTTGCTTCCTTATTTCTAAGATGTTCCATGACGTTGAGATTTATTTTTCAATTAATACTTCGAATAATTTTGCTTACTAACAATAAGTAGTTTTTGCTAAAATCAATTCTTCCATTCGGAACAGATGTTATATATCAATACACATGCATGCATTTAGGTATATGTATGTGAAGTGCCAGGATCGAAGGAATGAATGAGCAAATCTTTTACTTGATAAATAAACTCAACGATGATTTGGCTTTGTGAATACACAACCGATCCTTGTATATCTACTATTTTTTGCATTTTAAAGTAGATATACCATTTGCCCACGCTGACATTTTAGGGAGACGTCAATTTTTAATTTCACTGTACGAGCAGTTTAAAGACTAAATACATATATGCAATTCCGAAGGAAATACGTTAGTATTTATATTTAGGTAGATAAGTATTCCCAATAAGAACTTTTTTTTCTATTATTTTTCATGTTAAAATTGCTTCTAAATTTATTCACATTAAATTGTTTGTGTCGGTATTATTTTAGTTAGGGCCATTGTTACAATCGCGATTTAAACCGTAGATCAATAATCTTCGGTTTAAACTTCACTTTAGACTTACAATCGATGTAAATAGAAAAAAATAAGCTCGACCTTCCCATATTTAATCCTTAAATAGCGATTGTAATAATGGCCCTTAGCAATAAATGAGGTAATAAATTGCGGCAAGCTGAGCTAAACTGATTCAAAACTTTGTAAAATTAATAAAATGGAGGGGAAAGGGAGTTGGCCCGTGATTGGCCTCACCATTCAATATTGTCATGAGCCGCCACTAGTTGTATTACATTAAAGTTAAGCAAATGTATTAATACAAGTTAAAACACTATATCTTTACTCACCCAAAAGTTGGTTAAATGCAGGACATAAATTATATAGCTAAATCAATATCAGAAGTAATGTAGGCCACAGTAAATTGGGTAATATAGTAGATACAAAGCTAGAGACATGTAATCAAGGATTGCATTTGGATTGTAGCTACCGTTCGTATGTTGATATTATCCTGTAAAAAAATATATGTATACCCACAGAAACAAGTAGTAAATGCTTACAGCCCTCTAATTTAAGCGCATTCATTAAAACGTAAATATCGACATCACTCCCCTACACATGTCGATTCTCAATTTAGTCAATGTATTTATGGAAACAGGCAATTTTTTCGGTGTAATTGCAATGATTTACGACACTACCGAGAAAAACAAAAATAGCGGACGAAAAAGTCGATACGAAATTCAAAACGCTTTTTCCTGCTGTTATTAATTGTTTCTCGCTTATTTTCAGTTACGGTGCCTTATTTATTATGGCAAACGACAAATAGCGTCTGGTATGAAATACTTGGAGTCGATGCATTTCGTTCACAAGGATTTTAGCAACGAGGTAAGGGCAAATTTCGTAATTTACTTTGCAAAGTGTTCTGTTATTATTAATGTTCCGAACTTATTTAAATTGTCACTTTAATATTCACGTCACGTCCGGGGTGTATTTTCATTAGCCGGAAGTCGTTCAACCGAGAAACGGCATCAGGCAGTAGTAGACTAATTAAAATGCGACTTGAAATGCGGCTTTGGGCGTCTTTCATACCCGAAAACGTTCTGACAAGCTGTCGTATTGTTTATGCACATAAATATGTACTACAAATTGAAAACTAAATAGCCCGGCTCTGATTGCGGAATTACTTTCTTACAGCGGATTTTATGACGTTCTCAATGAAATGGTTTGCATATGGAATGGAAGGTTTAAGACTTAAAGAGTTCCCCATTTTAATTCGCTTTACTGTAATTTAATTTCTTCCTAAGGGTCCCACCAGTCGTTTAGCTCCTGCTACTTAATTTAAATTTACGGATGTGTATTCCTCCTATATCATCTCAGAATATTAATTCGCTACCCAAATTGTAAGGAACTGGGCGATTTCTTGAATAATGTAGTTTTTACTTTCACCAAACTTTTGAATTAGAACCCTGTAGCTGTTAATTGGAATAGTTATACATTTTCCAGTCAGCGTAGACGTAGTATAACATCAAGAAACAAGAACCAACTTCATTCGAAAGATTAAGACTATTTTTGAGATTATTCCTACGTAGAAGCAAGAAAGGCAATTAATTTAGATAATAGTTGGAAGAATTTATATGTGGTAGTGATTTTTTCGTTCAGAAAATGAAGTGCAAAAAATAAGAAAACCAAAAGGAAGTATCCCAATTTCTTTTTGTCAAAAGAATTGGCGGGAAGCCAATAAGCAAATATAAGAGCATGTATTGAATTTTTCACTAAACCACTAATATTCATTTCTGGATTTAAAATAAATGAAAAGGAAAATGGAGTTACATATACAATAAGTGAATTTCATACAATAAGTGAATTACTCGGTGCTGAGAAATAACCGAAAAGGTGAGGCAACTGGAAAGAACCCAGTAAACACATTTATATCTCAGACACGTAACAAATACGTATCCTCTGATCTTATCTATTTTCTCAGACACATATCATGTAAGGCACAGGTAAGCTTCATTGGGTGCGGTAATGTCCCCATCAAGATTCTCTTTGATGTGTTCCTGAGGACATCACATAGATATGATTCTGATATATGAACACTGTTTATTTTCAGAGCGATTATTATGTTCTCTGTATGATACATAATTTAAGGGCCGTTTTACACCTAGCTATTTATTGCGCAATTTATTGGCTTATTTAAAATTGTTACGTGTTTATACTACGTAATAAATCGTGTTACACACGTCACAATTTTAAATTGGCCAATAAATTGCGCCAATAAATAGGTAGGTTAAAACGGCCTTTAGGAATAGGTAAACGACATTTTCGAAACTACATTAAGTTATATATTTATCCATTAATAAATATATGTAAATATTATTGGATTTACAAGATATAAAGAACTCACTTCCCGCTCCGTCCGTGTGTTCGTTATAATCCTCGAATTATGACGTCACAACTCCTAAAAGTGGAAATAAAATGGTTCTACACAGTTCACAAACTTTTATGTTATTTCTTTGTTCGAACCATTCTGGCCTCCGATTCTTTTTGTGAATGATCGCTAAAACGAAATTAATTAAACTTTTTAATTTGAAAACCAGCACGTAATTCACTTATGATTTTTGGAGAATTAAAATCATCGCTTAAAAGTAACTCGAAATTATTCAAACTTTGTTTAGAATTGAGGGATAGTAGGTGTTCTATTTCCTCAGTATAGTCGTCCGCAGCTGATCCTTCATCTATCTTGAGATGTTTTAGTGAAATAAAAACTATATCACACAAACGGTGTATTGGTTTAACTGTACTGTCGGTCAGAAATTTCAAACTGCGGGAAACACAAATACGAAATACGAATAGTTCTTAAATAGCACCAGATCAAGGATATGTGATGTATTATTAGGTACATCTCTGATACATCACTATAATGTATCTAGCGCCACGAATCGCAGTTCAGTTCAGATAACATTTACGATACATACTGCTGTGAACTGATGGTCCAAGCATATAAGTTTAAAGAAATTAAAAATGACAAAATTAATTTAGCTAGCTCAGCAAAAATGAATTTAAAAAGGCGCCAGAGATTCTTACAACTCAGAGTAACTATCTTAAAAAGTAATAGTGGGCGTTTGCAAAATTGACTTTCTTTAAAATCCCCAAAAATTGAAATGGTCGATTCAAAAATAAAAGAACTATTTAAGATGATATTTAAAATCATTAACTTTTATTATAAAAAGAGAAAAAAAAAAAAAACATTTACTACAAATTACAGGAAAATTAAAACCATAGTATATAGATTCTGGCAAAAAACAAACTCTGCATATGAATCTACAATTTAAAAAGGCCAATGCAAATCCTTTAGCAAAATAAATGGTGAAATTCGTTCTAGAAGGACTTTCTTATATCCACAAAAAAAATCCACGTGGTTTCAAAAATTCAAAGCAAACTAAAATTTAATTCAAATAACGTAGAGAAACAAGTAAAATTAAAAATGAAATTTAAATCAAGCTCACAGCTTCACTTCACCTACCCCGAGGTGATTAAAATACTAATTTGAAAACTAACTTTAATTTAAACTCTAACCGCGATCGCTTCTAAAACGAAAATTATTAAAGAGCCTTACATGTAAATTGTGCACAACGATCTAACGCTAATTAATAAACGAATTACTAGATGGACGATTTTAAAATTCAAAGCAACGAACTACATTTTAACTTAAAACGAATTACCAGAAACGGTAACCAAAAACAACAAAACAAGACCATACACGCGCTCGTCTATCTGGTAACTGCTCGGGCCTCTAAGGTAACATTCTCATATATATGAAATTTACATCTTCTGCGTGCGATGACCGCAACGCATCGCAAAGAAAAAAAACTAGCATATAAACTATATACAGGAGTTACGAAATGTACAAATAAATGAAATTAACTATACACAGACTGAACAAATAAAAATGGTACTAACAATTAAATCAAAATTCTTAGCAAAATAAACAAATATAAGAATTGTGGAAACTCTATCATTGTTTTGACAAGACTGATTTGGAATAAACAAAAATACACATTTAAATTTCCGAAACCCGGGGTGCCATTCCACAGCAATACGTTTATGTAGCATTTACGTATCTAAGTTACATAGTTAGACACAGTTCCTTAAATGATACTTAGGAGAGATGTAACAGACACATGTGTGTTTACTGGGAAGTAACAAATTTGAAGAAGAAACGGGAGCACATTAATCTTGTGAGTATTGATGATGAAGATGACGTTACAAAAAATACAGAAATAGGTAAATGCTTCTGAAATAATGTAAAACTTGATTGAGCAATAACAATAACTAAGAGGAATGAAGTACAAATTTCACCATATAAATATCTGAATTAAATTCTAGTCAAACAATGTGTAAGTACTAGCACGTAAGGAAGAAAACTACTTCTTAATCTAATTACTCCGATAAACAATAATCCATATCCAATCAATTGTAGTGCACTGACGATGATCCCAAGCTTAACTGGCTAAAGATCTCTTAAATAAGCAATCAATCTTTCTCATTGCTGCATCTTATCTGACATGAAATTAACACAAACTATTTTCGTTTTTAACTGTTCCTCCTAAAGTCATACTATATAATGTATGTAATAACGTTAATAATATTTCATGGTAAAAAGAGCCTATATTAGCTAAAGGGTATGTAGTGTCCCACAGAATATTGGGTGTTCTATAACAAACGATACAATTTCTGTGCCATACACATTGAATGACCGTTTACAATGCCAAAACAGTTGAATAAACGTTTAATCTTGGTTTATAGCTAGTGTGTGCTTGAGTAAGGGTGGTACTACACTCCGGCCTAAGAGGCTTTTGTGTCTCCTAATTTAAAACATTTACAACTAGCCGTCCAATTCCATTTCTATTAAAAAGTGCAAGATCGGCGATTAGGTAAATCTCCCTCTTCAATTGCCCAGTGCTGCGCCAATTGAAAGAAAATGAATTGTGGATTCCCCACAGAATCTGCATTCTTTGTTTTCTAAGCCTATCCAGATGTGCTTTTATTTTGCAATGGCTTGATAGGATTTCTGTTAGTATTCGAATATTTTTCTACTTAGGTTGATGCATCATATATATAGATCTCCTTCGGTTATAGGCTCTCAGAAAAGTTTCAGCTTCCTCCATCTCTTAGATTTTTTCCCAATATTTGGACTTCGTTTGTATAACTTTCTATTCTAGTTTCTCCAGTATTATGATGTTACTTATTCCGTAAAAACGGTTCTGCCCTCAAAAATAGTGCTCCAATTTTTTTAACGATTTTGCATTTAATCCATTTTCTTCCACAACTCTGTGCCCCACCTGCTTTTTACCAAGTACATTTAATTTTTCTATGTATTCCCAAACTATTTTAGAATTGACTAGACGTCAGCTCAACTCATTGCACGTGATGGCTGTTTAACTATCAGAGATTGTGATGATCTCTTGTTTTCTGTGATTTCTCGTAAACCATTTGATGGCATTTCTATTCATTATCAAGATAGCGTTATGATTTTACTCACTCTTACAACTAAGCATTGTGGTAAAATCTTTCGCAAAGCTAGTTTTTGGCACGTCGTTTCTGGGCTTGTTCCGAAGTTGGTCACTATCAAGAGATTCAGGTATATGCCTCTTATCTTTCGATATGAGAAGCTAAATAATTGCAATTCACCCTAAATCCCGTGCTCCACTTAAAGGTACTACACGGGGTTACCTATTCTAAGTACTACATGGATTCCATAACAATTGAAATGTTCCTACTCTAACTAATAATTTCCCTATGATTATTAATATATAATATAATAAATAATAATAACAAAATTATTAAGTTATTAATAAGTAAATAAATCAGTCATCTATCAGTCGTTATTATGTTCCCGCCCATGGAATAATTTTAGCTATCTCCCAGCATTCGCCGAGAACTAAGGAAAAACCATTACCTTAAAAAAAACCTTAACTCTGGGAGCAGGGTCTGGAAAGCAGCCCAGGTCTTGTTACTGATAGCTAGCAAATTATGTTATTATTATTCTTCTGGTTTTGGAAGAGGCAGCCTCCACGTCCTTTCAGTTCCGATAGCTGTGCCGTCTCCAGGAAGCTCTTCGATTCTTCGCACATTGTGGAGTTGTCTTTTCTTGCAGCAGAAACAGAAAGATGGACCAACGTAAAGAATTTTTCGAAATAGTCTTCACCAAAATATGAAGAGGAGTAAGATTTTATACCATATCAATAACAGCCGATGGGCTGATTCCTATTCCTCTAAGTATGCATACATCAGATAATAATTGGTTACTTCAAGCTCGTGCATATTCCATAGAAGTCGTGTGGGAGTTCGTCTACTGTCAGGCTCCACATAAGCGCGATACCGCGTATCGGACATCCTCTAGTTGTACTAACTGAGATGGTTGTATCCTCTCTGCTTCCATTAATCTAGTGGAAAGCAGTTGCAGCACCCATCTGGAGATGGCACCTTCTACTCTCTATTAATTAATACCTTTTTAACAGTAGGAAGTGTTTTCAAGGGCCTCTCAATGTCTAGAAAAGTACACTCTATATTTTTTTCCATTCTCATTACTTCTTGGATTCTAACTGTCATCTTCTTCTTCTACTTCTGACGTAATTATCTATAGATATTTTACGCCATTTTCATATGCTTTTGTTGTAGAAGTGACTTTGTTCTTTCTTTTGATAGCCCTGGATTACTCGGGCTTTATTACCCGTGATAAGATTTCGTTTTGTCGTTTTTGGAGGTATCCTATCCCGTTCTGGTGGTTTAAGGGGTTGCAAGGTATTTATGGTGCATTTACGCTGTTTGTTATTGGATATATATCACGCCATTGTTGCAGCTTCCTTGATGTGTTCCTCAAGTAAGTTTTTGGTTCGTCATTACTACATGCAGTCTTGCAGTGATAGGCTTGAAGCTGTCCCTTCTCAGTTTTCTGATGCCTGTACTATAGGAGGTAAACCATTCCGTGTCGCTCTGCCAATTTCCGAATTTAATTTTGACAAATGGGTGGGTCTCTACATTTTAACAATAAAATATCAGCGGTATTAATGGAAATATAGTTTGACATATACATGTACCAATACATTATTGATATATGGTAAGCTGTATTTCAGTAGGATATTTTGACGTTTAGCATATGGGTGAACTAAAACAAAATTAAACATTTATACATCTCCAGGAGAAGAGCTAGAATTGTACTGAAGCTATGGTACTGAGAAACTCATTTACCTTTAATTAATGTTTACAATGATGATGTATTGATTGATACTGCAGGAAATTAATTTATTTACGCATGAGAATAGAGAGTACTAACTTACAAAATAACTGTAACATGCTTATATTTAATTAGTAGAATTGTACAAGAAGAAACAGTACAGCAGCTAAAATGGCTACGCTTTGTTAACTTGCGTACCTATTTCAAAAATAAGGCGTGTTCACATAACTGTCTGAATTTACTGCAAGTAACGATGTCTGCATTGCCACAGAATCAATATTGAACTTCAACTACAAACAAGTACAAGAGATTTATAGCGTCTAATAAAGTAAAAGAGTTATATAAATCTAGTATTCGAAAGTTTATCACCAATCATACGTTAGATTAGAAATATATTAAGTGAATATCGTCGATTTAACATAAAATATGTTCTTATTTGGTACACAATAATGCATCTCGCATCTTACAATCGACGGTTGGCTTCACTAATCTAAAGAAATCCTACTTTTAAAAGTCTCTTGAATAAAGATTTATGCTTCTGAAAAGGAATGAGAAGTACGTAAATCCCCTAATTTCCAAACATTCTATTTGCCCGTTAAAAGGAACACACGAAGTTTTGATAGTGAGTGCGTATGCATGTGACCAAATAATAACATCGATTAAAAAGAAGCAACATTTTCCACATTTGCAGCAATTGAAAAGTAGTTCAAAATAAGTTGGAGAAGCAGGAATGAGTCGGCTTCAATTTCCATTTCATTATATTATCAAATATCTCAATTCTTTTCTCATTCCTCTATTTTTCTTGATAACACGTTGGCATTTGGTATAATTGTCTTACCTATTTTATCTTGTTCTTGTTGATATCATTTCATATTTCTTCAGAGTTCGCCTTATTTTTTCTTTTGGAGTATACGATCCTTATAAGTGTGTTCATTATGTGTAAAAATTCCTCCTCGTTCCTTTTATCCTCTTCTTCTTCTAGCCATTTAGCAACTCGACTCTTAACAGCATGAGAGTGAGTGGATTAAAGGCACCGAAAAATTGAATTGTTGGAATGTACCAAAATTTGCTTAAAGATACTAAATAATAGAGTTAAATACGGGCAAACAAGTATTGACAGACCTGAACCAAATTATTTGTTCATTTAACTTTAGTTTAGTTAAAATCACGAAATATTTTCTCAAATTTGTTAAATCTTTTCTGACAAAAGATATTTTGCTGTCGTAAATATATCGGTTTTTAGTGTGATCATAGTCAATTATGATTTCTTATATTAGATAAAATAACACAATATACACCGACTTATTGAATTTACTGCATCATTTGCGATTACTAGATTTTTTGACGTTTGCAGCCTTTTAAATATAATCTGAGGTATTCTGGTATTGCTAGTGTAAGCACAAGAGCGTAGGTATTTAGTGTTATATCAGTAAACCACATGCCGTGTTCAAAAAGTCCTCTTTAAACAAAACTCTTTTTTTTGAAATAGATCATGGTAGCTTTTATTACAGCAGTGAATTCTGCACAGATTTCTATATCGTTTGGTATAAATATTTTGCAAGCCTATTCTGGGTAGTTTTTGAAATAAAAGCACTTTTGCATAAAATTCCCTGAAATATTCCAAAATTTATAGTTTCAAGCAAGTGAAACTACCCTTTTTCTGCAAAGTACTTCGTGTATTATTTTTAGATGAAGGTATTATCTATTTTAGCAAACTTTGGTATTTACTACTTGGGATACTATCGTTAACAGTTTTCCAATCATTAGTTTTATTAAGTTTATTTAACTTTTGAGAATATATATTATTAGCAAGCTAAAGGAATTTACCTGTTAATCTTTTTCAATTTTTTAAAAATCGTTTGAAAATAAATTCAAATAAGAAAAAAATTAAGAAATTATTGTGTGCCGAAAGAAACGGTAGCCATACTGGCTATTTTCGCACAACTTGAAGTTTCTTTACGTCTTTCTATGTTCCTTAATAACCAGGACGATAATGATCATTATTTGGAATATTATGGTTGTATATATCCCTTAATTTCTTTTAGTATTTTTTTATATTAACTCTGAATACTTTTTTTATCCTTTCGCTTTGTATTGTTTTATTTAAGAATAATTTGTAAAGGAGTTAACAGCATTAATATAAGAGATATCACTTGTTTGTTGTTATATGTCATGCCTTGCTAGTATATAATTATCAATTTGCATTCTCCATAACTAAACGTAATTTACTAATGAATGAGAAACCAGTAATATTCTGAGGTATAAATAAATTCTTAAGTAGTAGTAACTTAAGTAATCTTATGCAAAAAGTGCAATCACACCAAAAATTATAAAGAATAAATATACTAAACCCTAATACCAATCAGTTTAGAATTTTGGGCTGCATAAAATGCTATAGCAGCAGATATTTTATGTTACATTTGAAAAAAAATGTTGTGTTAACTGAAACGTATCCATGAAAGTGTTAAAGGTTTTTGCTGTAGATGTGACCTGGGCCTTGTAACACAAACACTACACAATTGCACAATATACAATTCTAGAAATATATTCTACATTTTTAATAATTGCGTAACACAAAAAATCTTTGATTACCTATGCGGCGCTGCGCTAGTAATTCTGGAAGAAAGTTTTCATACGTAAATATATTATGTAACACAACATCAACACTTATATAAAAGTGTTTCAATATTTGCTACAACTGTAGGTAATGTAAAAGAATTACCGAAAACGCATTCGGCACTTTTAAAGAAAAATTTCATTGTTTGAATCATCTAGTCGTCAAACCGGTTTTTGCTGCTAATATTTTTAAATGTCTTACGACTCAATGTAGTATCACAGAAGATAATCAATTCGCAGCACAAAAAGAAGACGTCCCAGATGATGAAGATAATTATAATAATTATAATAGTAAGCTTATTAATTATTTTATGAGAAATTAACCGTATGTAACCGAAAGATAAATATCATTACATATGTAGCTACGGATATGTTAAAAATTCTGATTTTTTAGATTAGCAGCAGTTGGTTTAATGTTGGGCAGATGACTTGTAACTTTTAGAATTGTAACAGTTGTAGTGTTTGTGTTATAGCCCCTGGCGGTGAACGATAAAACACTGAATACGTACACCCGATGAAGGACAGGTTTTACAACATCACTCAAACTGATCCTGTCTGAACCTATTGTTGTGCCTTTCATACCGATTTATGATAGCAAGGGATAGCAATAGTTTTGAGGAACATTTAGCGTGATGTAACATGATTTAGTCAAGAGCGTATACGTCCTATATACCTAAAACAATTGAGCTAAGACCTAACACAAACTGGGCAAAGGTTGTTCCAATATCTTTATTTATAGTTTTAATTGTTAGGCATTAATCTATCCACCAAATGGTGAAATACATGTAAAAGAATATTAAGACAAAATACTTGTAAGAGCAAACCAACATTTCAAGTGTAAATTTAACATTAAAACGCATTGCTCGTATTTAAAAAGGAAGGTACATTCGGTGATTTGATAAATGTTTAACATTTTTTTCTTCGGGTGATAACGATATTTTTCTTATATAGATTATAATCGTTCATAACTACTCTGCAAGTTTACTCTGTATATTGCTAATGTCGTGGAAATCCATCTGACGTATGTTTAACACAATCCTATCGTGAATGCCTCATCTAGCTACCGCAATTATATTTCCGATTTACGAGCACCGTTGCGGATTTCATTCTTTCTTCTTCATGTATATGTTTTTTTTTTTACTGTCAGTAACGAGTAAGTGCAACGAGTTTTCCACAAAAGGCAAATAAACTAATGACAATTAGCCTAAAGCTCTCTTGAAGAAGGATACAAGATTGAACAAGGTTAAGCAGATTGATCTATGCCAGAATACAAAGAAAACTGAAGGGATCCAATTTGCAATTTGCACCACAGGACGTCTAACTATAAAATATACGAAAATATGTCAACAGAAGACTAATATTAATGGTATTTCTGACAATGATGCTTCCAAAGAATTGGAACACATATTTCAGACATCACAGCTGATAAGGTTAGGACCTATAATTACTTCTCAGGCAATCCCATTAGAGGTACTTACTGCTAAAATCTTCCGAATAATGAGAGAAACCAAGAAGGCTCAATTTGGATTCCATTATCAACAATTCCAGGTGGCAACAAAGATTTTCGTCTCTATAATATATATAAACTCTTCAAAAGAATGAATACCCTGCAAATGAATATAGACAAAATACTATTAGTCCGAAAGTCTTCGAATATTATGTCTTTTCCCCAATAACTGAAAGCTGGACAATTTGTGATCTACTTTTCTTTATTAGTGAAGCAAGCAGTTGTGCAACAATTTTAAAATATAGAATTATGGAATCAATGTGATTTCTTTTAGATAAATTAAATTAAAATGGTTTATTTCAATATTGCTGGAACATATTTTTTTCCTTTTGATGAACTAGAATATTAACTTAAATTTTTACTTTATGAAACATATGCTTTCTTAGCTGTGAAGCAAATAAGCAGAGAAGAAAACATTAAAATTAAAATATAACTCTTGTTAGCAAGGTAACAAGTTGTTTAGGATAAAATTTGCATGACGCGACATACACAAACCCATAACAACTCTCACCTACTACTTTTTCTAACAGAAATTGCCTAGTTAGCAGAAGATACTCCATAAAAATCTCCGACCTGGGGGCTTACCGTGAATTATATAGCGCGGACTATTGCCGCTTTTCCGGTGGAAATCCGCTACCAGTAAGATGGATGGCGTGGGAAAGTATTCTCCTGGTAAGAATTCAAATTCTAATTCTATTGCTGTGTCAGGTTACGGCGTCCTTATTCTTTTCTCCGTTTGTTTAGAGCAAATTCTCGACGAAGAGTGACGTCTGGTCGTTTGCCGTAACATTGTGGGAGATACTGACATTCGCTCGCGAACAGCCCTTCGAGGAATTGAGTGACGAGAAGGTTATCGAAAATGTCACACACTTCTATCAGGATAATGGCAAACATGTGAGTAAAAAGTTTAATAGAAAACGTTATTGGAATCTATAGGTGTATGTGTGTGTGTGTGTGTGTTTATATGTAGTCGTATATTACGCACGCATTGTTCTAGAAATTGAACTGTAATAGAATTTTTTTTAACTATAGCTGCTTTCCATTTACCAGTTGATTGACTTCATTTCAGTTTTTTGCGTTAAGTTAAGAATTGTTCACGTCAAACTCATTTGGTCGCCAGATTATGTCATTCGTAGTAAGTAACTCGTAGCTTAACGCACAAAACTGAAGTGAAGTGATCCAGACAATAAATGGAAAGCACCTTATGACTACGTTTACACGGGCATTTAGTACGGGTATAGTCAAATCGGTCTAATTTAAGAAACGATTTAACAGTGGTGTTTACACATGGGATGTTAATAAAGTGTTGTTGTCTTCCGACTTTAGATACAACTGTAATGAAATTAGTCGTAAAATGTTGGTGCTTCTGAAATAAAAAATAAATCACCAAACAGTAGTTGACAGAAGTACAGTTTGTTTATATATTAGGTTTGCATCGGTTTATACGTAAAATCTTGTTTCTTTCACATTACATAACCTACACCAATATCGCCATGTCCAATTATATATAAATTTCATATTTCATTTGGTAATTGCGAAATAAAATGCTTTAAACTGTTTACACGGAATTTTACGTCGGATGTTATTACGATAAGGCTATTGTTAACATTTAATTTACTGAAATGCTTTTATTAAAACTAGTGTAATTTGCTGTTCACACGATGTTTTACTATGCTTTAACGGAAAACATTTTATGTAAAGCTAATCTTAAATGCTCGTGTAACGTAAACGTAATCTATGTATCTGTTCTGTTCCGTTTACTACATTAACAGTGATTATAATTCTAATAATATTGTGACTAATACACAAATAGTAAGAGGTGAACCCGGTCGACGTATATGGATTATTCGGCTAAACTTACACGTAGATTTCCGCAATCGTTGTTCGTATGGTACAGGGTGGACCAAATTGGATGTACACAACGCATAAATATACTTTGCAGCGGAGATGCGAAAAAATTGACATAGGAAGTCCAGAATTACTATTTCGAGTTAAAAACATTGATGATTCAAATTTTAAATATATCTTACCGTTTTAGAGGGATTTAAAAAAATGTTTATGCTGCAGTTTCGTTTATGTGTTATAACTTTCGTATTATTTAAAATCCTACAAAATTGTTTAGACATTTTTCATGTAGCTTTTTTTATTTGGGATTTCGATATGAAATCTACTTTTTAATAGTCCTTCAAAATTTTTAGTTATGACGTCATATTATTTTTTCTTAAATGGAAACCATAGTAGGCTATGCTATAATTAAATAACAAATTTTACGGGCTTTACAAAAACGTATAACGCTCTACGTTTATTCTAAATATTAAGCAAGATATTGCGTTTTTAAATTTCTAATAGATATCTAGCGTGCCATGAATACGACAGATCTAAAGAAAAAAAGCAGCAGAGTGTCATGACAGTCAAATAAAATAATTGATATTCTCCCTGTAAAAGAATAATAGGCGGTGGCTTATTTTTTTAAGGGGAATATTTTGAATATTGATAAAGATATTACACTTCCCATGCTTCGCTAATAAAAATCTTAATGTGACATGAATGTTTGAGATTATGTCATAGTCTTTATAAAGTTAGTTAAAAGCAGAAGCTTGAAGACGTTTTCAATAAAAATGCTTTAATATCCTAAAAAAGTACAAATAAACTAGTAATTAATCAAACAAGTTAACAAATTGTCTTCAGGAATTTGTAATACATTTCTGACATTTTTTTTCTATATAGCATTTATGCTATTTATTATTTGAAGTGGTGTTAATTTATTTGTTAAAGCGTTAGCCGCATTCTCAGCAGTGTTGCAAGTTTGTTAGTAAATTTCATTTTTTAGAAAAACCCACAGAAAAAATCCATTGGCGTTAAATCTGGAGATCTTGCTGGCCATCGTATGAGTTCATAAGTGCTAATTCACTTATTTGGGAAATTCTAAAATTCTAAATAATTTCTGGTATCTAGGGAATAGTACGCAGGTATAGTGAACTCAAAATGAGAAATACATATATCGTCGTCGTAATATCGACGTAGAATAGAGGAACTAAAGTCATTAGTAGTGGGGGTGATTTTCTTACGATAAAAATTACATGAAATACTTCTGTCAAAGTGACAGGAACACCCCTAAAGCTAGTTATAAAGGCTCTTCCGACGATTCTAGCGCTCAAAACGGATATAACAACATATGTACTTCTCATTTTCGGTTTACTATACACCATCTAATTGGAAATAAATTTGAATCCGTTCTCTATATGGAACGTCATGGAACGTCATAAAGCTTGCAACCTTTTAAAAAGTACCCAATATTAAAACTAAATCGTCCTTGCCTCCGAATGGAGAATTTATGTCACTCCATTAGTGCTTATTATTTCTATTAAATATGCCACCGCTGGTAACGTGAGCTCTATCACTGCATATTAAACAGTTTTTAAAATTAGGACTTTGTTGACACATTCGTATATACCACCGACAAAAATTGATTCTTTCATAATCGTTCGAAAGGAGAAAATAATTAATTCCAATTCTGCAGGGATTGTATTGATATTTTCTCAAAATTCGAAGACTGATTTTTGATACTCCTACAGCATTTTCGATTTCTCTGGAAGAAGTGGTTGGAAAGATTTCCACGTATCCCAAAGCAGATATTTCCCCTTACCTTTGCCTTCATAGTTTTTTGGATAGAATTTTTCTAAATTATCCATGATTTTTTAATTCTATTTGGTAAATTTCTTTCGGGATATCTCAGATAGTACACAAAGTGTTCTTTCTGTTTTCAATATATGCTAATATACGCTTGTCAGATTTTTTACGATTGGTGAACTTAACCAGTTTTTAAAAACAACAAAGCAATAACAATATAAGATGACACTAATTAAAACAATAACATACTTCAAATAACTGTAAGTGTTGGATAAAATAATTAAATTGACACCGATGCACTCACAGTTTGACAGATCACGTGAAATATAAATTGTTTCAATTTCTAAGGGCATGACACTCTGTGTAGGGAACAGTTTTGATACATTTATCAATCATAGCGCACTGTTATTTTATTAGCAAAGCATAGAGAGTTAATATCTCTATTATTTATAATATTTTGTTTGGCTGTCGTGACACTCTGCTGTTTTTTTCCATACATTTGTTGTATTCAGTGCACGCTAGAAATCTATTAGAAATTTAAAAATGCAATATCTTGCCAATATTTAGAATAAACATAGAGTGTTATATAATTTTGTAAAGCCCGCAAAATTTGTTATTTGATTATAACAGCTTACCATGGTTTTCATTGATGAAATTTGATTTTGCTATTTTATCTCGAAAAAGTAGTTCTGGATTGCCTATCTCATTTTTTCGTATTTTCACTGCAAAGTATGTTTACCTGTTGTGTACACTGCCCAACAAAATTAATGTCGTCCACAGCGAGTTTTCGTATTATCCTATCTGATTTCTCCCAAGTGTTTTACATGTAAGTACAACAAGAAACCTCCTATCTGTATAAGCCGATGGCATCCAGACGCGCGCCTGTTCAAATGATGAACAGTTGTGGTAGTCATTACGCTATAGATGGCGACATTAACTTTGTTGAGCAGTGTACATCCAATATCATTCTTTGGCTTCCAAATTGTTAGGTAAACAAAAATAGACGTTAGATTTTATTTATCGCTTAACACTGCGACAATCTCTACTGGATTAATGGAGCAAATTAATAAAAATTAAGAAGAAGGCTATTGCCTCTTCCTTTTTATATAGTCTACATACAGGTGGATCATAAAGAAATGTGTGCTATGTGTGGATACTTTCTTAGGCAGCCATATCCTGTTAGGGTTCGTCATAATTCTAAGCTGTTGTCGGTTGAAAGGCAACGCATCCGCAGTTAGGTACTGGATCGGAAACGCAGACAGCAGATTTTGAGAAATCTGCTTGGTGTGTTTTCGCCCACCAACATTGTTCCAGTAAGGTTGCTGTATTCTTACGACTCACTTCGCAACTTCACCACCTAACGTAGATTTAGTTGTAGTCGCATCCTATTCAAATCCAGTGAAGATTGTTTCAGAATTATTTTGTGCTAGATGGTTAGCAATTTTAAGATGCACTGTTTCTCATGCGCTGGCACCTGTGCTAAAGTAACTATTTTGTATTCAGTTAGGGTTCTTAGGTGCTGCATACATTTCTAGATTAATTTGAGTTTAGGATATACATAATACGTTATACATAACACACATTCATTTGTCGTTTAGTTGGTTTTGGGCTGCTGGAGCAACCACAGTTGTTTCAGTCTAATATAAGACATATTTTCTATGATTTAGGGTTTCTTCGGCCAGAGCCAAAATTTGTGCCTCTTTTCAACTCGTTCCCACTTCAATTTTAGATTTTAAGTACCGGTTTCTCTTTAGAATTTTTCCAGCAACTATGATCGACATCATCAACGGATTATTAAAATTTCTGGCAAAAATTTCCAGAAAAGCTCATTTTGTTAACAACTGGTTGTGAGAGTCTAGATACTTCAGTATATAGCATCGTTTTCATTTTGTTGTTTCCTACATAGAAGTTAATTCAAATGTAACATAGTTTAGATTTGTTTCGTCCATAAATTGACTACTAGTATTTATTTTATTATTTTATTTACTTGTGGATTTAGGTGTAGCCGAATTAATTTATTTTTTTACTTACCAGTAAAATATCTAATTAGACAAAATTCAACAACTAAATCTTGTTATTTTGGACTTTAAATCTTACTTTCAGGAATATCTCTGTTTATTGCACAGAACATATGACATATCTGCCTCAGTAATCTCGGAAGAAACGTTCCGCTTGAACATATTTCGGAAATATAAATGTACACACTTTACAGCGTATATTTTTGAAATAGATTTTTACTTTATATTGTTTTGATAATTATAAATTAGGTAGTTAGCAAACTATTTTCAGCAATACCTGAAACAATATGACACAACATAGTATCTTACTCCTGCACTTCAGTTTGAATTTAGTTTAATGATGTAGCTATTTCATCATTACCCTCCAAATTTATTAGGTAGGGATTCACAATTTAATTTTAAAAATTGCTGGTTGCGAGTAATTTGAACCGACCAAAATGATGTTTGAGTTATGGCTCAAATAAAATATTTATTAATCTACCACGGTGCGCTTGCGCAAAAGAAAATAGAAATAAACAAATATCTTAATATTTCCGGTTAGAGAATAAATGAAAATTTTCATACAATGTTCCAGTAATGATTGCATTATTATAAAGAGTTTCGAATTAAATAAGAAATGTTGTAAAACAAATATATCACATTGTAAAACAAAATAAGTACTCATAAGTGCTTAAAAAGTATTTACCTCAAATTTAAATATATGCACATATTGCATAAAATATAGCAATATTAATTAAGTACAAATTTGATATAAATCATGAGCAAATAAGTCCATAAAATATTCATATACCTTGTCAATACTTTATCAAATCTTTCCCACTTTTTACTTAATGTTATGTAAAGTAGTTGTTTGATATAAAGTATAAATTGGAACTATATATTCAGAAACTTATATTTAAGGTAAGCAGTGGACATAATTAATAATAAACTTATTTAAAAAAGATACATTAGCGTCTTAATTCAGCTGCAATAACAAAAAGTGTATATTATGAAGTGACACCAAGCTACGTAGATATGGATAGAACGCGTTTCTTAGAAATGATACCCATTCCGACGTTTTCGCAATACCACCAGCAATCGCACACCAATGTTATTGGTCCCAGAGAATCAATTTGTATGAAATTGGAATTCGTTAGTCACCGAGTTCGCATGCACACATCTTTGTACATCAGCCAGTTTTAGAAAACTGCCTGATACATATCTGGCTTTATTCCAATCTCACGACATATTCCTTTCGAAATTGTTCTAGGAAATAGAGTATTTTGTAGCATTATTAACTGCTGATTGAAATTTAAATGTGTGTATGTATGTGTGATGTATATTACATATATGTATGCAGAAGGCGCTTTTTCTCTCATTTTTTGATTGAAACTCTTGTAATTTTTTTTTTATTTTTGCGTAACCTTCAATTTTTCGATTGAGAATATATATCAGACTATTATAAATAATTAGCGAATTATACAGATTAAAAAGGTAAAAATATAGTTTGTATAAATACTAGTTTTCCAATATATGTATTTGACAAAAACTTATCCACACTGCTAGATAAGTGTAGCACCTTACTAGCAACAGAATATTATTTTCTAAACACCTCAATCATTGATTTAAGGCTTAAATCATTTTTAAACATTAATAATTGACTTAAGGTGTTTAAACAATAACCGTTTCACTTACATCTGTACGAAAATCACTTTTCTTTTAAGCTCCAAAAAAATCTCTCTAGTGGAGTTAAGTCGCGGCTATTGTGTAGCATTTGTATTACCAATTCAAACGAGAAATTAATTGTTCAAATGTTGTCGGACCCTTATCCAGTGGTGGTTTATACTAGTGCCAAATCACATTATCTAGTAGATTTCCTGAGAAGTTTGGAGTAAGTCATCTACTTCCGGAGCGATTATATCCAAATGGTTAATTGAAAATTATAAGAAATTAACCCAACTACTTTGTAAAATAATGTGCCAAAATTGTCATTATTTCTTACATGACGGCGAAAGTATACAAACATAGCTGTAAGAATTTATAAATTACAATGCAGTTCCATATATTTTCTTCTTCGAATATATTTGTTTTTTTTTACTTTCTACGTAAATAGAGAATATTTCTACTTTTTGGACCGTAGTGTAATCCATGTTAATATATAAGTTGGCAGCTAGCAAAAAAGCAATCATTTGTTTTACTTGGACATATCATTTAAGAGCCTGTTTTTTTTCAGAATACATCCTAATATTTTTTACTAAAATGAGTCGCTGATTACTGAAAATAGTCCCATTTAACATATTTGAAAACAGAAAGAAAAGGTCTATTCAAAAACATTAAAGTATGCAAGATCTTCTGTCCATCTGGTTATCATATGCAGAATCTTTTGCATCCGATATTTGATTGTCCTGTTGATCTGGAGACAGGATGTCTGGATTGCTGAATGCTACCACGAAATCAAGGAAGGCTTCCAACACCTTTCACCTTTTTGTTTCGAAATGTTTCCTCCATTAGATTCACCGGCTTGTGCTGCTTCTGTTGACATTCCTATCTGATACGCTTAATTATGGCTTAGTTATGGTCTACGAGAGTCCAAGAAATCCAAGTTTCTTCGCAACAATAAAATTTATTGCAAAATTTTCATTGAATATCCATTTCATGGTACCTTTAATGAAAGTAAAAGTAAAAATAATTTGGATAAATCTGTAATATATCACATTAATTATAACTCTTGTGGTGGTTGTTCTGTTAAACAAAGAGATCAAGTAAAATAAGATTTAAAGACGCAAATTACATTTGAGGAAAATCTGGAAACCGACGGTAGATTTCGTCTGAAAACAAAAGTTGAACAGTTAGCCATATAATCAGGTGGCTTTAAGTCTGGGAAAATAATAAGCATACTACACAATATTTGTTAGAAATATTCCGTTTTTCTAGGATATATAATCATCTTATATGGTATTTGCTACGATTGCTTTTAAAGAAGTTATGCGTACTATATCACAAACTAATGCGTTTTAGCAGCGTATTTCAGATTATTCTAATATAAACTTCACCATATGTATATAATCAATTAGTGCTATTTGTGCACTATAATAAACTCTAAATAATCAGCCAATAATTTCATATAATCTCCGTGTTCATTTGTTCTGTAACCTTTAAAACTAAGGTTTTAAATAAAAGCAATAAAATTGTGTGAAAGATCTTTAACGTTCAAATACAATATTTTGTGTGTTTTGAAAAAGCACCAGCCGAAGACTGAAATTTTATTCCCGTGTGTTGTTTGCAGATGCTGCTAAGTGTTCCGATAAACTGCCCCAAAGAGATATACGACCTAATGTGCGAATGTTGGCAGCGCAACGAATCAGACAGACCAAATTTCCGTGAAATACATTTGTTCCTGCAGAGGAAGAACTTGGGCTACACGCCCGACCTTCACTGACATCTATTAATGACGGATTTTTATGACAATAAAATAAGAAATGCGTGATATATGTATTTATACCCAACTCGTGGTGCATGAAAAATAACTATATTTCGCAAGTGGTTGTTAAGCGGTCATTCCTCTACGTATGTACCAATAAGTATGATAGATGTATACCTATCAATGTAATTTAATTAGAAGCTATCACGATTTTGCGACTAATCTTACCTGAGAGAATATAAGTACTGTTATAAAGTGATATCTTCTAATGCAGTTCATATTTACTTTGAAATCGTTGAATCGAATATTATCGAAATTTATTTCAATGTATTTACGTAAATGCAATGACCCACATTTAAGAATTAACAATCCCTTGCAATTGTTATGAACTTGAACAGTAGATGGAGCAATATAATAACAATTTCTTTGTTTTTATATAATAAACATGACTTGTCAAATGCTATATAAATGTTTCCTGCTTAAATCGTAGAATTCCTGCGCTGAAGTTCGTGCCTTCAACCTTTTTGCTCTTATATAATAAACATATTTAACAACACTTCAGCGTGATGTTAGAATAGAGGAGATAACACAATAAATTCGGTTAGGTTAACGCTTCTTATATTCCCATAAAATCTTCCAGTACCTTCCGCGCGTCTATAAACTGAATTATACACGCGCGATTTCCAAGAGAAACCTGATGATAGCGTACGTTTTTTGCATATTATAACGTAATAAAATTTACGTATGTATGTACATACGAGGTTACGGAGACAATGAATTCTGTTAGGTCGTATAGAATTGTGATATCATATGTATAATAACTACATTATATAATTTTATAGACGTTAGTTGATAACAAGAAAATGAACAATATTTCTTTAAAGTACAATAATTGTCTGATATTAATTTTGATAATAAGTCGATATGTATCAAATATTCTATGAATAGGGTTATGTAATTGTGTACCTATGACTTCTATATTATGCCGCAGTATAGATAAATTCGTAATATATCATGTTTGTACAGGAAATATTGTTTATTTTGTATGAAATATAAGATTAAGTAAACTGCCGCTAAGAAAATAGTTGTAATATATGCTTTAATACTTGTAAATTAAGGACTGATTAAATGAATTAATGTGAAATAATTTAGCCATGTTTGTAAACAATAAAACCCTTTTAATAAATAAAGAATTCTGTTGATCTTAAGATTATTTAATAAAAAGACATATTTGATCGCCCTTTTTATATTCTCCTTTCATATCCCAAGGATTTAAGGTAAGGAAAATCACAGAGTATGAAATCAAGACCTCCATCAAGACATATTCGCATACAAGTAGTGTCGGCGATAGCTGAGCTGCATAAGGCCTCGCTTAGGTGTCGCTGGTTCAACAAGAGCTCTAGTCTACCATGATAATCGAATTTTTGCGAGGTTATACGATAATTAGAAGGAAGATTTGTCACAGAGAAAGTACCTGTCAAGTTTCAAAATGCTTAGGTTTTAAGAAAGCCGTAGTGATTGTAATAGATTTTCAGCTTTGCTAACGCAATTATCGAACAAATATATACACATATATTCTAAATATCTACTAGAATTCATCAAATTAATGAATAAAATTTCAAACTGAACTAGGATAGCGACACCAGTTATAACCAGTGTAGCAGATATAGGCACTTCTCATCTTAAAACATAATGTAATAAGCTCCTTCTGGCAATACTCATTAGGATATAGTGAAAGTTAGATTCTCTCCGGGTCTGTACACACAATTTTCGTGCTGTTTGGTTTACAAATCTTCTTAGTTACCCATTTAAAATCTAGAGTGTACCCGGAAAAGAGATTGTGTCAATAGAATCATTAAGGAATAAAAGGTAAGTTTTTAATATGTAATTGCTATTCGCTCCTTATTGATCTAAGCAGTTTTGGGCAACCCATACAAATAAATACTTATATTTGAGGGTTTTAGCTCTATATAGAAGTTAAGAAACACTTTTACATAAAAAAAAAAATAAGTTGGCTAAAACTGGTTCCGTAAATTAGCATTTCTTCCCAATTTTAGCCAAAATATGGTTATAATTAGAGGAATCTCATTTTTATATGATCTTTCACTATCGTGTAATGGGAGGGCGAGGAAATAAAAGCATTTTTTTTTAATATTCATTATGCTGTCACTAGAGGAAAGTAAATAGAACGGGGTTTTTATTGGGTACCCATCTTTTGCAGGCCCACTTTTTGGCCGTGTACGATCCTACATGGCCGTATATTAAGTATTTTTCCTAGACAAATGAAAAATAAATAAAATCTTTATACTCCCTGATCCAAGTTATATAAACTGTAGGATAATAAACATGTTTTTATTGAGTGCAAGCACAACTTTTTAAATAGTATAGCGGTACCAGTTACAATACACATGTACAGGGTGGGGCAATTTTGATAATAATAATAATAATAATAATAATGTTTAATGTTCAACAAATCTTGGTAATCCAATTACAGGACATAATAAAAGGTTAATATGACAATAAAAATATGAGTAAAACATAGATACATAGGTAAAAAGAAACAGTACATTACAACATATTAAAAATTACAAATTTATGTCTAACATAATTAAAGAAAAAACACTTAAGTGTTTAAGTGTGAGTCACATCTATTGACATTTCTACACATGTGCGTTAGTGGTGCCTTAACAAGAACGTTTGTGTGCGCTCGGGGAACTAGAAAAGTGTCTGCGGATCTGGTATTATAACGAGGCACGATCAAAGCCGCCTGAGATAAAAGGGATGGAGAATCCACAATTCCATTCATTAATTTAACTAAGAATTTGGCACTAAATTCATCTCGACGTTGGTTGATGGCTTTATATGAAAAATTTCTTGATTTCAATAGATACGTGAAAACGATATAAGATGTTGCATGCCCTTTTTCAAAGCTAAATTTAGTGCTGATGAGAAAATTCAAATATTTTTAATCATTTTCGGAATATGACCGGAAACTCAAAATTCCGGGTTTTCTTTTTTTACTTATAATCTCTTTATTTCTAATACGAAATAACAGTAACAATATATTGAAGTAGACCTATTTTCATTTGTTCTCAAGTTATGAGATAAAAAATCAAATATATATACTTTTATGAATCTGTTTAAAGCCGTTCTCATGTTATATGCAATTTCTAATTTCTGGATAATTACGTGCCTTACAAGTTACAAATGAAGGTGGACGCATTATAGAATGTGTTTAGAGATCTAGTTCAATATATTAATAAAAACGGTCCTATACTATTATTTCCTATCTTTTAAAATAAAGAGATTATAAGAAAAAAAACAGAAAACCTAGAATTTTGAGTTTTGATGATTAAAAATGTGTTGATTGTGTTGATTTCTCTCATTATCACTAAATTTGTGTTCGAAAAAGAGCACGCAATATCTTATATAGTTTTCGTGTATCTATTGAAATAAAGAAGTTTTCCATATAATGCCATCGAAATTGCCTCACCCTGTACAGGGTATCTTATAGAAAACTTGGTGTTTGATTACAGCAATATTTCTGATTTTAGGAAAAAGTCTCTTATACAAAAGTTTTACAGAATTCAATGCTGCATAACCTAGAGGTACTTTTGATTATACAGGCTGTTCCAAAAGTGGGAAAATGCACACTTACTCCGTTATTTTAAATGGAACATCCTATATATTATTCCATTTTTAAATTCTACGAAGAAAAATAGCATCACCTTATATAAGCTACTACCTGTGTGTCTGTAATAACAACGGTGTTATTTACGCTTTTGTAAAAAAGGCCCTTCTGCAAGCTTTTGGTTAAGGAGACGTAGTTTGTATATGCGTTTGTTTTAGATACTCATATTGTAAATATCATATATACATACATAGTTTGATACAACAGGGAAATTAAAATCGAAATAAATATATGCAAGTGTCCACTATAGTTCTAAACATTTGTTGAACTTTTGCCCAAAAAAATGGGCATGATTTTTTTTTAAATAGCAGTCTATTCTTTGCTTACTAGCAGTACGGCTGAGAAGGAAGGGTGCATCATTGCCAATCTTGAAAGCCAAGCAGCAATATACGGTACCGGTTGCTGGTGGGTGACCATTCAGACAGCACTTCTCAGTGGCTCGGTGTACTCCGGCCCTTCAAGGCCTGTAGTGCTGAGTTACTATTATTATATCTTTGCTTATGCTAATTTACCCTTACGCAAAGCTCTTTAAGCACATACTAAACATTTGTGCCGACTCATGCAAGATATTGTAGATAATTATTTTTTAAATAAATCCAATTAATTTTCAAGTCCGCTTAATATATAAACGCTATATAAATAAAGGAAGCTGTAAGTTAGTTAGTATACATACATCGGTTTCAGATCACCGATGTGTGATAAAAATAGCCCTCAATAACAATTAAAAGCCAAAGCTATCAAAAAAAAATTTGTTTTATGTAATACGTTTTCCGTGATTCTTTTGAGGGTTTCCGAAAGACACTTGTGTATATGAAAGAGTCATCCATATAGGAAAATAGGAAGAACAGAATGAAGGAGACGTTTCATCCATTTCACAGAATTGTTGAAGAAATTATCAAAATTTGCAAAAGAGTGTAGAAATATGCTTAATAGAAAGAGGATATATTTTTGAACATCTCAACATCTGCTATAAATTTTGATTATTAAAAATGATTGCTGCGTTTAAATACTTTTAATTAAGGATTTATTTGGTCTTGGTTTAATGTTCATTTGTTTTTTATCATTAACAAATGACAAACATTAAGCCTTATTTTGATCGTTTATGAATAAAATACATACTATTTAAGTAATTAAGTAAATACATAATGAAATAAATAAACAATCACTGAGATGTAAGAAGGACAAAGTATTACATACAAAATTATTTGGAGACAGTTTTGACGTTTAACTGTTATGCTGGTGAAATAATTGTCATGGCCTGCCCTATTAAAAATAGGCATTATTATTTCTGCTAATTATCATTAAATACCATTCTTTTTTCAAAAATATGTCATTAGTTTTGTATTTTAATATCTGACACTAACACATATTTACTAATTCGAGGCTTTATTCAATTATATAAGGTTTATATATGTACTAAGCCGACATGAAATTTTTTTAGATATATTTAAAATCATTAATTATCTACAAAATTCTGCATGACGTATGCACTGTTTGGTATAAATTAAAGAGGTTTTGTGTAAGGGTTGATTTAACATAAGCAGAGATATAGGGTGATTTAAAAAAATCAAGTTACCTTGATTAAAGTTGAACTTATTATATTATATTGGTTTTAATTTCACTGTTGTATCAAACTAAGTATGTATGTACTGTATTTAAAATATTAATATCTAAAACAAATGCATATACAAACTACGCCTCTTAGCTGAAAGCTTGCAGCAGAGCCATTTTTCACAAAAGTGTAAACAACAACGTTGTTGTTATAGATAGATATATAATACTTGATATAAAGTAATGTTATTTTCGCAGAATTTAAAAATAGAATTATATATAGGTGTTCTATTTAAAATAATATTTTTGGAACACTCTGTATAGTCAAAAATATTTTTAGATTATGGAGCACTGAATTCTGTAAAACTGTTCTATAAAAGAGTTTTTCCTAAAATCAAAAATAGAGCTATAATCAAAGACCTAGTCTTCGTTGGTACAGCCTGTACATGCGTATACTTGAACGCTGTAACAACTTCTAAAATTATTTTATTATTATTATTTATTTAATAAATATATGCAATACTGGGTACATAACTTGGTGGAATGTCATTTTCCGGTATTGACAGTGTTAAGCGCAAAAAAAAGGGTGAAATCGGTCTTATAATCGGTCTAACAATAAAATAGTTACAAGTAATGACGTTTTAAATAAATAAACGGTGTGTGGAAAATGTCTAAAATATTTGTAGTCCACACAGTTTCTTGACGTGCGCTTGCTATTATTTGCGAATAGGTTACATGTAGAAAAAACCATTAAAGCCAGTTTTTATCACAAATTTTTGAGGTTTAATCATTTAAAGGTCCAGCCATTTAAAAAAATCAAATGAAGAAGCTAACAATAATCTTTAAACATTTATTAATGATGCTTTTGAAAAATAAAAATTACTAACATATATCTGTTAATTTACGCAGAATTCATTCTGCAAGTACGAGGGCGTCAGTTTTCTCAGGAAATTTTCACCATTTCAGTTCTGTGGGTGGCTGAACAATAGTTATTTGTATCACTAGGCCAGAAACTACAGGTATGGGAGTATTCGTACTCATACTCGCAAAAGTGGCCGTGTGATACACAATGTTTTTTGGGCCGACAAATCTTAATTTTGAATTGAAAATAGAAAAGAAATGTTGACGCTAGGGAGTTGACAGTACAAGTTGGCACACATGTTACGTACCTTAGTATCTTGAGGTTTCCGATAATAAATCTTTTTCTGTAATTTTCTTTCTAGTTTAATATCTATTTATTAATAATAAGTTAGTGTAATAAAGACACCAGTTAATCTTAACATGGTTGAACAGTAGCTTAATGACAATTTATTACACGTCTGTCATGCGGAATCTAGTATTGCCAACCTTTACTGACATATTTGCCTGCCTAGCACTCATTTTGCAGTACTTAAAGGCGGCAGGAAAACTATCGTGAGTGTTAAAAAATATATATTTAAGCATTACCCTGTACTATATTTACCCACGTTCAGCACTTTGGCTGGATACTTTATAATTAGGGAAGAATCGGCGATAAATGCGCATTTAATGTTTGATACTTTTTGTGAATAAGTTATTTTGAGCGGTGTTGCGAGATCTAGCCGTAGTTAGAGTAAGCGGTTGATCCTGCCAAAAACGAAAAAATTATGCTACACAATGGTTAAAAAATATGATAGAGGAAATAGTCACGTCATAATGTGCGTTTGGAGAATAATTAGTTACAAAAAGAAAAGATAAGTCTTTCAAGGCGTGAAATTGATATCCCTTAACCTTTCGAACGGTTAAATAGCTTTTTATGAGAATTCCACGTTATGCGAAGAAATTGAGGAACACCTACGTTTTATTAGTTAATGTTTTAACGGGTAGATTACCTTTCTATCAGTGTATTTTCAGGTACAAAAGCCACGTGGGAAGCTAAACTCAGGGTAAGAACTGGCTTGATATGGTATCAACTAAATATTAATATATAGAATAATTATATATTAATATAATTCTAGGAACAAATAATAGAGACCAATTTAACCAAAAAAGAAAGGTGTTTTGCTCTATATACTGGTTTTAGGGTTGGATACCTGGCATATATGAAACATATTTATGCGAACTTAAGTCTTGAAGTCCAGTTTGTGGTATCTCATCTCTCCTCCAGAATACTTGCACTTTTTTTATTTAATGTTGGAAATGAAAAATGAAATGAAAATCAAAGGAAATTCGTCAACTTATAGCCTTATAACTTATAATTTCATTTTTTAACGTATCCTAATTGTTTAATTCAATATATTTACTAAACTGCCTAGTTCATACTGATTGTTATCTAAACTTACCCGGCGCATCCACCAAAATGTCACACAGAAGGCACGTGGAGAGCTAAACTCAGAATAAGCACTCACTTGGTATGATACCAACCAAATATGAATATATATAATAATTGTTTGTACCTATCTTGTAAACGCTCTGTATGCACTGACTCTGGCGACAGCGATCAACCAAAAAGGCAAACGTGCGTTGTCCGCCACACGGGTGGAACCGAGACTACACACCCAATTTGTATGCATGTTTATCCCATTTAAATATTGAAGTCCGAATTGTGGCATTATATTAGATTTCTGTTTAAATTGATAAATCAATTGATGAAGCGAAGTCGGAATTAGTTAAGCAAGGTTTATTCTGAAAGCAGTAGTAGCTGCTGTTGAAGCGTCTATTTGAACGTTCTCTCTGATGACGAACACAGTCTAAACATTGGATCAGATTGTAGCTCATTGTCAATAAATTTATGTCATGTACCAAGACATTCTAATCCTGATAAAATTAGTATACATTTAATTCGCAATTGTTTTCGCATTATTGATGTTTCACGTGTGAGTTTTATTAATCGTCACGTAGGAAAGTGTAGAGATACAAATTTTACTAGATGCGTATTCTTAACATTGATTTGAATACCTATTAGGTACTTGAAGAAAAAAAATATCCGAAGATGCTAGCCTAACCGAGCGAGAGAGATGATATTGGCTTCCTTCTATTACTAGGAACTGATGCCTTCTCTGTTGCTCGTTCTGGCTTGAATCGTTCGGATACTTTTTTCTTCAAGTCTACGTATGTACCTGACTGAATTTGCATAGCAGATAAGCTTCCCCTTTGTTGATCTTGTTTGATACACCTACGCCTAAAATATTACACTTTAATTTCACCTCACAGCTTCAATAGTTTACATTCTTACGCTTGCAATTTCAATACGATAACACTAACAAAGGAAAGTAAAGTTTATTGTCAAGAGTAGAACAGGCGAACGTTAATGTAAGGAAAGCAGGTTAACGTACTTCAAGAGCAAGTGTACGTTTAACGATTTATTTTTATAACATATATTATACAATATTGTAAATTGATTATTATTCCCACAAACACCAAAATGCAGTGCGATATTAATCTCTTAGAGCCTTATTAAATGCTCTACTTTTATATTCATTGCGAATACCGCCCTAATCAATGCTTTATAATTTTAACAACCCTTGTTTTGTCTACGGTTTTTGATATTTTCTCTAAACGCTTGCTGTCGTTCAAGTATTCTTATATTTTTGTCAATATATTTTCGTTGCTTGTTAAATAACGAAACAAATTTATATAAGAATTATCTGTCCACTGTAGATTGTTCAGATTAATTTGGCGGTGTTAATAATGCAGCCGCATATGTGCCTGCTGTCAACTGGACGGAAACGATGTGCAGCATCAATTAATTGGCGTGTTTTTTTTTTTCTAGCAATAAAAAAATATGTAATATTATAATTAGACAAATTATTATTATGTAGAATAGATATAGATTGTTCTAACAGTTTGGATGTGAATAATGTGTATATGCGTGCCTCAAAACCTACTACTGTCAGAAGGACTGGAATACGGAATAGTTGGCGATACACCCACAAAAATAACCTCGCGTTGTCACAATCATGATTATTAACACCATGTGACCAGCTTAACCGTTACCTTCCGAACCCAATTTTAAAATAAATTTCAATATTTTTTTGATATTTTCTCTTTTTTTTCTGTCTCATATACACATTCATCAGAAAAATGAAATAACGGACAAAATCGCTAACCTTTTTGGAAAGAACTTTGTAGAGGCCTAGCGACGTTGACTATAATGTTATACTACAACTCATTTGTTTAATTTCTAAACTTAGGAAAAAAAAACATTGTCTGCTTCATCTGGAGACTACAATCGTAGCACAATAATTAATAATAAAAACGCAGCGTGAACAATAAAATTCATCATTTACGTAAAACCAGAGTGCAGATAAGCTACTAATTATGATGCATATATACGAGGATACATTTCAAGTTACATAATTCAAAATACTACTAGAAACCTTACAATTTTAAGAAAATGCAGTATTTAAAAACGTAAGTTTAAGTCATATGGTAAAACGGACAGAAAGCAACAACTTAAAAATAACCAAATAAATTGTTTAGAGCATGACTAATTGTAAGTGGCGGTAAAACTGATGAAAATAAACAAAGTGATAAGGCTCAATCAACAAGTTCAAAATTAATCAGTTGCGGTCGGTGCATCACTCATTGGGGAGGCTATAACATGATCGAAGTTTGTCCTATAATATCGTGTCGAAGATACTATGTTACGAAGGTAGTTACGAATTATACAAAGAAATTCGATCTACGGCATAGCCTTCGCGATGACGCATGTTCCAGCCGCGTCTCAAATCAACCATAACCAAGGGCAAACTTAAGGAATGTTTGAAGGTAAGGTATTACAATATATCGGGCTTAATTGTTGATTTGAACAATTTCTAACAAAAATTTGTTTCTATAATTACTTTCAATATTTAGGATCGAATTGTTATCTAGATCGAAATTATAATTATTCTCTATGCCATGATTGATCAAGACACAAGATCTTTTTATAACTTCGGTTACAGTTCAAGCAAGATACCTCATAAACAAAGTTAACCTTAAATGGAAGCGTGGTGACATCTTTAAGACTAGTAAAAACATTTATAATTTTGATCTGGTTATACTTAGCTACCTTAAGTGTGGGTGTTACTAAAAATCTTAATGTCAACAAACTTAGTGATAATATTATTATATTCTTATTTACTTACGATTTATTTATAATTGCAAACAACTTTTAGCAGGGTTCATAAATATTAATACTCTATGAATGTGCCATCGGTGAATCCAAATCCGTCTGTAAATAAATTAAAGAAGAGAGAAGAGATGTTTTATATTAGTATAAATAAATATAAATTAATATAATATTCCAATCTCGTTTAAATAATTTAGATGCATTTTCTTGATAATACAATTTCTATAATACAATAATAAATGTAAAGCATTATTTACCGTTTTTATCAAGCAGATATATTTTGATTCGAATAGACTTCTGCAACAAAATATACTTTAGGGAATGCAGTGAAAATTGATAGCCGTCATAAATTGTAGGAAACCCATTGTTTTATTTACGTCGTTATATTGTTATATATTATCTATTCGTATATTAATGAATGCGCTGACACACATACACACATACGGACGGTGGGACAAGAGTATATCAGAGTTATCGGTAAACACAGTTGAACTGCACATCGTCCAGGTGCATTGATAGAACGAATTTGCTAAATCAATGAAAGATCTTTCAAGTATACTATACTTTTGTTTCAAGGCCATATCCCAAGCAACACTACAATACATAACAAAATATTAAATAGTGAATAGTACGGTATATCCTACTGGCATAATGTATATCTATCAATACCGGCATTAGATTCCATCTCGGGAGCCCCGGATATCCTCACTAGGTATCTGCCTGGCTGTCTGTTATAACACCGATCCGCTTGAAAAAGTTTGACTTCTGTTTTTGTTGTACAATTGTACAATATTGCATACACACAAAGAAAGTCTATTATCAATCTTAATATTTTTATTTATTCAGAAATCGAAACTTAATATATACTTAAATGAACTAAATCTTGTTGGTTAGAACATAAGAGTAAATTCTCTGAAAACACAATATACTCTTAGAACAAATAGTATAAATATTTGCATTGAAGTATATTTCCTCCAAATAAACATTCTTATTGTTGTAAGGAATAAATCTATGCAATCATAGTGAGAAAGTCTGTAGATTCAAAATAATATATACGTTTGGTATAATGAATTACTATATAAAATTATTAAATGTTTTGTATTAAAAAATGAAATATCAAATTGAAATTACCATAATATTGAATCATTTGAAACGAATTTTACCCCACCATTTAGAATAAAATTTGTTCAGTTTTCCAAAACCGTGAATTTGTTAGACGAAACAATTTTTTTAGTTCAAATATAATCAATATACTAAATCATTATGAAATATAATTTTTCACACAAAAAATAATTATATTAGATTTGAGTAAATAGATTTTCTCAACTGGAAACTATCATATTTATGCCTTAATAATTTATGTACATTTAATAGAAGTATATAAAAGTATTATTTGAAGTATTGCCAAATAATGGCTTCCAAAATATAAGTATATTGTACTGATAATACTTACCTGTTTAATTTGCATTTCTACTATTCAAGGGTAATAATTACCTACCAATTTTGTGTCTGCAACACCAGAAAACCTCGGTAGGGGAAAATTAACAAATAAAGAAGTATGTAATTAAATAAATTTACTGTAAATAATTATTGTTTTACAATGTTTGGGAGAAGATAGCGTATCAGGGTACACCAGGAGTGCGCACGGGATATGGATGCGTAGAGGTACAGATGTTATGCGTATCCGTCGTTGCGACCGATGTTCCCGGGATACTTCCCACTCAATGCTTGGGCTTGGTATCTAGCCGGCGTTGGTTACTAATATAGTTTCACTCAGTATAATAATTTGCTGGTATTACCTACTGGAAACTAATAACTAGTAAATACCTACATATATTTGCTAATATACATACCTACTGCCAGGTTCATATATTATCGACATAATGGCGCTGACTCTAAGTATTATTTCAAAGCTTTTTAAACCAGTAATCCTTTAATATTAGATAACACGTACGTACTTATCTTCGAATTTTATTTTGAATCTACAGACTTTTTCACTATGATAGCATAGATTTATTCCTTACAACAATAGCAATGTTCATTTGGAGGAAGTATATTTCAATGCAAATATTTATACTATTTGTTCTAAGAGTATATTGTGTTTTCAGAAAATTACTCTTATGTTCTAACCAACAAGATTTAATTCATTGCAATATATATTAAGTTTCGATTTCAGAATAAATAAAAGTATTCAGATTGATAATGGATTTTTTTTGTGTGTAATCATCGAAATGCTAAATTTTTGATTGTGAGATCAGAGAAAAAGCTGTAATTTACTAGTAAATTGAACGCCATAATATTGTGGTAATAAACAGATTATGATTCTATTCTAATAGATAAACTACTTGCTTTATTTTCACTTAATACGAAATTCATATGGACTAATCGTGCCCGCGTATTATCAGTGTGTGATTACATGCAAGTTACTGTCCGTAATAAGATGTGTGCGGTGTTTTATCGATTAAAGTAGCTCTTATACATATAATATTAATAATACTTGCTATCTTAGCCAGCTGATAAATATGATTTACCTGTGTCTGCCTAATCTTCACCTACATGGCATAAGCTTTGTAAAGGTAGTGAAATAACTGGCAGTGCTTTTCCTTGATACAATTTACTGATTGTGTTAGTATGTTTAAGTATTAACCATGTTATGGATTACCACATTATAGTAACCAGTTTATTTTGCAATTATTTCTTGTTACAATAACTAGCCATACCCCTATAATCTATCACAATATTAACCTACAATAACATAGTACTCGCAAAGTTTTTGTTAGTAAAATTGAAGAATGACATTGGTAAACTGGACTACAATTGTGGTAAATACTACCACAATATGTTTACTACAAAAGCATTTTTCCCTGTGCATATTTCGCTGGCTGTACATCAATCAAATACAGGCATATGTTGGGATTAGTTAGTGTTTAGTTGTTTCATTAGGATATAAAAACTGTGATTTCCATTTCCATAGTTAGGTTGTTATAGGGAGTGTGGATATTTCAGTGAGGTTAACAATAACTAGTTAGGGTCGACAGTCATTGATTACTTTAGTGAAAATTGAGTACCTACTTATAATATCATTCATAAATAATCCGGTTTCACTAGTGAAAGTTTAGTTAGACATTAAAGATATGGGATTGCCATTTTTAACACAAAGAATAAAAAAGATGCTTGTAATATTCCTTCTGACAATTTTTTAATTAACTTAAAATGAAATAAATGTACACGACAAGTAAATATTTAATAGTAGACTGGGGAATATGCTTAAACAAATTGCCATATTTCTGACAGACAACCCACAATAGTAGACCGACCACGGTTTCCGTATTTCAGCGACCACGTTGGTAAAAGCAGGTACAAATATTACAACACCAAAGCGGCATGGGGCTGAAAGTCTTCTCAAGTAGCATAGCAAGGATACATATAAAATTCTTTACAAAATCGAATAAATGTAGCAAATAAATTAGTTTATTCAATTACAGAATTTAATTCGTCAGTAATCATCCCCTCAACCTTCATTATTCTTCCTGCTACACTACTATTAAGTCTGCCTGTACAAATAAATCTGTTTTGAAAATGTTATGGAAAATGTTTCCAATGCACCTGTTTTTAATTTCAAGAATTGCGCCAACACTATAAATATAAATATTAATACAACGTAATGGAAAATGTTTAAATAAATAACTGGTTTTATTCAGATTTAATTTAATTGTTTTTACATAATTCATACTCTCTGGTTGTGGGGAAAATATAGTCTGTTTCTGGGTTAGAATGAATAATTCGATTCTCGTAATTCCTTACTACCGCTCGCGTTCCGAATCTTGCATTAATTCTAACTTTGTTATGGAATCTACTATTACATGTAATATGTGAAAACTGATGATGAAATGAGAGCTATTCTGTAGTTCCTCCTTTCTCTAGAAGTTGACCAGACTTGGAGCATCGATAGCCGATGGCGTCGTCACTATGTATGTGGCTGTTTTCAATTTCTTTTTTGTTTGTCTATCTCCGTTGGATATGATAGAAGATTTTCCCAATCTGTTTCCCAAGTATGCTGTACCTACCAATTTTAATTATTCTTCTCGCCTGCAGATCCTTTTGTGTTCTATCCTTATTTTGAGCTCTGCTTGTTTCATCAATACATGAGCGTCCATATTCATTCAAGTGCACAGTGTCCTGTTAGGAGATTATTCTGTGAGGATGATTTTGACTTGTGGATCTAATTATGCTTTTCTTAGTAATTTTTTTGTTACTTTTGATTCCTGAATGTCTGGGGATTTACAGCTAATATCACGTTACTAAGTCCTATAACGTATTCCCAAACCTTATTTGTACCTCCGGGGTCTTAAATGCCAGGATCGCCTGGTTATTTACAATACGGATCCGCTTGTTTTAAAAACCTGACTTCTATTGCGCACTTTATTTATGAAACACCATATTATTTTCAATTTATCCTAAACTCCGTTGTCCACCTAAAGGTACTATACGAGGCTGCCTATTCCAAGTACTATATGGATTTCGTAACAATTGAAATGTTTCTACTCTAACTAAATAATTTTCCTATGATTATTGATAATAATGACAAAAATATAACAAATCGGTCAGCTATCAGTTGTTGTTATGTTTGCGCCCATGGAATGACTTTAATCAACTCCCAGCATCCTTCAAAAGGTAAGAGAGAACCATGGAAAAACCATACTCTGGGAGAAGGACCTGAGAAGTAGTTCCAGACCTTGTTGCTTGATAGCCACCAAATTATTATTATTATTATGCTTCTGAGTTTGGAAGAGGCAGCCTCTACGTACCCTCAATTCCTACAACCCTACCATCTTCAGGTAGCTGCTCCATTTTTCGCCAATTCTGTTGCACGGAGTGATTCAAGGTAGAAACCCGAGGTAAGATAATCAAGTCATCAAGTTTTTATGCCTTTTATTGTCCAGTTTTACTAGTAGCTCGTCCAGAAGCAGGTTGTACAATCAGAGTACACGTTCCTACGACTAAAGTCAGCATGTGTGAATTAATATTAAATGCCCCCTCTATGTTCAAGAAAGTCGATAAAAATGCTTTTTCTAGAGCATGCTTAGCCCTCTTTACGAGTTGATCTATGACTGTCACCGTGGATTTTCTTGCTTGATACGCATACTTGTGTTGACGTAGTGATCGGTATGGTAAAAACAGTAACCTACTTGTACAGGATATTCAACTGTTACAACGATTCTAGGTCAGAATTTATTCTATATATTATTTCATTAATCATATTCACTAACACTGTTCTTTTCATATTTTATTACTTCATTTCTATTTCATTTATATATCTAGGCATCTAATCCAACATCGAATGGTTTACAAAAGCGGCACATCAAGTTAACGTATTTCCTTTCAAAATTCCAGCTGTAAAGTTGGAAATCATCCATCCATAAGCGACGAGAGAAACGCACAGAACCATTTTTCTTCCTCCAGGCTTTCATATTCGTCACGGTTCGTGACCGGCATGTGCATAAACGATCATATGGCACCTTTTCGTGGCTTTCCATTTTCTCGTTTTCACTCCAATTCTATTCGATTATTTAGCGTAGACACCATTCATCAATGGATACCGAGCTTAGGGTTACATTGCGCTATAAATTACACAGATATTTTTTGCGCATTTCTTTTTAGTATTAAGCAAGCTGAAAGAGGATTTTTCCGATCTGATTTCAGGCCTTCCGGCTTAAACCCAGGCAGGGCAAGTAATAAATTTCTCAAGGATTTCTTAAGTCTTAACAGAAATCAGTTTTTAACAAACTTTAGTTGGCATATCAACTAGTAGTAACAATATAATTATTATTCAATACTCTTGATAACCGAAGGAGTCATTATTTCTATTCGAAAAGGAGATGTCAAATGGAAGTACTTTTTCATTCAGGTGGACCTAAAAATTATAGCTAGGTACGTACAATTCTAAGTTTAAAGTTTATTGCTAGCTGAAACAAGTACTAATTCAGTTTAAAATGTTGACTAATTGTAAGTAGTAACTAACCAGTTACATTGTAGGATAGCTTCCGAAGGAAGTAATACAATTAAATATGTTTATAGTGAATGTTATAGGGTAAGATGTTGCGACGGACCTGAGAAATTTCGCTTAGTTGGAATCAACTTTAATTGTCGACGACGTAGAAAATAAATCAATTACGTGCAAGGACTGTTAACCTAATTACGAAAGATAGTGGTGTTCGCGGATACCGAGAGACTGAGCAATTTTGGACAAAATGTACAAAATCAGTTAAAAAGCATCCGCAGCATCATTTAATTAATCTTATTAAATAAATTTCAATGATGTTTTGGCTTTTGTGGTTGTCCCTAGTAGTAAATTTTCTTAAATAGAAACCTATGCTTTTTAAAAATGATGTCTTTTTTTATATGTGTAGCTTTGAAATATCTTGGTAACGTTTGTATAACGGTTTCAACTTTATTGTAAAACAATTGTTGTTGTTCTTTACTTATACAGCAACCAAAACACAATGGCTTTGTGTTCTGCTCTACAAATCGAAATTGTTTGAGTCAACAAAGTCAAAATTGCTGGAAACATTACATTAGAGGCTTCATTATTAACGAACTATTATTCGTTTCGGTTCTATCATCAATATCATAATATATGACATCAAACACAATTTGCTTAGAGAAAATTATTTACTTCATACAAAGACAGTTCAGTTACAGGCAAGATAGTACTAAATTTACGTCCAAACTGCATTATGTAATGCGTATTTCTGTTATTTTTTCTCCTATAGGTGTCTTTTAGCAGGTGGTTATGTAATTTATAGGAGTACATAATTATAATGACAAACTAATTTATAATATGTGGACTCCCAGAAGAAGTTGAGAGCTTGTTACATTTGTGTATATATAAGTAGATAACCTAACTTTCTTTTCGAGTTATTGCTTCTATTTTGTTAATTCAGCAAACCCCACAAGTTAGCTCAAAACAATAGATATTCTTCAATTAAGACTGAGCATTATTGGACAATGAGTTTTAGGTTGACCAAAATAACCGTTAATTAATTGAAATTGCAATGCTAAATTACATTTTCCAAAATCTAATACTTTCCATTTTTCCAAACTTCTTTACTGTTCTACTATAATAGCAAAGATTCTCTACCCATGTAGTAGCAAATATGATGAACGCAAAAATTGTCATAAAGGTGGTAACTTTTCTATTTTACCAAATTGATAATCATCATCACATCCGCCTAGATTGTGTATGAAATACAGCCGCAAAATATTTACTCACCATCTAAACATCTTATAAGAACTCATCAGAGCACACAACACAGTAATTACTACTGAAACGGGTAAAAACTGCAAACCCAAATAAAAAAAAAATTAGTTCATCCTAGTTTAGATTCTTTAAAATAATATCGATTATACCACACCATGAAATTCACAGACACTAATGGTAAACCGTGAGTTTCTGAAAAATAAATCATGGCCAACTCATAATTGATAAACAGTTAGAAACCTCATCAATACTTTGCATATAAAAGCTAATATATCTCATAAATTAACGATTTTGGGTTCAGAGAATGCTTAATAATAAAAGCAAAATAATAGTATTTTGCGATAGTTACATAAAACACAAGGTGATCCAGTTAAAAAGAAATTGAGGAAACGAATATTAAAAAAAAATCATTTTTATAAGTTTTAGCAATGATTAAAAAGCCATGGCTGCAACAGATTGTTATTGGATCCCTTTTAAATTGCAGAAGGCATTGAACGTGTTATAATTTTCACGAAAAATTAGTCATAACTTTTTAAATACCTTGTGTAACATATTATACAGGGTGTTTCGTCTAAAAAAAACTTTGATCTTGCACGCGGTTATGGAGCTTCCTGTAACATTGTAACTAATCTTAAAGTATGAAGCTTGACGTTGTCCACAGTCTTTTTTTACTTGAATACCTCGAAGGACACAGAAGACTTTATCTTACTAATCAATCACACTGTATATTTGCGTTAAACATGAAAACACTATGACTCTCCATTCGTTCGATGAGGCGCACGATAAAAATAAAATGAGAAAACGTATTTTGAAGAACAGATCCATATTAAAATACTTCGAACAATTAAGCTACATATTTTGGTAACATGAGCTGTTCTTACCAGCATTATAAATTGATTTTCCGCGGTGAATTACTCCACATTTCCTTTCCTTGACGTCCTAGAAGTCTTGGTGCGATTCTGATATTTGTACTACTTTCATCCATTCACCGAATGTTAATTGGCTTGTTCTATTGCTTAGTCTATAAGCTTCAGATTATACACGATTTGCTTTCTACATAGTGACTTTCTGTTCCACATTTTACTACAATTTAGTTACCTTTACTATTTGCCCTTTATTTAATATGATTCCAAAATTTCTTAGGGATTTTCACTATTGATATACAATATATACATACAGACATAAACAACCTCTACAAAATACTGGTATAAAGTGTATACATACAATTAGCCATGTTTAATCAATACTTCACACGCAATTTCTAAAATTGAATTCTACTTTGAGTAAAATAAAATAAAAAATAGAAAAATAACTATTTGGTATGTGTGTGATTAATTTTGATATTACTAAAGTTGTAAATAAAACGCCCTTGCATATATTGAATAGCAAATATAATTTGCAGTAATCTTTCTTTTCGAAGGCTAGTTCCCTGAAGAAACCTTAGCAAATAAAAATCCATCTTAGCAAATCATCCTTGTGCTAAACAAAATGTATATCTAACGATTTGGCAATAAGTCGAGATTAGCGATAAAAAATAAATGGCAATTTCTGGCAGATGAAGCACAATGTAATGGATATACTAATCGCCATCGACTTAAAGAGAGCTTGCTGACCTCTTAGGGACCATTTTTATAAAACAGTTATTAAAATTAATTGATGGTTATTGGATAATGAGATATATTATAAATGGATAATTTATGGTTCTTTTCATTACGGTTTTGTTATGTTATGCTCTTCATTATAAGCTTAACATTTTTTTTGATAAATCTAAGTCAACACTACATAGAATCTACTTTTAAATACATAATCAGGAATACGCTCATGTTTTATTCATGGGATATCCAACTCAGCAAAGAACCGTTTTACGCTCTACCCTTGTTGAGAAAAGGGTGAATTTTATTAAAACCCTTTTATCAAATTCAAATATCTGCGAATATATCACTAATTATTATGCAACGTTGACTTTGAAAGAATGATTCTGTAAGTTTTAGGAATTAGTGGTGATTGTATTCGTTATTTCGCGAATTTAGGTACATATCTAATATTAAGTAACGATGATTACAATGAAGAAAAGAAAAATATTATGTTTATACAAGACACAAGCTACTACAAACACAACTTAAATCAAATAAAACTTTTAATCTATTGTAAAAACTTTAGTCGTACAGCATTCATCAGCAGTAGGAATCAGAGGATGGTATTGCCACAGCGCGTGCAGTAGCTGAACATCAAAACAAGTTGTCGACACATAAGAATGTGCTTTAATATTGGAACAATTGCCCTGACTTGGTACTTGTCAACGAGTGTATTTCATCTAATCATGCCATAACCGAAGAACTGTTTCAATTTTACCACAAGAACGGCAAATGTAGATATTTCTTTTCTACATATGCCTACAAATTAAGAAAACACTATCTGATGAGACAGAATGCCGGCTGATTATGAGACAGTTGAGGGCATTTCTGTCATTGCCACGAAAATCAAGTATGTTATCTTTTGAAAGGTTGAAAGATTTTATTCAAGAAGATTTTAAGTTACCTTAAGGGCTTGGACTATAATATTCGCTCTACGATAGATTCTAGTGACTGCAATATACGAGACAATTAATCAACCTGTGTGAATGCTATCTTTCTCTAACATCCCTGGCTTCTGTTGATCAGTACGTTGGCAAAATTTAGCTCTGCATAGACTCACTTTTATACAATATTCTAAATGTAAGATTACTTTACCTTTGTAGTAATCAAGAAGCAAATCCTGTGGAAGTCATTGGTACTTAAATCTTAGAAACTGCACTGCATTGTAAAAAAAATAGACCATCAAAATTCTGACAACCAATGTTATAATTTCTGCTGTTGGTTATATTAAGCTGTATAATTATTCTCTTAATAAATGGTTACATGTGGAGGAATACTGGTTATAATATGGATAACTTCCAATCTGCTTCTGTCTCCTGCATTACGCCGTTGACTACATTTGCAATACTTGATATTATCAATTTTCCTCAAGGTGATAATTCCAATAGACACATGCTTTTCAATCATTTAGCTAACTCAATATTATGATATTCGATTGTAAAATATTGAAATTTAGTATTAAATATTTTGCATAAATCGAATTAAAATTTAATACTGTTGGCAAGAATTTCCAATTTGCCGATATTTGGCTTTGTGCCATTATTTCGCAGTTATTCTGCATTGAACGTATTATAGTTTAGGAGGCATATTTCCTAAATAAGCTAAGCAGAATCCGAAGTTTTTTAATTCATTTTATATTCTGACGTCGATAACCTTACTAAACAATTGTTCCACGTTTGGAGACAAAACTATAATATAAATTAATTAATTAAAAGCTGTTTATTATTTATTTTATTTTAATTTAGGATCATACTTATTTTACCTAATTGCAGATTCTAGCTCAAGATAGTTTTAAGCCGAGATTAGTTCTAGAGTATATAAATATTTCTAAATTATAAGGAAAGTAGAGGAAAAATTAAACGTATTTGAAAAAAATACTATTAGTTTACAGAATTTCCTGCGTTTGCTATCTTAATTTATACGAACATTGTAAATGCCCATGGAATAACGCTACACGGCGTAATAAAATAGTTTTCTTATTCAATCGAACAATAAGTATATGTATTAAAACCGTGAATGATTTTTGAGAATCAATTTTTTTCTACCTTTTAATTTCAGTATAACACTTCAAATTGGTGTATATGTTTATTTACATGAGAAATAGCTGTCCAGAAAGATCAAGCGTTCGGATTTTTGTGTCTGGTATGTAAATTGACACCTTCTCTTAGTTATAATGAATGACCTTCTATTAAATGGGTAAATTCTAAAAGTATCACATTTTTAACCATCTTTCGAAGATACACAACTGGTCTTTTGAACAAATACCTCAATGTAATACAAGCTATATGACTCTATTACTATATTTGCATCTTTTTAGGACCTCGAAACTAAGTCGACTGAACGGTGTAATCCGATCTTCATCCTGGACAAGAATGGTGGACGGAGTGATTGTTCGATTTTTGTCGAATGTTCGATTCTCGAAAGTCTCAAGGATTGCCTTCAGATGTGTTTGTTGGCAATTATGGATACTTTAAAGGATAAGGTAGAGAATTGAGTTAAGGAGTAGGTTCTGCGTCTTTTTTTCGGTCCTGGTAAATCGCAATTAGTAAACAATCAATCAATTTCTTTTTTTGATTTTCACTGTTGTCTGACCATAAATTCTAACTTTTCAGGAGCAAACTAAGAAAAATACTATTCTCACGGTGGTCCGTCCTTTTTTCTTTGAAAAAGCGACGTTACTCTTTGACGTTGGTAATAACTGCTCTTTTGTATGTATATATATATAGACAGATTTGACAAAGTTAAGTTTTTATTATATTATTTGATTATTTTGATGTTTATTTGCATTAATGTAGCTTAGTTTTCCACATTTTATAAATGAAATGTGGAAATTTTTAACAGTGTATTTTTTAATTTTTAAAGATAAAATGTTTTTTGCAAATGAGATTTTATTATAATACAATCTTAAGCAATTAGCTTATATGAAATTGGTTAGAGCTTGTTGATATGAAACTTTCCAGCAAAGGTTTGCGGAGAGAACTTGAAGGAAAAATAGAATCAGTGAAATTAAGGACAATTCAAATAAAATCGAATATAGGAAGGAGTATAAGGATCGTTAAGTTATAAGAGGGAAGTATTTTATAAATAAGTTTTGAAGCATTTTTCTCGCATTTTTCTTTTTAGACTTAGGGCTGGCAGTTAATGCTGCAAGATGTATTCTGATCTCTACATTTACCTTTATGTAAAGCCTGGTGATTTAAATGTTTTTATATCCGTTTTTTGTTGTTTTTGTCAATATTTTTACAAGATTTTTTTAATGTTCGCTGAATGTCGTGTGGAGAATATATTAGTTATAGGTACTGCTGTGTACTGAATGAATTAAATGAAAAAGAAAAAGAAAATTAGCTAGCTCAACGGAAAAAAAATTAAAATAAAACGAGAAACTGTTAATCTCAGAGTTACCATCGCGAATTAAAACTTGAATCTAAACACGAAAAGTAAATTGTGAGTGAATGAAATCAGACTTTCTTAATTACCCGAAAAATTTAAAAGGTTTAAATAAAAATAAATGAACAGAATTTTTAACCCAATGGCGCTAATTAACAATCAATTTATTACAACAACGGGTTAAATTACAAATGTGCAGAAAAAAATCTTGAACTGAAGGTTCTGGCCTAAAATAAAAACTGCACTTGACCCTAAATTAAAATAGGACAATGCTATTTCCTATGTAAAGCAAAAGTTTTGTTTGTTCAGGAAGATTATCCAAAATACACAACCTCTGAAATTATATCCACGTGGTTTCTCAAATTAAAATCAAGGCGTGGACAAATGCAAGAAATTTACAAAAATGAAAAAGCTAAAAGAAAGAACAAAGCTTCTTCTCACCCAACCGAGGTGGGGCAAAATTGAATAACAGAAAATTAACTCTTTAAAATATACGAAAGGAAAAACTAAAATAAATCTTCCTAAGCAAAAAAATAATAACTGATCTTATATCTATAAAGTGCACACTTCAATATACCAACAATTATTATAATAAAAGTTCCTTGGTTGACTAAATAAAAGAAAATTAATTTTACAAAATCAAAGTGGATTACAAAATGTTAACCAAGATTTAAAAATACTCTACTCACGTCAATAGTCAAGCAAGGAAGTCCTTAACAAAATTCTACAATTGTTTTTCTTTCAATAATCCCTCTCTTAAAATCGTACAACGCAGACGTATAACATTACAACGACACTATTTAATTGAAAACGCATTAAATCAGCATAAGCGACCAAAAGACAAATTAAAGACTAGAATTAATTTAAAAAAATTCTTAACACTACATAAATTAAAATGATACAATAAACTCTTAAAATAAACTTATACAAAACAAAATCAAAATTGTGAAAATTCTCGGTAAATTGAAAAACAGCTGTTTAAGCAAAAAAACAACCATAACAAGCAAAATATGCAACTTAAAATACATTGAGTCTAACCACAGCAGTACGTATACCTAAATATAAAATGTTACATTACCCAATTTTTTTTTTAATATAAGCTAGCTTGATTGGACACATTCCGCAGTATTTACAATTTTCAATTCTGTTCATTCACTCTCGATTTTTTGATCGAGTAGTTGCATATATTTTTTTATTGTTACACTATTTAATTTTATCTTTTGAGATTCCAAATTTTCTTCATCAGCTTCTGATTTCAATCTGAGCAAGTTCAAATATATTAGAGCGGTGTCTTGTAATTATTTGCTTTAAATGGGTTCGAAGAGTTTTAAACGTTGCGGAGATTTTTATTTACTTCACGTGCTATGCAAACACCATGTTACCCGCGGTGTTTCGATTGCCTAATTTAGATTCTAGTTTTCGAAAGAGTCTTTCGGTATTAATTCACAAATTCCAGATGACTTTTAACTTTGTATCTAATCCAGATATTTTGATTTTCAAATCTTTTGTTTTATAACTTAATTTCAGATCATATAATTTCAGTTATAGTTGCTTCTTGTGGGCTCTTGTATTTGCTCAAATATATGTTTCATTTCATTACTTTTTTTTTAATCGATAGTAATTTCCTTTTCACCTGAAAGTAAATTTTATAATATTTTCTCCTTTACGCGAGTGAAATTGCGATCTCTTTCATTTGAGCAATATAGTGAAATCGTTTGCGTCTTTGTTTAGCCTGAATTATCAGGAGAAGATTTTTTCGCAACAATGTTCTTGTGAAAGCACCATTTGGTTCTGTTTATAGTCATAGCGTCATAATATCCATTTTTACATCGCTAGTAAGCTAATTTTTTTCTTAACGTTTTCATTTCAGTCATTTAGTTGTATTCTTTAAAAACCTCTTTATTTACGGTTTAGTTAGAGCGAGAGTTTCTTTCCTGAAAATCGCCAATCCTGAGAATTCCTGCACCAACACCTGCAGGAGGAGATAGTCGCATTTTCAGTGAGACGGCACTCGCAATATACCACACCACGCTGAGCATAGGTTATTTTGGTCGCTGGAGTACTGCCATTCTTTTTTTAACCAGGAATAAATAATATAAATACTATTTATTGTTTTTTCTTTCTTGAGATAGCCACTTTTTTTCACAATTTAATGAAAAATTTTACTAAAGTAAATTATTTTTTAACGTTTCAACAAATTTATTATTGTCTTCTTCAGAAAATTACACACATGTTATTAAAGTACTTTGATAAATAACATTTTAATGTTATTCATTTTTAAAAAAATGTATTGTAAATGTATAATGTAAAAAGGCATTGATGATTTTCTGAAGAAGACAATAAAAAATTTGTCTAAACGTTAAAAAATGATTTCATTTAGTAAATTTTTTCATTAAATTATGAAAAAAGCCGCTATCTCAAGAAAGAAAAAACATAATTTGCACTATCGGCTAAGAATAAATTTGCATCAAAATATTATTTATTATTTCGGAATTAATAAATTAGCAAGACAAGTAGGTGTATTTCAAATTGAATTTATTGTAATACAACTATCTACACAGAAAAAAATATTTTGTGCAAATTTCAAACAACGTTGTTTGACCGATTTTTCATTACAATTTGCGTTATATAACCGCATAATTGTAAGATCAACGGCAAGTGCTCTTTTCACTAGATGCAAAATTTTTGTAGTAACGAAATTGTGGATGCTAGTGAATTTCTTTAAGTATTTTGTAAACAATATTGTGCGTATCTTTTAAATAATCCAGGTTTAAGAACAAACGCTTTCTGTTTGAGAAAATCATGCAACATATTAGGAAATAAGAAATAAGGCCGAGGTTTATCTGTTTTTATCACTCAACGCTTTTTTAGCAAGAAAACGGAAACAATAATGTAAATATTATCGGCACTATTTGAATTTATATGAAATTTCCGAAATATGTTGTGCACTGCACAGGTGTTCCTTTTTGTGAGCGGTACAGCGTTGATGGACGTGATATCGTATGTATTTTTGAGAATCAGTATCTATAATACGCAGCCAGTGAGGAGTACGAGTGACGGTTAGTGAAAAAGTTTGTTTGAAACTAACAATAAGTGGGTGGAGATACGAGGCACGTTATATAAACCTGGTTCTCTTGTCACAATATGTTGTAAAGATATCCCTAAATTTAGGGTTATTCAACAAATAATTTTAAAAAAAAAACGAAAAAGTTGTGTATTTTGTGTGTCAAGTTCCTAACGTTACTGTTTTTGCGTGGGAAGTTGTAATTCCTACACAAAAATTCTATTATTGCAGTGGAATATAATAATTTACATTACTTCATGCCCCGTTTTTTTGTAAAATTTTGGAGACCTACTCACAAGGTATGTTTTATAAGTTCTTTTCAATCAAATTGTGTCTACATTATGAAATGGTGCCGAAATTAAATGAAGAACGGGTATTTCATTTCTATACATATATGTTTTGTTTGTGACGAATTTAATATATTTAAAGTTTTAAAGCATATTTCTACTTTTTTCACATATTTACGAGCCTACAGAAATACTCACCCATTACTTTTTAAGAGCTGCTTTTATTATCTAATTAGAGAAACAAAGGCGTAGCAATAGATAGAGAATCGGTGGCAACTGAATGACCATGATCACAGCTGCAATCCTCTAGCATCTCTTGATTACCAAAGATTCACTTTATATATTAAAATCAAATACTAATATAGCAAGCATAACCAATTGCATCTATAGAAACTATTTTTAGCGGTAAGACAAATAGTATTAATACAAGAAGCACTTGCACAAGTTTGTATTAAAATTAGTGTTCCTTTTCTAAACATTGTTTCTGGAGATTTACAATATGCTTTCCTAACCTAAACAAATTGTTTCTGATTTTAAAACAATCTGTTGCACAAAATACTACAACTATACTGCAAATACATGCAATTATACGGCAGCAGTAAACAAACCGTTTGAAAAGGTGCATAATATCGTTTCATATTATCATACAATTTGTTTAGGCAAAGAATAGAAATTGTAGGATTAGAAAAACAACAATTGTAAGGCCTTAATTCACAAATTGCTCGGAAAATGTGAGCAATATTGCTTCATTTCATAACACAATTTCTTTAGGCAAAGAATAGAAATTGTAGGATTAGAAAAACAACAATTGTAAGGACTTAATTCACAAATTGCTCGGAAAATGTGCGCAATATTGCTTCATTTCATAACACAATTTCTTTAGGGAAGGAATACAAATTGTAGGATTAGAACAACAACAATTGTAGAGTGGCAATTAACAAATTGATCAAAAAATGTACAGAACATTGTTTCATATATCACACAATTTGTTTAGAGAACGAATACAAACTGTTGTAGAGCTGATCTGACATCTCGCTAAATTGTTCAGGTTTTTTATGTCTATTTTCCTAATTTAAGCATTAGTTTAATTTAAGCTTAGAATAAATTTAAAATATTCATTAAATCACTTTACTGTTAAAATTCAAATCATATTTGAGTTTACAACCTATTTTACCTCTTCTATAACATACCCTGTCTAATATTGTTTCGGCCTAATAGCCTCGGAACTTATGATCGGCTTCGCAAACCCAAAACAGATTCTCGTAACAACTAAGGTGTTTATGTAAAGTGAACTTATCAAGTACAGAATATTATAATAGACCTAGCTTGCCGCAGTGTTAAGACATGAAGAAATCTGATCTATGTTTGTTCAAACCTCAAAACGTCAATAAGTCTCTGGAAATGAAAGTTAATGGCATTCCCGAATTAATATTAACCGGCATTCCCTGCATTTTTACGGTTTTCTCTTTTTGTATATCACAAAACATATAATACGACTCATAAGTTGAAAGCTATTAATAATAATTAAGTATTAGTAACAAGGAAATATGTACAATGCTTCGCCGCTTTTAGTAGAGTATTGTGTAATTCTTACAAAAAATAATCTGGGGAGCCACTGATATCGTCCTGAATTCAGGCGAATAATTTTCAAATATCATTAATCTCAATCTAACCAGAGCAGAGACGAATATTAAGGGTATATGTATATGTACATCTAAAATCTGGAATCATGAAGATTGATTAAAACCGCAAAAGGATCTATTGTGCGCTAAGGTTCCAACAGTTTCCGTTTGATATATTACAATTAATTAGACTGTATTTCTTTGACCGTATTTATATACAGATAAACACAAGGAAGTGCGATATTGAACGGTAACGTGATTGGCTTACAGCGATGAGAGGAAAGGATGGAGCGATCGCAGTTAAAGCTTAAACCGGTATCTTGGTTTTTGGTTGGTTTTTGGGCGCTAGTGGACAAACATTCATATTTTCAACGAGACGTATTGTACTATTTTTGCTACAAACTTTTTGATGTTTCGAAAATTCGACATATTAATGTAGTGTACAATGATAACAGATATTATAAATTATGTAAATCCAGAAAATAATGATGCTGAATTCATTTTATCAACTTAAAATACTGTAACGAGCGCCAACTTTTGAAACTGGCGATTCCGATAGGCGTCCCTAGATGGAGCTAGCATAGCGGAAGAAAGAACTACCTACGAGGAATGACAGAGGGCAGTACCAGGTCGAAGATTCGAGAATATTCTGGAAGGAATCTGGAAGGACGGTCTAGAACAATCTGGAAGTTCGCGCCAGCTATAAAAAACGCGTCGGGTTGGCCAGGAGGCAGTCAGTCGATACGAGTTGGATAGTGCGGTTCGCGAAGCAAATTAGTACGTGTAATATAAATATCGGTGCAAATAAATCGTTTACATAAATAAAGACATTAGTGGTTAAGTGATTTAATTAATAAGCATTTTTAATAGATTTTAAATACCGTAATTGTGTTAATAGAATAAGTGAATTTAAATATATCGCCTGTGTGTTTTTCTAAAACCCCGACAACGTTTTAAAAACTAGAAAAACGTTACAATACTAACATTTAGTATATGAATAGCAAAGTGTAAAGTAAATTCTTAACTCGCAATTGAGTACAACAACAACAAACATTCGTCTTAAACAATAATTAACAGAAATTTAAAGCAGTGAAATTCGACAAAATAATTAGTGATAAATAATATTAAATTAAAATAATTTTCTATAATCAATTTTGACTCTTGTCTGAGAATAATTGGAAAGGTAAATAACTGAAAAACAGGGCCATTTTCTCACAATATTCCTTAATAAGGGCTACCGGTTTCGTCCGATTATAAAAAAAAAATTATGAAATTAAGAAATGAGTAACAGTTTCAGTATATTCTTATTTGATCAGTAATTCTTGCCTGAGTATGTCCGCATAATCGGACGAAATCGGTAGGCTTTATTAAAGAATATTCTAAAGAAGTGGACTTGTTTTTCAATTATTTATCTTCCTAAAATACATAAAACTAAAAATAGAAAATCTGAATTCAGAATTAAGTTAAATAAAATTCATTTTTTTTTTCAAAAACAAATAAAAATCTTAAATCAAATAAAAAAGAACATGAAAAAATGTAAACAAGAAATTTATCAAAATTATCTCGAACAATGGATAATGCTTCTGGGACTAGATTAATTGGTAGGTATTCGTTGTTTTCATAACAGGACGTCTGTTAAAAGTACTTTGGGATAGGTCTGTAATAGATAACAACGAGTGATCTTGTAATGCCACCCTATTGTTTGCACTTTTTCATCTTTTCTATACTCCATCAACTCCGTACACCTCAACGATTGATAAGCAACTGCTGATATTCCGCCAAACTCTCGTATATGCTTATTTGTACCACTTTAGTGGTGCTATCTGTTATGCAATCTATCTTTACTATCACTTCCCTTTAAATACATTATCGTAGTTCCATCTGTTTAGCTGTTACAAATTTCCCACCCTAAATTTTTGGGAATCTGAAAATTTATTATTATGGAAATTTCCTAAAGATATCGATGAGCAAATTTTTGATGCAAAAATTCACTCAGGTACTTTAACCCCCTTGCCCCCGTGAGCTGATCCTTTAGAAATTTTAAATGGACCATTTTAATGGTCTTTTGAAACACTACATTTTGCCGCTGAGTTTTTTGAAATAAAAACGAGTGGATTGTTTTCGAAGAAAATGTTTTGGTTTGTTTTGTGTTCTACTTTATAAACATCGAAACAAAAACGAATATTAAAAAAAAACACTTTAACTGCTTAAAGTGATTTATTTTGCTTTTCAAGGTTATTGAAGAATTCAACATTCAGCGAGAAGAAAGAACTTTCAACTAAACTGCCGCACATTTTCAAAAACTTCGTCTGAATTGTTCAGGTTGAAGGGTACATACAACCAACTTTAATAGCTGTCAAATTGCGGAATCTGATTGACCATAGTTCCTCTTCGCCCTATCCACTTATTTGGAAATACTTTGTCTAACCTTTGTCGTACTGGAAAAACATGGTGATCAGTGTCTCCATCTTGTTGAAAATGTAAATCATCTTTATAAAGTAGGACATTGCCATCTCTATTGAGGTTTACGGTTACTCCAATATCTGCAGTTCCGTTTAATTACAAATCCAAATAAATAATAACTACATTCACCACTGAAGCAGATGTACAAATGTATTGTTATTATAAGTTATAGTGACAAAACTTTACTCTTCTGCCAAAATAGTTTTCAGTTAGTTCTTGAAAAGTATTGTAATTTTATGAACTCATTCCAAGTAAATTCCAGTTATCACAGAAATCTGGCGTAACGAAGTATTAAAATTTATGCCGAAATTCTTGAGCGGCTTTACTAAAACTCTCGGTTGCTTATGTTTTACATTTACAACAGATCCAGTCTGAGCAAATTTGTCAATAAAATTTAGGACATATCTATGGAATGTGTTCTTATCCGGATGTCCTTCGTTAAATGTTGCGGCAGTTCCTCGAGCACATTGATTTTCGCCCCCATAAATTAACACAACTTCAACCCTTTCTTGCAAACTCTAAACCACTATTGCTTTTCCTTTAAATAAATTTTGGTTGACAGCACTAAATAATAATTTATACTAACACAACAGACGATGTATTTCCAAACCAGAGCACCGGAAACAAAAAAAAAACTCATGTCTCCACCTTTTATGTTGTTGCTTGTTTTCGTTTATAGCATTAGTTTTCTGTTCTTTAGAAAAAAAAAAAATGAGTTAGCGAACGAAAAATCGGCATTAAGACGCATCTAACACACGCATTTTAAAGAAATTTAAGGTGGGAGGTTTTCCAATGAACACCGTGTATAGCTTTTCTTCTTTTAATAATTATGTTTCTTCTTTTCATTCATTTATTTACGTTTCGGTTATGATTTTTGAAACTTTCTTCATTATGGAATTAACAATACATTTTTTGTGTTATTTTAGGTAAGTACACCTATTTTATTAAATACTACTTTTTCATTTATATTATTTCATGTTTATCTAATACAAAATATTACTGGTACACTTAATTTATACGTGTTACATATTCTTCCTCTAAAACTACATTTATATTTACTACGACACAAGCTTACACAGCCCGCAAATAGAAATTTTTACAGTGGCTAGTTTAATTTTTTGCTAACGTCACAATACTCAAGAGCATTTACTTTGCCTATGTAATGAGCAAAATGGAATACGCATGCTTACTTTGGTATCCTTTGTATGCTTCGGACATCCTGCCCCTGGATCGTATTCACCGAAAATTTTTGAAATATCTTTCTTTCAAATTGGACGGAGTATATCCAGAGCGAGGAACCTCGCAGGATGGACTTCTATCAAGGCATGGAATGCTTTCCTTGAGTGCGAGGAGGACAAGGATCTGTGAGAAATTCTTGACGAAACGTTTGGAGAATCGTGTTGATTGTCCGTTCCTGCTCGGGCGTATGTCCTTCTTGTCCCGAGATCGAATGCGAGGTACATTCTAGCTTTGTTGTTCCTTCTACCAGAACAAATTATGCAAAACGACTGACCAACATATACTCTTTCGAAACTGGGTAACCAAATGCTGGATAATCTCGACTGATTTTGTTTTTGCTACTCTTTCTATTAATGTTGCTGTTTTTTGTTTGTATTGTAAATTACATTTATTTTTTCTGTATAATCTAAGTATTTTTCATTATTTCTTTTTTTTTTATAGTATGTACATATTTTTGATTATTGTTTGTCCTGTTATTGGGCTTTGATCTGTTGGGAATAAAGATTATTATCATTATTATTATTATTAATGTATTGGGCGTACACAGTTGTGGATCATAATCGCGATGCTGCGCCCGCCCTCCTGCTGATCCTGGTGCAAGCCTCGCATCCTCTCTGTGAGCCTCGCTGTGGTTGTCCTATTCACTTTCGCGTGCTACACCCTACTCTCCTTCGTTTTGGGGTATGAGTAAGCAGCACCTATGCTTGATAAAATGCATAGGTTTTAATCCACACCGTAAAAAATTCTTTTTGCGGGCTGTCTAGGAACGAACAAACATAAACTATTCTCTGTGGTGCTATATTCTATCCTATTTATGGTCTGCTCTTTATTTTATTTTATTTTATCTTACAACAAAATATATAAAGGCATATTTTGTTTTGCAAATATAAAATAGGTTTTTGCTAATAAAAGTTTTTTTCCTGTATAAAATAGTAGGCTAGTAGCTATGCTATTTCTAAGATGTGGGTTTTCAGATTTTCAATCTAACTTTTTTGTTTCTTTTAAAATATCATTATAAATATTATTTAGGTTCTTTATATCTGTCCTCCCATTTATGCTATTTTTGATAACTTTGATAACTTCTTTTTTGACAACTTGGTTCCTTATGATAATTATATTCTTAAAACCGTGTGTGGTGGTTTGTTGAATTTATATTATTCAATTGCACCATTCTAGCTATACTTTTATTTATTTTAAAATAATGGAAGAATAATTGTATGAGAATTTAAGAAGAAATTCTCATTGCTAACGTGAAGATATTTCTTCAATGTGACCTAATTATTTTAAAATAACAAAAAAAGGATATCACAAAAATGGACATAAAATGCCTCAGAAACACTCAGATGATTTCCAGGTGGTGCAGAAGACCTCTGCGTTTGGCAAGTCCTTCAAGAACTTAAACTACAACCCCTTAAAAAAAATGCACTTCTAATCCCATTTCATTGATATCTCAACAAGAATGCCGGGAAAATTGCTGGGTTGTGTTTTTGCCAGTTTGGTTTAAAACTGGCAAAAACACTGCATAGTTACTGTAGTAATATGTATTGTAAATTTCCAAAATATTTTTTTATGTTGTAGACACGCTTACCTGTGTTTTATAATTAATGTAAGGCCTTCCATAATTTTGCAATATTTATTTATTTGAATTTAGTTTAAACATTTCATAGTTCCATTTGGTCACATGGGCATCTCCATATGTTAAATATCCAATATTCCCCTCATGTCGGTGAATTTAACGGACTTTTTCGAGTCAGTTGCACTCTTGCGAAGAAAATTGCATTCGATGTCAGAAAATTTGAAAATTTACACTCCTCGACATCCGTTTCGCCAGCTAACGCTCCGTGAGAGATGATCGTGTCTCAAGTAATTTTATTAATTTTAACGGCTTCCTCTTCATTCCCAATTCCAATTTAAAACCACGGTTATTTTAAAGCAAATTTAATTATATTAAATTTTACTTACAATTTACCTACATAACTATTGGGTTATTTTCCTCCAATGACGATTTTCCTGATGAAATATTCCCGTTCCTGAGCTATTCTCCGTAATTTGAAGTACGACGGCCCCCATTCCATGTCCTGACCAGATCTGACCTTACCCCTCCAAAGGTATTATAGATCCACCGAAAAATAAACATATTATTTTAATTCTCATTTAAATTTTAATATACTTATAAGAAATTTTATTTCAATATGTTCGAGAAATTTTTGGGTTAGAGAATTTTGGATATGACTGCCATTTCGCGATAACTGGTATAAAATTTGTATAAGGTGGCGATTTGAACTTTACTATTTAATATGTATTCACGGCACGAAACTGAATATTTACTTCAATTTTTTTTTTGCTATCAAATGCTGCATATGCTGGTTACTACCCGACATTTGAGAATAGAATCACATAGGTACAAAGTTTAGAAAGACGCGGGAACTTTGAAATTTAAAATTAAAGGTATTTATATTTCTGTGATGAAAGTATATTGCAAACCTTGGAATTACTAATTAAAAACGTATTCGTTACTAAATAAGCGAAATCATGATACATACCTGAGATATAACTTTTCTTATTTACCTTGTTTTCACTGTTTTACATTTCGAAACTTTTATAAAATAAAATCTCATTTGTTTTAACTTAAACTTTTTTTTTACCGTACAAAGTTGAATAACATCATTGATACTTGATATGCAATAAGCTCTTTCACACAATTTCACTTAAATTAAGCTCTTTAACATTTTCGACAAGGGAACATTGAACAACAGCTCCCCATAGCGTCATCGGTTATACACAGAGAAAAAGATTCTTTAAATCAAAGTAATATTTGTTTGCCACTATTTAAAAAACCATTTTCTTCAGTTAATATATATATATTACTTACAGTTGAAAATGGTATTATTTGAATGAAATAAAAGCGTGTTGACTTAAAGAAATGTCTATTAACTGAGAGAAATGGTTCTTTTAAATAGAGGCAAGAAATATTTCTTCAAAGAACCGTTTCTTTGATTTAAAGAATCCTTTTTATCTGTGTACTAAAGAAATGTCTATTAATTGAAAAAAATGTGCTTTCAAATAGGGGCAAAGAAATATTTCTTAAGAGAACAATTTATTTGATTTAAAGAATCCTTTTTATCTGTGTACTAAAGATATTTTTTATTAACGTCAGAGCGTCCTCCAGGCTATTGTAACCAGAAACTCTCCTCCCGCATGCCATCTGGTATTAGAGAGGGTACGCTTATGATTTATTATTAATGAATATAGACGACACTAGGATGATTAAAATTGGATTTTAATAATTTAATTAAAGCATTATATTTAAAACATTTTTTTTTATCTGGGCTGGGTGCTACTTTGTTAGCAAGTTTGGTTGGTTTATACACAATGCTACGGTATTTAGAGTTTCTACGCCTATTATACCGAAAATATCTTCTGGAAAAAAAACAAGCATCACGTATATATGGACAATCGTTATGAGGTCCTTATTTAACATACATACGTAGTTATGATGCTATATATCTGCTCAAAATTCAAGGTGTTAATGCAAAAGTACAAAACAACAAGTAATAGTAACTACTGCAGTTAGGTAACGTAGTGCATGCCAAAATTCCAAGACTCACCGCGCGCAAATTCTAACATTCTTGTGAAATACGAATGGCAAAATTTCAAGCGCAGAAAATGCAGTTCACTGAAAATACGTACGACTGGATGAAATATTTACCCGCTTGATTCTTTCCACGTGCATAGCAAGTGACACTAAAACACTGTGTACTGCGCAGGGAGAAGAACCTCTAACGTTACTACAGAAGGTGGCTAAAAATTTGCATACGCTTCGTGCAAAGTTAGCGACCTGGGGATGACGGGTAAACCGCAAACGACTTTTTTATACCCTTCCCAGCAATTAGCAATCGAGTGACCTTTCCACTAGATCTAATCAGACGACAAAAAATAGCTGACCAGTATAATTGAGAATGCTGATGGCAATGTTCGTCATTGGAAATTATTTATTTCCAGGCCATTTCTAACACTTTTCTCTCTGAATTCTTTTATATGGTAAATGTGTATAATTTTTTTGAGGCTGGCGTTGCAAAATAAAAATATCTGTTGCAAACTTGAAAGCGTAGTGACGTTGTTCCTTATTTGCTGTAAAAAATAAGTATATATGTGCACACCATAAAAGAAAGTTATTATTATTTGGGTGTGAATTGATTGCTCAATTCAATTTTACAAACATTGTTTAAATTATTAACCAGGTGACAGCTCGAATTGCCGAGTTTATACCAATTTACTCTAAGTTTTCCTAAAATCAGTTTTCTACAATTACCAAAACTACCTATGTAAGAAAGACTGGAGTGTATACGCGTGTATACAGGAGGTGGGGGAGGGGGTAATGGGGGTGATCATTTCTATATTTATATACATCTAAAGTTTTATTCCATAATACTGGTTTCTCCTGTACCATGCTTATTAAATTTTCTATTTCCATATCATTCATTTTTTTTAATCACATTTTTAATATACATAGGTAGTAATAAACTCTGTATATTTTGCTTATTAATAAACTGAATCAAGCCCTAAAACGAATAGTGTGTCACGTCTGGAAGGGTACCGGTAAAATTAAACTGAGGGACTGAAAACTGAAACTTGTCTGAACACATCTACTTACTACTGGCCCTCAACAGAAGAAATTAAGGTATGTAAACTAAGTGATTATTATTTAGTAGCTCATTTTTCGAGATCAACAAAAAGGGAAGGGAGAACGGCAATATACGCTTATAGTAGTATAACAGCAAGTGATGTCAAGCCAATAGAGAAAGTCTTTGGATTCTGCATAACCACGGTTTAAAGGGCACGAGAAAATATTTTTATTATTTGTACTTATAGATCTCCAGATTGCGATATTGAAGTCTCCACAAAATTACTAACGGCTGTACTGGATGCCACGTGTTCATCCTGTAATTTCACATTTGTATGCGGTGGTATCAGTATACCAGTTTTGGACATCTGTCGCTTATACAATTTACAATCGCTTGTTCAAGAAAATACAAGGCTAATTACATGTATATATAATATCTTTACCTATTTTGACAGGAATAAAATATGTGTTTCTGTAACGAATTGCATTTTCTCGGATCATCGCGGAGTTACTATAGAATTTCACCTGCCGTTCTTGATAGATAGGCCGCTTTTCGGGGAACGACGTATATTTGACAAGGTGAATATGTCCAATTTCTTAATGAATTTAAATAACCAGTCATGAGGTAACGTATAGCAACAAACCAACACTAACAGTAAACACGATCAGTTTCATAATACATATCTATTTTACTACAATAAACATTTCCATTAAAAAAGATTAAAGAGCAATCTAAAAGTATGTTAAGTTGGATAGATGGGTATATTGAGGATTTAGATAAGTCGTTAAAAGGTCTATACCTACCTGTAATAGAACAACTAAAATGAATACACCTTTGAATTGTCGGAAACGACGGGAAGAACGAAGTAAAAATATCAGTTAATAATTACAAAAAAGACCATAACAACAGACGGATACTGAACTCTACTAATAAATCAAAAGAAATGTGGAACATAATAAACTCCGAGCTATCTGATAATGATAAGAACAGGAAAATTGTTTTATGTCATAATAATATTGAAATTAGTGACCCACGCAAGTCCGCCATATTTTTGGATTACTTTACATACAAGTAAACACCAATAGAGCAAGAAAATGACGCACCCAATTATGTAAGACAGAACAACAAAAGTACAACATCACCACGAGTATATTAAAAAAAATCAGCCACATATATGGGACCTTTGGAGGGCCTAACTAATTCTATGATGACAGAAGGGACTTTTCCCTATAGATTAAAGCGCGCCAGAATCTTGCCTGTGCATAAGAAGGTAGAGAAAACCATTTCAGAAATTATCGTCCAATTTCACTAGTACTATCACTCAAAAATATTTGAAAAAATAATTTATAAAAGAACATACGTTTTCTTCGATGCTAATAACCCCTTTAGCTGGACACAGTATGGATTTTTACCTGAAAAATCATGCGAAAAAGCAATTTTTGATTGCCTTCAAAACATACTGTCCGCTGTGGATAATAAAAGTAAAGTATGTGGCGTATGCTTTTGATTTCAGCAAGGCATTTGAAATCATAAGGCATGAAATACTTGTTGAGAAATTGTACAGATACGTTGTTCGTGGAACTCCCTTAAAATTGTTAAACTCGTTCCCTGCAAATAGAACACAATGTACTAGTATAGAATCCAATGTAAGAACTTGCGTATATTTCGACAACGCCGCCATAGTGCAAGGAATACCACAAGGCTCCATCTTGGGACCGGTAATATTTGTAATCTATATCAGCGAGTTAGTTTCCTTTCTGGATATCGGAACATTGTATCAATATGCGGATGACACTACCGTCATATTAAAAGCTGGTTATTCAAATGATGAAATTTCAAAATCTTTAAATTTAGTAGTTCAAACAATGTCAAGCTGGTGTAGTATGAATAAGGTGCACTTAAATATTGAAAAAACCAAGCTGATTCAGTTTACGACGAAAACATACATAAATTCTACAACACAAAACAACATCGAACAAACAAACACAGTAAAATATTGAGGCGTAGTCCTTGGAAACTAAACTTATTGGAAAGATCAGGTAGAGTCTGTCTGCGTTGGAACTGAGTCGGTATTACTACGACTTTCATAAAATCAGAAGTACGGTTTGTATATATAACCTTAAAACATTGTACTTCAGACATATTTAATCCGGCTATCTTATGCTCCGATTTTTTTGGGTTCATCAACCTAGCTCAGCGGACTTTTCTATTACAAAAAATTAATAATTTATGCATGATGCATAAACCAGTAAAACGACCACTGTTACAAGTCTAGTAACAATAGTGCCTGTTTTTCTTATAAAATGTAAAAAAAGAATATTTTATCTAAATATTGTAGTGATATAAACGCGAATGCATCGCCAAAGTAGCCCGTTTGTTCGGCTGCTTTTGTCGATTGTGTACCAAGGAAAATTTGCACCACTGTATTAATATGACTTATGTTTTATAAATACATACTAAATTACAACAACACAATTGATCTGCTTAATTTATATTACATTGCTTGAGGCCTGCGTCGCAATACGTATCTGCCCCGCCGGACAATTGCCCAACTCTAGTAATAGCGGATAGGTTAAAGGAGTGAACATAAATCGAAAAAATAGCTAGTGCAATTGCATTGTCGTTATTAAAGGACGAATCATTGAATGCACATTAAATGTGAATTGAGAATACCTATTGGGATCAAGTAACGTGCATGTAAATGCCGCCGCTTTGTCGCACGTGCCTTAGTAGTTCGTACTCACAAATCTTACCCGCTCGGAGCAGCCACTCGTGAAATCGCACGATTAAATCCCTCCAAAGGGAACGGCATGCGAGTCACTCCCCGTTGGTTGGTTGCGGACTCGAGTGTAGCACTAATTATCTCCCTCGCCCTAATTAAATAACATATGATAGTTCCCTTCAAATATAGGGCACATCTTCGGGACTTCTCATCTAATTATGTATTCAACTTCGAACCATTAATTACTGCACAATTAACAATGAATCATATCACCTTATACTAGATTCATAAGTGTCTGCGTTGTACGAGCAAAATTCATGGTTACCATCGGAAGGGTTTTGCTAAAGGCTGTGTGAAATTTATGTAATTACATATCATAGAAGTGTGCAACAATATTGCTACAGGTGATTCATATTAACCACGCAAATAACAGGAATTTCCGATTATGGAAAACAAATGCATGTAGAGGGTGGGTCACCACTTTCGCGCCGGTTTAAATACGAAAAGTAGTAACATATTTTCAATGGTTATACGGGTTCACAAGGACCATATTTAAAAATTATTTTGAAGTATATAGGGTGACTCAAAGAAAAGTTACACACCAAAGTTGTGAAAAATTAAACTGAACAGCCTGTATAATATGGCTTATTTTGATAGTACAGACTAAATAAAGGCAAGCTGGTATTAGGTTTCTTATACCTAACTCAACTCGTTTACGAGATAATTAACTATTCTTCAAAATGTAGACTTTAACGTTTATTTAACACATGAAATATAATTAAACAAACACATTTGTAGGTTGTTCTTGTTTTATAGAGATTAATATATATTTTCAAACATTCACATCAAAACTATTATATCAACTGACTAAAATATTCTCATGCGCAGAAAACGCTGTGATAGCCACGCCCCCATTTAGGCGCGAATGTTTTAGAATTTAAAAATGTTCGTTACATCCTCCCCTTCTGGATTCGATGACGTCCCGATGAGGAACCAGCTGTAAAAATAGATGATTTCTTCTTCCTAGGTCTTCCGCCCTTTCTTAAGGGTACTTCAGGTTTTACACTCTTCTCACCACGGGAGTCAGAGAAGAAGAACGTGGTACACCCCCAAAGGTACATTTGGTGTATCTGAATTCGCTACTTCATTATGTTTTCCTGGAGCATATTGTATTTTCAGGTTATAGCTTTGTATCGTTAAAGCCCATCTGGCCAATCTTCCTGTTGGTGATTTTAAACTGAGCAACCATTTTAAAGGCTGATGGTCGGTCACCACGATCACTGAAGAGGTATCCAAGTATCCTCGAAATTTGTTCAAGCTCCACACCACAGCAAGAGCTTCTCTCTCTGTAGTTGTGTAATTTCTTTCTGCTGAGGTAAGCAGGCGACTAACATATTCAAGAGGATGGTCTTCTTGTAGCAATACAGTCCCTAGCGCGTATGCTGAAGCATCAGTTTTGAGAGTGTAGGGTTTGCTACCATCATTTTGTTGCAAAATAGGCGCGGACAACAAAGCTCCTTTCAAATCTTCAAATGATTTTTGTTGCAAGGGACCCCATTCCCAAGACACGTTTTTCTTTGTTAAATTTGATAACGGTTTTGCTATTTCTGAGAACTGGTTTATAAAGCGTCTATACCACGAACAAGTTTGTAGGAAAGATTGCACTTGTTTTAAGTTCTTTGGTGGTGATAATTTTCAATAAGTTTCATTGCTGGTAATTACATGTCGGAGATATTTACGCGCGCACTCGCAAACGTACACTTCTCGCGGTTAGCCCGAAGTTTAAATTGTCTAAGTCTTTTAAACACTAGTTGTAAGTCCGTAATTTGAGTTTCAAAGTCTTCAGATAAAACAATTATGTCGTCTAAATACGCCAAGAGCAACATATTTGTGGGTCCACTCCGAAACCGATCTATGAGTCTTTGAAAAGTACTGGGCGCGTTGCACAAACCGAATGGCATGGTGCGGAACCGATATGTGCCGAAGGGTGTCACAAACACGGTTTTGACTCTTTCTTCTGCGCGAACTCGAACTTGGTGATAACCAAATCTGAGATCGATCGTAGTTATATAGAAAGTCTTCTTGGTAGCATGTAGCAAATCATCCATTCTAGGAAGAGGGTAAGAGTCAACTTTTGCAATGGAGTTTAAAGAGCGATAGTCTATGCACATGCGAACGCCTCCATCCTTCTTTGGCACAAGTACCACTGCTGCTAACCAAGGAGATTCACATTCTTCAATAATATTGTTTGCTAACAATTTCTCAAGTTCGTCAAAATTTCTTTTTTAGCAGGCGTCATTCGATATGGTGGAACCGATATGGGAGCGTGGGTACCCGTATCAATCCGATGTTCTATATACGGAGTTGGATCTTCCCCTAAATTGAAGATATCTGCGTTTTCCTCGAGTACAGCTGCTAATCGATTCTTTTCGCTATCTTTCAGCATTGTGCCCTCATCTGATCTTAAAATAATAGATTGAACATGAACAGTAGAGGCAGAATCGTTTTCAAAATTCAAGGGATAAACCTCACTTAAGTTATTGGAAAAATGCCACGAGGCTTGGCTCACATCCAACACAATACTCGCACCATTAGAAAATATATTCCTAATAAAGTCAGATCTGCGTTAGGAAGGCATATAAATTTTGTGGCTATGGATTTTCCTTGAAGTTTGGACCTGCAACGAAGTTGTGTGTGTTGCCTCTTTAAACGTTTCAAAAACACCGTGTTATATTTATATAGTTGTATATACTTGTATTTTATTTTTTCTTTAATTTTCTTCTTTGAAAGTCAAGCCTTTCAAGGTGGGCAGTATGTTCCTGCAAATTCATACATTACCTGAACAGCTAATTATTACAATAAGCAATTAAACTATTTAGAATTAAGTGACAACGAGAAATTCCAAATCCTTAATCTACTTATATTATATGTGCACTTTATTTACATTTATCGTCTTGCCTTTTAGCGGCATTTGTATATTATTTAAGTTCCACATTTTAATTTAGGTTTTATACATTTCAATAATCTTGTGTTGTCCAATTACTATTCATAATTCGTTTAATAGCCTTGTTTATTAATAAGCGCCTGTCCTTTTCTGTTCAACTCTTATTTTATGATTTATTGTATGCATTAGTTCTCAATTCCTAATCCTAAGGTAATTTAAGGCTTTTCCACATTTATGTAAACTTACATTTATCTTGGAACCATCTATTGTTCATTACTCATTCATTGTGTGACCTAGATATAATCTTTATTGTTAATCATAGAACTCTGAATTTAATGTCGATTTAGGGCAGTTACAATTACCAAATTCCAGTATGTTTACATTACCTGAGGCATGTAAATATCCAGCAAACTTGTAACTACTTCAGAGGCAGGCCGGATTTGGGCTAGCCTCGACACGATCCCCCTTTCCGACCCCTTTACCGTCGGGGAGGAGGAGATCCGCAACATCATAAAATCGCTGAAGAGGGGGAAGGCGCCGGGTCTCGATGACATCACTAACGAGATGATAGGGCGCTTTCCTCCCTCGGTGATTCAAGGCCTCTCGTCGATCGCGAGCGGAGTGCTCAGCACCGCTCACTTCCCCGCGTGCTGGAAGGCCGCGGTGGTAGTTGTAATACCAAAACCTGGCAAGGACGCAAAGCTTCCCCAGAACTATCGCCCGATCAGTCTCCTCTCGAGCGTATCAAAGATCCTCGAATCGGTAATTTTAAAATATCTCAGGCATGAAACCGAAGACCTGGGAGTCTTGCCTCGGGAGCAGTTCGGATTCCGTGCGGGCTACTGCACGGATTTCCAGCTCCTGAGGCTGACTGAAGCCGTTAGGGATGCGCTCGAGAGCCGCGATACTGTTGGGGCGGTGTTCTTGGATATAAGCAGAGCGTTCGACAGTGTCTGGCATGAAGGGCTTATTTATAAAATGAGAAAATTTAATTATAGTAATCAATTAATAAAGTTAATTAAAAGTTATTTAAGCGACAGGTCCCTCTCCGTGAGACTGGAGGGCCACCTGTCTGATGAGCAGGCCCAGGTTGCCGGGGTGCCGCAAGGCTCCCTTCTTGGGCCTGAGTTGTTTTTGATTTACATGTCGGACATGCCAGCTGAGTCAGGTACGGCAGTGGCCTCCTACGCGGATGACACTGCCGTTTATTCGGCCGGCAGGAGCGAGGCCATGGTCCTCCGCCGTCTTCAGAGGGCGGTGGACGGCCTCGCAGACTGGGCTACCAAATGGAGATTATCCATTAATGAAAGCAAGTCCGTGGCGGTGAGGTTTACTAAAAGGACGGGACCGCCAGCGGACTTTATCAGCGTCAACGGAAGGAGACTGCCCTGGGAGCCTGAGGTGAAATACCTCGGGCTTCATATGGACAGGCGTCTGACATTCGCGACCCATATAAAACATATCAAAGCAAAATTCTTATCCGCCAGGAATCTTTTGTTACCCTTGCTTGCGAGCTCCAGCAGGCTCGACCTCCGGTCGAAAGTGCTAATTTATAAGACATTATTAAGACCACAACTCACCTACGGGGCTCTGGCGTGGTCCTCGGTATCCCGTTGTCATCTGGGGGCCCTTGAGGCCCTCCAGAGTCGGATGCTGAGGACGATGACCGGGGCTCCGTGGTTTGTTAGAAATACCCAGTTGCGACGTGACCTGGGGGTCGAGTCGCTGGAGTCATTCCTGGCGACATTGGCTCGGGGTACCTGGGAGAGGGCGGCCCTGCTAGATAATCCCCTTATTAAAGATGTAGTTGACCCGCAGGACCGACCCCTCCCAGGGTGTCTGTCAGAACGCTTGCCAACACCGTGACGCTGAGATAAACAACATCATAATCTTTTTGACAAAGACTATACACTAAATGTTGTATATGTATGTACCGCACAAGGCGTATATATAGCTACTAGATGTAATTAATACTACCCATTCAGTATTAATTACATCTAGTAGCTATATATACAGCCTTGTGCGGTACATACAAATGTCGCAAAATTGCACTGACGAGCCTTCACAAAGGCGAAACATTGAATGTCTGTCAATAGCGACACTTGTATGTATTTTTCTACGTTTAATTCATTTATTAGCGCATAGCGCAAAATTTAGTGCTTACTCCAAAATAATATTACGAATTTGTGTTCAAATCAGAACATATTTGTACATATTATATGGAAAATTAGCAAAATAATCTTAAAAATAATGAGTTCGTAACATCTCACACTCATTCAGTATTATATATATACAAATACTCATATATCACTGACTTTTATATTGACTAAAGCATTACGCTCTTTAAAACTTTGCATAGTGCAATGCATTTTTGTTGCATATGCGTGGTTCCGAAAGATAATAATAACATATATAAAAAAAAAAAAAAAAAAATTACAAGGAACCACCACCATTTTATTTTCATGTATTATTTAGGGATTCACTACTTTTTTAATTGTATAACTTCTACATCTTTGTACATTCATTGTATATTGTTGTTGATTATAATACATTAAAAAAAAAAAAAAAAAAAAATAACAATCGTTACATCTTCTTTTTATACTTAGTGACTAAAATTAGTATTTTTGAATTGCATAACTTCTTCCACATCTTTGAACATTTATTGTATATTGTTTTGAGAAAAGAGAAAAGGAAAAAAAAAAAAAAAAAGAAACAGAACAAGCCTCAAGCATACAAAGAGGCAAGATCACTTGATAGCCTGGAGCGGGTATATAAGAATAGAGTATATACATATATACGGCTATTGTGTTCTCACCCAAAACCAGTGTAACATTGAAAACAAGAAGAGGAGGAAGAAAGAAGTAGAAGCCTGACAAGAACAGTGGAAAGACGGATTACTGCACCGTCCCGATCTGCATTTCCGCTGCTCGGGAACCTTGACGATCCCCCCTAACATCATTGGACGCACGGCAACTTTTGAGGCCTTTATTTTCCGCCGAGACCGCTGGCGTAACACCTACATAGAGTGGTCCGCAAGACACATAAAACTTCCTACGGTGTGAAAGCGGCCGTAGCAATAGAAGACAAGGGATTCAGAGCCATAAAGCGGCTAATCCCGGCAAACATAGGAAACCCTAGTAACTACTTCAGTATCCAAGCATCTAAACAACCGATAACAACAACTATATTATCAATAAAATCAAACCAAGATATATAAACTTGTCTCGCGTATATAATCTTCCTTGTGTAACTAAATAAAAATGCCCGTCTTTTGGCTAATTAGATTTTTAAATCGGCTTATTTACGTTACCCAGCACCTGGTAGAGCATTATTTTTGATCTGGGTGGCAACTTGTAACTGTACTAGCAAATGTAACTTTTTTACTGCTTGCTAAATACGTGAAATATGTATTTTATTTTGCAGCGCCATCTGTAATTCAAGGGGTTAGTTTCGCTAGGATAGAAAACTGCAGAATAAAAAAAATTATTCTTATAAGGAACAAATTTTATTTCAAAATATTTAATTTTCATTCTACTCATTCATATCTGGTGCGATAAATTACCCCCGGCAAAAATAGAACACCGTTACAGCTGAAATGTGTATTTTGTCCCCTTGAACCGCCTACATAAATCTATGGGATCTTACTCCAGAAGAGTAGATATGCTAGGAGAGTTCTGGCACAAAATCCCATAAGGTTTACATAGGGGGTCTAACTTTACTTTTCCGCCATTTTGGATGACGTCAGAACGCGCCGAATTTTGAATTTGAATGATACCTTCGAGTTTCGAAGGGGCCTAACGGCCTACCTTATTGGGACTGATAATGATGACGTCAGAGCGCGGCAAATTTGAATATCAGAGCCCTCTACTATGCGAGTGATTTACCAGCTTCAAAGCTTCTTTTTTATTATTATTTTAATGTGTATTACAGGTTGCATAACTCTAAAAAAAAAAAATCAGCCGCCGTGCGATTCGATCCGTGTATTCCTAGTTTATGAACCATATGCGCTAGGTACACGGCTATGGACAGTTTCGCAAATTGAGTCGCTGAATGCTAATCATATATGAATGGTGTTTCGTCGCGCGGGGAGAGGGGATATATGCTCCGTGATCTATATCGCGTGATATATATCACGTGGTATATATTCTATGATTCATCATATATTATTCCCGTCGATAATTATATAAAAGCATTTTGAATTCGGTGCGTGTACGTGATGACTTATACGGGTGTGAATTTAGTTTTTCTTCATTCGTATTGAATACCCGGCAGTGCTAACATAGTTTCCAAGTGCACCATCTATTTAAAAAAAAATCCGGTAAGTACTTATATACTTATTAATTATTGCTGTTAGATGGATAGTAGTGGGAGCGCAGGGCTAGTTCGCCGCTAGGGCTGTGCGTTATCAAAAAATGAGGGCTAAATGGAGCCGTTTTAGTGAGATATTTGAATTTTCTCGCAGTTAACTTACCTATCATGTTAATTAGAATTATATATTTATGCTACACATATAATTTATAAAATAGCGAACATCGCGCGGTATCTTACTTCCTGACCACAACGAGATTCGCAATACGGACTACTACTAACAATAAGTGCCACGCCCCGGTAGGAGTTTAATAAAATTAGTAATGGTATTAATATTTTTAATTGGTATTGAAATAATTTACTATAAATTATACAGCTTTCAATCATTTGATAGCCATAGTAAAACCAGTATATTACTATATAGAATTATGTTTCTTCTTTCTTGAGATGGCGGCTTTTTTTGCACAATTTAATGAAAAATTTTACTAAATTAAATCATTTTTTAACGTTTCCACAAATTTTAGGGCATTACAGTATGCTATACACACAAGTAGGTGTATTAAATTCCTTTGACAAATAACATTTTAATGTTATTTATTTTTATAAAATGTAAATTTTTAATGTAAAATTTTAAAGTGTTTGTGTTTGCTTGTTAAAAAATACATAAATGCATTAATGATTTTCTGAAGAAGACAATAAAAAATTTGGCGAAACGTTAAAAACTTATTAAATTTAGTAAAATTTTTCATTAAATTGTGCAAAAAAGCCGCTATCTCAAGAAAGAAGAAACATACTTTACACTATCGGCTAAGAAATAATTAATTAATTAATAAAACAACGTACACATCATCTCCAACAAGTTTCTTTTTGTTCCAGAAAATGGCTTCAGCGAAGGTAAATCGGTCTTTTTCAAGACTAGTCGAGGAGACTCGTGCTCAGCTCTTAGTCGTTAAAGAAAACTCCGAAACAATTAAGTCAGCGATCAAGGGCTGTAGTCGCCACATCCGCGATATGAATGCAGCGCTGGAGACTGCTCAAACTGTAGCTGAAAAGCAGCACATTTCCAAATGTGTGCTCCTAATGCGGGGTTTTCGGACGATGATGAAGTCGCTGCGAAAGATTTCTGAGAGTGGTTACAAGCCAGCTCACCCAAATCGAGCAAATTATGCAAGCACCCGCGTAAAATGGGTAAATTTGAAATCCGCTTTTGCCAGCAGAATTCACACAGGAGCGGTGCTTAATTTACAGCATAAAGATCCCATTGAATTCCTCAAGGATGCCAAAAACCTCTTCAGCCGACGTATGCGTAATTCCATAAAAAAGGAGACAGCATTGAAAATAAATGCGGTTTTCTGCGGCGAGTTCATGGTGGTAAAGGGAGGCCAGGAAGTCTTTGAGTTTAAATATTTAAATACCAAAAATGCCCCAATCTACCGCGAAACCGATCTAGAGAAGTGGTTTGAAGAATATGTAAGAGCTCCTATCTTGCAGAAATTAGAGGAATTTCAGGAACGTGATAGCGGTTGGGCCCTCACCGCCATCATTAACCTTCAAGTGAACATCAACAAGTTCACACCGCAGCTGGGTTCATCATATATCGAGCTCCCCCAGTCGATACAGGCAAAGCACGCTTGCGTCAACGTCAGGAACGACGATGAAGCCTGTTTTGCTTGGTCTATTGTGGCTGCTCTTCACCCTACTCAAAAGAACCCCCAACGTACTTCAAAATATCCCCATCCATCAAAAGTGTTAAACCTGACAAATATTACCATGCCGATGACAATAAAACAGATACCTCGTTTCGAGAAACAGAACGAGATTTCTGTAAACGTATACATCCTAGACAAGTCGGATAGCAGGGCGTATAATACTGTACCCACCTATCTGACGAAGAATAAGCAAGAGAAGCATGTAAACCTTCTCCTGATTCAGGATGTATACGATAAAAGCGATGACGATGGCTGTAAGCCACGATTCCACTATGTGTGGATAAAAGATCTAAGCCGCCTTGTTTCCGCACAGCTCAGCAATCGTAATGGGAAAAAATATTTTTGCGATCGCTGTCTGCACTACTTTCGAACACAGGAGAAATTGAGGAGCCACATAGATGACTGTGTGGTCATGAACGAATGTAAAGTGCGTTTACCGACACAAGAGCAGGCCAACTTAAAATTTAAAAATTTTAATAATAAAGAGACTGTTCCGTTTATTGTGTATGCTGACCTGGAATGCCTCTTAGCACCGTCTAAATCGGAAGTACAGCACATCCCATACAGCATCGGATATTATGTGAAGTGCTCCTATGATGATTCTTTAAGCTTTTACAGAACTTATCGTGGTGAGGACTGTCAGCAGTGGTTTGCGCAGGAGTTGCATCAGTTCGCTGAAGACGTGGAGACGGTGTTTCTTTGCCATCTGCCGATGGAACCTCTTACGCATGCGCAAGAGCTGGAATTCCGCTCCATTTCACACTGCCACATTTGTGAGCGACCCTTCGATATACGTGACGTTAGAGTTCGCGATCATTGTCACCTTACTGGTAAGTATCGGGGCGCAGCACACGAAAAATGTAATATCAATTACCAGATAGTCACGTGATTCCTGTCGTGTTTCACAATCTAAGCGGATACGACTCCCACTTTATAATTAAAAAATGTAGCAAAAGATTTTGAAGGTCGTGTCGATTTGCTTCCTATAAATAAAGAACGTTACATCTCGTTTACAAAGAATATTGACGATAATTTAATTAAATTTCGATTTATTGACTCTTTTAGATTTTTAGCAAGCGGACTGGAAACATTGGCATCAACACTTAGACGTTTTTCCAAATTTAAAATCAGAATATGTAAGTTTAGACGACTCCAAATTTAATTTATTGACGAGAAAGGGTGTGTTCCCATACGATTACGTTGATACATTTGCGAAACTTGACGAGACGCAATTACCGGACAAGACAAAATTTTACAATTCAATGACTGACTCGGACATTATGGACGTTGATCATGCGCATGCCAACGAAGTGTGGAATTCTTTCGATTGTCAAAATTTAGGAGAATACAGCGATTTGTATTTGAAAACTGATATTTTATTATTAGTAGACGTATTCGAACAATTTCGGTCAAGCTGTTTGAAATCATACGGCTTAGATCCGGCTCATTATTATACTTTACCGGGGTACACCTGGGATTGTATGCTCAAGTTTACCCAGATAAATCTCGAACTATTGACAGATATTGATATGATTATGTTTATAGAGCGAGGTATACGAGGTGGACTAAGCCAATGTTCGAAACGTTACTCATCAGCTAACAACAAATATTTATCAAATTATGAGTCAGATCAACTATCAAAATTTTTAATTTACAATGATATTAATAATCAGTACGGTTGGGCGATGTCACAGAGCTTACCCTATGGTGGTTTGGAATGGGCAGAGGGTGATTTAGACAGCTTCAATTTCAATGTACCTGCGGATAACACCGAAGGCTACATTCTTGAAGTAGATTTACAGTACCCGCAAAACATTCACGATTCCCATAGCGATCTCCCATTTTGTCCAGAACATCGCGCACCTCAAAATTCAAAAGAACAGAAGTTACTGGCTACGTTATATAATAAAGAGCGCTATGTGATACATTACCGTAATTTGCAGCAAGTATTAGAAAATGGGTTAGTTCTTAAAAAGATCCACCGCGTCTTGAAATTTAAACAATCGCCTTGGCTTAAATCCTACATCGATTTAAACACTAAATTCAGAACTAACGCTAAGAATGAGTTTGAGAAAAAATTATTTAAATTAATGAATAACGCCGTGTTCGGCAAAACCATGGAGAATATCCGGAAATACTCCATTGTAAAATTATTAACAAAATGGGAAGGGCGATACGGCGCTGAGGCATTAATAGCGAAGCCGAACTTTAAATCCTCAACAATATTTGATGAGAATTTAGTAGCAGTCGAACTTAATAAAACTGAGGTGTATTTTAACAAACCTATTTACGTTGGCATGTGCATTTTAGACATTTCGAAATTAAAAATTTATGACTTTCATTACTCGTATATGAGAAGTCGATTCGGTGATAAGGCGCGAGTTTGTTACACTGATACCGATTCTCTCATATACGAGGTGGAATGCGACGATTTATATGAAGTAATTCGACGCGACGCTTCTGAATTCTTTGATACCAGTGACTATCCTGATAATAATATTTACAACATTCCCCGTGTTAATAAAAAGGTACTAGGTATGATGAAGGATGAGAATGCCGGTAAGGTGATGAGTGAGTTTGTCGGGCTTCGCTCAAAGATGTATGCATGCAGAGTGGAGGGGAAGGACAGAGGGAAAAAGGCAAAAGGTGTAAAGAGGCACATTGTCAAAAATCAAATCACTTTCGATGATTATTTAAGCTGTTTGTGTGAAGGCAAAGAAACGTCAGTTACACAAAAGCTGTTTAAATCAGAAAACCATGATGTCTCTACCATCACCCAAATTAAAACTGCGCTCAGTGCTCACGACGATAAGAGGTACATTATCCCAGGGACTTACGACACTCTACCCTGGGGACATTGCAGTATTATGGAATCGTCATAGGAATAATACCTTCACCTGTGTGTGTGGGCAGAGAGGAAGCAAGATATGAAAAATATGTATTTGGAGAAAACTTACTATAACTATCAGTCCATAGTGACCCATCATGCTAACATTAAGTACTAAGTGGAATAATCTTCTCAGAATTAATAGAAGAAAACTATTATGCTGCACCCCTTCCCGCGGCTCTAATGGTTTATGATGAGACCAGAAAGTTGGGTTATCAATCGCAAATTATTTCAGACTATTTATTTCATAAAGAAGTAACTACTCCATCAATGTATTTTTGTGTCGAATTAGATGGTATATATTACGATCCAATGTTCTCAGTGTTGAAAAAATATTGTGGTGCAAACAAGAAGGATTTTATATTTGAGGAATGCGACATTCCCCCTATAGATGAATATCAAATTCTAATGAAACTGTATTGCGCAGAGTACAAGAAAACAAAATCATCTGCACACTACTTCGACAGAGTACCAAAAATTCTTCACAAGATACGGAAAGCTGTCAATTCTCGAGTAAATGGTGTATTAGGAAATCGTTATTGAATATAGAATATCTTGATGTAAATGTTACATGTGATTCTTAAAATCATTATTGAATATTAAAACCTATTTACTATGTTGTTGTAAATGCTATTAAAATAAGTTGGCAAATAAACATATGTACGGGAATATAAATGCCTTTTAATTAATCTGATAACAGTCTAAAGCTATTGAAGTAAATGAAACTGTACTGCACTGAGAATAGAATCACCCGAAAATTACTTTGAGAGAGCAAGGAAAACTCCTCAAGATGCGGAAAGCAATCCACCGAGAAGTAAATGACGTATTAAGAAAAAATCATTGGGGAATATTAAATATCTTGACGCAAATGTTATATAAAATAAGGTGATAAATACACCTACGTCAATATATAAGTTTTATCTAAGGCTGCAGTAAAAACAAATTTGTATATTAATAAAAGACACTTTTCGTACTTTACTAGTATTAGTTCAAATCCGACAACGAACGTAATCGGTCTTTAGAATTATTAATAGAGATATAAACGTTATTCACACGAGCCTAGCATGTATGCCCGAAATGGGAATAGTGGTAACTATTGATATCATTATTGAAAAGTTGGGATTAATATTTAGATGAATAAAAGAACACCCCAGAAGCGCCGGTTTTTCTACCAAAGATATTTACAATTTTATGCCAAGTTCATAGATGCATGTGTGATTGGAGAGAATACTTGGAGTATGATTTGTAAATTATAAAGAATTACAAATTAGATAAAATGTTTGTTATTTGTTTAATAACGGTAAATGATGATAAGATATATGTATGCTTAAAATAGATTCATATCATCATAAGTCAATAAATTAACTAAATAAAGAATCTATTACATCATACATGCGGTTTTATTTATCATTAAGCGCAGATAAGACGAATCAGCCCGCGAGTTGCACAACTTTGGAACGATGAATTATTGAAAGTAAATTATACACGCGTAAACATTGGATGTATAATTATATAATTATCAACTGGAATATTATATCATGGATGGAAGAATATATACTACGTGATACATATCATGCGATTTATATCACGGAGCACATATCGCCGCCCGCGACGAAACACCACTCGTATATGATTAGCAATTAGCGATCTAATGTACGAAACTGGCTGCCTCGTTATACAGCATAGGACTCCATTGCTAGGAACTTAATATTCAAATTCAAATTTGGCGCGCTCTGACGTCGTCATCATCATCGGTCTCCATAAGGTCGGTTGTTAGAGCCCCTCCGAAACCCGAAGGTATCCCGTCTCATAACCTATTGACCCCTTGCTATGCTTAACATTCAAAATCAAATTCGGTGCGCTCTGACGTCATCTTCAATGCTCTGACGTCATCCAAAATGGCGGAAAAGTAAATTTAGACCCCTATGTAAACCTTGTGGAATTTTGTGCCAGAACTCTCCTAGCTTATCTACTAAGCGCCGGTTTTTCTACCAAAGATATTTACAATTTTATGCCAAGTTCATAGATGCATGTGTGATTGGAGAGAATACTTGGAGTATGATTTGTAAATTATAAAAAATTACAAATTAGATAAAATGTTTGTTATTTGTTTAATAACGATAAATGATGATAAGAGTATATTTATGTTTAAAATAGATTCTTATTATCATACATCAATAAATTAACTAAATAAAGAATCTATTACATTATATGATGGGGTTTTATTTAGAATTAAGCTCAGATAAGACGTATCAGCGCGCGAGTTGCACAATTTTGGAACGATGAATCATTGAAAGTAAATTATACACGCCTAAACGTTGTGTGTATAATTATATAATTATCAACAGGAATATTATATCATGGATCGAAGAATATATACCACGTGATACATATCATGCGATTTATATCACGGAGCACATATCGCCGCGCGCGACGAAACACAACTCGTATATGATTAGCAATTAGCGATCTAATGTACGAAACTGGCTGCCTCGTTATATAGCATAGGACTCCATTGCTAGGAACCTAATATTCAGATTCAAATTTGGCGCGCTCTGACGTCATCTTCAATGCTCTGACGTCATCTAAAATGGCGGAAAAGTAAATTTAGACCCCCTATGTAAACCTTATGGAATTTTGTGCCAGAACTCTCCTAGCTTATCTACTAAGCGCCGGTTTTTCTACCAAAGATATTTACAATTTTATGCCAAGTTCATAGATGCATGTGTGATTGGAGAGAATACTTGGAGTATGATTTGTAAATTATAAAGAATTACAAATTAGATAAAATGTTTGTTATTTGTTTAATAACGATAAATGATGATAAGAGTATATTTATGTTTAAAATAGATTCTTATCATCATAAATCAATAAATTAACTAAATAAAGTATCTATTACATTATATGATGCGGTTTTATTTATAATTAAGCTCAGATAAGACGGTCAGCGCGCGAGTTGCACAACTTTGGAACAATGAATCATTGAAAGTAAATTATACACGCCTAAACGTTGTGTGTATAATTATACAATTATCAACTGGAATATTATATCATGGATCGAAGAATATATACCACGTGATACATATCATGCGATTTATATCACGGAGCACATATCGCCGCGCGCGACGAAACACAACTCGTATATGATTAGCAATTAGCGATCTAATGTACGAAACTGGCTGCCTTGTTATATAGCATAGGACTCCATTGCTAGGAATCTAATATTCAAATTCAAATTTGGCGCGCTCTGAGTCGTCATCATCACCGGTCTCCATAAGGTTGATCGTTAGAGCCCCTCCGAAACCCGAAGGTATCCATTACCTAGGGACCCCTTGCTAGGCTTAACATTCAAAATCAAATTCGGCGCGCTCTGACGTCATCTTCAATGCTCTGACGTCATCCAAAATGGCGGAAAAGTAAATTTAGACCCCCTATGTTAACCTTATGGGAATTTTGTGCCAGAACTCTCCTAGCTTATCTACTCTTCTGGAATAAGATCCCATAGATTTATGTAGGCCGTTCAAGGGGATAAAATACACATTTCAGCTGTAACGGTGTTTCTATTTTGCCGGGGGTAATTTATCGCACGAGATATTGTAGAATGAAAATTAAATATTTTGAAATAAAATTTGTTTAATTGTTCCTTATAAGTATAAATTATTTTTTTTTATTCTGTAGTTTTCTATCCTAACGAAACTAATCCCTTGAATCATAGATGGCGCTGCAAAATAAAATACATATTTCACGTACTTGGCAAGCGGTAAAGAAAGTTATATTTGCTAGTACAGTGCTGCCACCTAGATCAAATAAATTGCTCTACCAGTAGCTGGGTAACGTTAATAAGCCGGCTTTGTAATCTAATTAGCCAAAAGACGGGCATTTTCATGAAACAGTTTTATTTACACAAGGAAGATTATATACGCGAGACAAGTTTATATACATAAACCGGATAAACGGACAGAGTAAAATTCTTTATTTTTAGTGAGAGCAAGCAAATACCTATAGACCTATACTCCTATACATAAAAAAAGTGCAAAAAATTACATGGCAATAAACAGTGCAATAACTGAGAAAGTACATAGTTATCGGATTTTCGGGCTTCAAAATCGGGAATACATTCTAGATTTCTTATGCAAGAAATAAGCCTATTTCAAGATCAGCAGTGAAACAGATCTTTCTGGATTGCCTTAGCTTTTGCCCTAGCTAATGCCAATGTATAAGGTTTGTGTGGAAATACCCCTAACAGCCAGAAATATTACATAGATATTTTTAAAAATATTTTTCATATTTTTTTCTAAATATAGATAAAATATTCAATTAAAATATTTATTCCATATTTTAAAATTAATATAAGCGCTATATTTTTTCTAAAATATTTGTAAAATATTTATATGAAAATTGAGATTTTTTTATGCAATCTATTTAATTTGTCAAAATGAACTAAAATTGTTCTTGGTTATTTAGAATGTATAACGTCGATAACGAAAAGTTGAAACATACATAGAGTTGTCTAAAAGGGAGGAACTTGTTTTTTCACACTCACCATACAAGTCAATAATCAATCTGGCATCTGGCATCTTTTAAGGCATACTGAAGGTTTATCAAATTAATCACTATTTTTTAATTGAAGTGTTCTAAATAAATATAAATAAAAAACAAACGTATTTATTATCATTTTATTTGAATAAGCCAATAAAAATGAAAAATACTCATTTTTAAGTCTAGCCTTGGCTGGTGCCAGATACAACCCTATGGCTTTTCTCATAGCTTCGGTAGTGGCGCTCTCATGGCGTTTCCTTGTGGCCTCTAAAACAATGCCAATTGTATTAGATCATACCATGAATAAAACATCGTACAACATTATCAACACCTACTAACACATTTGGAGCATTTACAATAATTGGAGTGGTAGCTACATTCTAATACTTACGATACTTATTTTTACTTTATTTTATAATATTTGAAAACATTCTACGTACAAACAATAAAACAACACAACGTATTCTAACCTCTATTTGAGGTTATGACGCTTATCTACCGACATGAATCTCTTAAGCAAATCAACTAGCAATTTATCTGGTAGATGCAGTACATATATGATGCATAGCTACCCTACAATTATATTATTAAACAATTTCTGTACATAGCGATATTGAGCATTCCAATTATCTTATAAAGGCCATGACATGTTCAAAGTTTTGCTTACCTCGTAGTCACCACAAAAACTAAAACACACCCCGCAACAATTAATTACACAGTTAACCCTAATCTGCCCTAATCATATATTATTATAAACTATAACATGTAACGGACAAACGAATGAAAACGTTGATGATACGCACGTGCGCGTATGCGTATGTACCTAATCCATAGACGCATAAACAATACTAAATCATATAGCACCGGCACCGTAATGAATAGAGGTGTTGTGTTGACGTTAGATATATTAATAGAAAGGTTACAGCGCTCAACTTAGATACTAATTAAATCATATTAGATATATATTATCTAATTTAATCTTTAAACTATCATTTTAAATAGGTACATACCTACTTGATATGTATACATGTTTTACCCATTTTATATTATTCGTCCTACGCACCAAATGTACAAAAGCAAAAATCCATTTTTTTTTTTTTTATATTAAATAAATATTTACAGAAATACAAAGCAAAATATTCTTGCAGAGTTATGAAAAATATATTGAGAAAACATTTGCAATAAAATATTATTAATGCTACATAACACATATATTTTAAATGTTTTCCTAATATATTTTCTATAATATATTTTATGCATATTATATTAATATAACTAATATTCAAGAAAGATTTAATATTTTTTAAATATTTATAAAATATGAAATAAATATAGTTGGTCACTGGGGACTTATCAAAAAACAAGTATCTAGCTGGACTGCCACAAATAAATCAGTCTATCGGTAAGTATGCAAAATTTGCAGGTTATGAATCCTTGTAGATTTGTATAAAAGTACGAACATCACATAAGGCATAAATTGTTTTTCTCTGCTTTACTGATTTTTTTAGTCCTATGCGGGATGAAACAGCAATGCCAACGAAAAGCAACCAACATTTCATCAACTGTTACAAATTCTCTAAAGAGAATATGATTGTTGATTTGTTTTTAAAAAATTGACGCAAAAGTTCTCGAACTGCGGCAGGTGCCTTTATGTAAATATTTGTATACAGTAGAGACATTCACGCTTTGTCAATCGTTGGCGCGATCTTTGGGTTCGGAGGAAATCTGGATAATTGTCTCTGACCTCGTTTTCACAATATGTGGTGCGACTTCACATTTCCGCACAGTTTCTCCGTCTTCTCCAATAAAAAAGCAAAAATATTCATCTGGCTTCATAATGTCTTCGTTGTCGTATCAATTCCCACTTAAGATCACTGACGTGGCTGTCATCCTCCATCTCTTCTGGCTCATAACATGGATCACATTCATCGATGTCGTTTTCCACCTGTTACATAAGATTATTTTCTACCAATTCTTAGAGAGTACGAGCAATACCTTCTGGTCTATTGTAATGTTTTCTCAAAATACAAAAAGAGTAAGCAAGTGAGTAATTGGAAATAGTAAAAGTAGTAGTAATAGTAAAAGAATACCTTCCTAAAAACGAAAATTAACCATTTTGTAAATAAAAAAATTGCCGGTGTTTATTTGTAATTATAGTGAACGCTCATCGAATTACTAATGAAAATATAACGAAATTGCAGCAAATGTGTACTGTTATTTTACTTCCAGATCTGAATAAATATTATTCATGGTAAAACACTGGGCAGCAATTTGACTGATATTCATGTTATCGTGACCTTTTCAACCTTCACACTGATTTACAAACGCCTTTCGTGATCTGGAAGCAGCTCTCGCGTGCAATTTTCTCCCCTGGGTTGTATTTGAGAATACCAGTGACTGCCGTTTTCCAATGAGTATTTGTGGCTGCCCAAGTTGTTTTTTAATAAATAGGCGCCCTTCAACTCCCGCTAGTCCCTTACATTACAAGAATCCAATCTTAATATTGTTTGTCAAAATCTAGTAAAATACTTTAGTTATTTGTTGTTTACTTCTGCCTCTAGCGTGTAAGTACATACGAAATTATAACGAATGATATGATATAATAAATAAAAATAATTTATAATTATTATATTACTTAATAAAGTCATTGGATGAGTGTACTATATTAAAACCAGTAAAACAACTACAATTTATTTAAAAATTGCTCCTAACCGCACAAACATTAAGTATTAAAATAAAATAAATAGGCCAAACTTTTTGACAAGATGTCTTCCTACCTTACCAATATCACACCTTCAGAGACAAGTGGAGCTTCACGCTATTTGTAATAATAATAATGAATGAGCCTGTGGAGCTTTCTAATGCGCTCTAGATAACTTTAATGAATATTTTCATCTTTATGCTGCGAAACACGAGGTGGTATTTATGAAAAGGCAGAGGGAATTCACTGAAACAAAATTTTACATTACCTCGTTTGCCTTCACATAGAATTGTGTGGACGTGCTATTGCGGTTGAAGAAAATGTCTAGGCAAATTAGAGTCAGTGAATAATTTTTAATTGCATGTCCGTGAAGAAGGAGTGGCATTCGACGTTGCAGTTTGTTAGTTAATTGCAATCATTAGTACTTTTACGCTTCTGGATGCTAGTTTGTAATCCACGTATGCGCAAGGGCTTTTCAGATGAAAATGAGGAAATTATAGGATTCATTCTTTGGATTAAAAAAAAATGAGTTAAATTTTATATGGAGGTTATATAAAATAAACTAACCTTATTCTCTTCATTCTATATAGAAAACACTTTTGAGGTGACATTTCTGTTCGTACAATTCTAAACGCTTGCTTTTTAATTCTTCTCTATTCTACTTTTTTAAACAAAATAGTGCTATATTTATTTTTGGCCGACTTGTAGATGCATATATATTGCTCTGCTTTTCCGCCACAATATCTGGAACAATAATTTTTAAATTTTAAATGATGTGGCAAATTTCATTAAAATCTTTATTACGATATTAATTGTCTTATTACATTAGGTACTCAGCAACCTCATCGTTATCTACTTAAATATTCTGAATAGTAGTAACCTTTATCTGGTAGGTGGCATGAGACACGCGTAGATTCATCAAATCAACCAGTTGCCTGCTAACGACTCGATCCCATCTAATTTAAAAAAAAAAATGAAAACCATCTCATTATTTAAAAGTTATGGTAACTGAAGTATAATATATTTTTTAAGAGTTTAAAATTGATTAAAAACTAAATGATATTCTACCATAGTAAATCAAATATCGTGGATGAATACCTCAATATAGGATAAACGCATTAGTACATGTCCGGTTTCAAGGAAAATGGAGCCCAAATTGGAAGTAACTGAGGATCTAGGAAACGGCTCTCGCCAGGGTTTCTTCTCAGGAAAATTGTCACAGGAATCAGCAAAAGGTCGTTCCAAGCAAATGTGAATTTAAATACAATATGGGTATTTTATCGAAATAGATAGATAAACATTTAGTGAAACTAGGACATTACTGATTGTAAATAAATGAGAAGCGGAAACAAGGTTCGCAGCTAACAAGCTGAAGCACAATTGAAATAAGACAGAACACCTTGATCTGGCGCTAAATATAAACTCAAATAACAACAGTATTAAAATATTAGGCATGTATATTGAGAGCAAACTCATTTGCTCCACCTATATAAATCAGCTGGCTGCTAAGTTGTCCGACAGCTGCAAAAATAATATATTTTGATAATTTTTTCAACGTAGCCACCTATGGCATAGGGTTCTGGGGAATGGCTTCTGAGGCTGAGCGCATTCCTTTGTCAAAAGCCGCTATATGCAACCTAATACTCACTTTATCATGCGCATATAAACTCACTGTTAGCAAGTATGTACACATTAATCAGACGAAATTTAATAAAAATGGAGACACACATCCTTATAATACCCATAAAAAAGGTTTTCTAAAAGTCCCGTACCATATATTGGGGAGCATTACAATCCCCTTCCGAACAATATGCAACTTCTTCGAAGCAATAGATTTATTATAGCTATATTTGTTTATGTGACGATTATTGCATTGTAACACAATAAGAGGAAACACATATTATTATTATTAAGAAAAGCTGTTGAACTCGATCGAAATTCTAGGCACTTAGAAAATAGTTTCGTATGCAGTCACCGACAGAGTTGTTTTACCGTGCAAATTTGTAAATATAATAACATTGTTCTTTAAATTATTCATTATTGTGAGAGATAATTTATTATCAAACAAAAATATGTTACATAAAGCTCATTCTTTTATTCATCGATATCTAATTAATATATAAACAGAAACACAATAATCAATATACTTATCGTTGAATTAGAAAATACTCCTTACGACATCGTTAGCTTGAAAGAAGACAGTCACAAACATTCTAGTTTTTAATGCTAAAATATACTGAAAATGTGTATAAATAACTTCTACAAATATTAATTACTACATGTAACAATATCCCACAGAATTATAGGTATATACATTTTGGAGATGTTTTAATATTAAAAAGAAAAATCATCGTCTCATTCCAAGCCGACATTCTTGTTTAACAATGTAGTTATCCACTTTTAACTTGACTATTCACGTCGGTCCATCGATGTAGATTTAATAACATAGATGTTATATTCTATTACAACAAAAACGTTCTTTTTAGCATTTCCGACTTATTTCAATAAATTCAATGGGATTAAATGCGGTGTAACCAAGCTTACACGTTGTTGCGCAGCCATTTTGGTTGGTGTAATAAGTAAGGACACGGAGTACAGCTGTTACAGGAACTGACAGCTTTATACGCTACGCAAACCTTCAAAAAGTAAAAATATTAACTTTCTGATTGTAACACTTCTTGCGGGTAAAGGTGGAACCAGTCGGTTTGCAACTTGAGTAAGCTCCTTATCTTTCAATGCGAAGGTTGTCTAGTTTACAGGGCATGGGTATAACCTAAAAGTGCTTCAACAACAATTTGTCACTTGATCTCTCTGATTGCCCTTTCACACTCGGTATAGATTTTAATTACGTATTTCCTTCAAAAGCTTATATTTCTATGCATTTATATAAAACCAATGTTATATTTGATGCGTGTATGCACCGTGTATCTGTTACCCGCCAAAAATGCTATATTGTTTTTTCGAAAAAGGAAAATCGTCTTGTTTCGGTTACGTAAATTAATTACCAAACAAATACACTATGTTGACAAGAATAAAATTAGAAAATGTACACTTTACGGCGGTTTACTTGCTGTACAGAATTCTAAAATTCCACCAGGAAATTGCGGACGGTCGTCCATTACCGTGCCATGCATGCTAGCAAACAATTTGCAATTAAGCTGAAACGTTTCTGCGGCCTGCACTAGCGTGTCAGGAATTGTGGTTAGTTTTCTAACACTGCAAGTTCTGATTTCTTAACACTTTTTTCTAATACATTGTCCAATTGTATTCACGCTAACATTTAGTTAATGTATGAGCTAAGACACTATGAGACGTTAACATTTTGTCAAGAATAACTGAGTAATACAGTTGAAAGTAATGGATCATGTTTTCGTAACGAATTTTACCTAGAGGTAATTTTCCAAGATTTACTGTGTTTATTCCGTGTCTCATATCGCTTCATTCAAACTTTAGGAGCACAAAGTAGATTTAATTTAATTAACAAAGGCGCTAGGACTAATGTTGTAAAATCTTGACGTTTCTATTTATATATTTTTAGACCGATGGCGATGGTAGATACATCGATTCACAAAGAAAATCCCCTTCGACATTGGATATATTACAGAAATATGATTTAACTGATTTTACTTAACGAAAAATAAAATAGTTTTCAAAGAACGTTTTTTTTTTTATCAACAAACACCCTGTCTCCATGGACTGCAACTCATTTATTTAACATGAACTGTATTGAGTCTCCACCCCTTTGAAATAGTATCGAAATCGAGGAAACCCTATATTGAAATCATACAGTTACCAGACAATAGATTTATACATCTAATTACAACGGCTATGGTGCAAATTAATATTCACTCAATTTATATACTGGTGTGTATATAAAAAAATAATTACATCTACTATGATTGGTAGTTCATCTTATGTATATTTCATAACAATATATATACAAGAAATAAAATATTCACGTACGAATTTTCATATGTTAATTATATTTTTTAATTGGTGATTGTTTTTTGTTAATTAAATTCCATTAGCTTTAATTTTAAAACTGACACCGTCCTTATGGATCGTAAGATTATAATATTTCACCTGTAATTAATAAACATAAACAACAACAATTAAAACACACATAATTAAAAAATAAAAATAAATAAGTGCCGAACTATAAACTACTACTTTAGGTAATTTGTGTAAATATATATTGTTTCAATGGAAACAGTTGCTTAAAAAAGTTGTTATTGTAAACAACGAAACGATCGTAGCAAAGGAAAAAAATAAAACTTAAATGAAGTTATTATAACTGTGTTACTGTGTAAGGAAACTACAAGACATAAACACAAATTTTGAAGGTCAAAATTAAGCAAATCAACGAAATTTGTATTACATAGGTGTTCAAGGAATCTTAGCGATTATTGTACCAGATACGAGGTTTTGGATAGCAGATTCGGATCTAAGGTTTCGGATAGTGGATCCGGATCCGAGGTTTCGCATAACAGATTCGGATCCGAGGTTTCCGATAGCGGATTCGGATAACATTAAGATTCGTATATCCGGATAGTAAATTATTGGGATCCGGATAACAGCACTAGTACATAGTAGAAATGGAAGAGATCAAAAGAATGTGTGAGGTTCAAAAGATGGACTGCTATAAGGATATTTAATTTTTAACGAAAATTATTTGATTGAAACGTCTAGTTTCATACATACAATATTATTTTTGACGCTTGTATAATTTGTAAGTATAAGACATTCCACGTACTATTTGTAAAATATTTAGTAAAATGCCTAAATTTCTAATACTCTATATGAAACATTTAACAAATTCAACAAAGCTGCAAATGTCTTAAAAAGATTGAGTTTTCGAATAAATCCAAACTGTTTACAAATAATGCAATAAATCCACTAGATTGGCCAAAATTGGGCTATTCTATTTAAAATAAGAAAGTAAATATCAATCTTCTGCATACTGCAAGTATTATAAAGTTGAAAAGATTTTGCTCAAATAGATCAGAATTGACCACATGACTCTTCCGCAAGTTTCAAAAATTCCTACAAGAGTTTTAAATTTAAAAATTGTAATAAGGAGGTTTGGTGGGATACATTTAGTTAATAGGATCTGGTCTTTCACCAAATTATGGAGGAAATGACTTAATATACTTCATTATTGTGTTATATGCTAAAGGATGCGTAAAATAATTCAACATTTAACTTTCATATTTGAGAATAAAATCAATTCAAAGGATAATATATTTATTTACATTAATAAATAAATTTCAAATTATGTTCTAATGGTTCTATTGGTTCATATTAGTATTTGATCGACATAATAATTGTGTTTATATTTGCCATGTACTTCGACATTGTAATACATTACACGGGTATTAAGTACTAAATAATCTGCAAAAATGTTGAGGTAAACCTCTCTTCGATCGCATCATCTTTCTGATGCCAGACAGTGTCTTTCGGGCATCTTTGTCCTACATTTTTGGCGATCACCTGTCTCGCCAAGATAATCTGCTAGTTGCGTCACAGGATGATTATAGCACTAAAAGGCGTGCCCTACTTTGGTCGTTTGGTCCCCGTTCTCCTTTCGGCAGATAGATCAAGGCGGTCACGAATCCTGCGGACCAGGACTCTAGGGGGTGGCGTATCCTGGGGCTCAATGACTTCCGCCAACAGGGGGTTAGATGACTTGCTCGCTCTCAGCCACGACCGAGCGGCCAATTCGAGTATATGATCTCTCAACGAGGGAATCATGAGGTCGCGACGAAGTTGTTCATTCCTCACCATCCATGGGGCCCCAACTATGAGTCGCAACATGCGATTCTGGAGGATCCCCATGGTGGTGAGGTGCGTTTCGGCCATGGTGCAAAGGGCGAGCGCCCCATATGTAAGGATCGGCCTCAGGCATGCGGTATAGAGCAGCAATTTAGATCTAATGTCAAGATTGCTCCGCCGAGCTAGTAAAGGCATTAACTGGATCTTCGCAGCCAGAAACCGATTCCTCACTTCCCTAACATGTTGCCGGAATGTAAGACCTCGGTCAAGACGGAGCCCCAGGTATTTTACCTGGTCCGCCCATGGAATGACATTTCCATCCACCTCGATTCTATCCGCCGGGACCACCCTCTTCCGTGTAAAACGCACGGCTACAGATTTTGTAGGGGTTAATTCTTAATTTCCACCTGTCAGCCCAAGTAACAAGATCATCAACTGCTGCTTGTACGCGTCTGATTACCACATTTTCATTTCTCCCGGTCGCGAAAACGGCCGTGTCGTCAGCGTACATGGCGAGACTGACCGCCGGGCGCCTGGGGATGTCACTGGTAAAAATTGTAAAAAGCTCTGGGCCGAGCAGAGAACCTCGGGGAACTCCCGCGCCAATTGAATGTACTGAGGAGTGGGTGTTTCCCACACTCACAGAAAAAGTGCGCCCCGCAAGGTCCCCCGAGTCAAAAGCCTTTTCAAGATCCAAAAATACCGCCACAGTTGTTTCCTTCCTCTCGAAGCCGTCCCTGACTGCTTCAGTCAATCGGAAAAGTTGAAAGTCCGTTGAGAGGCCCGCCCTGAAGCCAAATTGCTCGTCAGGGAGCGGCTTTAGTAAGGACATATCATCTCGCAGACGAGCGAGAATGGCTGCCTCAGCCACTTTAGAAAGTGTAGAGAGTAGGCTTATCGGACGGTAGTTTTGGGGAAAGAGTTGGTCCTTTCCTGGTTTGGGTATGGTGATTACGGCGGCGTGTTTCCCAGATGGACGGGAAATGAGCGAGATGCAAGATGGCGTTTATTATTCTGACCAGAACCAGCACGACGGTAGGAGGGAGATGTTTTAAGGCCCTTACAGAGATACCGTCGCGACCCGGGGCTTTGCCGGTTTTCATATTGCTAATTATCGCTGCCACCTCGCCAGATGTTGTTTTTGGCAGAGGCCCACGCACCCCGGATGTAGGGATAGCAGAAACAACAGAAAGGACCTCCTCGTCCTCCTCATCGGAGGAGTCCACCTCAGGTGCGGAGCCGCATACCGACTCGAGGTGGTCAGCGTGTGCCTCCGAAAGGCCAAGCTCATCAGTAACTAGACCACAGGGACCATGCAACTGTTGGGCGCGAGAGTGCATCGGCCCGCACTTAAGGGATTTTACCATCCTCCAAAGAGAGTTATCTCTGGCGTTCAAGGACTGTAAACGGGACTGCCATTGCTCATTGTTGAATTTTGCTAATTCTGTCCGGACCTTCCTGATATACAGGTTCGCGAAGACCCTGTGAGCAGGCCACGGGGTGGTTCTAGCGCGCTTAACGGCGGCACGCTTCTCTCGAATGAGCTCTTTTAAACCAATAGGCAGCCAACGCTCCTGCGCCTGGGCGCGAAAGGTAGAGGCGCCCACAATTGAGGATGCAACAGCCTCGACAAGGCTCTCAGCAGCCGCGTCCAGCCCCGAGATGGAACTTGGGGAGACGGGGCATATTCCCCCCGCCGAGGCAACCCCGGCCTCAAACTTCGTCCAATCGATCATCCTCCTGAGGGACGACCCATCCTCGACAGGCCTTGCTGCTATCTCAAACAAGATAGGATTGTGATCGGACGAAAGATCCGAAACGCTCTCGACATGGATCGAGCAGGCAAGATCTTTGCTCAAGACATAGTCCAACATGTAAACCTAATGAGACTATTATTTTGGTGCAAATCTGTATTTGGGCATCCAAAATTAAAAAATTAAATATTGTAAAAACAGCTCGGGCTATAAATGTAATTCGAATCAAACAACACAATTCCACAATGGAAAATTTGACAAATTAGTTGACAACACATATGGAGACGCGTAAGTTAAGTTACGGCCTCGAGCGAAGTTCTGAGACAAGTAATTTCACAAGTTTTTTGAAAGGTGACTCCGTAAGTTCGTCTGTACTTTAGAAATAATACCACTGTTTTGATAGATTGATAGTTTTATTTTAAAGTTTAGCGATGATGTTTAATACGCAAAATACAGCAGTTCTTACCAGAATGCCCGCATCCTATTCCTTCCAAGATTAATATAACATTTCAGGGGTACAACGTTAATCAGTATCATTACTTACTGTTTATTATTGCTGGTAAAAGGGATTCCGAGAATCACAATAATTGGACGGCAAATATAGGAATACAGTCAAGTCCGCGTATCTAGAATCTGCATAACGCTCTCGGGACGCTTGAATAAGATTATTATATTATATTATAAGATTATAACGACTTATTGTCATAATACATTATTAATCCAAACAACATAACACATATTGTAGAATCGGCGAACATGAAACCGCCCATTTTTCATCGGCCCTAAACAAAATACCTAATGCTTTATTGGTCGGAACAGTTGTGAGGTTAGACTATAGTTTTTAAAAAATATACATTTTAAAACTTTTTTCTTTAAAAATACTTTTCTGTCAAATAAAGAAATAAAAAACAGGAAACCGGTTTCCGATCTCTTTGGTTCTAAATCTGTAAAAAGGTTGCATTCGTGTTTATTGGATTTTTAAATGGTTTCAATAAAGCCTTTATCATTTCGAGAAGTACAGTATGGAAAAGGCAAAATACAAGGTAAATTATACTTTAAAAATCCAAGAGGTATCTATTAATTCTCACTATGGCTTACTAATTACGTTGAGATCTTAACAGAAAAGGAACGCAAATTGCCAATTTTAGTTCAACAATTCCTCATTTTCTTTTCTAATTATTGAAGTTATGATTTCAAACAAGGAGGGGCAACGAGCAATATAGAATCAATTAGTACAGCGGAAGAACAAGGGGATATCTATATTTAGACGACAATACAACGACAGTAGCGCCAATAAGAAGGAAAGACAATTGCAAACAAGGCAAATAATTACGGCAGAACTGTTATGTCAATGAGAGACATGCCTAGTGGGTACAAGAAACCTTGCTGTGACATTTTACCTTAGGAAGACAACAATTGGAAGGGAAGCGTACGCAGCCCGATGAGGTGATCCGAAATGAAAAGCTCGCTATGCATACAAGAAATGTGCACGCATTCCTTTCGTGAAAGGTGGAATTTTTACCTTCAGAGAACAGGAGAACTATCTACGAGAAGGTATGCAAGAACTGGACATTTGAAAATTTATTTCCCGGCAGAGTAGGGTTCGACGCTGCAATTATTTTACTTCAAGGTATATAAAACATTTTATTACGTAGAAAAACTTTCGTCAAGCGTACGTATGCGGTTGTTACTAATATTTATGTGAGTGATCTGTAGAGCGGTCAATTTTCGTCTGCGCGTCAGATCAGTACTAAGTTTCATATATGTGACATTATCATTTAACGCAAGTATATAATACAGTGTCGGGAAAGAGCAATTTTTTTTTATTTCTGCGCCTCCGTTCAGAAACACTCATTTTCAGTACTTCAAAGCGGCGTTTTCCTGCCTAGGTAGGCAAAAATGTCACTAAAGGTTGGCCACAGTAGATTCCACATGACAGACGTATAATAAATTATCATTAAGCTACTGTTCAACCATGCTAAGGTGAACTGGTATCTTCATCGCACTTATTATTGATAAATAGATATTAAACAAGCAAGAAAATTACAGAAAAAGATTTATTCTCGGAAACGTCAAAATATTAAGGGATGTACCATGTGTGCCTTGTACTGTTAACTCCCTAGTGTCAAAATTTCTTTTCTCTTTTTACTTCAAAATTAAGATTTGTCGGGCCAAAAAACATTGTGTATCACACGGCCAGAAACTCTTTTGCGACTATTCGTACTTGTGTACAGACCGTACTCATACTCGCAAAACTGTAGTTTCTGGCCTAGTGATACAAATAACTATTATTTAATTATAAATATTATATATAAACCCCTATATAGACTTGCATTAAGTGTTTCAAAAGATTTTTCTCACTAAACCGCGTTCGTCACGATGATAAGCATGCTTATATTTTGAAAGAGACCGTTCAAAATCTGCGGATGTAACGCAACGCATAATTCAAATAATCTTTATAGGCAGATAACCGATCAGATGCACAACCACCAATGTGTAGTCCGATTTGTGCCTGCACAATAAGTATTTATCGCAGACTCTGCAAACTATTTTGGCACCACATAATGTAAATCTTGGAATTCACTGATATACTTTTCTACATTATAAAACAATGGTCGCTTTCTGGGATTTTCTACGCTCGACATTGTATTACATTTACAATGCGTAAAACGTTAACGGAGGATTATACTATCATCTCGCATTAAGACTTGACTAACACTGACACTAGATACTAGATACATGAAACGTAAGGAGTGATTTTACTGCTTTGAAGATACACTGTGGTTAAACGTTCTGCATACCGCGAGGTAAATGCGGCCCTTGCAGCAGACACGTCTGACCACTCTAGTGACAAGCTTGATTAGGTATTTATCTATTTGCGCAAAACGCGTTAATAACTTCAGAATTTCATCTGTAGTAGCACTTTTAGTTCCAATACTGGCAAACACCATACAGTATTTAAAATAAAAAAAAAATAGACTGTTTTATATATGCTTACAAGGAGTACAAAGTAAAACCGTTTTACTGCAAATTTTAAATTGATTGAAGCATAATTATCTGGTCCTGAAAATGGAAGGTTAACGCACATACAGTAAAACCTCTATTATCGGTTACCCTATTATTCGTCACTTTCTGTTAATCAACATTGTAGCCGTGATTTTATGTGTTAGATATCTGTATGATTTTATATTAATTTTATGTTTATTTTATTATACATCAGAGGTTTATTTTATAAACAAAATATACAATTTCAATTGTTTCTATTATTCGTCCTTTTCTTATATTCCTTTCCTGGACCCCAACCCCGACGGTTCAACTGCACTTAGAACAAATATTGCTGGTTTCACGATATTTGATTCTCTCTCCGTAGTATGAAGTTATAAGTTGCAAAATTTGAGTGTTGGGCTTAAAAGGGATACGGAGGCCAATATTTCAGCAAGTATGAGATTTACTGTGAAAATGGATCTTGCAAAACTATATTGCTATACCTCGTAATACTGTGTTATTACAAATCTTTTCTACGAATAGTACATAATGGCTTCCTCTTTGATTTTTACCAGGAAAAGGGATCCTAGGCTGTTTAATTTTTCTAAACTTTCAAATCATAGAGCTGATTACAGATGAGCTTAGTCTGTTGATAGCTACACTAACTTCAGGTATTATGATAATCTTCAGCTTATAGAAAGGAGGTAGAAAGGAATTGCGACATCCATCTTGACACCGCAGCCCCATCTCCTCCTTTAGTTAATAGCCTTATGGGGGGTAACCTCAAAAAAGTGCTTTATCTCTAGAAAACCGAGTATTACAGTTTCGTTATTCATTACATCTTCGACTTAAAAATATAAACAACATAAAAATATACAACAATAAGGCCATGTTGAACTTTTATGCGATAAATTTTAAAAAGATTCGCTTTCATTTAGGGATTTTATCTCTGTATAAATATTTGTATACGTATATTTGTTAAATATTGGTAGGTACTATTAGGTATCCGGTAAAATTGAGATCCGGATATTCGAATCCACTATTCGGATTCGCATTCTAGGTTTTAAATACCGTATGCAAACACCGTTTAGATCTGTACATTTCAATAGTAAATTATGCAGATCGAAAATTATCCGGATCCGAAAAGCAGCTCTAATCAATATACTACCGAAGGATGTCAAAGTAAAGATTATTTATCGCTCTATCACTCTATTCTTAAAATTGAACCTTAAAAGTTCAAATGGACGTAAAGGTAAAAGAAAAAAAATACAGTAATAACAGAGAATTCCAAAGACAACCAAAAGCTAAAAGTGTGAGATGAAAAAATACCATTAGAAAAAAAAAACTTTCCACGTCCATTTGCCAATCCCAATCTTGCAGTTACAGTTCTATCAGCTGACTTTTCTCGATATTACGTTACACCTTTAACTCACTACGAGTAGAAGATATGATTTTGCATTTCTTAATATTAAAGGTTAGGTTATTGCAGTCACGTCAAAAATACTGAAATTACCTGCTTTTGTGTTAATAAAAAGAAAATACCTTTGCTTGTCTTGTACAGGAAAGCGTCTGCGGAACCAAAAATGGGTGCTAAAACAATGAAAGAAATCATTGTTCAGATGAAATAATGCATTAAAATTGGTCCAAAGAACGAATTTATCAAATCAATGAAAAAGATTTTATTAAATAATGATCGAGTTTATTGAGTAATAAACCATTCATTGTATTAATGAAACCAAAATTATTGAAAATGGTAGCATGAAATGGTTCCTTGATTGGCTCAATTAAATATGTTATTGTTGTAACGAATACCAGTTTTGTTTTAACAACTTTATTTGGTTTACTGAATGACCGTGAGTTATTCATTTTATGTGTAAACTCCGGTTGAAGAATGAAGGACATTAGTACAATGAACAGTATTTGTTGATATGCTAATCGCAAATGGTTGACTTAGTGTATGTATGTTATTCATAATACTAATAAATTTTAGTTATTGTGATAGAGTAAACTCCTAAAATGAATTTAATTCATTGATGCAATAATCATGACTGTATTGACTCAATTCATTGATGACTAAGCGTAAATAACAAGATCGATATTAAGCGTTGATGATTACCAAAAACATCAAAAGAAAATACCTAAACAATAACCGTATAAATGCCACCATGGCATTTTATTTTTCATAGTCCCTTGTGGAGGAATCACTGTGCATACAGAAAAAGGAATAGAAATGTGAGTTTCTGCCTACCAAGCATTTTTAGCATTCTTCCAAGAGCAAATACACATTTTTTGGTGTCGTGTCTCTGTGTTATTCTCGATTTCCTCCTAAGAGATCGCGAGTTTAGACGCACGCCCTCTAAGGGCCTCACGCCAAACTCTCACTCAGTCGGCGAGTGCGGCGTAAGTCGGAAATTCAATCACTGTCGTACACCTTTCATTAAGGTATGCTATCTGTTCGTCCTTGCAATAATTGCAAACATTGTACTAACGAACAAAGTATTATTGAATACTTTATTGCGTTCATATCGTGAATAATTTTATCAAAATTGCACGTAAAAATAACAATAAATATATTCGTTCACATTCAAAAATTCAAAATTATTTATTGAACGTATGAAAACATAGTTACCATGACAAATATTGTCCTTGGACTAATGTGCAATGATTTGTTATAATAATGTAAGCTGATTTATTTCAATAATTAATCGGAGGGGGTATCATTTAATTCTTTATTGCATTCATATGGTGAGTAATTTTATGAAAATTTTACGTAAAAATAACAATGTATATTCGCTCATATTCACATTATTAACAATAATATTTATTGAGTGTATGAAAATATGGTTACCATAACAAATAGCATCTATGGACTAATGTAAAATGATTTGTTATAATAATGAAGTAGCTCAACTGCAGTACTAATTTCAAATTTGGTTGATACTCAAACAGTTTTGTCAATTTTTGCATAATTATCGCAGCGAAAACTGAAAAGTATAGTTTCAGTGTGACAATTGTTGTTGCAAGGGACTGTATCTAGTAGCAATAAATAAAATTTTACAAACATTTTCTCTCTAAACCACTTAGCAGACATTACTTTTACTGAAAATTATTATATTTTTTGTTTGTTTTCGGCATTAAAGTGGAAACCGTTAGTCAAACGCAGATAATACTACATGTACGCGCTGAAGGCTTTCAAGTAGATTTTGGAATTGGAGAACAACGAATAATAAACAGTAGGTAAAATAAGTACTAATTACTTATTTGCCAAAAAATTGAAATAGTTTACTACATTATTTTGTTGTTTCTAATTTCAAAGCCTACCTTACTTATAAGAAACAAAACGATATGTACTTATGTTTAACAAGTATGCATTTTTAGGGTTTTATTTCTTAATTGTTCATAACTATTAGTTATTGTTTAAATGTTTTTGCTTATTAAGTATTCCTATCATTAGCTAAAAATACTGGTTATTTATTTCTACTGAGTTTTGTAATTTCGAAACCTACATAAATACCTTCGGTGCGTGCAATAATTGGGAGGGCTTAGATGTTTAGTGTTATCAGTTTTGGACTACCGATTTCACTCAACGCAGAAAACCAAAAAAAATATGATAATTTTCGATAAAAGTAATGTTTGCTAAGTGGTTTAGAGACCAAATGCTTGTAAAATTTTATTTGTTGCTACTGGATACAGTTCCTTGCAACAACAATTGTCACACTGAAATCGTACTTTTCAGTTTTCGCTATGTTAATTATGCAAAAAATGACAAAACTGTTTATCAACCAAATTTGGAAATAGTACTGCAGTTGAGCTGCTAAAGGCGAAAAAAATGAAAATATGTAATTCAATGAAATAATTGTGATTTGCAGCCTCAAAATTGAACTCTAAGCAACTTTTTCAAATAACTTTTTTGGATATCATGTCATCTAACCTCACTTTTTGCAGATTCAAGGCTCTTTTAAAAAATTAACGCCAGTACGTGGTCACGTTACGTGTGTCAAAATAAATTTTGGGGTTTCTAGACATGCACAACATATTCCCCCAACAAAGTTTTATAGTTTTAGTATATTTCAATAATAAAAAAAATTCCCATATGTTGCCATATTTATTCTGATCACTGTATAATAAATGTGGATTATTGGTAATATACCAGTATTTTTCTCAGTGTTGTCTGAAATTAAATACAAGAAAGACAGGTGTGGCAATCCATATACATACATATATAAAGTTGGGCATTAGCAGTAAACAGCAGAAGTTGTATATATAAAAATTCAGAAGCAATAAAGAGAGAATTGTTTATTCACTTTACATTTAGCGGTTATTTAAGCGGAGACACGAAACCTGAATTACTATTACAAAATAACCAACAATAAGCAGCTTGTTTTAAAATGAATCGTTTTACATACCGAAGCAGGATAGAACCGGAGAATTGCACCGACGATGGTCCGGGTGGATTTCCACTTCAAACTGAAAATTCCGGTCGACGGCCCATACATTTGATTGTTCACAGCCCGTTGGCCTTCCAAAGCATCCTACTGAAATGCTAATTTATAATTTAAACACGCCATGTTCCTTGCGAGCGTCCCACAGTAAATGATTTAAGGAGAGGACACGTTCTCCACAGAGATGATTCGATGTTTCTTGGTTTTTCTATATTATTTAAACAGCACTAATAAAATGTAAATAGGTATTACAATTACAGTGAGAACTAACGGTAAAATTAACGTTGTTTCACTGAAAACTTGTTAATTAAACTCCCGATATGGTATTCTAATATTTATTCGAAATTTTGCTCTACATGAAACTTTAATTAGAGCGTGAATTAACTTTTGATAGATGAAGTACATACTACATATGTCTAAAAGTTGCTTCACATCTGTTTGCAGTATGCAGCAGTTTGACATAATTAGTTATCCAACTGCTGAAAATAAGTTATTTCCACAGTTATGTTAGTTGAGCCCTAAATTAGAAATAGTAATACAATAAGCAAAGATTGCAAGCTTTTACAGTACGAAATAATTAATGTATTTCTGCTAATAACCGTAATAATTAAGAGGAATTTTTCCCAAGAAAGAATTTCCTCATGCAGGATTCGAACCTACACACTCTCGTTCACCGGACGAGAGCTCTACCATTTGAGTTAGCGAAGCATATGTAGGTTCGTGGGACAAGTCGACATACGTCCATATCCAATCTTGAAAGGCCGGCAGGGCGGCGAATATGCAAAGATTGCAAGCTTTTTACAGAATGAATAATTAATGATTAATGTATGTCTGTTAATAACTGCAACAATTAAGAGGAATTTTTCCCAAGAAAAAAATTCTTCACGCAGGATTCGAAAATACACAGCCTCGTTTACCGGACGAACGCTCTACCATTTAAGCTGGCGAGGCATAGGTAGGTTCGTGCGACATATCGACAAACGTTGATATCAGATCTTGAGAAGCTGACAAGACGACGAATATGCAAAGATTGCAAGCTTTTTTATGGTATGAAATAATTAATGAATTTCTGCAAATAACTGTAATAATAAGAGGAGCTTTTTTAACGAGAGTGCGTAGGTTCTAATCCTGAGTAAGGAAACTTTTTCTCTGGAAAAATTCCTCTTAATTATTATTAGCAGAAATACATTAATTCGTTAATTATTTCATACTGTAAAATGCTTGCAATCTTTTCATATTCTCCCTCCTGCTGGCCTTTCAAGATTGGATATCACCATAGGTCTATTTGTCATACGAACCTACATATGCCTCGCTAGTTGAAACGGTAGAGCGCTCGTCCGGTAAACGAGTGTGTAGGTTCGAATCCTGTTTGAGGAATTTATTTTCTTGGGAAGAATTCCTCTTAATAATTATTCCAGTTATTCGCAGAAATACATTAATTCGTTAAGCAATACAATAAATTTTAATGCGAATCAGATCACTTGAAAATTAATAGGGGAAACTGGCATACCTAAGGACAGTTCTACTTTTGTTGCGCCTGGAAAATAGACAAGGGGTAGTAAAAAATATACTACAAAGTTTAGGAAAATATATGTACCTATTAGCAGATGCTTCATCAAATAATAAAACAAAAAGGCGTTTTATTTGATATTTAGCTGTCTAACAAGGGAAGGACGTTGAAGTTATTGACTATAACGTGTATATGATTAACTGTATTCCAAAATAAAATGTTTATTCAAATATTTTAGCGCCATAAACTGCTACTCAAGTTTTGGCAGAGATTGTCAAAAAGTCTGCCTTCTCACAAAATTTTAGTTCTTCTAAAAGTTCAAGGCATGCTTTATTAAAATCTAAACACACTATTGAATTCAGAAGCGCTAAAAATGATTTTAATTAATTCAAATATGTGTATCAATAGAGGGTTATGGGAGAATCGTTTTTCTGAGTTCATTACACATTATTTCATAAATTCTCTTATTAGGACACCTACTGATTGCAATAGATTAAAATTTGTAACAAAAAATATTACAGAAATTATTTTATGTCCAAGAAAAGTGCGTCTAATTACATTTTATTTAATTTAATAACATGTTTAGTTAATTTTCCTTTCTAAATTTTAAACTACCTTACTTAGTGGAGCTTATAAGAAGATTTATGAGATAAAGCATAATGAACGTATTTAGTTGAAGTTTCAAACTAATTTAAGAGCTAAAACTATTTTAAGATTTTTAATAAAAAGATCGATAATAACATTTTATTATTTTAAGACTCAAACAATGACAGTATTGTTTGAAATTTTAGCGAAACTTTTGAAATTTTGTGTGAAAATAGACGTTTTGATCTAGTATGCGTGTTGAAAAAGTTGGTTACATTTTAATATAACCCATGGATTTTACAAGGCTGTTTTCTTTTCAAATATACTGTATATACTGTATATACAGTGCCGACATAAATATTGCAACATATGGCATTTTTTTTATTATTATTAAAATATACTAAAACTTCGTTTGGGGTATAGGTTGTGTATGACTAGGAACCCCAAAATCTATTTTGACACATTATGCAACCACTAGTATGGCGATAAATTTAAAAAATATGGCATGAATCTCCAAAAAGTGAGGTTAGGTGACATGATGTCCGAAAAAGTTATTTGAAAAAGTTGGTTAGAATTCGATTCTGAAATTTTGTGAAAATTTTTGTGAACTTTTTAAAAAAAAATCAAAAATCAAAATTTGCCCAAATATTGTTTCATTGAATTACATACTTCTATTTTTTTTTTTCGTTTTTAGCAGCTCAATTGCAGTGATATTTCTAAATTTACTTGATTCTCATACAGTTTTGCCAAATTTTTGCTTAATTAACACAGCGAAAGTGAAAAGTGCGATTCCGGTATGACAGTTGTTGTTGCAGTGAACTATATCTAAATAATAAATAAAATTTTAGAAATATTTCATTGCTTTTTGTTTCTTTCTGGTTTTGTTCCTAACTTTAAAACTGCCTTCGTTTGTCAGTTCTGCAGAACCGTAAATTATAGTTTGATAAATTCTATATAGTAAAATGGAACTACGTTATAAGTTTAAATCAAATGTTAACATCCCTTTAAAATTTATTTGCTCGTTTCCGCAGAATAGAAATTTAAGGAATGTCTCTTCCAATTGTCTGCTCTTTGATATCAATAATAATTGCAGACTAAAGTGCCGATAACTCGCAAAACGTTAGCCTTCTTTAAGATAACGCGCAATTCTTCCGATGATTTATTGATATCTCCACGTAAGACAAAATAGGTCACTTTAAATCACTGATCGGTAGCAGTACAAGCGTGGACGTTATCGCACAGAAACCAATGAATTATTCAAACAGAGAATACCGCTTCTCGCTCCTCATTGTCTACGCCGCGTTTCATTTTTCGTGCGATCGAAAGCTCACACCCCTGGATGATTACGCTTTATACAGGGATTGCTGGTTATCTAACAAGAGCAGCCCGGCATATGCAATAAGCTACTTCTGAGGTTTACGCGCGAAATACATTAATGGTTTGTTCGATTATGATAAGAGCTTTTTTTTAGATATTTCTGATTTTTAATATTAAATATAATCATACACTAGTTTATCATTCCCTCAAGTGCTAATTTTGAGATTAGTTTATATCCAGTAAATGCATGAAAGGCACTTTTATCAGATTTTTGTTTTATTACTTATATAAATAGTTCTAATTTAGAATTTTTAATTTAAGTTTGGACTTTTTTCACAAAAAAATAAAGGAACAATTGTTTAGTTATCAGTACGAAGCATATACACACACTAATGCTAATTAATAAGTTAAACTGTAGTGCAAGTAATGCTAATTAAGTTGAACAGAGCAAAAAAAAAGGAAACACCATGAATAAACTATTTTTAGTTCATAAAATTGCGCTTTGCGATTCCTTTGGGTAACAATTATATACAGCGTTTCATAGCACACCGTTGGTATCTTGGTTATTAGGAAACATAGAGGAATGGTTCAATGGAAAATGTTTTGCAAATTTTTGTTTCAGATTTACTCTTTTTTATTGTAAAATGTTCTTATTTTTTGGTATTTTTAAATATTCACACATAAAAATTTTAAATCACACACTAATGTTTATACAGATATCTTGCTCTACTGGTTTCTAACGTATTGTTATAAATGTTAATACTTATTGTTGGATGCGTTATGTGGTATTTGGCAGTAATACTGTTTTCACCGTTTTTTATGCCTATCATTTCTTTTATTATTATATTTATATATGGACCCTGGATTCTGGCGTTATGGATATGTCGATTTACTTAGAAAGTGAGGTATAATATTAAAATAATAATAGTTAAATAAATGAAACACATTTTTGAAAAAATCCACGATTAAACTATAAGTTATCTCGCTCAGTAAATTTTCAAAATTTTACCTATAACACACTTGTCATAGAAATATGGCATACATGGTTTATATAACGAATGCTAAATTAACTTTGTCAAATTTACAAGATATATTTTTAAGCCAGGAGCACACAGTCTTACAGCATTTTATGGCATCTCAGCAAGCAGGATATGTACAATATCATCTGTCAATTGTATTTTCTATCACTGTAAGTCGATAACAGAATAATTAATGATTCCTAACCTAATGCTACAATACACGGGATTAGAAAAAGATTAAGAGAAAAATAAGGACTTTTCATTTTCTTAAAAAACTTTAGTTTATTTTCATGATAGTATATGTTCAATAAAGAATACCTTAAAGTGAAAGTATACATTTTTTATTTATTTATTTTTATTTTATTTATACTACTACTTAGTACACACCTAGTTGTGGAGATTTGCAACTTCTAACAGAAAAAAAAACAGTTTCCTAGACTTAAAATGTTATTAAGAATGTTATGGGACGTTAGAGACACACAGTAGTTTTTCTGGGGGTATTTTCCTACTTGTTACCAGTGACTGTGCTGCATAAGTATACCTTGGAGAGCGATTCTAGTACGGGTCGATCACATTAGCTCCTCCAATTACCAAACGTTGCGGGAGTTTCTCATGCCTAACTGTCTGTCCTTAGTTGCAAAATGTTAATAAAAGAAAGTGACGCTTTGATAACGTAATTCAAGAAATAAATACAGTTCTTTTTTTCTTTAACCCTCTATCAGAGTGTAAAATTTCACTCACTCGAATTTAGTACCAATAACAAATAAAATATGAATTATGTGAATAAAAAGAGATTCTAGATGTAAATATTGGTGCAATTATTGGTCTTTTTAACTGAATTGTACTTAAGTATAACTTAATTATTGTGATTAATTAGTATTTGTTATTACTGAAATTTGTAATTTTTCAATACTCAATATAATTTTGCTCAAGTTAGTTGCTGTATTTATTTCTTGAATTACGTTATCAAAGCGTCACTTTTGCAGAGGCGAGCTACAGGAGGAAAACGAGGAAACGAGTTTACATGTAAGCTGCACATGTGAGGAACTGAAGGTACTCAGGCAGAAATATTTTGGGAGAGATCTATTGGAGCCCTCGAAAGTCCTCGAGTTTCCACTGGGCAAGATACTGGGCTCTATAGAGAACACCAAGCTGCTCGAGTGGAAATAAGAGAATCAATAGGGATGGTACAATGAGCTAGTGTTGTAAATATTCGGATGATTTCAATAATCGGAATACCCGAATCGGAAGGCCATGATATTCGGAATAATATTCCGATTCCATATTCCACCAGACATATATACTCGTATAAGTTGCACGTATTCGGATAATTTCAATAATCGGAATAATATTCCGATTCCATATTCGACCACGCACACTCATATAAATTGTACGTATTCGGATGATTTCAAGTGGATTTCAATAACCACGGTGGAAGACGGGATCATATTTAGTGTTCATTTTATACGTAACTAAATGTCTATTAAAGTTATCTGCAACAAAAGTTTACTATTTTTTTCTTACTAATATATTGAGTGAATGTGACTGTGCGATTTAAATGTGCACAATGTCTATGAACAACAAACACCGTCCATCAGTTTAGATAATAAATTTTGGACGATCAAGTCAAAACCGGAAAGTTGAGTATTTCCAAAATCACACAATTTATACGAATATGTAACCTATATGGACACCTACCCAAAAGTTTCGGTAGATTCGATATAAAATCGTTGTACAAATTTTACAGATTTGCAATCATCCGATTCGAAATAATCCGATTCAGAATCATCTAATTCGAAATCATCCGATTCCGAATCGGAATCACCCGATTCCGAATCGTCCGATTTCGAATTGGATTTTAAGAATCGGAATCATCCGAATATTTCAATAATCGGAATTAACGATTATTTTAATTCGGATACTCACAACACTACAATGAGCACCAAGCTCAAGTGCCCGGACATCAAGTGCCCACCCTAACCTGAATGAAATGAAATGAATGAAGTACGTTAAATGTTAAATTTTAAAATTCCCGCGTCTTTGAGACATTTGTATCTGTGTGATCCTATGGTCGGATGACGGGTAGATATCAGTATTTGCGACATTTGATAGCAAAAATTACTGGGTGCCGTGACTACATATTAAATACTAAACTTTAAAACTACCATCTTATACATATTTTTCCACCAGTGCTCGCAAAATGGTTGGCGTTTGATGCAAAATTTTCTAACCCAAAAATTTGTCGAACATAACGAAATAAAATTTCTTATAAGTATGTTAAAATTTAGATAAGAATTAAAATAATACGTTTATTTTTAGGTTGACATGGGTGCAGAATACCTTTGGAGGGAGAAACCGACAGGCATCAGAGTGGTCAGGTCTGGTGAGGAACAGAGATGAAGGGGGAGCCCTCGTATTGCAAATTACGGAGATTAGCTCAAGACTGGTACATTTCATGGGGAAATCGTTGTTGGAGAAAATTACTCAGCAGTGACGTTGATAAAAATGTGGGTACTTAAGCTTTGTTTTAAAATAACCATGCTTTTAGGTTGGAATTTGGAATAGATAGGATTTTGTCGGAAAAACTGTTAAAATTTATAAAAAATACTTGAGACATGACCGTTTCTCACGGATGTTGACCAGTGAATGATTCGAATTAAATTGTCTGTAACAGACATAGGCAGCGATTGCCTCGCAAAAGTGCAACTGCCTCGAAAAGTCTCTTAATTTCACCGATATGAAAGGAGTATTAGTTGTTTAACATATGAAAAGGCCCATATGACCAAATAGAACTATGAAATGTTTAAACTAAATTCAAATAAATAGTTATTGCAAAATTATGGAATCATAAGGCGATTATATTCATTATAAAATAGCGGCGGCTGGTGCTTACGTTTTACAAGAGCCATTACAATGATCTAATTTCTTCGTATAAGTTCGTAACATATTTGTATATCGGACGATAGCACACGAACTTCAATCACTGTATTCCCTCACCCCGCCTGTGACGTATGCATCAGCCACCACTGTTTTAAAGCAAAGATAGATGTGCGTACTTTTAAAAAATTATAATACAAATTACTACATTTAATTAATCATTTAAAAATAGTAACTGCACAGTGGGTATGCAACCCTACTTACAAGTTAATTTTGGACCAAACCGAATCCCAGCAATTTTTCCTCTCTTCTTGTGTTGACATATCAATGAAATTGGATTACAAATACATATAAAAGTCTTATTAAAATAAATTTAAGTGAAATAAATACAAAAAAATGAAAATGTTCTCTTCGAACTGTAATTGATCCAACTTTTATGTGTCAAAATATGTAGGTGTCTTTCTACTAATCAGCTTTAGAAGAAATATGCATTTGAAGTACTTGCCAAATGCAAAGGTCCTCTACATTACCTAGATCGTCTGGCTGTTTATTGTGACATTTTATATCCTTTTTATTATTTTAAAATAGATAAAAGTATAGCTGGAAATAGTATAATTCGATAACGTAAATTCACTAAATTATAACAATACATTATTGGATGGAGAATTAAATTCTACACCGATGTGCTGTAGCATTCTTTTATCTATCAATGGTTTCACATCATCCTATGATATTCTACTTGGTAGGCTGTGGTCTGTATTTTAAGTTTCCTGAATTCCTTTAGATACATTGGCGGCAAATTGAGGCATCTTGTCTTTTGGTTTTATTGTATAATGCAAAGTAATCCTTTACAAGAATTCTATTATAATCCTTATATAATATTTCACTGCCCTTTACCAGGAAATCCGAAGCACCTGCGTATTTTATTAACTAGCAACTGCGTTAGTCACTGAAAGTTACGAAAATCAGGAAACCGAGTTCACATGTGAAATAACGAATCTTGTTACATTTAGTTGAAGTTCCGACCGCAAACGGATATACTTTAACACTTTCCTTGAAGGATCAAAGGACTAAGTTAGCAGTCCCTTTGGGTACTGTAGCGTGATTAACTGATACCCCGATTTCTTAAGGTATTAATTAAAACTCTACTACCATATACAAGGCGCTGTTTAAGTACGAACTGAATTCACATAAACACAGCGTAAGACAATGTTTCGCCATGGTGTTTCGACACTAAGTATAATTAGCAGTGCTTGCCACTTTAGTTGAATACAACAGAATAGAGAGTTTCATTGTTTTTTCCTAGAGGGGCGGATAATTATTGTCGTAGTTGGAAACGAGTTGGGCACTCTCTATCGTATAATGCTAACTCGTGTTAGAAGATAATTTTCTATTTACATCTGCAATATAAAAATAAAATATCGATTTTGAGTCAAATTAAAAAGTTGAAGTTTAGTAGTATTAGTGAATATTACGATGATAGTAATTTTAAAAAGTGCTCCTAGAATACCATACTGTTTTTATTGTAGTTGGTATATTTAAATAGAATTTTAATTGAGAAGATAAGGTAAGATGTGTGCATTTGACTTCGAGCTCCGCCTTGCCGTAGCGCATCGCCATAAGAAAAACGAAACTTTCATAAATTGCGTATATCAACAGACGGACCGGGCAAATTTTCAACGAAAAGTTACACTTTGTAAAAAATAATGTTTTTCAAAGAATATATATACATGGGTGATGATGTACACTGTTACCTAAAAGATCAATTTATTCTTGCTGTTTTACAGCTGTCCAACCAATCCTATTATCTCTAAATGGTGCAGAAAAGGAGGAGGCCTATGTTAGGTAAGCCTCTCTCATTGATTTCATGTGCTCTCAACAACCGATTTGTTGTTAGATACTTGGGATGTGTTGCGCGAGCGGGGTATAAAACTTTTTTTGACTAGGGCTCATGTAGGTACAATCGGTAATCAATAGTATATATGATAAATCAATTAGCGAAAGAGGCGGTGTCTAGGGGAGATAGCTCGATTATTAGATTTGGGCTAATTTCGGCTAGTGTAGTTAAAAAAGCTTTTAAAGGTAAACTCGATAATGATTGGCAGAGTAAGTGGGATAATACCTTAAATAGGAGGTGGACTAGGAAATTTATCGGTAGCGTTACACATTTTAGGGAAATGAGGGTTAATTTTTAGTATGAGGCGGTTGAATTAATAACAAGTCACGGTAATTTTACATCATATTTATGTAGAATTGGGAAGGTTAATGATTCGCTTTGTGAGTGTGGTGGGGTAGATATAGCGGGACATGTCTTATTTGAATGTCGCGTACGGAAGTTAGAGCATTAGCTAGGGGGTTAAATTGGCCAAACAGATATTATAGATAATGAGTTGGTCGAATGGTGGAAATTCTTAAGCAATGTTGCTAAAGAACTAGATAGGTTACGACGTGATATTTAGATAGTTAGTATGCTAGCACGTGTTTATGAATAAATATTTTATGCGTCTCAGTGGTCGGAATTAGTGTTAAACTGCAAATATTTAAAATACACGTCTTTAATTTAATTACCCTTGGTTAGAATAATTAAGTACAAGAGTAGGTACTGCTGTTGTTTTATTTGTTTTTAGGTCATCATCTTTCTTGTTTCAACTTCCAATGTGTGAAAAAGGGAGCAGCTACGCGAAGACGGCAGCCTGTCGGAATTTAAGGAAACGCGGAGGCTGCTTCTTCAACACTCAAAAGGATAATAATATTTGCGGCTATCAGTAATAAGGTCTGGAACTTCTTCCCAGATCCTCCCAAAGTAAGGCTTTTGCCATGGTTTTCCCTTACTCCGTGGCCATTGATTTTATATAAGTATATTATATATAATCAATGTCCTTGGCGAATGCAATAACGAAAGTTGTTCCATGGACGCATTTAATAATAACTGATAGCTGACCGATTTACAGTAGACTCGAGATTATGTGAACTAATCACATTTCACATATTTCATCATTTCACAAAAGTAGTATTCATGTGGTCGCGAGGCTATTGTATTAGATTTTTGTTAAGAATCATGGAAATTATTTAGTTAGAATAGAAACATTTCAATTGTTATGGAATCCATATAGTACTTAGAATAAGTAGTCTCCTGTAGTATCTTTTAGGTGGAGCACGGGGTTGGGATGATTTGTAATAATTTAGTTTTCATAAATAAACTGTGAATTGTATAGTGCCGCACAATTTGAGAGGAGGTAGATGGGTGTTCCATCCTGTTTTCCACGGAATCTACTTTTAGATTTCTTTGCTACTCCAAGCCTACTCACATGTCCTTTCAGTTTACAATAGTCGAAAACATACCTGTTAATATACAGATATTGTTGTTAGGATTCTGTCTCAGATTGTTGCATTTTGTAAATCTCCTCTGGTTACAGCTTCCCAAAAGAGTTTTATGCCCTGCTTCCTGCAAATTATTGGATTTTATCTGCTCTATTTCACTTTGTAGTCTTTGGTATTACACAAAAGGATTCTGCCTCCGAGGGCGGTGTTCCAGCCCCTCGTTTTGAAATATTATCTGTTATTTGGTTCCCTTTTGTTCCTGTATGTCCCGTAACATACAGAAAGGTTATTATGTTCCCAGGTTCCCCCAGACAACCTTAGAACTGATTATATGTGAGTTCAGCGGTTTGGTGGCTGCTTGACAATCATGGCAATCTCTTGCTTTTGGGAATTTCCGTCAATATTCAACTGAGTGCAACTTTCAATGGCGTGTATTTCAATCTGGAAGATATTCGGGTATTTCCCCAATCTTTTGGAATACGTGGTTCTATGCCCGTTCCATTCTCATTCCAGTTCCTTCTGTCATTTGAAATCATCCGTGTACCACTTAACAATAATGGCGATGATGACATTACGTATCCTAAAACGCCACTATTTCACTGGATGCACGTTTCAATAGTGAAACTATCATCAGCTGATGACACTAACATAGTGAAATTTGTGGTAAGGCGTTTCAAAGCGTGTAGCGTGCACTATTAATTGTACATTTACTTTCAAGATGGTGTTTTGGTTTCACTCGCTTTTCTTGCTAAGCTTTGTGATCTTAAATTCTTCCACAAAACTGATTTTTTTTAAAGTCATCCCGAAGCATGTCCCAGGATTGATCGCACTCAGAAGGATGAAGCATAGGCCGAGTCGGTCCTTTTTTTGGTCATTCTGAACGTGAATCGTTTTGCCACGCCTTTCACCACAATGTGGAGAAGAATAAGACCCAGTACTACTTCAATAGTTGCTGTTGGGTAGGTTCTCATAGCGCCAGTGATACATATACATGCTGATCTTTACACCCTAGAGAGCTTCGTTCTCATGTTGGTCAGATTATTTCTTTTGCTGCTTTACTGAATCATAAGTGACGATCGGTTGTATTATCTGTACTCATCCAGACATTTTCTTTTTGTCTTGTATCTTCAGGTAAAACCTAGATGTTTAACCTTTGTTTCTACCTGCCCCGGTAGTTAATGCTTTCTTAACATACTCATGGGGAGTATTGTCAGAACCATTCTCTAGATCCGGAGAGACGCACACTGCGATCTCTTTATTTATCAGTACATTTTGGGTTGTATACGTTAGATTTACTAATGTAGGCCTAGAGAATTTGCTCGTTTCATAGATATACTGACAAGGATGGAACAGAACCCGTTCCAAGATATCCGGTTCAATATAGTTATCTACACCTTCTTCCATCATTTTAAAAATAGAATGAGAGAGGTATTTCGGATGGGTAGAGCCTTTTTGTCTGCTTTTGATATGATGGTGACGTTGGCTATTTCCCAAACGTCCGGAATATAGAGTAGCTCCAAACTATGCCGAATTATCCGGTTCATATGTTTAAAGTGCGACCGGTAGAATCTTGTTTAAACCGTTCAGTACTACAAGTGTGTCTATCCACTGTTTTAGCTTCCTTGGTAGGTCTTTTATATTTTCCTGGTAAATTTTCCAAAATACCCACTACGTCTTCAGGGAAGTGAGTCTCTAGAATGATGCTTTTCTTACTTTTCAGTTTAAATGAAACTTCCATTTTACTTTTTTCGTAGCATTTCTATATCGACTCTGGCCTTAGGCTGTTCTAGTAGTCTTGTAATGATAGGTGCAGAGTCGATATCGTCACAGTATTTTCAGAAGCTGTCTCTTTTCGTTTTCTTGATAGCTTGACCGTATGATATAAGCTTCTAGCTAAGAGATTTTGCTTCGTGAACGTTCTGGATATTACAACGGAAGGACCTTTGGTGTGATGACGATACTCCGCGATAGAGGTCAGCGATGTGGAGACTGCCAGTGCTTTCTCCGTCGCTTGCTTGTTGCAAATTTTGCAAAGAAACGAGTTTATCATAAAAAAGAACAAGACCAACTATACAGTGGTCAGTAAACTAATAGGTAATTCGACTGATGCCCCCTGAAACCCACATTTAGGGCACACTCAACTCCCGTCTTCCTCGCGATGTATGTTCGGGTGGTAAGAACCCATAAGGTAGATTGTTCGGCTGCTATGTGTAATTCTGATCCAAAGTTTTTGATTAATACTTCTTTTTGTCAAGTTTCAAAACATAGTAATTATGTAGAGGCATTTTTCCATGCATTTGGTACTTCATAAACTGTAAGCAGATTGCACTACTTCTTTGCCACGCTGTCTATGCTATTATATTGTACGACTTGAAGAAACGCACCAAATTGTTATGGCCAATTACATACTTTAAGAATGCGCTTTCTTAAAAAGAATGTATGGAAAAGATGACTGAGTACCTTAAAAGCATGACGAAAGTTGTTATTGTTTATGTTATGTCGTCAACTAAACAATCAACTGGAGAGTCTTTTCCCTGAAATAATGCAATACAATACCACCAAACCTATTTCAAGGAAGATTTAAACAAAAGTAGGTGCAAGTAGCACAACTAAGCACGCAGTTATTTAATTTTGAAGAACAGAAGCTATGCGAATGCATAATCAAATTGCTAGGGTTTATAGAAAAAGGATATATGTGTAAGCAAGAGCGATGCATCATTATAGATACACTGCTAGTGTGTCTCTTTAAAGTCAAAGCAATTGCTTGCCCAAAGATCCGTTGATTCTCTCTCCAGAAACATTCTTTGTTTTTTCGTGTATGCGTATTTTAAACCTACGGCTTTGTGCCCTACCGAGAGAATTTGTCGCGTAACGAAGGTAATTTTTTTGGATACAAATGTATGGATCCTCTGTTTTTCATTCTAGCAAAACCCGAACGCACATTCAATGAGCAGTTGCCTGGTGACTACAGCGTTCGAGTTCTTTTGTTCTATCCATATATATGCATGTACCATGTATTTCGTATTTCTAGGTTACATTGTCTGTCTCATAGGGGATTGTAAAGCTGTCGAACAATTTATACACCTCATTCCTTTTTGAGAATTACTACTAGCTGTAAAATATACGTCCGTTTCTGAAATTTTAAATTATTATCAGCATGCACGAGTAAGGTCTTATAATGAGTGAATACTTTTAATTTACTACTGAGTTACTGCAGCCCTCTTTTTCCTTCTTTTTTTCTTAATTTGAACTGTAGTTAAATTTTAATAGTTGTTACAGTTAATAATTCTGTAATGTGTCCAAATGCATAATACAAAATAAAAATAAAAGTGTTTAATCTTATAACTAAATTGGAACCTTATAAATTACCATTGTGTTATATTGATTCACAATTGTAAGCTATATTTTCTAATCAAACAAATAATTTCTTAATTTCCAAATTACTAGCAAGTTTTACTTACTATAACTGTGAGAAATTGACATTGAAGTGACGGTAGATCACCAAGATTTATTTGTTCGTTTCGATGAGATGACTAATGTTCCTATATCCGTCACTATCCAGTGAATGTCTAAAGTCTTAGCATCCAATCTACACTTGAAAGATTCGGCTTTATCTATTTCCACAGAGGCTACCAACAAATTGGTTCAGCCAGGAGTTCTTCACTTTTAACTGTTGTTGCTCACACGCATTCGGGCAACAAATCATAACCTGCTAGTACCAGAAACTGAAATGCTGGTTTAGATTCATTAGCGATCCTTTCGTAATCTGGTCACTTGGATGTGATTCTTCGTTCCATAAAACACACTCTGAAGTCAAATTAGACATCACTCTTACTTTTCTAGACGTCGTGATGTATCATCGCTGTGGTGATTCGTTGACACACTTACTGCAAATATACCCATTTCGAGCGTTACCTAAACGCCCTTTCATATCACTATCTGGCTCAGGAGAATGGAGTTATAAAATCGTTACTATAAAAGCGATAGACTGTTGCCATAAGCGAATTTAGCTTATATCCTTTGGTCAGAATCCATTGATTCGTGGTAGATTATGGTCATCAAGTTAATTGTGACGAACTGATAATTAAAGCCATCGACATATCCTTGTTCCATGATCTATTTTATCGGCGACCAAAGCTGGTGAAGACCAATATTTTTAGGTATTTTTAAGTACTACGGAGATTCTACTATAAATCAGTTTACATCCGATACCTCAGACCCCTCACCTTGTACCTTATCGGTTTTTACTGGCCTGAATTCAGGGCGAATATCCTTGGCTTCTTTGGAAGGTCATTGGATTCAATAGTGGTTAAATTGCTGCCGTTTCAATTATTTGTTATGAATACCGTTACCTTGAACTAAGTTCTGGTGTCCTGGATCTGCAAGATAATTTACTATATCCAAATTTTTGGATTACTTTTGATCAAAGGCGGTAATCTTTTGAAAGACCCTGGTTTTACTGAATTTTATGTTCGTGTGGCAGCGCAAAACAAAACGTTCACTGGATACTCGTATTTCAGAACGAAAGCGGTGTAGTATAAGCTGAAGACCGGCTACCAAATTCAATTCAGTTCTATCTAAATTCTATCCCAAAATCTCTACTATTATCACTTGAGAAACCGAGAAAAATTAAATCCATATAAATCCTAATAACTTTAGGCGTATCTCCTACATATGGGTATCTCCTATAAAACACCTAGAAGTTTCTCGTTTTCAGACAATAACAGTAACCATCACGCCCCATTTAACCACAACCATTGCTCACCTACAATCTCATATCTAATGTTCATCAGTTCTTCAATTTCAGGGCAACAGCGAAATAATCGCCCTGACGTTATAGTTGTAAGGCCAAAACATCGCCTATGCACAGTTTCAATCCAGAAACCAAGTTGTATGCGATAATTGTATCTTGTGTCTTTCCTATCTAATCTAATCTTTTTGAAAGTTATCCAAAATAGCAATACAAAGCTGCAACTTATATAGACAATACAATATCGTAAAATATAAATTACTATAAAGCCATGCAAGATGAACACAAGAGCATATATATGTCAAATTATAAAAGTTTTAAAGCCACATTAAATCTAGATTATTTTCACGGATTATATTAGCGCAAAACTTTAGCGTATTATGCATTACAGTCGCTATGCTATTTGCTATTTGCATAATGCATTCTTCCAGTTTTCTAACTTTTTAACCTCCAGAATATTCTTTTTTTCATTTTAACTAAAGTTGACGCTTTTAATTAAGCTAAACTGCAACATTGAAAACGTATTTCAATGACGTCTTGACGTCTTTAGGTACGCTGTATATTAATTCCGTAAATTTTCAATTATTAGCCGTCATATTTCACTCTTGGAATTTAACTTATAAATAATTAAAATATTCATGAATACAGTTTTACCATTCTCATTTTCTGCTCCATATTTGAATAAACGAAAAGCGACAACTGGTAACCGAAATATTCCTTAGCAGAAGAGTTTAGATTTACTATGAAAAGTTGACTATTCATATGATTTATTTCAAACCATTCAACATTAATTGGTGTACACGGCGGACCGAATTCGATATGTATAAGATGAAATGTACTTTTTCAAAAAATAAGGTGATTGTAATTTCACAGCTACTTCTTCAAAATAATATCAATAGCTGGATCAGATTTATCCTATCATTTTGAAACCATTAAAAAAAATCCGGCTTTATTTCTACACTGCGCTAGGTTTTTTAAAGTTTGAATTTTTAAACTTAATTTTGATATTTCATTTGATCTTTCGTTTATAATTGACCATTAAACTTGCAATTATAAATATGTTTTGCTAGTATGTCATCCCAACATTCGTTAAATAGAAGCAGTCAATGAGTTCTGATATAATTAGGCCACAAATAGTTCGAACTTTCTCAACTTATTCAGATTTTATAATGAAACTGTAGTGTTATGGAAAACTTTTCTTCTTTCGATTCTTCTTTCTGACTGAATAACGGTTCATACCAGAAATAACTTTTATGTATGTATATTTTAAAAATATCTAGTTTGATAAAAGAGTTCAAGTTCATATGAAAGTTTTTATTATAGCAGTTTTTTATTCCAAATATCAAGATCTGAACTTAAAGGTAACACAAGCTGTCCTCCTTCAGAGTCAATATACAGTGCACACTAATACGATGAGCAATACAAATTTAAGCAATAAATATGTAAGATATCTGCCATATCAAAAATAATGTTAACTCCAGTTATCTCAATAAGCGAGGCTAGATGAAAATGAGTGTAAATGTTTAAAATACCAAAATTGTTTATACCTAGTATAATAAAGGATGAAAAATTGGGAGTATAAAATGTTGAACAGTTTATACTTTACCTTTATTTGTACATATATGATAAAGTTTATTCTGATGCGAACATTTACGTTTATTATCTTTGTTAGAAACCACCAGTGTTCAACTATTTTATGGATTGTAATTCCTTACTCAAAGACATGGAGTTACTTAGCTAGCTGCAAAATAAAGTAAGAGAAAGGAATCTCGCTGAAGATCCCTACCCTCACAGAATTCAATAATAGCAGCATGCAAATAAACATCTCTAACATACATGGTAAATCCCTCCTAATTCCATATTTTCTGAGCAAACGACATGTGGTATGGTGTTAGACGGTATCGAAAGGTTAGCCATCCCCTAAGGCTAGTGTTGAATCACACCCTATTACCCTATGCTGCAAGAAACTGACGTAAAAAGAAAAGATACAATAAAACTGGTCAGAAGGAATCCTTTAAGCTGTTCATTGCAACCTTTCATCAGATTATCAAATCACAAGTGTGGGTACACAAGAACCAAAAAGCAGTGGCAAAAATCATCAAGGCAATGAGGACCAAAACATGGGTCCAGAGCCCGTGTGTGGGATTACTAAGGATGCCACAAGAGAGATCTGGACCTGGTTAGATAAAGAAAGTACAAAGAAATGGAGGTCGACTGAAGGTCAACTCCATATCAAAACGCTGATAGGGGATGGGGATGGTAGATTCTTTGATAACCTACTCAGGCGCAGCAAGAAAGAAGCTAAAACCATTACTGGGCTGGTAACTGGACACTGTCCCCTGAAAAAGCATCTATACAACACGGGCTGAGTAAGCGAACCGTGGTGCGGAAAATGCGGACTACAGGAGGGAACGAGTTTACATGTAATCTGCACATGTGAGGAATTGAAGGTACTCAGGCAGAAATATTTCGGGAGAGATCTATTGGAGCCCTCGAAGATTCTCAAGCTTCCACTGGGCAGGATACTGGGCTTTATAGAGAACACCAAGCTGATAGAGTGGAAATAAGAGACTTAATAGGGATGGTACAATGAGCACCTAGCTCAAGTGCCCGGACTTTAGGTGCCCACCCTAACTTAATAAATGAATGAATGAACTAGGACCAAAACACTTGTTTAAAGATAAAAAACCTAAAGGTACAAAAAATTTACTGAGAATAGACAGGAATATAGTCAAAGTAATGGAAGTACCACGATTACTGCAGATTAAACAAACATGTGCACACTATAGGCTTGGACAATGTTATTTACAAATTATGTGAAAAAGAAGGAAATTCCATTCCATGTTTTTTGGAATAACTTGGCGAGGACAAGCGTAAATTAGGATTCGGCGATCATGTATGCCTATTTTGCCATGATTCCCTTTGATCCGTTTAGAGCGCCATTATTAGGGAGACGCCTTTTAAATTTGCTTTGCTGGTTAGGTTTATCATCGCTAAGAGTGGATCTTTACGTTAATAGCTGTCCCGAGATTCTCTAATCTTGTCTTGGTCAAGCCGTCGCATTGACGAAGAACATGACTCAGTTCATGTTCTTCGCCTTCAGTCTTGGTTTCGGTCTGATTAGCAAAAAAAAATATCCTCTGCAGGGATTCTGTTGTGACTATGTAGGCTGCAATCACTAATCAGTAATTTCAATGTCATTTTAACAGTGCTGTTATATTTAATAAATAGTTTTTTTTTTTTTTGTAAATTCATCATCGTTTCGCCTCTCATCCTCTTTGTGACTTCCGTTACCACTCTTTGGGTTCTATTTGTTTAAGGAAGTATCGGTTCGATGGAGAGCCTTCGCAGTTGCCTTCTAGTCACATAATCTGCCATCCAATCACATAACCCCCTTGCTTAAGTAATTTCGCCTCTTAACTTCTTGGAGACAGTAGCACATTGCCTGCAATTTTTCTTATCAGTGCTTGATTGTGTATCAGTCTATAAGCTGCAGGCCTAGTCATTGCCTGGATATAAATATGTGTAGGTGGTAGGCTTAGATATACTTTCATTATGACAGTAGAATTTGATCTTGTTATAACAGTGGCACATAGACAAGCCAACTTCTCTTGATATCCCCGTCACACCATAGCTGCACAAATTATTATCTCCCGAATTACACTTGTGGGTAAGCTCACTACACATGTAACCACGGAGGCGTCTTAGGGCTGGGAGCTCAGTTCCTTCAATACAACTTTCTGTAAAAAGTGGTAGTTTGTTAGTTATTTTCAGGATATGTGGATGTAATGAAAACGTTTAACTTTCTTTGACATATGTAGTCCTTTCATCTTGCACTATTAGTAGTGCACCTTGTAGTGATATTTTCCTTGTAAACATAAGAACCTGTGTTTCCTGAGCATTGATTGATAGCTGTTCTCGTTTTAATCGAATATCGACCATATATATAGAGCTATCTGCATTTGTTTTACTGAAACGTTTGAAAAATATTGTTATATCGTCAGCACAACTTAGACAATATGGCAAAAACAAGGTCTCTATTACTTAGAAAAAAAAGTGTGTAATATAGGATATTATATCAGGTGTACGCAGCACATTAATATGACTTAACGTTAATTTAGCGCCTGTTTACGTTGAATAGCCATTGTAAAGATATAAACTGTTATAAACCGTAGTACCACCTTTAAATATGTTTACTACTTATACCAGTTACACAATCGTGTTTTCTGCTGTATGTGTGCAGAATCTACAAGCATTTTTTACAATTCATAGTATTAAATAGCGTGTATATTTGTAACACATAGCCAATTTTTCTCGGGATGGATAGAACCTAAGCAATTTACTGCTTGTTAGGCACTCCGGCTGAGCCAAATCTCCCTCCTAATCATTATAAGGGCCCCTGCAAAAAAAAACCGGTTACAATAGCTGACTAGAGTGAATTTGAACTCGCGGTCCCCCGCATTAGACGAAATCCCTCAAGGCATTCGGCTAATGAAGTTATTAATATCAAAGCTTAATAAAATGTATTATAATCAATATTATATTTCTCCCGTGATGCAGATTGTATTGGACCATTTTCTCCATGTACTGGATGCTGAAAACCCCAGAGGAAGCTACGGAGAGCTACGTAGAGGAGCAGTAACAATAGTATCTGAATTAAGAAGGCAAAATTAAACAGCGTCTTCTAGGATAGATAGTATTGCAGAGTTATTTACATGCATCATCAAAACAACTTCAACTGCTCATTCTTCCGTATCTGCTGAGATGTGAAGGAATCCATAAATACCTTATTTAGCAGTCCTTTCGACTCCAATTCCAAAACTTATGACCGCTATAGTAAGAAAACTGTTTTTTTTTTCTCAAAAACTGGATACCATATACCATAGATTTACTTCACATAGAGAATAAGTTTCTTTTTGACTAAATAACTTACGAATGATGTTGCTGCCTCCTTTGAAGCAATCAAAATATTTCAAAATGTCTCTTATCCAAATAAATTACCTTTGGAATGTATTATATGATGACATAATGTCGTTGGAACTTACTGGCATGCAGTCAACATTGCTTACGCTGATGATCTAGCCTTGGTAGTGGGCGCTGACGAGAAGAATGTATTGATGGCGAATGCAAACGAGTCTCTCACACGGGTTAGTGAGTGGATCAGGAAATGAAAATAACTCCGGGCAGACCGTTGAGGTATCTGGGTATTACCATGTGTGACAGGATGAAATTCGACTAGCACGTTGGAGCAATCACCACCAAGGTGGAAGACAAGCTTGCGAAACTAACAAGATTGATGTCTAACCTAGGAGGACCAGGTAACCTGAAGCGCGCCATATTGTGCAGTGCCATGAGTAACGTCATTTTATACGGAGCCCCTGTATGGGACAAAATCATTGAAATTAAAAAATACAACGGACAGCTACAAAGGCTTCAGAGGGACATGCTCCTACGTGTGGCGTCCGCATTTAAAACAGTGTCTGGAAAAACCCTTCAAGTGATTACGGGCACGGTGCCGATCGACCTTCAAGTCCAGCAAAGAACTTATCTACACCAATATTGAAGCGCGGATATGGAAGCGGTTAAGTCACAGGCTAGGAGCAACATCGTTGATACTTGGCACCAGAGATGGGAGACCGAGCACGTGGTTGGCCAATGGACGAAAAGAATAATAAGTGACGTTAGATTGGCTGTGAGCATAAACATCTAAATTATCATCTTACTCAGGTCCTAAGCGGACACGGTATCTTCAGAGCTTATGCTATAAGATTCAAGAAGGATGACACTGACAGTTGCGTCTGTTGTGGGCAAATTGAGAGCTGAAACCTTTATGAAAATAGGACATATACTTACGCCGGAGACCCTTATAGCCAGTATGATTGAAACCCCTGCTAATTGGAGAGACATTCAGTCCATGATCTCTGCTATCATGAAGGACAAAGAACTGGAAGAGAGAACGAGGCAGATGAGAATACAATAAAATTGGAGCATACCGGACACATCTGATGATCTGTTGCGCGACGGTACTGGAAGTGTTTAGAGGCTGCCGATGCAGGAGGTTTTAGTGGGTATACAGTATTTGCACTAGCCACACTGAAGTCCTACACTTCGTCCGTAATGAATTTCCTTCTGGGTAAAAAAAAAATTACCTTGACAGCAAAGAAAAAACGTTTCGATGGATATACTCAGTCGGTGTACACGAGTGCATCATAGCAAAAGTCCGAATGCTAGATGCAAGTAATGTGAAAAGTACGTGTGTGCGACTGCAGCGTCGTATGGAACGGCATGTGGTGATGCAATCTCTATTATTTTTATGAAAGTCGTGAATGTTTGTAGTGTAATTAGAAGTCACAATAAAAAAAAAAACGTTTGATATTATTTTATTAATTTAGCAAACTCAATAAATTCACTTAAATAATATGTATTGTTCAATTAATAATATGAGCATTGTTAATAAATTTGGGATTAAGCTGACCAAATTCGATGCCAAATTAATTCGATGGAATTATGACATTAAAAATACCGTCCCAAATGCCATCGCCTCTAGTTTTCCCAACCTGTGTTTTGATCTATCTATATAACATTATCATAGTAAAATTTTCTACGATATAACAGCAGATACGTTAAATATATTACATGAGTACTGAAATTAGAACGGCAATTCAAGGGCGCAATGGTTTGGCTGCTGTATTTAACTTCATAGTATCGTTCAACTAATTCAAATTCGGTTAATTTGTAAAATCTCTAATTTTATATCGACGAAAATCTGATCTTATATATGCTTGAAAAAATTATTTATTTGGACCAAATAAACAAATCACTAACTTACTTAAATCATAAAAATAAATAGATGTTATATGTTTTCGATTTTTTCCAACAATTAATTTTATCTGAATATTTAAAAGTTATTTCACCAAACATGTTTTATTATTTTAACAAAGGACGCTGCGACTAATATCGAATGCTTTCAAGTGAAGGCTGTATTACTTCAGTAAGGAAGTAGTATGCTTATTACCACTATTTGTTTCAAAATGAACAGCTTAAATAAATATATCTGTTTAAACGAATAATTTCTACATTTTGTTAGTTTAAAGATTTATGCAGTTACAAAATGTTACAGAGCGTGACAGCATATTTAGTGTTCAGCTGTTTTGACGTCCCTATTAATTAATTACACTCTTGCCCTATTCCAAAAACAAGAAATGTTTCCAATAAAACATCGTATATACTTAAAAACTCATCCATACATATATGACCATGCACACGTGTTACAAACAATAACGCTATAAGTTGAGTTTGTTACACATTTCCGGCCATTTATCAAAGGCAAAATATTCCAGTAGAAAAAGCACACACAATGTAACCCAAAATTGCAAACTTTGGTTGTATACATTACGGAGTGACACTTAGGAAAACAAACGCGAACAAAACTGAAAATTGTGAAAAACATTCTATTTTCCAAGTTAACAGGAAACTAAAAAAGAACAATTCGGTGCAGCGACCATGAAAGATGGAAACTTGCATTATAATTTTGGATGCCATAAGAGGAAAACGCAACAGCATGTATTTCGGAGCGCGAGAGGGCAGAGCGACTAGACGACCAAAGTTAGCGGCGCATAGTTGTTTAAAATCGATGGTAGTTAGGAGTAGCGACTCAGTTGCCAGCGTCGGTTCGCCTCTGTCGGATCAAATCCAATCATCTTTTAGCGACGACAGCCCTCTTGTCGCCGTCGCGTGATAGTCTTTATCCCGTCGTCGTACTATTATCCCTGTAACACATTGTCAAATTCTCAGTGCAATTATACGATCCGATTAAGCAAGAGGTAAGCCACTTAGAATAGTGAAAGGAAATCTTTGAACATGCGTCTTATTTACATATGGTTAAGTTAACTAAAAGTTACTGAAACGTTTTATAGAAACTCTGCAACGACACTAAATGAAACTTTCATAAACAAGACATAACAATTGATTTGTGTTTATTTGCGTTACATTTGCAGCTTTGAGAAGTAAAAGAAACTTAGAAGTACCAAGTGCGTTGCGTGTGAAAAACAACTTTCAGGGTAGTATCGCTCATTTTTGCAAAAAGATGTACAAGGGACGTTAGACGAAACAATTTTCAATTGAGTATTTTTTAGTTTAATTAGCAACGATAAAGTGCACCGATAAATAATTTTAAACTATGTTATGCTTACGTCAACCCACACAGGTACCGCACTATTTCAAATTTATATCTGCTAGGAACATATTCACTTTGTACACAAATTAGGAATTTATTATAACAAAAAAACAATACGAGCTAATAGTTTTAGGAAAAATACAATTTGTCTCACTCTAAATCAAAGAAAAGCACGCTTTACGCCTACGCAACTTGCTTAGCATAATAACGTGTTTTCTTTCAACACTCAGTAACTATCAGGAGCTTCTGAGCTTAGTATGTAGGGTGCGCCACCGACTCAGTAAGGCGTCAGCAACTTGCTGTTTGAAGAATGCTGAAACATGTGCGTTCTCTTTGTTTTTTATTGTTTTCTAACACCTTTACACAGTGTATTTAACGGACCCGCACGGAATATTGAAAAATGGTAGCTGTTTAGGAGTATTTGTTACTTAACATGTTTAATCAAATAAAGCTAATGTTTCACTTAATAAAAATGATACGTACTATATAAATGATAAACGGGAAGTGGGATTAATCCATTTCAGATTTTAAGTTATTTCTTTTAAACTAAATTGTCATGAAAGCATTTATAACGGATGTTGTATCTCACACCTCAGATTTTAATTATTTGAATAACAAATAAACAAAGGATAAAGAAATATTCACTAAGATCAAGAAGCAGCTTTATTTTATTAATTTTGGGACATAATATAATAACAAGAAAAACTAAGCAAGTATTAAAAGCCAAAAGCGTGTAAACTGATATAGAGGCATACGCAGTGTGCCTCAAAAATAAGCATATTTTGCTATGTTATATCTTGCAAGAAGTTTTATCATATTTTTAGCGTTAATTCATAATAATTTAATTTGAACAAATATGAATTTTTGTTAGCAACTTCCAACGACATGCAACTTAAGCATTGAATGTGCAACTGGTAAACAAGAATCTAAAGAAAAGAACCAAATATTTTAAACTAGTCAAACTAAAAGTTAATTTAAAATGTAGGTATCTAAATTTTTCTGTATGCTGTAAAATCAATATAAATCCAGAGTAAAACTCACCAAAACACATTCAAATCAATCGAACTAAAATCGACATTTCCCAGCACGAGTCACCCTCAACCACACTAGCGAGCGCTCATTATCATCAATGTAGTTTAACAATTCCTCACAGAAATTCAAAGAAGAGCGGAAGTAGTTGACCTGTCCGATTAAAAACCATGTTCCTATTCAAATATTTTAGAAAAAAACTAAAGGCAACAGTTGTACACAGAAAAAAACGATTTGGTTGCGTCCACCTTTTTCAACAAAATTATTCGTTTACATTGTGGTACAAATTATTATTTAAGAACACAAAATAATGTTGTCGAAATAATTTAATAACCAGAATTTTATTCAAACTAACCAAATCATTTTTTATTGGAACGCTCAGTGTACGATGCTTCGCGCTGGAGAGAGGTTAAATTTCCAACTAACCACCTTAAAATATTTTGCTAACTATAAAATGAAGTTTCATCCAATCTATTCTCAAAATTTCTTGTTTAAATTGACTATAATTTTTTCAGTTACCTGAAGAAGATCAAACAGAACGAAACCGGTAGCGAAGTAAATTGTAAATCAAATTTTATTACATTAAAACAAATTAGGAAGTACTTTTACTTATTTATTTACTCTTTCAACTAATTTTTTCACCCAATTATAGAATGCACTAAATCACAAATCATTTAAGTTAATTCAAATATATATTATGTTTCAACTTATCATATGTTGCCCATTCAAATAAAAAAAAGGTTGGTTAAATTAAATATTTTAACCAACCTTTTTTTGTTGTTTTAATCAGACATTTGTTTGATCTAATAAGTAATAGTAATTAAGTATTTTCCTTTAAATAATAAACTCGTTTGATTTAACAGAATACCTGGATAGTAGTTTTTATCTAAATAAAAGTATTTGGAAAAGTCCACACACTCCATATCAATCATATATACGGGGCACATGCAGTTAAACGTTGCAAACGCCAAGCGTTTGCACCCTCTATTGGGAAGGTTGATCGCCGTGATCACACTGGCACCATAGTGCGCCATTAAGGCGGTAGTCCTTTCATTGGTGACACCTCCTATTCGGCGTTTAACTGCTAAATATAACAGGTTAATATGTTATAATCGTATTTGCCACGCTATTTGTGTGAAATATGTTCTGTAAACTGGAATGAAATAAGAGGTGCGTCACCTTTGCGACAATTTCTGTACAAGAAATACACTCCCCGACAAGAACTTAGACCCGGTAAAAATTTTAAGAATCTCAAGGGTTATAGAATTTCTTTACAAAACTAACAAGGTGTCTTAGAAAATTTGTATTCATAAAAGTAAAGTAAACTCAAAAATACATTCTACAGTGATATATAAAGTAAATAAAAAAATATTATTCAATGCCTTCTACAATTATGTGTTAAATTTATATAAATCCACTAATAATAGACTGTTAGAAGTAATTAAAAATAACGGGAAATCTACACACTATTGATCATTATTTGTTTTTTTTTATTACTATTTTATTTTTTTATTACTTGCTGCGTATTTTGGGAAGAAAACTACTATAAGGAAATAAAATGCAATATTTACTTTTACTTATACAAGTAAATACCCATTTAAATTAACAAATACTGTGCCTGTTCCAAATAAACATTCTAACCAAATTATTTGTTTGGTTGAATACAGGCATCTTTTTTTTTAAATATTCGGTTGAAAACAACAAAATCGTTTTCTTTTTATGTATAGGCCTGTTGTTGTTTATAGATTAACTAAATATATAACGTTTTACAATGTAGATCATAATTTTAAAGCTTCAATAAGAGAGCAATAACATTAACAAAGCCAGTTTTTCGATCAGATACTATTAATAAAGGAAAAAATATTCTAGAACAAAATAATTATCCAAAATCTCTTATAAATAAAATATTCAAACATTTTTTTTTCTTTTTATAATAAATCAACAAAAAATATAAATAATAATAATATATAAACAATTACAAAATTTATAAAAATTTCTTATGTTAAACATTTATCCGAAAAAATAAATCAAATTTTCAAACCATATAATTACAAAATTGCTTATCAAAACACAAACAAATAACAAAACCAACTCCATTCAAAAGTAAAATCAAAAATTGGAAAAAGTAAAACATCACAGATAGTTTATAAAATAGACTGTCAAAATTGTAATGGTGTATACATATATTGGTGAAACCATGCAATATTTGGAAAATAGAATAAAAGGACACAAATATAATAAAAAAAAACATGAAATAACTCAAAATCATACCTTCGATTTCAACAACATAACAATTTTAAACAAAGAACAAAATTTAAAAACAAATAATCAAAACATCATATATTAAAATGCAATCTTTAAATAAAACATAATAATATATTCAAGATTCTAGTAAACAAAACAATTTGTCATTTATTAAACAAAAAAATTATTTATAATTTACACTATTTGCATTTTATATTTTTTATACTTGAAAAAGTTTTAAAAATAAAGCGAAATGTAGTAGTTATTAATGTTCATTTCCATATTTACGACCAAAAAAACCAAGAAAAAGAAGAAGTTAAAATGTAGATCATCATGTTTTTGGAGGTGTATCGGGACGTCGTAGGGCCAACTAAGCTCTTTCCGCCTAATTTGTTAAAAATCAAGGTGAACAATTCTTCATCATCGAAAAGTTTTAGAAAAATATAGTTATTGCTGTCTAGTGTATGAAACCATAAATACCCAAGGTCAATACAGGTATGCCAATAAAATAGGCATTAAAAAGAGAAGTAACCACTCCAAGATCATCAATTTTCTTATTGGAAAGTTCAGATACCACATCCTAGGTGGCTCTATTTAAGTTGGAGGAGCCATCAATTTTAAACTGATAATATAACCGTTTCTAATTTTTACTATTAATTTGTTTTGAATTCATTTAACATCTCTACATACACCATCTACAGCAGGAATTTTACAGTTTAAATTTAAGTTATGCAGGCCTTCCAACTTGCAATTAGGCCTTTTTACATTCGCCGCAACCTATTTATTTTTATCTTTATTTATATCTATTATTGCCACTATTTCACTACTACTTTTTTTATGGAAAGTAATTTTAATTAAAATGTAATAAAAAGTATTCATTCATTCATCCCAGAAATTCCTTTGGGACCCAAGGAAGACTTTCGTGATTTTGACGATGTCCCTCGCCAAACCGACTTTAAGAACAATCTTGGGTATAGTCTCCATTAAGGATTGTACACCGGTTTACCGGTTAACTGGTAAATTGACCAAAAAACGTTCGGTAAAAATTTACCGGTAATTCGGTAAATAAAAAATCCGATTAAATCCGACTCAGATATCTTTATGTACAAAATATTATGTTTATAGATAATTATAAAGGTCTAAAAGGACATGAAAATAAAAAAAAAAGAGCAGATAAGTGTAAGTAACAATATACCCAACGATTAATTTTATGGGAGATCTTTTTTTGTTTAATTTTAATTTAAACTTCCTTGAGATTGAAAGTCGCCGTAATGTTCTAGAATTGAGAATATAGAAAAGAAGCTGATAATTTTTTTGATTATAAACGTATAAACCCCAATCCACCGATTTAGACAGAAAGAGAAGGAATGAAAAAAACTCTCAAAAAAAGCAAAAAATAAGTCTCAAGCAAGTTGGATAACGAAAAGCAACGCAAAGAGATTGATGTTTATTTGTTTGACGGTTGCTAGGGCGGTTGCTAGGACGGTTACTACAACGGTAGGAAACAAAACACAACACTGTGTCAACAAGTGCAATTTGAATTCTTTCATTTTATGTTTTCATGTGTGGATTTTATTTACATCTCTAAATAGTTCAGTTAGCATATGTGATTTGTGTTCTGCAGTGTTTCTTAAAAAGTAAGTAAATGTCTTATTTCTTAATATTTAAAAATAATAATATATAAGAACAATATTTCACGTATTTAAATTAATAGCAATTTTGAATACACGCCCAATAAGAACACAAACGTTAAGAAAACGTTGTTCTTAACGGTAACTGAACGTTACGTAACGTTTATAAACAACGTCGAAGCGACATATCTATGTCCCGACAAAATACGTTGACTAAAAGTTACTTATTAAGCGTTATTTCACGTCATATGCTAATGTTATTTTAACGTTTAATTTTTAATAGAAAATATCGTTAAATAGAAACGTTTAGCACAAGGTGTATTTTAACGTTTAATAAACCACCTCTGTAAAACGTAAAAAGTACGTTTATAGTGCTACGTGGTATTATCGTTCAAAACAAACGTTTATTGGTATGTGGAGTTTAACGTTCATAAAACATCTATGTAAAACGTAAAAAATCGGTTTACAGGTAACGTAACCTCAACGTTAATAAAATTTCTATATCAAACCTTTATAACCACGTAGTAGTAACGTCACATCTGCGTAATTTAGTGAGGTGCCCAATGTATGAAAATCAACAGCTTTATAAATTATAGGTGAATTACCAGGTTCGTTGCATTCATGCGTTCTAAGACGCTGCGTTATAGAAACTGTAAAACACTTACCAAGTTCCAGATGTGACATATATGTTACTTTATATTTACAGTGCCGTTTAATGTGGTGATAACGAAAAATTGGTTATAGATTAAAAATCATAATGTCCAATACTAATCAATACTAATGATCACATCATAGTATTGAACTCAGGATAAGCTCTTCAATGAAACATAATAAGTATTACAAACGAATGAAAGTATTTAATACTCACTGTATATTGTTACTATAGTTTCCGTATTATCTCTGGTTCCCGTTTTGTGAAAACTAAGTGTTCCGTCCCTTCCAGTTATGCTTCACTGCAACGACGTCATGTAACAGTAATTAGAATAATTTCTTTTACACAAGAATCCAGATTTTAGAACCATCAGTATTCGCTAACCTATATATTTGAAAATAAAGTAAGAAGGTGGTTTATACTAAGAAACCAGGTTCCTCAAGAACAAATTTTAGAATATAGTTAAATTTTCAGCATTAGTGTTCTTATTTTAAGATGGCTACTATGCTGCCCAGTAATCACACATGTGTCTGTAACATCTCTCCTAAGTATCATTTAAGGAACAGTGCTATGTAACTTAGGTACGTAAATGCTACATAAATGTATGTATCCTAAATGTTATCTGAACTGAACTGCGATACGTGGCGCTAGATACATTATAGTGATGTATCTGAGTTGTACCTAATAATACATCACATATCTTTGATCTGAAGCACTGGAACCCATTTAACAACGGTGTGCCAACCGGTATTACGCGTAAGTATATTTTTACTTTACAAACTAACGTTTTTAAATCTGTTATTATTTATAAAGACGGACGATGTTTGTGAAAATGTCTGTTCTAACCTCACATTTATTTGTTCAGGAATTATTCACCGCCTTTTATTTTTAGGTATAGTTTTTATTTCACTAAAACATCTCAAGATAGAAGAAGGATCAGCTGCGGACGACGATACTGAGGAAATAGAACAACTACTACCCCTCAATTCTAAACAAAGTTTGAATAATTTCCAGTTCCTTTTAAGCAATGATTTTAATACTCCAAAAATCGTAAGTGAATTACGTGCCAGTTTTCAAATTAAAAAATGTTAATTTCCTTTTAGCGGTCATTCACAAAAAGAATCGGAGGCCAGAATGGCGAAGATATTTAATACGACTCTTGGAACATTGCTCCACCAGCTTCACTAACCAACTTGGGCAGCATCTATATAGTTGGTTTGGACAAAGAAATAAGACAAACGTTTGTGAACTGTGTAGAACCATTATATTTCCATTTTTAGGGGTTGTGACGTCATAATTCAAGGAGTGAGTTATTTATATCTTGTAAATAAATGTATTTACTAATGGATAAATATATAACTTAATGTAGTTTCGAAAATGATGTTTACCTATTCCTAAGGGCCGTTTTACACCTAGCTATTTATTGCGCAATTTATTGGCCAATTTAAAATTGTGACGTGTGTAACACGATTTAATACGTATTATACACGTAACAATTTTAAATTGGCCAATAAATTGCGCAATAAATAACTAGGTGTAAAACGGCCTTAAATATGTATCATACAGAGAACATAATAACCGCTCTGAAATATAACAGTGTTCATATATCAGAATCGTATCTATGTGATGTCTCAGAGACATATCAAAGAGAGATGCTTGATGCGGACATTACGCACCCAATGAAGCTTACCTGTGCCTTACATGTTATGTGTCTGAGAAAATAGATAGATCAGAGGATACGTATTTGTTACGTGTCTGAGATATAAATGTGTTTACTGGGTGTTTTGCCAATTGTGTATATGCATATACATAATTATACGTGCAACGTGCATCGCATATGCAAATATAACCTGGATAGACTTAATTGATGGGGTACCTAGCTACTCACCGTTTAGTTAAATACACTGATTGTTGCGTATCACATATTAATATAAAACTTTGTTATAAAGATGAAGAAAAGTTCTAACACTCGACTAGCGTAGTAAACATGTGACTGCAAGTGCACCGTGCACGTTGCAGATGCGCAACAGGGGTGGAAGAGTTTATTTGAAATGGGGGAGGGATGATACATTCATCAGTAGTGCAGTTGTAATACAATAATTGTGTTACCTATTGTTAAATACATTTTGCATTCATTCATGCAAAAGCACATCTTATGTTAAAACAAACAAATTTAACACAATTTTATTCTAACTATACTTTTTTACATTTTTTTAATTATACTTATGCGTTGGATTGCAGTTAATAGTTTTTCATATTTCAACGTTGCTTTTTAACGTAGAGTAGATGGTGAAACTACAACGTCTTATTTTAGTTATATCTAAACTATGCGTTACATTTCAGCCACTAATTTTTCATTTTTCAACGTTGTCTTTCACGTAGAGTAAACGGTGTAACTAAAACGTTTTATTTTAGTTATATTTAAACTATGCGTTACATTTCAGTTAATAATTTTTCATATTTCAACGTTGTTTTTTAACGTAAAATAAGCAGTGAAACTATAACGTTTTATTTTAGTGATATTTAAACTATGCATTTCATTTCAGTTAATAATATCTCATATTGTAACGTTGTTTTATAAACTAAAATAAACGATGCAACTACAACGTGTTATTTTAGTTAAATTTAAACTATCCGTTACATTTCTTAGTTAATATGACGTTTCTTCAATGTATAGTTAAAAATTGGTTATATAATAAACGTGTTAATTATAACCATTAGCGTTGTTTCAACCAATACAACGTTAAATTCACGTAAATGTAACCAACTTGTTCTCACGGGGACCACATTATGAGAGGACATTAATGCAATAGTATTGTAAAATAACATTAAAATTTGAATCTTAAATAATTTTTCAACTTCTAACAATTGTCTAAAATAATTAAATACAAATATTTATTACAAAATTCTAATACTATGCCTTAAGATTGTGCAAAATATGTATTATTCTAGCCTAACTTCTAACCGTATTTTCTTGGAGATTCCCTATTAATGTCACACATAAAAATGAAAACAACTCAGTGGTAATCAAAATTTCGCGTGAGTTAAATTTAGTACAAGTATACAATATGGTGATTCATTGTCCACGAAAATCTTTGTTATACATTATAATAACCCATTACGTCAAATTTCCGAACCTGGTGATACATATATAATGTATTATTTTTTTTTTTGTAGAAACCATGGATAAAAATTCAGTTTGGTACTACTTTAATCGTACAGAAACCAAAGATGTATGTAAACAGTGCAATAAAAGAATAAAAGCAGCAGGTGGAAGTACTAGTGGTTTACGTAGCCATCTAAAGAGTCAACATAACATTAATCCATTAAAAAGAAACAATGAAGAATGCTCAAAAGAACCAGCAATTGATACAAGATCAAAAATTACTTCTTATTTCAAAAAAAAAAAAATGACGGTTCTCTTGATGCTGTACTCTCAAGAATGATAGCAAAAGATGGAATCCCTTTTAACAAATTTTGTACATCTGCAGATTTACGAATGCTATTAAAAGCAAGAGACTATCAAGAGATACCAAAGTCGCCAAAAACTGTTCAAAAAATAGTCAGCAATATGCAGATAAAATTAAGTAAGAGGTATCGAAGGAAATTTTACAGCATACGAACAATGAAAAAATATATAGCCTCACCACAGATAAGTGGACATCAAATAAAAACCACCGATATATAAATGTGAATATTCATGGAAGTGATGGTAAATTTTGGAATCTTGGATTGAGTCGAATTTATGGATCTGCGCCTGCTGAGGTATGCGCAGAATTAATAGAAAATAAATTAAAAGAATTTGAAATTTCTTTGAAAAATATTGTCTGCGTAACATCGGACGGAGCTGCCGCCATGAAAAAAACCATGAAATTACTCAATAAAAATCATCAGTTATGTCTCGTACATGGATTGCATTAGCAATTATAAAAGTTCTTTACAATGTAAGCACACCAGATGTACAGGATGATGATGAATATAATGCTAATTTACTACTTACTACAGATTCTGACTCTGATAATTCAGACATTGAACACGATAATTTTGAAATAAATCAAGGAGATTCAGGCGCTGCCGAATTTATCCTACAAAATTTAGAATTCAATTCTTTAATTACAAAAGTACGGCAGATAGTACGATTGTTTTGAAAATCGCCAACCAAAAATACATCATTTCAAAAATATGTCAAAGAAATTATTGGAAAAGAACTTTCTTTAATTTTAGATTGTAGAACCAGGTGGAATAGCTTACTAAACATGTTGGAAAGATTTTTATTACTTAAAGATGCCGTCCAAAAAAGTCTAATAGATTTGAAACTGGATTTAGATTTCAATGATAAAGAAATAAAATTACTATCGAATATAAGCTCAAGCCTGCAACCCATTAAGTTAGCCGTTGAAGCACTTTGTAGTGAAAAGACTAATTTATATGTAGCCGATCTTACTTTGAAATTTATGTTGGATGAATTAACCAACCAAAATACATTTTTAAGCGCTGAACTGAAAAAAGCATTGATATATAGCATAAAGGAGAGAAGGACTTCGAATTCAGACATATTACACTATTTGACAGACCCTAATTTGGTTTTGTCGGATCAAGAAAATTATGGCATTTTCAATATAAACAATAAAGCAACAAATGATCAAAGGCATTGTTGAAATACTTTCAATTATTGTTGATAATAGTCAGAGTCACTTAAATGATTCTGATTCGGATTCCAATTCAAAGTCAGATAACGAAAATATTAATACTCCTACAGCTACAGCTAATGTCGAATTATCAATGAAACAGAATCTGTATGACCATATCAAACAAAAAACCAAATGCCAAAAAGTATCAGTTTGACAAACAAAAAACACGAAAGATTGGACACAAAAAGTAAAAAATGAATTACAGTACTTCCACCAAGAAAAAGTACGGGGGAAGTATATTCAAATAGTATTTGATTATTTAATGACCATTCGACCAACATGTGTTGAATCAGAAAGGGTATTCTCGGGATCTGGATTATTTTGTACAAAAATTAGATCAAGATTAGGAGATAAGACTTTAAATAAATTAAGTTTCCTGAGAAGCTATTTTTTAAAATACAGTAATCCATATGTGTGTACCTAATACCATTTTAGGTACTATGTATTACTTCGGTTGTATTGTTATGTTATTTTTCTGTATTATTTTATTTCTGTTTTATTATAGGTAGTTTGTTTAGAATAACACTTTAATTTTTTATATTTTACACCTTTCAAATAAAAAATGTGAAATAGAAATCAAAATAACTTATATTTTTTATTACCTAAATTTTATTAAAAAAAAATTACCGGTAAACCGGTATTTTCACTTTCATTTACCGAATTACCGGTAAATGAAAAAGTCGGTAAATTTACAATCCCTAGTCTCCATCAACAATGACTTAGACTTGTCATTGCCAAAAATAAAGTATATCACACCCTTTTCAGCGTAGCGGTTCCTAAATTGTGGTGGTACCCCTGGTTCATATTTATAGATCTTCTCCGTAGCAGCCATATGGATTTTTTTGGACCGAGTACTTCCTTGCTTTACAGCAATTTCTTTAAGGCTTGCGAATCCACCACTTCCATTATGTGCCTGCCCAGAGATTTAACTTAACGAGCCTTCTCTTGTGGATGGGTTTTCCTCGACTAGAAGTTCTCCAGATTTGGTTGAGTTAATGTTTTCTATCCATATTGTTCCTACGAGTGTCGGGGAAGGGATGGTCCACGTCTATGATGTTCTAGTATTAAGGTAAGTGTTGTTACTTGGGAAAGGCGCCTGGTTTTCCAGAGGTGGACTAGTCCAGACTGGTCTTCCATCCAGCTATACATCCCATTAGCTTAATCCATCACCGTAGAACTTCGGTTTTTACTGTTGTTTCCTCTTGGTCCGTCCAGTTAAGCCTCGACCGTCCTCTCCCTTTAAATGTATAGTATAATAGTTGAATGTAAGGAAGATCCACTTTGCGACCGGCGCCTTTGTTTTTTGTGCAAACCATTAGCCACAACACAACAACTTGGGCAAACATTTTTTTTTATCGACTTGCACAGGTCTAGAACGCAGTGTTTAACTTGTACATTGGTACTTCGAGTAGGACAAGGTAAAGTACCCCGCACTGCGATCGCCATTAGGGACAAGCTGTGCCTAGAAGGACTGAGTTGCGCTTACCCTTTTGCTGAGCTCTTCCGTCAGAAACTCATAGACTAGTCTGTTACCACCGTCTGCATACATCAATCAACATGGTACATATTAATAGTATCGCTTTAGAATATTTAATGCTTTACTATCGATATATCATGCAAATACTGTTTTGCAAATAAAAGCCACTTTATATTTATTTTGATTTCCTGTTATTTTTTTGATATGTATAATAATTTATGTCTTCTTTGGCTACGTAATACACTAAAAATTATCTTCATTTAAAAAAAAAAGGCAATAATTTTAGAGATATAGGGTATCTCTGCCCACTGTTTTACATAAAATTTAAACTTAGAATGATTTGGGTCATCATTTACTATTGTAATGTACTTCAAACTAACTAACTAACTAAAAAATGAACTGATAGAATATGCCACCAGGTGGGGCTCATAGTCTATTGTAGGAATCACTATGCTAGCAAGACCACTGAAATGGTAATAACAATAGGAATGGACCCGAGTGTCTGCCTACCAAGCGTCATCAGCGCTCCTCCGAGTGTATAAATCCACTTTTATCGCTAATCACAACTCAAGCTTTACGTGCAATCACCTACTAAGTGAAAAAGAGTTCAGTTTGTACGACCTCTAAGAGCCACGTACCAAACTCTCGCCCGCAAGCAACCGTAGCAGAAAGCTGGCAATTCAGTCATTGAACTAACTCGGACAGTTCATGGACTATCAGGCCCGGTAGATGGCTCGTATAAACGACAACCAGACTGCGTATGATTGTGATTCCAAGAACGGCTAACCATGACGTAATGAAACATAAAAAATGCTTAGTACAATGAACCCACAGAATATGTCGACGTAAAACTTGAGATGCAATCAGTGATGAAAGTGGGTTTATACACTCGGAGGAGTGCCGATGACGCCTGATAGGCAGAAATTTTTACTTCCTCTTGCTAGTATGGTGATTCCTACCGTTGACCTAGTGGCATATTCTATCGGTTCATTGTATTTAGGCATTTTTCTTTGATGTTTAACTAAAAGATATCTGTTATTGTTTCCGAAATATTTATAAAAATATATAAATTATGTAACTCCTTGGAACTGTACCTCGAAATCGGGGGAATGGAATAATAAAGATTGTGCTATTTTTATAACATGATACTCTTTGATACATTAAAATTTCATCGTATTTTTGGGTTGTCGATACTCTCTTGTTATTAAGCAGCACGTTTAGAAATAGAGGTAGCCGCAAGATTGCACAAAATTTCCAGGCAACGTACGATAAGAGATCTGAAAAGATAGCAGGTTTAAGCAGATTTAAATAATAAATAGTAGGGAATCTTTAATACATACAAGGTAATACATCATTCACAATCTGTTTATATTTTGACATCAAATCATTTTATTCATATTTTCATTGGATCATAAAATTCCTCTTGCAGCTATACACGTATAAATCATTTCGACTTAGTGGTGTAATACTGGTTTGTATAATGCTAACCGTAATATTAATTGCAAGATATGTGGTAAAGGTAAATACAAGCGGGACCAAAATTTAATTAAAAACACAGCGTACGAGAAATTAATTGCGAAACGTTTAAAATACATTAAATATTACGACGAGATATTGTGCGCTAGTCTACCACCAGGTTTTACCTAAATTTGAATGTAGGTTGAAACGACTACGGACATCACAAAGCTTGGGAAAAGAAACAGAAAAACAGAAACCCTGGCAAATTATTCTTCTAAAATTTATGGAAGCTATCCTTTCTAACATGTGCTAACCGAAAAAATGCCACCATGACAGGTTTCGCGGTCTTTTGTACAGTCCATTGTAATTTATATTTGCTTCCTCTAGATTGGTTTAATGTTATTATGATAGGTATTATTAACATTTTACCTAAATAATACACAGTTTGTAACATATGATTAAAGATTGGATAGTACGAGATCTGTGGAATTCACAAACTTTGTTTTGATAGAAAATCCAATACATAAATGGCTGCTCTGTATGCAAATAATAGCCATAAAAGTAGAATTGTTAAGTTGTTTCTTTCAGCTTAACAATTTCTTTTTTTTTCAAACAACTACTGTTAGGTCGTCAACGCATTCTAGCTCGTTTGTATTTTAAATAAGAAAGGAACAAACAAATCCTAACAACGGTTTCAGTTGAATGGTTGCGAACTTCTGTTTATTTTCCTCTCGGAAACCTACTGATTTCATTGAAGTCCTTGGTTCCTAGAGTTGTATTTACCTATTACGTTTAGATCATACGAGTTTCTTCCTGTATTTATAAAAATACGATTTTCTGATGCACCGTGCTGAAGTTCTTATTGGATAAAATGATTGCGGAAGATATCAATATATAAACAACGATATAAACGTATTATTGTAGGTTAGGATTACTGTATTGATCGTAAGAACATGAGATATTATTGTGGTAAATAAAAAAAGAAACTGCTGTAGGTGCTGGTGATGTGAAGCGCTACGTGTGCGAGTTCAGTTTTCATTTTGGTTGCTGCACAGTAAGAAAAAATACCTACTTATCACGTTATAGTGAAGGAGAGAAAGAGAGTATGGTGTTGTGATACATGGCTTGGAAAAATAATTCAGAATTTGGAAAAGAAATAGGTGGTTTAAAAGATTAACTTAATATTATTAAGGAGCAAACGAAAACCTACCTGAAGTATTAACTTAACTCTGTCTGACTTTTCCGACGTTTATAAACTTCACAGACGCAAACATTTCAACAAAATTAGATCAATTCTTATTAAATATTATTCCATTAGTAAAAAAAAGACATTTTAAAAAAATTAGAAGAAAAATATTGTTTTTCTATTTCGTATACATTGATTAGGTACTTTGGATAACTATTTTGGCGACACAGTGTCACAAAATTCCATTTTGTAATATTGTTTTTCCACTTTGTGACAAAGTCTGTAGTTACATTTTACACGAGGTTGGTAGTGCAATTCATGGTTTGGCATTTCACATTTGACATTTTTTACATAGGCCTTCACACGGATTTATGCATGACACAAGAATTATGTTATAAACATGGAAACACTGATGTTCCCTGCTAGGATAAGATACCCTATTTTAAGTAATAAATAAACGAAAATTAATGCGAAATAGAAAAAAAAAAGTAGTATTAAAAACACGTTTTATAATGACCGCTGTAGTACTTGTACGTAAAACTTGTACGCGTATTACAACAAACGCTGTTGTAACACTGGTGTTTTAATAATACCATTGTTCCTATATTTTGTCTAACTGTTCTGATTACAGCAAAGCAAATTTGTTTGAAACTTTAACCACGTTTAAGATAAAAGTTGTTGCGGATTACTAAAGTAAGAGTAAAAAATTTAAGTGGAAATTTGTTGGGTTGTATTTTGGGGTACTATTAAGACAAGAAAGAAGAATACAGTATCATCATTAGCATTTCTAGTCAAGAAGATTTTAAAAATATTAATAATTAATATATAATTATTATTTTGTTGTTCCGTAGGCCTATTTGTTTCAATACTATTGTTTTGGACTATGGATTCCTTGGATATTTTAAATTCTGATTCATCTTCCTTTGATCCTTTAGAATAATGGGCTGTTACAAAATATTTGTAATTTTAAAATTATGCATCTAAATTCAATCTTTGCCATTACGTTTTGATTAATTTTAAGAATTCCTGCAAAATAAAATAGCATTATTTGATATAGTTATCTTATCTGAAACAATGACCAGAAATTTCTATTGCAAAAAAAAATATTTAAATTCGAGATTACTTGATGTCTGGAAATTAAGAACAGACTGAAAGGAGTAACTCTTTATTTTAAATCGAATTATAGTTGTGACATTTTAGTTTCTAATTTTATTTTGAATATCTTTATGTAAAAGTGACAACCCCATTTACTGCCTTAAATGTTCTATCAATTTACAGGCCACCGAATAGTTATGTTAATAACTTTTTGAATGAATTTGAAAATTTTATAAAACTTGAAGTTGAAAATAATGTCTGTATTGCTGAAGATATTAACTTAGATATTAGATATTATGAAGGAATCATCTATTCGTGTGTAGGTATAGAAGTATATTTTCTGCTGCCGGATATGAATGTAAAATTTATAACTATACGAGAGAGGAAATTAGGCTGGGAACTTGCATTAAATCTTGTATTAATCATATAAAGGGTTTTACAATAAGAGGTTTCATTTTAAATAGCCCGCTATCTGGGCAGCTGTCACTTTTGAAGCTGTCTTCTTTTGACAGTTGACAAGTAAAAACTACGCCATTACTAAAAATGGAACGATACACGCTTCAACAACGCATTGAAATTGTTAAAATTCACTACAGAAATGGTGAAAATTTTGCAGTCACAGTTCGCAAAACTAAAGCACTTTTGGGTCGTCGTGAAGCACCTACTCGGCCAGCAATAGTGAAACTGGTTAAAAAAATTGAGCTGTTGGGACAACTTAGTGATGTGAAGAATCGAAACCGTGTGCGTCGATCAAGAACAATTGAGAATATTGCAGCTGTAGCCCATAGTGTTGACGAAAACCCAGGTTTGTCGATTCCTCGTCGATCTTTGGAATTAGGCATTCCACAAACGACATTACACCGTATTTTGCATAAAGACTTAGGTTTTAAGGGTTTTAAAGTTCAGTTAACACAAGAACTCAAGCCGGTCGGTCACCAGCAACGTCGTATCTTCGCTGATTGGGTCATTGAAATGCATCAAAATGATCCGGATTTTCATCGAAAAATCATCTTCAGTGATGAGGCCCATTTTCATCTCGGAGGCTACGTGAGTAAGCAGAATTGCCGCGTTTGGGGCTCGGAAAATCCAAGGATGCTTGTTGAGAAGCCTCTCCATCCTCAACGTGTCACTGTTTGGTGCGGTTTTTGGCTGGCGGTGTGATTGACCTTACTTATTCGAAAATGAGGCTGGTGCAACTGTTACGGTGAATGGATTGCGCTATCGAGCTATGATTAATGATTTTTATGGCCGGAATTGGAGATATTGATGTGACGACGTTTATTTTCAACAAGACAGCGCTACGTGCCACACAAGCAACGAAAATCGCAATTTTGCAAGAAAAGTTTCCTGGCCGTGTTATTTCATGAAGAGGTGATCACAATTGGCCCCCGAGATCTTGTGACTTAACACCTTTAGACTTTTTTCTTTGGGGCCACGTGAAAGATAAGGTCTATGCCAATGCTTCACAATCGATTCAAGACCTTAAAGATGGAATTCGTGAAGTTATCGAGGGCATACAGCCGCAAATGTGCGAATTGGTCATGGAAAATTTCATGAAAAGGATATGGTGCTGCAACCGTAGCCGTGGCGGCCATTTGGCTGACATCGTTTTCCATCTTTAATGGCATACCTTTCTCTTTACAACGAAATAAATATTTATTGATTTCTCTTAAAATATACTCGTTTATTTTAAATATCAAAATGAAACCTCTTATTGGAAAACCCTTTATATTTCAAAGGAAGATCTCTTGCTAGTGGTGCTATTGTAACCACTAAATTATCATTACTCAGTTTTGGCTGAATTACATTTAATAAGGTCATATACATTGTATAACACTAATAGCGTTTGTAAAATTATTAATAATTAATAATTTTTAATTTATTATGCATTTTGTCTATGAATGCTTCTTCGCTAACAATATTGCGTTAAATCAGCTACAACATTTATAGCGGCCATAAAGCACGTCATATAAAACTTCAAATAGTAGTGCTGGTGTTAGTGCGCAGGGTTTACACACAGCTATGCAGACGATACTTTTTATGGGAAAAAATCCGAACAGTATCTCAGAACTCGAGCAAAACGCTGAGGTAAATAAAGGAAAATCAAAGCGTTAATCCTACGAAAGCAACACTACTTCCCGCTACGAAAAGAAGAAAACTGGATGGCGTAAAGCCACCAATTCTCATTCATCATACGATTCAATCCAGACGCTAAATTCCTGGGAATGATTCTTAACTAGAAGCTAACAAGCAATTAACATCTTGAACAGATAACAAATAAAGATAAATAGATACTGATTACAATTCTCAGAAGGTAAAAACATGAGGATTGAAGCTACGCATGCACGGACTATAGTACACAGCAGTGTTATGATGTACTCCTAATACCTAAGATTGCCTAATTTGGCTTGCTTGTGCATTACTGGAGCTACAAACGGCTGCTACAGAAACCATGCTAAATCTACCCGATTTGAATATTTACATTAACGGCAGAAGTAAGACAGGTAAACAGATTGAAATATAGTAAAAACTGGAGAACTTTCTTTGATTTGAGCAGTGAGGTGATAACTCCCGAACTCTCTTTCGATAAACTGTTCAAGGTTGTCCAAAATTCGGATGAGTGTAGAGTAAAATATTAACTGAGGTTTCAAAATCAAATCTGGTAGGCAAACGGGTCAACAATAATTACAGATTCTGGAACTGGTATATATAAGAAACCCTGAATCATAAAGTACCACTGTAAATCAAGCGGAAATACTAGCAATAGAAACCTGAGCCTCTAGGGCACTGGAAAGACAATCCCATGGTCAACTAATTCATATCCTTTGGCACTATAAAGCGTCTCTAAAGACGCTAGCATATTATCAAATAACCTGTAAACTAGCTTGGGGCTGCCTATAACACCCAAGAACCCTGTCTAAATACAGAGTATTGTTCTCAGAGTAAGGTTTTTTCCATGGCAAATGCTGGGAGATAGCCAAAGTCTTTCCATGGGGTCAGACATAATAACAGCTAGACCGATTTATTATATTCTTGTTATCACTATTAATAATTATAGCAAAATTATTTAGTTAGATTAAGAACATTTCATTTGTTACGGAATCCATATAGTACTTAGAATAAGTAGCCTCGTGTAGTACCTCTAGGTAAGCACGGGGTTTAGGATGAATTGTAATTATTTAACTTTTCATAAATAAAGTGTCGAAACACAAGAAAGTTGCTTTGATGTGGGTGCCGAGTCGTAAGAGCATAGCAGGAAATTCCTTTGCAAATTAGCTGGGAAAACAAAATTTTCTAGCAGTAAAAAAGGGTGCCATACAAAGTGCAGTAACTGAGTGAACGAGTCGGAAAACACCAGCTTTATTGGAACAGCGTTAAATATATAAGAAACAAATGATGAGACAAATAACTTAGTACTTAGTACTTAGCTGCGGATGTATTGGTCCTCAACTGAAGTTACACAGTTATATAAAGTTTACGAGTCGGCCAACAGGACACGGTAGTCTAAGGACAGTGTTGGGCAAGTTAGGGGAAGCGATTAAATTTCTACAGCGATTGGACATATTTGTGTTTTGTCGGCTCTCGAATAATCGCTGACCAACACTACTCATGACGCGAATAAATCAGTATATCAAGTCACCGTGGAAATTGAATCGCTTCTCCTATCTTGTCCAACATGCACTGTCTAAAGAGGCGCCTCAAATATATGTAGGTGTTTTTAAAGATGAGCAGACATGTAGGTTGTACAACCACCTAATCTTTGAATTTAATGGAGCTGCAAACATTGACACTATTGAATGCAATAAACTCATTGACAGATCTACCGGAAAAAAAAAAGTTTATCATACAGGATATTGACGAATTTGTTTATGTAAAGTAATTCGCTGGATGCGAAATAATACAACAGGCACAGACGCCACGTTAAAAGAACAAAGAAGATCCTTAACCAATAACTAAATTAAATTTAATCAAAACAACAAATTATATGTCTTAGAACGTAAAATATGGATATATACATGTAAAAATATTCGGTGACTATAAGTAACAATGATATGAGGCACATAATGCTAAGTTCGAATTTTAATAAAAATAATTATAAACTGAAAAAATTATTGATCGGCCTCTATGACGTTGGATACCCATCTGAAATCCTTCACCTTCTTGTATTATTGACTGCAGATACTGTAAAGTCAAAATTACCAACTTATTCTTATTCAATCGTAAGGAAATCTGAAGCGAATTTAGTAATACTTTAGCCAACACAACAAATAAAAACGCATCATATATGTATACCGATATTTTATAATTACTATTTTCCAACTTAGATTTCCAAATGCGAAATGCCCTTTTTCTTTGTTTATAAAAGATTGCGTTTTACTTTTCGCAACATATCGACTCTCACATACAGAACATTTTTCCAATTTATTTTAACTACAGGGCAAATAGGCAAACGTCTGAGCCAAGAGACTTCTTTTATATTCTTGTCCTCCTTTTATAAGTTCTTCTTTTGCTTAATGTTTACAGGGTTTTGTAAACTATGCTCCCTTTCATCTCTGCACGAATCTTCCATTATCAAATATTCAATATCCGCGCGAGCGGAAATATTCAGTAGTAGCAATTTCACATAGAAAAAAAGCTTTTCTGTTTTCAAATTGGATTCTTCTTTTTCATTTGCCCAACAAATCTTTTATTAAATCTTCGTTGATTACATAGATCGCTAAAGAAAGCACTTGGCCTGCAGACAAAAAGCTCCCCTAAAACTTGTTGCGTATTAACGGAACTTTGGTGCTCTAAAATACTACTGCGTATACAATTTTGCAGACACTAATATTAAAACAATAAATATTTATGTATGCGGACCAAGAATACGGAACCCTTTCGTTTTAGGGAACGCTCTTTTTTTTAATAGTGTTTTCTTTAGTTCATGGAATATTATATTCCATGAACTGAAGCGGTTCACATTGCCAACCATAATGCCAAATTTGAACGGTTTTGGGATAACAAAAATCGATTTTACTTTGAATCCATTTAATAAGCAGACACGGAAACTGCTGAAAATTTTATTTTTGTGTTTAATAAAGCGTGTACCTAAACTAAATGTAGCTTTATTTAATTGTGTTCGACTTAATTGTCCTTACTTATTTAGAAAATGTTAGGTATAAAGTAACGTAGTATTTTACTCTGCTAAAACAAATAACAAACTAAATAGCGAAATATAAGTCATGGTTTAAAAAATAAGAGCGAAACTGAAACCATAATAAAGTACATATAAGAAAGAAACGACGTGGTTTAAGGAAGGTTGGGAAATATGGTTTGTTACAATTAATATTGCAACTTATTATTTAAACATACATTTATTGGTCCCATATTTCTAATGTATTTTTTTTTTGTATCTTTTGGGCCAATATCGCTTTTAAGTGAAACTTCAAAAAATTATTTCAAAACGTTTCGACATTTTATTCTGTAATCACTCCATACATTTATTACCCAATATGAAATAATACTCTAAGCAACGTTAAAGCTGCACATCATCAGTGAAACGTTAAAAGCTGGTTTCATACTCAGTTGTTTATGTAAAGTTTTTACTGTTTCTGGCAGGCTTTGATTTGTCGCTATTCCTAAGTGAATCAAAAATCCAGATTGTTAATTTTTAATAATCGTAATTATGTAAAAATATGTAAAACAGATACTGGTTCAAGTACTGTACCAATCGGGGTCGCTTCACAATGGGATTAAAAGGATAAATGGCTTAAAAGGGTGCTGCGAACCAATTTCAAGATCGGAACCTGCCATCGCTATAGTACCTACGGTAACTAAAGAAACAAATCAATTCTGCTACTCAGAAATTGATCCAGTATTGGAATAATTGCCCTTCTTTGGTACATGCCAAGGAATGTAATTCACCTAATCATGACCTAATAAGAACCATAGAAGTACATGAGCTTGGCCTCAAAAGTGTGAAAACAACTGTTACTATCTTTACAGGTAATTGTAAATTCAGAAAGCACCTATACAGAATAGGACTCTGGAAGGAGACTAAATGCCTAAAATGTTTTTTTTTTTTTATTTCAAATTGGTCTTATATGGAATAAGAATTTCATTTTGTAATCCTGTGGCCCTATGACACTTTTCCTATTGCTCGATTTCCTATTGAATGTGCGTAGATGAAACATTGCAAAAAAAAAATAACTGCAAACAGTTCAAAATCGTTGTATTAGGTACATTTTCTATCTTCGAAGGTTTCAGTGACCATGGGGTCTACAGAGAATCTCGCATACAAACCACCAATGTGTTTGATTAAAAATGAAGAACTGTTTTTCCTCATATTCATTATCTCTATTTCATTCAATAATTACAACCAGAAACCTTACTCATTTATATAGAAAAAAATCAGTTCTAAATAAACTACATAACTTGAATGTACACTATTGAAAATATTACGGTGTTGGCGTTAATTTTGCGCTAGTCAAATATTTTAGTGTTGATTTTTCCAAACTTTGCCAGACGAGTTGACTACGCGTATTTAATAGAACATAAATGACTAGAATTTTGTGTGAATTCTTTGTTCAGATATGAGGATTGACTATTTATCTAGACATTCAGAAGCGTCAACCAATCAGAATTTTTCCCTCGGATAGAAATATAGAAACCCCACCTATTCTAATACAGTATTGCATTATACGCACCACCTGCATTGCACGTGTATTTGTTTTCGTGTTTGATTCTCCGTATTAACATATCCAAACAAACCACCAAATGTGACTGACTTGCAAAGTGTAACCTCGGTTATTAAACGTTAATTCCAGTGAGCATAAAAAATTTCAACATCTTAAAGATGTATTGGGAACATCTATTTACGCAATTAGTTTAGACTTGAATCAAATAGCATAAACATTCACTTAATTTTATAATGGTTCTCAAAAAATCATTTTAAAATTGGTACATTTAGTTGAAACCAAAACTTGTGAATGAGTGGTTTTGCATATTTATAATTGAGAAAACGTCTTAAAGAGAGAATATTATAGCACTAAGAAATAGGAGTTGCATATTAAAAAGACGTTGTGTTTAGAAAATGGTGTTAAAACACCCAATAGATCGCATTCATTTAGTTAAACAGCTAGTAAAATTGTCTAGTCTAGATCAAATAAAATGTGACTAGAAGTATTTTATAATTCCACGTGTCAGTTGGACAAAATAACCCCTTAGCAATAGACAATACTTGACTATCTTTGCTCGTCAAATTTAAACTTCTATAGTTCTCGACAAAATAACACGAAAAAAGTGTGGACCTCTCATGACTATTAAATTAGTCAAAAAATTGTTAAAATTTTCAACAGTGTAAGATTCATTAGGCCCCTTTCAAACGAAGCGGTTTGGTTGATTCAAGTAACTTGTCTGGTTTACCCTCAAGTAGTTCATTGTCATTGAAGACTTAGGCCTCTTTCAGAGGGCGATTTGATTCCACTAGTTGAATGGACGGTTGTGAAGGAGCATACTGATATAGCAAATGATTGGAAACCGCCTGAACCCTTTCACACGGAGTCCGTCTAAAAGGGTTCATATCAGTATGTTCCTTGACAACCATCCGTTCAACTAGTGGAATCAACTAATCGCCCGAGACGAAGCAGTTTGGTTGATTCAACTAAGTTGCCTGGTTTATCCTCAACTAGTTGATTGTCATTGAAGACTTATGAAAATCGCCGAAGCGGACAAGTTGTTTGAAAGAGTTCAGCCGGTTCCCAATCATTTGCTATATTGGTATGGGTAATGGTTAAAATCGTTACGATGTAAAAGACTTACAGCAGTACATTTTACAGCTGAATTGAACAACATATTACTTTCTGCGCAAACTCATAAAATAGCTTTAAATGGACGTGGGTAGCGGATACATTTTATTCTTTTTCTTCCCTCCACTTTTTTCTTTTTAATCTTTGATCTTGGTAAACACCCATTATTTTCTTAGTTAAAGGCAAAATCTCTCACACTACGTACTTTCCTATTTTCTTGGCTAGAGTTTAGTGCAGGACTGGATATTTTTTCTTACACCAAACTGCTCTCTAAGGCCTCTTTCAGACTAAATTGCCTGGTTGACTCTCAACTAGGTAAGTGTAGTGTGAAGACGTGCTCAAGGCTGGTTTCAGTTGTAACAACTTGTGGAATCAATCTTTATCCCCAAAAGGGGGTCAATACGATGTTAGAACCCGAGGAAGTAGAAGCTTCCTTATGTTTGCTCTCCTGCAGGAAGAGATGCAAAAAAGGAAAGTCGATCAAAAGTGTTGCTTTATCCGTTGCTAGAAAATCAGAAACTGGGAGCTTTCTCACAGATATATCCAAAACTACTTAGCCATGAGGCTAAATTCTTTAATTATTTTCGTATGTCACAATGTCCTCTGAAGAGAATCTCCCTGATAGTTTTGCTTTTCCCATTGCTTCATATAAAACTCAATTAGGCGACTAGTGTGAAAGACAAATCCTGAATAATGTCTTTTGTGTTTAGTCAACTGGTGGGAACGAGAACATGAACGGCTACAGAGATACTAACAACAAATTATATTTATGAATATGTTGTTGAACATCGGATGTGATAGTGAAACAGATGTATTATTATTATTATGAATAGATTGTAGCAATTCCGCAAAAAGTTGTGTCTTCGTACATTCCTGCCTTATCTTGTCAGTAACAGTTGAATGAATCAAGCGTATTTTCTTTTCTACGCGACAACAGGCCAACGTTTTGCCTTTGTAAAAGAAAATAATTAATCTAGAACGGAGAAAAGAAATGAGAGCATAAGGGATTCACAATTTTCGGTTTACGAAATCTAGATATTGAAAAACTCTCCCAAGAGGTTCTTTGTGAATCTTCTTGAAATAATATGGGTGGATGTTTGGGTTGTTTCTACTACTATCATCAGGGTAGCCCACATAACAGCAATCCAACACTGCTAAAACGTCAGATGACAACAGACGATGGAAGCAGCCGAAACATCAACTCACATTCTACTAATCCATCGTCAGGAAGTTCTCGTGATGACTTCTTGGAGTAATTAGTTCACCCGGCCATAAATTCGAGACAATTGTTTCGGGAATATATGGGTTTTCATTATCAACCGAAGACCAAATGAATTGACTAAAAATAAGAAACGACCTATTATCTAGACATACACAAAAAAAACCTTTCTACGCCCACAAATAGTAAGTCATTTGAATGTTTTTTTACGTATATGGTTTCATATTCGTCTAGGTCTTTCGGTGATTGTAGATACATTTTCACCAACTCAAGGTTCACTATATTTTATATTCGGTATCGAACAATTATCCCAAAATAATAAAATCTTGTGTAGTGCGAGGTGACCGGATATTCTCTCTTATTAGGCTACAGTTTTTGTGATATCTTTGTATACTTTCCAATTAACTTTATGTAATTAGTAATATATACTATATATAATATTTTTACACCCAGTACTTAACTCGTTGTACATCCACTCCTACCGCATCTTAATATAATTATTTTTTCTGTTATCACTTTGTTAGATGATGGTACTGCATTATTTTGTATGACACTGCTCCATGTTTTTGATAAGCTTTACGTGTCCTGTAAATGATTTTATATAAATAAAGAGAATAAATAAAATATAACAACAATCGCTCAGAAATATTCATTAATTTATGAAAAAAAGGACCATAAGAGTGATTTTATTACAAAAGTCTATTGCAGAAAAGTTAAGCGTTCACTCTTGGAAATAATGTTAGTGAAATATAACTTATGTGACTGTACACTAAATTACTCAATTATTCTGAACAAAGTTTAGAGCGGTCGGACTAGTACTTTCCAAGTCATCAATGATGAAAAGCGAACAATCGTCCGATCCTTGTTAACTAAATCTAACGGTCGGACGTGGTCTGAAACTATGACTAATACACTAGAGTAATTACAGATTAACTATAAATAAGTAATTTCACAGCCATTACCAAATATTTTTCTCAAATGTTAGGATAGGTAGCATTCTTAGTTGAAATTCCATTCATATAATTATTTCTAGAAATTTCTATATGTGCAATTTTTTTTTTCAGAAAATGGTTGTACTAATTCCAGAACAAGCTTTTGTGATTGCGATAAATGCAATACATGCTATAAGCATAAAAAAGTTGGAAAAAAAGACGTACGCTTTTGGAGAAAGAACAAATGACGCATTAAGATGAAAATATATCAGAGAAGTGTTTTGTGTTTTTGTTTATAAAACTTAACTACGAACAATAGAACACTTCTTATTTTGTCAAATTATCTCTGTGTACGTCCTACTCTAACTCCGTACCTCTCTGTACTAATATAGTTGCTGATCGTGTACACAAAGCACGTTTCTCCATCTTCAGATAGTTTTGGTGGAGATACCGGTGAATTGAACAACTGAACTAATTTTCAAGAGAATTTTACTTAGAGCAAATTCCTTAAAATATCTGCACGTTTTTTTTTTTGGCCTGTGACAAGAAGTTATTGCCGAAACTTGAAGAACGCCATTTATACAAATTTATTGGAATTGGGAAAATATGTTTTGAAAAGACACTAGATTTAGTTTATTTTAAGAAAGATTAGAACAAAAACCGTAGATGTTGCAAGATGGTGAACTCGACAGTAATTCTTATTGGGAAACTAAGAAAAAATTAATGTCTTATACCGCATTCTATCAGAATTGTCTCAAATTAGTGTATTCAACCGGACGTTGATTGAGGAACTGTTGTCTTTGACAACAAAGATACGATAGATGGATTCAAAAGAAGCGATTCTTACTTTCTTACATGCAACATTCGTAACTCGTACTTCGTTGGACATACAGATCACTTCAGATCTAATGTCTTCCCCTTGCGACTACGTATCTACACTTTTTATCACAAGCTCTAAGTCGTGCTCTTCGGCTATTTTAGAATTCACAAGTAGCATTTATGATTTATGTTATGTATTCACCCACGCCACAGTTTACGATTCATACATGAGCAACCCTTAAAACTGATGTTATACTTTTGTTATATATTATTTATAAAAGCAACTTCAGTTACATGTTTCGGATGTTACATCTACGTAATTATTCATAATAGTAATTATAGAATTAAAAAATAATTTTAATTATCATAGTTTTGTTTAATCTTTCAGTTCCTCTTAGTTACGTTGTCACATATATAATTATGCAACAGGCAAAGATAAAACACAAAGTGCTGTCGTTTAGGGATGAAAGCAATGTGCGACTAACAATATACATAAATAAATGTTCACAGAAAAAAAAATGTAAATTTTCAAACAATTATAAAGTTTCGCACAAGTTGTTGAACATATAGCGACGAATGCAACTTGTATTAAAATTTCTCACAAAATTGTTCACGAAAGTTATCGCATTTTTTTGTAACAAAATGCACAGTTTTGTTATACAATTTATGTTGACAGAACCTATATATTACAGTAGCATTAAGTGCAGATCACTTATTGCAAATAGTACCTTTAGACCAGTGGTAATAGTTGCAACTAATCGTCAATAAAATATTTACAGTATTTTTGCTACTATTACAAATCTGTGTAGTGAACCGACATGAAGATTTTGCGTACAAATTAACCACGCTGTTGCTATAATTAATATATCTAGTTGTGAATAATTATTTACTGTGTTTTTTTTAAACATAATGTGTAGTTTTGTTCCATAATTTGTTGACATAACCTACCTACAAAAGGAGCATAAATTGTATATGCTTGTCGCAAATGCAAATTTTCAATGAATTTTTGCGTACAGTACAGTAGAACTATTGGATCAAGGAATAAATGGTTCTTAATTTGAGAAGTTTTAATCTCACTAATTTATTTTGTTCTGTATGTGACGTTTGCGAATTTTGCTCCGCCTATATTTAATGTTTTCCGGTAAATGCATCAAATCAACTTTTTATAACCGTGTTTGGATGAAATAGGAGAACAACAATGGCTGTATCACGTATACCTATTGAACGTAACTATATGGGTAGAAATCTGCGCCTAGATTATATAACCTGTTTACAAAAGTGTGGGCTAGGTTTGGAAAAAAAAGTCATTTCAGTCATCAACCAACTTTGATAAAATCCATTGTTTGTCAATTTTGTTGCGGGTAAAGTACTATTTGCTTTCACAGTACACCAATGTTACTAGGAAAATAGGTTAGGGCAAAAAAATGGGGTTATTCAAATTTTGGGACTGATCGGTCCAGTTTAATAATAATGATGCAGTTAATAAATAATAGGCGGAATCATGATTATCAAAGTAGTCAGTCAGTATAAAAATTTGCATAATTCTATAACCTGAGCTTATTTAGCCGAATGTAGAGAGCGAAATTTTCTTACTAGAATTTTTATTTGGAATTGTGGCTTACAATTAATAACTTATTTCATAGAGCACAAAATATTTCGATAGACTCAACTACCTACATCAATTGCTGTAAACAAGATTTCTATTTTCCATATATTACTCGTTAATGAAAGTAGGTATATAATATAAATATTGTTTACAGCAATTGATAAAGGTAACTGGCTCTACCGAAGCGTTTTGTACTCCGTGAAATAAGTTCCCCAATTTCAAATAGAAACTCCGTTAAGAAAAATGTAACTGCATAACTTTTTACTCTAAGCATTTTTCTTAGTGACATATTAGCGTACTGTGAGCGCAAACGGTACTTTACCTGAAACGAAATTGACAAACACTAGATTATACATATGTATACTGTAAAAGAAAAAGATACTTTGAAATGAAAACATTTTTGACTCAGCTGCAATTAGATTTCAAAAAACTCGAAAGCAAACTGTAAATGAGTTACACACGAAGCAAGACTTTTCCCAAATATTAAATTCCAATTCAAAAATATTTTTGTCTTATACCTATTGTCAACTCGATCTATGGACACACTGTATACTTTTTTTTAAAAATTACTTAATTTAATAGTAAATATGTATGTTGCTCTGTTTTTCAGAACAAAATCCCGGATTTCAAAATGTTAATTTTTTTAGTTCAATTTTAAGATATTGAAGAAGAAAGACATTTACTGCCTTTTCGAAGTTTTAAAACGTGAAATTAATTTATTAATCAATTTTTTTATAAATAACTGACTGTAACAAAAATAACTGATGGATATTGTAATAAACTTGCCTTTATACAATATGTATTTTGTTATAGTCTGTCACAAAAATTTGAATTTGTCATCTAATAGTTGGACAAAACATCATATTGTTAATAATAATGTTAAAAGTCATTTATTTGTAATAAAATTTAAATACTTTCACGTTTTAAAATATCTCAAAAAAAGATAGTAAATGTCGAAATGTCCATGAGTTAATTTTTGTTTTTAAATTAAATAAGCCAAAAAAATCTATAATTCCTTGTTTTTGATTTATAATTGTATTATCGGCTAAGTAATGGAAACAAGCTTTATTATGGACCTACTATACATTGGTACTTGTTAAATAAATTTTTACGAACCATATATTTTTATATTCCGAAAAGGTGGTGCTACAATAATTTTATTTAGTATAGTATGGTATTTAATATCTCTATTTTTTTTTTTTTTGAGCTCGCGTGGTAAAAGAACTGACATTATTGGATTGTCTAGCAAAAATTGGGTATAAGGGGCAAAGGGAACACTTCCTTTTTTAGCTGGGTTGTGATAATGTCAATGCTTTAAGATAATGCCAGGGAATTGTTCGCCTTTCTTCTATTGATAGTTTAGAACATGTTAAAATATAAATGGTATTCATACTGCGTTTCGTTTTTCTGCTTTGTCCGAAACTAGAGTGTTTAATAAAATGCAACGCTAGTTTCAAGCCATTTATTCTTGTTATTTCAACCCACATTGCAGTTCAAAGCAGAAAAAGTGTTATGCACAATGACATCCTTGATGATTTATTGTGACAGTTACTGCTTTTAATCGTTACGTACGATATAGTATGCAGTGTAAAAGCAGGAGGAGTAGTAAAAGTAGAAATCGTGCATGCTATTGTAACTATACATATGTAAGGGCAACGCTGTTTTAAAATTATCGATTTTTGCTAACAACATTGTAATTGTGTAAAATCTAGGGACGAAGAAAAAGAGTAATTACATAAAGAGTAAAATTAATACATTAATTAATATGAATTAAACAAACAAGCACTTAAATAATCCAAAATAAACAGTAAAAAAAAGTAAGAATAGTGGACACAAGAGATCTCTTTGGCCGCGGTGTAATATCACCCTCCATTCATACATACATAGATTACATTAGGATTGGGCTGATCCTGTATAACCATCTACATTTATGTTTGGAGATGAGGATGATACGCTGTGATAGTTGGGTTTCATAGAATTTTATACCTTCAGGTTTAATCAATTACAATAGAAGCGGAAACACAACCACGATACATTTTACACATGTCACACATCTTGCCTATGTTCTCTAGCAAAGTGAAGTAATCCTTTGTTCGGAAAAGCATGGCAATGTATTTTCGTGTCTATTTAAGTAACAAAAAAAAAACAACGTGGTTGGTTAATTATAAAATTAATAGAATACGAAATAGTCGGTTCCGAATGACACGACGTATAACAGTGTATTATCGATAGAATTAAATTTTATTTAAGTCTACCGAAATATTATTAAATTAACTAAAATAAATTTGAGGTCTGCAGGAAATACGGCAACATGGTAAAATATAGAAAAGGATGTATTTATACATGTTACAAAAGATAACAACTGACACGTATTGCCCATAAGAGGCTGTACTATCACCGTTGAATTAAATGATCTTTATTTGAAGGTAAACTAACATACTTAAGTGAAATAATTATAGCTTCTGAAAACTCAATAATGCTAAATATTCATACTATATTTTTGAATATTTATATTTGAATTTGAATATTTTGAATTGAATATTTTGACGTTACCACCTGTAGGGCAATTTTCATACCAGTACAGATCCTAAGCTAGTCATTTTCGGTAAACAACAAAGAAAAAAATATCTATTTGGAACAACCAAACAAGCTAGCCATGTCATAATCCACTAGTTAGGCCATCCAAGCTAAGGGCATGTCCTTGTTTGCGTTTTTTTTAAACTATTTTTGGGCTTTAACCTAAACACCCATGGTTTAAATAAATCTATTTATCATTAGTACCGCTGCAGTACCCTGGCTTACTGTAATTTTCATTTTATTAATATTAATTAAAAATTGTTTTATGGTACTATTTTGACTTACTCCTTCTTCTCTCTTCCAGATTTCTAAGAGAATAATAAAGTAACCCTGTCTACTTGTATTTCATCAAACGTATTTTCTCGTCCCTCACAATTAGTTTTTCATGGTTCCTTTAAGAAATCATGTTTGCGCGTATATTCCGCGGCCCCTATTCAGTATTTCTTGAAGTTGACGTGTTTATTAGTATAAATGACAAAAGGCAGCCTAATTGAACCACCTTCCTTGAACAATCTTGTCTTGCGCCGGGTTTATGTACAGCTTAAGGGTTTTGTCTTGTTTTATTACCGTATTTGAAGCTTTCTTCAGACATTCGCCGAAGTTTATGTGAAGGCGTATCAGCAGATTTATTGCCTTCAGTAATGCTGCAACTTGGCACATAAAAATTTAAATAACGAAAATTATAACGTACACTAAATATTTCGAGTTTAAGGTATGTTAGGAGGCTGCTGCTACACTCCACATATCCTGCATTACCTTTGTAATTATTATTTTTTTGTAACTTGTTAATGACAGAATATGCAATACGTTGCAGAACATTAAAAAATACGTCAGATTGTCACAGCTAGTCGCGTTTCAGGGCAGAGAAGAATTTTAAAATTAATTATTTAAAACCATTATAATCCTCAATGGTTTTAAACAATTAATTTGTTTTTTGAAGAGAGGTTGAAGAAAGTGTGATTTTTAGGTAAATTATTATTATTTGTTTATAATGCCGCGGTGGAAGGAAACATGTTAAATATGTTTGAAATGATAAAATTATTTTTCCTTTGAAATCGGTAGTAGGGGAGGAGATGAATTGTCTCTAAATTGGTAAATATACTTTTTTTTATCATAAATGATAACAAGTTTTTTTTTGTTAATACGGGGCCGTGACATATGATGTTTTATGTTTTTCTTTGCACATGATCATTTCATTTTTTTAAAATGCATAGTTCTAGTAGATATTGGTGAATATACTTTATAAATCCCTTAATGTTCATTATTTAATGCATTGAATTCTATGGAAGTCCTGTATAATTATAGGCTATATCATACAGTCTTGAACACAGAAGCCTATCTTACTAGGATTTCTATTGATATCCCCAGGTATGACGTAAATTTGGCGTCCTAATAATTCAGATTAAGAGAAACCTCCAGTTGGCTCTAATCACGGGTAAGCGAATATTTAGCGAAACAATAGAACGACTTCGAATAGAAATTCTCGGGAGTGTAGCAATAGGTATACAATAATATTGCTCTATGCTATTTCCGCAGGAAGTTGTACAATGTGTACTTACAGGTCAATGGATAGACAAAGACGAGATTAGTTTAATGAGAGCGGAGCATGAGGCAAACTTACTTGGTTTGTTTCAGATCCATGGGACAAGTTTGATAGAGGGCGACCCATATGTGGGCAACGGAAAATACCGTAGTCCTGCAACTTGCTTGTTCCCACATGGCATTTAGATCGTTTGATGTCGTTACGTAAGTTATCCAACTTTCTGAATTTCCCAGACGAAGAGGGCGGAGAAGATAGGTGAAAGAACTAACAGTAACTACAGTAATACCCCATGTAGAACTGTTACTTAATCTAACAACAATCTAAAAATAATGATATTATAAAATAATGATACTTACAATCTTGAGCAGTTAAGAATGGTCAGATTTTAAAATCAAAATGTTAAAAAAAATTGATTGTACAATTACTAAAACACACTATAATATGAAAAACACATGCTACCAACAAATAATTATATAAACAATACTTTAAATAATTTTCATTAACAAATTAAAAGATAAGTTCTCGCTCTGTAAGAAGCTCTCAAACGAAGCTTGCTCCCTCATATTGCAATTATGTATTCAAGGACAAATCTTTAATAATGATTTGTGTCCTAGGATTTCTAGCGACACTAACTTATTGAGCACATAATCTTTATTTACAATATGTAGAATTTGAAAGTTATTGTGGATATTAAATATATGCGTGTATTTTTTCTAATCTTACACTAAAAAGGAATATTTGCAATTGGTCTTTGAGCTAGAATTGTGTTAAATCATTAAAGGTTTACCCACATTTTACTTCCAATACCATCAGGAAACAATTTAGTTGGATCTTCAGGCAAATTTAAGCAAATATCTGTAGTCCTAGCATTTTAACATTGTTCTCTTCCAGAAACAATTCGCTACTAGTCAGCTACTAACGGTGAAAGACTACAACAAATGACCTTGTTGTTAGTAGAGACCGCATTTATGATGAACAATACATTTTCAGAAATGGTGATAGTGTTAATATTATGTAATGCATACAGGCTGGTTCAAATTAAGTGCGCGCCATTGCTATCTCTGTTATTATTAATTCTAGAAAGTAGGTTAAATTGGCAAAGTATTAGGGCTTTTAACGGTGATTAATATGCAATATACGAAAAAATAATTGAATGACGCTTTTCCAAGAAATGTTGACATTTATATTTTTTTTTAAATTGATTATATGATATATTGTTAAAAAAAATGGAAATTATTTTAATTTATGATGCAAAAGTTTCAATAGAATATTGTCTTAAAACGAATAATAAAGAAGTTATGATGGTTTTTATTTGTAAAAACAGATATATGTTTTTGTGGCTGATGTTTATTTTAATATATTACATTAAAATAATATCGTTGAAATTAAATTGAAAAAGAAAAAACAAATGCATAATTTATAAATACTGCTCAAAGGTATCACCTTCATTCTCAATACATTTTCGTGCCTGTTTGACTACACTCTGGGTAGCTCTTATGATTGTCCTTCCATCCAATTGGCGGAAAACCTCCCTAACCTTATTTTGCAATACGTTCAAGTTGTTGTACCAGATTCTGTATATCTGATCTTTTAAATATCCCCAAAGAAAACAGTCTAAAGGTGAAAAGTTAGGAGAGCGTGCTGGCCATCGAAATGGCCCATTTGTACCAATCCACTTATCGGCAAACATGATATCCAGGTAGTTGTGAACTGTGCAGCAGTTGTGTGCCGGAGCACCGTCCTGCTGAAAGTACAAATTTTGGCCCATCAGATATTTGGCGTTATCAAGGAAATCCTCTAGAACGGTACGAAGAAATTCCAGATATCTCTCTCCTGTCAATGTACCATTGTAGAACACTGGATTAACGACTGTCGAATCGAACTTGTGCGGCATGTGGACGCATTATTAATAAATTTTCTCGCGACCAGTAGTGTTTATTCTTCTTATCAAACATTCCTCTATTGGAGAAATTTGTTTCATCACTCCATAAAATACATTGTGCTCCATTCAAATGTTCATCACAAAAATTAATAAACCATTCACAGAATGCCAACCTCCTGTTCGAATCTCCTGGTTGTAATGTTTATGAGGTTCGGTACCGCACTAGATTGTCCACGAGAATTTGCTGGTGGATGTGAATAATAGTACACACATATGCGTATGATGTAATTTATGTCTCATTTTAAAACTAATGATTGCAGTATATACATACAAATATCCTGGATTATACTAATACTAGTACGAGCTAACTGTAAATACGATGGCATACGAATACAAACATACTTTGACACACTGTTAGTAAACATCCACATGTACTTTACCTGTGTTGGAACTCCCAAATGATTATCCATCAAGCTGAAATTGTGGTTTACTTGCGCATGCATCTCTTCATTATGCCTTTGCGTATAGAGATGCATGTTACATATAATAATTGTTTGCGTTAAAATGATCAATAGCTCAAACGTATCAGCATCTACGATATAAAATATCGCAATTAGTTAAACACGCTACTCCCGCTTGCTACTGATGTCAGATTTTGAAGCGAATGTTCTGGATATTCTGTGCGAGAACACGAAATCGAAATCTATAACTCACCAACTGCCAGGTACTGCACATGTCGCTAGATGTATCGGTTCTTTCACATCGCAAACCACAAAGGATCTGTTTTATAATGAAAAGAATGATTTATAGGTACTTCACGCGACTACTACCGACTATTCTAGCGGAATAAACAACAATTCTAGACCTTTTACATTTTCCATTACTACTAGCGAACGAAATAGTGTTACATATACAAATTTGTTCACAGATTGATTTGTTGAGATAGTATTTTTTGCCTAAAAGATTTGCGGTTTTTCTTGAAATTTGTTTAGTTGTGCACTAAATAGAGATTTCATATATAAATGGTACACTTGAAATCATTGTTCCATAAATAGGTATTGCATATGATGAATATTATTTTGTCTTTAATGATAGTCACCAATTATTACTAATTTAAGGGAATTATTTTTGTTATTAAAATTCACACAATGTCGCACAATTAGTTCCCAACTTTAAACATCAAATATAATTGATGTGACAATAAATGAAAAATTGCGGTCCTAACAAATAATGTTAATAAAAGCGTAACTTCAGCATTTGTTTATATAATTCGTACCTATTGTTTTTCTAAATACTAAATCCACAACTGGAGAGCTCATAACTATTGAACTATTGAAGTGTCGCCTTGTTAGAACCCTGGTAGCATAGATGAGCGGGACAACGTTGACTGACGGGTAAAAATGTATTGGCGGAACATTGCCGATGACGTATATTAATGTATACGTATGTCTGGATTAGATACAGTGATATGAAGTGAATTAGTAAAAAAAAAATCTACATAGTTTGAGTGTTGTTTGCTCATTCACTTCAGTTTCTAATATTGACTCGTGTAAACAGTTTTTAGTGAAAGATTAGGTTTAAAAAGGCTATTTAATGACAAAGAAAATTTATTCAAATATGCCTTTTCAACCGTGCAACCATTTTCCAAATTTAATATCTGTAATTTTTTGCCCTGGGGAAGTTTTCTTGACATTTTCGGTTCACAACAATGACGAATGTGACAAACATTACAGCAAAACACTCTTGAGATTTTTTTTGTACTAGATGTATGTGATAATGACTGTACAATGAAAAATATTTTGAACACAACATCCAAAACTGGCGAACAATATAACTAATGTGTTATATGATGTGTTTTAAAATGAATTTCATAGTTTCACTCATGCAAGCAGAACCTATTAATAACAACGAGTTCTACACATATACAATAATAAAAAAGCACATCATACACAAGTTAACAAACAAGATTTGCTGTTCGTTAAAAATAAAATAATTGTTGGTTGTTCGGGCGGAAAAGTTAACAAATATATCGAACACGTTACTAAGAATCCTTGCTTATTTGAAATATTTATTTCTACTATATTCTTACACTTCACTGTAAATGTTGGTTACATAACTTAAATCCTTTTTACGTATTTTGAAGCATGAAAACCACATTAAAAGGTAAGCTTTACTCGATTCTACCCAATATTTCCAATGTTAAAAAAATATATAATAATAATAATAATAACTCACCACTACAGGCCTTGAAGGCCCTTGGCTAGAGCGCCGGAACACACCGAGCCACTGAGAAGTGTTGTCCGAATGATCACCCAACCAACAACCGGTACCGCATATTGCTGCTTGACTTTCAAGATTGGCAATGATGCACCCTTCCTTCTCAGCCGTACTGCCGGCTAAAAAAATATATAATTAAAAAAAAAAATAATGCATCCCGATGAAGAGCCCGATGTTTTGAAAAAGAAAAAATATTAAAAAAAAATCGTTCCCCTCCTCCTCTCATTCTTTCCAATGTTAATACAATATGATTAAAACATATTTAGGGCGTCCTCCCTCCGGTGTTGTGGAAGGAATGATTTTATCATTCGAAAAAAATAAAAAATCATCTCCTTTCCCCTCTCATTTACCATTTCAAGCTATCGGGAATCTCGCTTTCCCGAGTTCCCAATAAGCATCGGTACGGGATATCTTGCCCCGAAACATAGTCCAATTAAGCGGGATTTCCCGACCCGCCCGAATTAATAGTTATATATATTGTTATGGCGAAAATATTCTACTATTATTGAAAAAGGGAATGTTACTATTTTACTTAGTTATATTTTAAAATTAATTAGATATAATAGAAAAAGGATATAATATGTAGCAGCAGACAGCCAGACGATGTCCAGGTGATGTAGGAAATCTCCGCATTTGGCAAGTCCTTCAAGGCATTTTCCTTTAGAATTTTCCCTTCAGGAAGCAAGATGATCAGCAGTGATATACCTACACATCGAAAATCAATATTAGAATTTGAATAGTGTACTTTTACAATAGCTATTGACAGATCAACATTGGGTCCACGTTTAATTCAAGTGAACATTCTTATTATTTTTACTGTGTATTTATGTCAGTTAAATTTAGTCTAATAACGTTTGTATATGCATTGGCAGTCCAATTGCTTTGATATGTCAACAGAAAGACATGGGAAAATCGCTGGAAATTGGGTTCTGTAACAATTCTATGTGTATAAATGCTTGCCTACCTTTTAGGTGCAATAATGAATTTTAAGATTGTTAATTTTATATAGTAATAAGTGTTTAAAAAATTTCAAATGTATTTTTCTCATAATTCAGAGAGACATACCTTCATTATATTACAAGTGTAAGGTGATTCCAGATTTTGTAATTTTATTTATTTTCATTTCGTTTGAACAGTCGAATGTTCTATCGATCACATGGCCATTCTCATATATAAAACAATGGATGTTCCCCTCATTTCGGTTACATTAACGGATTTTCACAGACAGTTGGACTCCTTGACGAAGACAATCGCTTTCAAGTCAGTTAAAACATTTTTAATTTGAACTATTCACTAACCGAACTCTGTTAGAGGCAGACCTATCTCATTTTGTTCTTGAAAAATTTAACGGCTATTTCGATAAAATCCAATTTTTATTTCAATTTACAACCTAAAAATAATGGTTATTTGTTAAACAAAGTTCATCACACAAATATTATCCAAATTGCCTGCAATTTTTGGGTAATTTTTCTTCAACGACGATTTTCCTGAGTTTCCTGTTATGATGTTCCTGTCCTGATTGAGCCAGACTCCGTGATCTGGAGGACCTATGATGTACCAGGGCCCGCATTCGACACCTGAACAGTCCTGACCACTTCGATGTCTGCAGAATCCGGCCTTGTACAAGGTATTCCTCGTCAAATCTACCTAAAAATAAACGTTTTATTTCCATTCTAATCTAAATTTAATTATACTTATAAGAAATTTCATTTTTATTCGTTCAGAAAGAATTGAAGTTAGAAAATTGTTTGTATCGTAGGCGAAACCGTTCGCGGTTACTTTGGGGAAATTTGTGTAATTAGGTTTATAAGTATTTGTTATGTATGTACGTTACGAACCAATATCCAGTAATTTACCATCAAGGTTGGCTACTCTGTTTCACACGTCTCTTTAAGCCTAACATAACTCCGTTTGAACGGTCAGAAATCGCGGGAATTTTGAAATTCAATTTAAACGTATTTACGTACGAAACTATGAATTTGAATTGCAAAAGGTGGAATTACTAAATAAAAATTTTACTGTTATTAATTAAACGGACTCACGGACTCACCTGAGATAAATATCCTAAGATTTATGTCTGGTTTTAAACAAGTTCACATTTAGAATTTTTTTTATTAAATAAAATCACTTTTATCCACACTTAAATGTTTTAATTTTACGTAAGAGTTTGAATCGATTGAGGTACGACATCATCATGCCTATGATATCATTTAAACTGGTCATTGACAGTGAATTTGAAGGAGAGCACAATTGACTACATCCTTGCTCAGAATCTCCACTCTACTGAAAGATATAAGAAAGTAACGAGCTATTCAATATTTTTTTTATGTCACCGCCCCTCGATCGGAAATTTCTCGCCCTGCATGCCATCTGGCTGGTGAGAAAGCACACTTCTGAATCAAAATAAATAAAGATAGGTGACACTGGGATATATAAAATTTGTTTTTTTTTAATTTAATTAATGTATTTCTTTAAAATTTAATATTTTAATCCGGGCTGTATGCTACTGTGTAGCGTAACAATATATATTAATAATATATTCTAAAATTGAATATCACCCCTTACGGATAGTTAAAGTTATATATATTTGTGAATTTGGGTAGCACATTAAAATGTGAAACACAAAACAATCTATAATAATTAACTGTATTCAAAAATGAGGTTGTTAAAAGTTTTCTATTATTATATGAAATTGTATTAATGACAGTTGCAACCTAAATGACAAAAAACCTTATAAAATCCCACCCCTATTCGTAACCAGGTGCAATGCTTGTCACAGAACGGAGACAGAAATAGTAACTGCGATGCCGATATATTACAATGCAGGGATAAAATTAAATTCGGATAAACTACTAATTAAAGTTCGGTCTAATAAGAAGTTCTACTTATCCGAATTCTATTTGTTGAGCGATATCGAAGACACCGGTTCCTTCTACAGATTAATTCTCCTTCGGTTTGATTTCCGCAGCCTCTTTAAGTTGCATCCTGTCTTGACAATACGAATTAGGTGTCAATAACCACAAAGAAGTAATTCTAGGTAACTGGTACCTTGTGCCTGAATAAAATATTAGAACTGTGCGAACAAGAGAGTAGATATGGGTTTAATCGTTATTAAGTAAAACATAGAGCAATTTAAAGATTTCAAAACACTCGCACCAATATAACACAAGAAATGTGCACGACTTCATTTACCAAAACACAATTTATCATTGCATGAGAAATTCCCCCATTACATATGCACAAAATTGTATAATGTTAAAAAATATTCTTTTCTTGACCAATGTAAATATTTTGATACTTATTTTCTTGTTTTTTTTTTTGGTTTAAAATTTTGTAAAAATAAAATGAAAATGTATAAACGACGTTTCGGCTTATTTTAAAAACTTTTTGCAAGTTACATTTTAAACTCTACAATTTTAAATGGCAAGCAAAAACAATAATAAACTACAAAACCAAACCTTTACAAAATTAGAATCAAAAATGGAAAAAATAAGACATATTGGTGAAACCATGTAATACCTAGAAAACATGTTATGAGGACATAAATATTTATACAACTTACAAACTAAATATCTTAAGATCATTAAATGATTTAAAAAAAATAATATGTCAATTTTAAGCAAAAAAAACAAAATTTAGAAGCACAACATATATTTTTAAAATTCACTTAACTTTCCGTTTGGTACATGGGTCCAGCCAGACCTTCTTCAAATTCAATTGTAATTTAAGTATATTTAAGTATTATATAAAAGTAAGTATATATAAATAAATAAATATATATAAATAGGAGAATACCTCGCATTTGAGAATAACTATAAGGATATTTAAATGTACACATCACATTCGTATTCAACATACTTTGTTTTGGTGATTTTCAATTCGGACTGAGTCTTATATTCCAGGATATCATAGCATTGTGCGCACATAAGCGTGATTAATCGCCCGTACAAACTTGTAATAATAACGTGTTTATTCTTGTTTTATCGTGTTGGTATTGTTGCCTACACTGTAAAAAATTGCAGTAATTTTGCCATGGTAAATCAGGAATATTACATGTAATAACGTTGTGAATTTACCACAATAAATCATGTAAATTTTGTTTTACATGTTTTTCTAGGATATTTAACATGGAAAAAGAAATTTCGGTTAAAATTTATAGCTTTTTCATGTAAGTTTAAGATGTAACAAAAATTCAAAAGGAAATACAGGAAAAACATGTACAATTTTGTATTTACTCTCAAAATTTACTTAAAAGTGTAAAATTGACATTTTTTGGGGTATTTAGTGCACTTTAAAAGTAATTTTACTAGTGAAATATTAATTTTGCTGTAAAAATATGAGGATCTTTTATATTTATTTGTTTTTACTTGAATTTTCGGGTACTATAGACATCTATAGATATCATGGAAAATACGAAATTCAAACGCCGCAACGTGATTGGTTATTGGATTATTTATCTGTGCGCGTAGGTAATTCTATTCGTTCGTCGAACTTATTATTGGCTCAATGATATCATGTACGTCACAAACAATCGTAGGTTTCGCGGAAGCGTGTTCATTCTTGATCCCTGGTTGAGCGATTCAGTATGACCTATTAGGCGCTATAAAAGAATTAGGTAAGTTGCTTGCTCTCTTTATAAAAATACATATGAAAATTACTTCAGTGTTCGGTAAATATAGAGTTCATATAAATATTACATACGAATTTTACAGAAATTTACTAGATGGTAGAAATTTTACCTTATGAAGCACATTTACTTGTAAAATTGTAGGCAACTTTGTTACCAACGATTTTACATGTAATTTAACTGCAACTCTTTTTACAGTGTACTCGATTCGCTTTTCTGGTCAGTCAGTTAGTGAACATTGAACGTATAACATTAGTGTTACTGAGACCCATTTCACACAAAATTGTTCTAATTTTTAGTTTCCTTCAAAATGAGTGATGAAGTGGAATTTGTGTATAATACTCGATCACGAAACAAAGCGCGGATATTGATTTTCATACACAATTGGCAGCGGTTTTAACCAAAGATACAGAACGTGAAAAAACTAAAGAAGAACCCGATGATATTGATTCATTTGTAGACGACGACAATGATCATGATATGGATTATGTGCCTGATGACGATGCGTCCGATATTGAAGAGGATATGATAATTGAAGCGAACTGTATTTCTGATAGTGATGAACAACGAAGAAGAAGATGCATTCTGGGAATCAAGAATAGTATGCGACCGATGATTCTTGCCATGGAAAGAACGGCACAAAATGGAATAAAAATGAACCTACTCCTGTTAGTCGTTTACGTCATCGCAAAATTATGCATTTTCGAGCTGGACCCAAGGAACGAAATTCATATTTCCAGCAACTAAGTCTCACAAACTATTCCTCGCATTGATACGATATATCCGCTTTAATGACGGACGTACACGTGGATTTCGTCAACAATTCAAAAAAACCACACCAATTCGTGCTATATGGAATCTTATAAATGAAAACCTCGCAAAAAAACTACGAACCCCATGAAAATATTATTGTTGATGAACAGTTGCTTCCATATCGTGGAAAAACTAAATTCACCCAATACATTCCATCGAAATCAACAAAGTATGGAATAAAAATTTGGTGGAAAATTATATACAGGCCGAGAACGAGAAGCACGCGCATTCAAACAAGGTGAAAATGTATTGCTTCAGTTCTTGAATCGGTACAGTAACAGCGGTCATACAGCTATTGCCGACAATTTTTTTACAACGTTTGAAGAAGCTAAGCGATTTGCTGAAATCGGTATTGCCTTCATTGGCACTATTCGATCGAGTAAAAGATGTGTTCCTGATGAAATGAGAGGAAATCACTTTCGTCCTGTTCTTCCGTCTCATTTTGGATTTCATGAGAACTTATTTTCAATCTGCAGCTGCGTGCCAAGAAAGAATAAGACCAAAAATTTACTTTCTACGGTGCACTATACAAAAAATTGTAAGGGCGAAGCAATGAAACCAGAAGCGATTTTGTTTTACAATGCGAATAAGGTCGGCGTTGATTGCATGGATTAAATGCTTACGCATTCCTCATCCAAACCTTCAGCCAAGCGATTGATTTTGGCTTTTTGGTGATAGCATTGACTGCATTTTGCATTTGCAAAGAAGTCGATGGACTCGACAAATCTGATGCGAGACGCAATTTTCAATCCACGCTAGTGAAATCGTTAGTTTTCCCAAATATTGAAAATCAAATGAGCAACGTTCACATTGTCAAGCAATTCTCTACTCGTTCAACGATCGAATCGTTCTTCGGCAGACCAATGACCGTAAGCATCCTAGTTTAATTGAAATTGCATTTGCTGCTGGTTCGGTTTCGATTTCATTTCGACTGCACCCCGTTTCATTCTATGCATTTTCGGAAAAAAAAAAATAGCATCTCAACCGCATTCTATCTCATTTTGTTGCTCCATTTCAGATTCCTACACCAGTATCTAATGTACACCAACAGAAAAGCGGCTCTAATACACTCGAAAAGAAGAGAGGTTGCAAACTTTGCTCACGGATAAGACTCGTTTCTGTTGCGCAAAATGTTCTATCACAATATGCCAACAACACAAAGTAGATTGTATTCGTTTTAGTCGTATAAATAAAAATGAATAACAGACTTTCTATAGTATTCCATTACAAGATATCGTTTATATTGATAATAAACTTCGAAATAAAACTATTTTTCGCATTTGAAGTATTTTGCTCCCAGTAATCTCGCCTGGACAGATAGTTCAATGTGTTCAAAAGCAACTGAGAACCAAAAAAAAAACCGGCAATATATACCTTCATGGATATAAATACGACGCGACGTAATTCTAATAATTCAATATATCGATACGAATACATGAAAATACACGTCGTTCTGGCCAGACCACATGTGCCAAGCCAGAGGTGATGGGAGCATCTACCTTTCTTGTACTTATTGCTTACAGTGAAATAAAGTTATTATTATTATTATTATTACCAAATGGAGGGTTAATTAAACAGACACACAATACCTCAGTAAACTTTGCATTGTGATTTTATATTTAAATGCAATCCCTTTTAAATATACGTTTAATTAAAAATTTCATAAGGTTTTTATATTTAACCAAAGAATAAACCATAAACATGTATTACAACCCAATCTTTATATAAAACAAAAAATGAATTAAAACAGAAGCCATACTAATTTTGCCATTTATCAAAAAACAAAACAACCGTCTAAGAAATAGATTGTTTAATCAACACTGAAATTTGGACAGTAAATACTCTGTTATGTACATATATTTAAATTTGGCGCCATGTGCTGACGTAACGGAGCACGAGTGCGGACATCGCGCACTGGGAGTTTCCGGCTAGGGCAGACGTGGTTGAGTAAGGTTGTGAGAAAGAGGGATTAGAGGCAATCTCGGCAATAATGACATGTAAAGACAAATGTAATAAAAAGTCTTAAATAAATCATTAAGAGAGAACCGGTGAAGTTTATTATAAAATAATAAACGTGACGTACTCTAAAACAAAAAACATTACAAAGTTAGAATTTTCACAAATTTTTCATATACAAAAAAAAAGAAGAAATCAAATCTATGCAAGTGTAGGTAACGGCTTTTGTAGTTATTTTTAACTGTTTTAGTATAGATACAGTTTTATTTAATAAACTAATTAAATTTATACCCCCGTATAAAATATTGCCTATAAGTTGTTTTCCTATGTATTTTTTAACTTTCAACAACAAAATTAACAAAACTAGCCTTAGTGACGCACTTCACGCAGTACAACAACTTCAATTTTATGAGCATTTGTGTAGCTAATATCCAATCAATATTCGTCCAATTCACTTTATATGACCATTAATTTAATTTTCATGTGGGGAATGCATGCAATCACCCTGGCGGAACTATTTGTGTTTAGTCTCTTCTAATTCTATAGCTCTCGAGAGCGTCATATCAACATGTATTGTGTTTGTATTTATATACGCTAATAATTGAATTAAACCGTAACATGAGTGTGTTAGCGGATTAAAGCCGCCAAAATGATCTCAGTTAAAACAATTGAACGTGGCAGGGCTTCTATCCTAACATCAGTACCCTCAACAATTTCGTCTATGCGATTAGCGCAGCTCTCAATTAGTGGTCACTCACAGGTGGCTAGAAACGGAACATTACACGGTTACGTTTATGAACGCTATAAAGTCGCATTTCGAACTGAATACGACATCGTTTATTAGCTCAATGGTCTGACGTGTGCGTATTTTGAGCTTATATTTGCTGCATCCACATTGGTTGATGTGTTACTGTTTGTCCTTTATGAAACTTACTAAAATGTATTCATTCATGAGAGCCTTTATAGAGACATAGCTGCCAGTGTACTTTCTCTTACAGTGTTTAAAGCCAACCTATATATAATTATGACTTTTTGAAAAAATGCAAGAATAAATATTCAAATTGTGCAAAATAATAAGAACTACATAATACAGCTTTTACACTAAAAGAAAACGTTATAATAAGTGGTGGCGAATTTACATCTTATAAAAAAATATATCAGCTGTGATGTATTGTTTACATATCAAGGATGTAGGTTCTCATTGTTAAACCAATAATTCCAGAATCACGTACAGAGTGTCATCAACGCATCTCTAATCTGGATATCTTTAAACTAAAAAAAACATTCTTCTATCAAATGGAACATAGGTTTTTTTAACTACAACATTGAATGCAGTGTAAAATTCTATATCTATCAGTAAAAGGGTTAGGTATACCTATCCTCCATATTTTTTTCTAAGGTTTGCCCAAGTTCCTAGTTTCGAGCAAATATTCTGCTTTCTTTCATACCAAACACTCAGTATTGCTGACGTATTATCAATAGAATTCTGTCAATTATGTCTTCAAAAAAGTTAAACGTCATTATTTCTACAATTTAAATTTCGATCCTGCTATGTAATTATCTATCAAACCATACCATACACTTCAAGAAAATCGGACTTGTAGTCGCACTTCCTACCTTAGGTATGGATTTATTATGGAAAAATGTATTCTCTCCATTAAATATCCCACAACTTGCAAAATTGGCTTGATTTGTCCAAAGTACACCATAGAAAAATCGATTTCTCAATAATTTAATTTTCTATTACATTTACTCTTTTGTCTTTAACACAATTTTTGCTTTCCTCTCCTATTTGTATTAATATGAAGTGATAAGTATAGCAAAAAGAGAGTGTAATATTTTGTGTTACCTAATCTAATAAGAAGCAATATACTGGATATTGTCTTTAACGATATAGATTGCGGATATATTTATTATATTGAATAATTTGTCAGGCAATAACAATGCGTTATAATAATTTGTATTAGCGGTTTTGTAGTAAATTTGTATAATATTAGGTAATATAATTCTTTTAACTACCGCCATAAATAATGAAAAATGTGATACATATCTGGTATTGTATGTCTAATAGGTTTCTTGGCTATTTAATGCTGTATTTAAGTTATATATATAGAATGATAGGATTTAGGAACTGCAGCTATTGTTTAGATAATATTCAGAATTTCAGTTTACTGGAAAGGAAGTCGAACATTATAATGAAACACTACAGCAATGAGTAAGAATTCTACAACGTTAGTCCATTAGTATTATGTCATTTATGTACACATTTGCTTTTTCTAAGTTAATTGAATATTCGCTTGAAAAAGTTTAGTTTTCTTTAATTTAAGATTTAAATGTAAATAAAGTATATTTAAATAATAATAACAAAACGTATTTACAATGTAACTTCGTAAAGAAAATAAGACTTCTAACGATGTTTAGGTCTTCTTTGCCCTTCGCTTTTTCGGTATTTACCTTTATCCTTTTAATGTTCCCGTCCTTTTGGTATCTCGACTCACACTATAACATCCTTAGGATACAGATAGGATGACTTGGGTTTGAAACTCTTTTATAGGTTATACAGAAAGGGAAAGCTAAAACATCTTACGCGAGAATAATTTATTGTATGTCCCATCTTTAGCAAAATAAATGCGGATCTAAGCTCTACAAATCTTGGATTATTGATGCAATCAAAGTTGCAGTACACTGAAATAGTAATTAAAAATTATTTACAAACAATTCTGAATTACGCGTTGCTCGGTGCGGAGTACTTGTAGTTTGGGTTGCATAAATAATCGAAGATTTGTGAAGCTTTTAATTTGTTAAAGATGATGCATACCTGATTACAGCAATCCTAACTCATAGAGCTAGCTCATATTTTTTTTTAATGTGGATACTGTTTAAAGCTTAGAATGCAGTAGCATTCCCAGTACATTTCAATTACTTAACCTTTATTTTATAATAAAAAAATAATAATAATAGTTCTTTATTTTCTACAGGTATAAACCGAAGCACAGAAAATACAAAACATTAGTAAATACAAATGTAATTAAAAATTAATATTACAAAAAGTCCTAATAATTAATCCTCATCCGAACCAAGCTTTATTTTATCAATCATATCACCCAATGAAGTGAAGTTTATGTCAGTTGTTTTACAAATACTATTTAAATTGTGACAGATTGTGAATACTGGCTATTTAAACAGATATTAGTTTTAACAACAGGCAAATGGAACGTTTCATCATAACTGAAAGTTAATCTGGGCACACTAAAATTAATTTTACCTAGAGACCATAGTCAATAACGTTATGTAGTGCTTTAAATAAGAAAGTTATACCTAATATTATTCATCTAATTTTGAGAGAAATAAAATTGAATTTGAGTAACATTATCGAGTAATTGTACCCTCTTTTAGGATATGTATAATTAAATATTAAGTATTTTAAATACCGCCTTTGGACATTCTCAATGCTAGTACTGTATATAGAGCACATCGGGCACCATACCACTGCTCCATACTCCAGCCCTGATCTAATAAATGCATTATATAACAGTGTTAAACAGTGCGTGCTCTTAAAATCTTTACGATTTCGGTAAATAAAATCCAATATCCTATATGCCCTTGTAAGAATATCATTAACATGTTCAGAAAAAGTCAATTTACAATCAAAAAGTATACCTAAGTTATCCATAATAAAACACCGTTCGATCACTCTATCACCCACAGCATAATGAAATTGTGGGGTATAATGTTTCCTAGTAAATGTCATTACCTTGCATTTTGAAATATTTAAATTTAACTTATTAACGCGGCACCATGTATCCACAGCAGAGAGGTCTCTCTGAAGAAGTAGGCAATCATCCACGGAATCGATCTTGTAATTTTCATGTCATCGGCAACTAAAAGAGATTTTGGCATTCTAGTGACGCGGCAATGTCATTTATAAATATCAAAAAGAATACAGGGCCCAAGTTAGAACCCTGTGGGTCGTCGGATGTCGGGACAAACATTGTAGATGTAATACCGCGGTACTCCACATACTGACAACGACCAACAAGGTAACATTTGAGTAGGTTACATAATGCCTCAGAAAAACTTGCACCTGACAATTTAGCTAGCAGAACCTTGTGATCTATTTCGTCAAATGTTTTTTCGAAGTCGGTATATATCACGTCTACCTGTCCCTATCCGTCCCAGACATATTGAGTGAAACACGTTAACTTTGTCGTCGTAGATCTCCCGTGTACAAACCCATGCTGTGACGGTGACAATGAAGTCATGATGGAGTTGTAAATATGATTACAAAGTATAGATTTCAAGACCTTGGAGAAATTACACAAGATCGATATAGGTCGGTAGTCTCTTATATCCGATGAATCGCCACTCTTGAATAAATTGTATTTTACATCAGCATTTTATATTAGTTTTTACAACTTTCTTACAGAAAATATATTTTGGGCATTTTTTAATTGTATTCTTGGCAAAAAATTAAATAAAAGAGCAGGCCGTTCCTAATAAGGACACCACTGAATCTTCGCATGTGGAGAACTGTTTATGTATGCTTCCTTATTATAATTATCTTCAATAAGGGCAATATTATTATCTTGCTTATCTTTGCACAAGACAATGCGTAATTTTCTGTGTCCAAAAATATGATGTCATATTGGTATGATATCCGTCCTGCTGTTAAAGAAAATAGATATAGATAATAGTTTTATTTTTCAGTTCAAAGTACCAAGAGTGCACGAGAAATCTTTCTAATCGTCAACATAGAACTAAAATATTCTAAATATTACACTTTTGTTTTTCTTTTCTTCTTTGGATAGAATAAACACTTAAAACTTAAAGTCTCTTAGTTTTCAAATAAAATGGCACGACACTAGGTTAATTTCTAAGAGACAATTGTACAATATAATTTACGTATATTCGAGTAAATAAAAGAAAAAGAATATTTCTATTTGGAGAAGGAAAGTCACGTTCAAAGTAGGGTAGAAGGATACTACACATCGTGAATCTCCAAAATATATCAACCTCACATGATTCTTTTGTGGTAGAAAAAAATGTAGATACGTAATTACATCGGAACAGATATCTTGGACCGACTGCCTTTGCACCCTTGCCAGTACGCTTACCCCAGATGGATGTTGTAATTGCTTTCCACCAGATCAGTAGAAGCGGAGGTAGAACATAGAACCATCTCGATTAATACGGCCAGAAAATGCCTGCAGCGGAGAGTTCCAGCTTCATTTATGTGGAGACCGTCAGTAAGTGGCCTCCAATAAAGCTTGATTGCCCCAAGGACGTTCAGCGTCAGTTGTGGAAATCATCTGACATGGAGTCTCCGGAACCATAGCAGCCTTTTGTTGTTTTATATTTAGACCCCCATTTATTTTTAGCTACTTCGTTCAAATGATACCAGCCGTTCCAGGTTCCCAGTACCCTGCACTAATCTGTACAGGTCTCTGACTGGTTGATCGAAATAATCCTCTACTTTCATTTTTGGTTTGCGCCAAATTGCCTGTCTTCTTGCGTCCAGAACCTTGCATTAACATAGAATATGGTAAGCGTTCTGTGTCCTCTCATTACACTATCTGCAGTTGCTATCCCCAGTGTTGATCCCAATTTTCTGTAGGTGTCCTTTCAATATACAGTGTCCTGTTAGGAGACCTATCAGGATGCGACGATGATTCCAACTGTGCTGGAGTAGTTCTTCAGCCTTCTTTTTTGACGGTCATTTAACAAATGTCCCTTCACTTTACCTGCTGTAGTTTTAGACACTCCTGGGCCTATATGTGAAGCGTACTATCCCGTTCTGGCTAACTGATTTTTCGTTCTTTTCGAGCGCTGAATGACCGAGCGCCCACAGAAAAGTGACTTTATTACAGTCTGTAAGACTATTCAGTTTTCGAATTCATTCTCAAACCAGTCTTGATTGTAACCTGAGGTTCGTTAGTGCCTTCAGTATGGGCTGGCTGTCTGTAGTAGTATGGATGCGTTTATTTTTATAAGTCCTCTGATTGGTTTCAGTTGCACAATGCAATATTGTGAATGTTTCTGCTTGAAAAACCGTGGCATATTTATCAGCGAAGGTAAGCTGATGACTATGTAGTCATGTCTGCAATAGGAAAATTAAGCATAGTTTCCGTAATATAGCTCCGAGAGAATTCGACTTTATGAAAACATTTGTCATGGGACCTAACGTCAATTCCACTAATTGTAGAGTACTTTAGAATTTAGAAAGAACAGCAAATCCAATTTCTAGACCATAAAAATAGATTTGACAAAGGAAGTCACACTCTAAATAACAAACTTATCTGGCACAAGAACGAACTTAAAAAAAAAGAAAGTAGGAATACAGCTCAAAAATACCGCTTTGGATGTATATAGTGTTAGCGAGAGCAATCATTATTTATGGGTTAGTAGGCTGGAGCAAATGAGAACTAACCTATCTGAAGTGCAAGGATTCGCATGCTTACGCATAATTGGGGAAATAGGACTCTACGCAAAGGTAGCTATTAAAGTGGTACTAATTCCATTCACATTTGATGGGTGATACCGCCACAAGAACGGCTACATATAAACCTCGATATCCCAAAGCTGACTAGGCCTGGAAAATGGCCCGGAATGACATGTCAAAAAGAGATGGGATCTTGTATAGGCAATTATTATACTTTATTTATGAATAACTAAATAATTACAATTCATCATAAACCCTGTACTCCACCTAAATATACTACACCAAAATTCGTCAAGGAATAAGGGAAAATCGTGGAAAAAAAACTTACTTTGGGAGCAAAGCAATTACTACAGAGCTTAGTAGCAACAGCGAACAGGATAAAACACCCTCCAAATTCCGTTGCACTTTTCAACCCAAGGCTGCATAAGTTTACTTAAGCTTAGGCTTTCTCATATCCTTCACGTTTCAAAAGAAATCAACAACAATAGAGGACGCAATAGATGTTTTTAGTAGTAGTGTATTACCATCTTATTTCATATGCTGCTTCATTTAATGTTATTGTCATTGAACACAAAACGATCAGCGTACTATTATAAACAAGTTAAGAAACCTTTGCGTGATAAACGCACTGACACAAAGCAAGTTGCGATCTTATTTATATAGGTTTCCTTTTTATAGGAAAATCAAATTATACGGAAATGGGGGAATCGTGATCGGTGAGATTCTTAAATCCTCTAGTGAACAGCGAAATTCACACTTAAAAATCAAGTACTACTTCTCTGGTTCAATGTACATATTTAATTTAAAACGGATCTGAAGGATTGAAGAAGATAGAGTCAATTTGCATTATCAGTTCCTTCGTTCTTCGCGCATAGCGCTACGTTTATAAAGCGCTCGTTCGTTGGCTATCAACTTTCGGCAAGTAAATTGCCAGACATTGTATAAGAAATAATGATCATCGAATAGGTACCCATTTCCAAAATTGAATTTCTCATATTAGTGACGCGAATTGCGATACCTAGAAAAGCTAGAATCCTTTCTTATTTATTTTATACACATTTATTCTAACATATAGAGAAAATATAATTACAATAAATTTAAAGAAAACCAGTACTTATAATACTTAATGTTTTATATGAAATATTATACATATTCTGTACCATTTTAGTATACGAACTCCATTAGTACCTGTTAATGAGGTTTCAATTTTGAATTAAGCAATGCTTTATAAAATGCAGTAGTGAAGACAGGGGCAAATCGGCCAAACATATTTCAAATTTGAGTGCGTTTAGTTTCGTAAATCATTGGTGAGGCACATTCCGCCTATATCAAGGAATCAGTCGTATTGACATGGAGCATGTAACAAGAATAGACAGCTGCCTTTCATCCTAGCAAAAATTCGACAATCACTTGACAGTTTTTGAGATTTTTTATAACCTATACTGAAAAGAAATGAAAATGTCATTTCAACATTTTTTTTTGCAGTTTTAAAGCAAATATATCACCATTAAAAATTAAAACAAACAGCTATTTTTTGTTGAATTTTCTCAGTATTTAAAACTACGAGATTAGAGCTTTAACAAAATTTAAGCTTTAATAAAAAAATTATAGATTTATGTGATTAACGCAACATTTTTACGCTTAAAAGTTATTCGATGAATGCGTGTTGCATTGTGTCGTGTGTGCTGCTATTATTTGTAACCTAAAAAGATGCAACATAGAAATTGCAAAATTTAATAATATATTAAGTAATTTTTAATGACCTATTAGGCATGTATAATGTATATAGACGTTAGCTCTATTGTTTAAATATAATATAATCCATTGAGTACGGCTGGTACACATAGAAATATTCAGAAGATTATTATATTAACCGTCTATTCTACACTTAAGTACTATGATCAGTGAATTGTACTTTATCGACTAAAAGTACTCGTCTTGTATACCATAGTAATGGTATTTTATTTTCCAACCGATTACCTAATGAGAATGAATACAATTAAAAAAAATTACCTTTAAAGTGAACATTAGTTAAATATAAATTAAAAAATTAAAATGAGAATTCCATAAGCAAAGAAAACAACAAAATTTTCTTCAATTTTCTCTTGTCGTTCCTTGCTCTTCTTTTAAATACACCATTCTGAACGATTTTGTGTACTGTTCCGTAAGACAATCCCGTTAATTTCGATGTTCTAACAATTGTATCTGTTTTATTCTTATATTTTTCACTCTTTAAAGTATTGTATACTTTCAGGATTATCTGCTGTGTTTCAGTGCTCCAATGAGGTTTTGCACTATCAACATCGTTTTCTATTGCGTCACTTCTTGCTTTTACCGAAATATTTCCCGCGAATACATCATCTGTTAAACGTTCATCGATAGTCACACTTTGTGACAACTGTCTTCCAACTACATTTTCTTATTTTTATCTTCTTGTGATTTGCACGAATTAGTTAATTGAGCGAAAGAGGTTTTAACATTTAAAATACTCATTATACAACATTCTTTAATACTATACCAGTATATAAAATTTAATTGTTTACTTTAGAATAATGAGTTTTAAATTGTAAACGGTGAATTATATTAAATGAAACATACTTATTCTTTACTAAAGGAAAGGCCAGTTTCTCTTAATACGGCCCGTTACCTCATTAGCATAATATCCCGGTAGGGGAAGGTGGGGCAAGACTAAGCTTTAGAACATTGCATCAGGATTGCAAATTGATATGCGAGGTTCTAAGTAGGCTTGTTCTAATCTTTAAACATTTACTCGCTGATGGATATGTTTGCAATTTTTCGATGGGTACTCCTGATGTAAATACACCATCTTGCCCCCATGGTGGGGAAAGATAGGGTTCCAAGTGAATTAAGAATGAATTGTAACATAAATCTGGGTAATAGGTAAAGAAAAAATAGATTTTATTCTTAAAAAAAAAATGCAGGAACAAAGCTAAAACTCTTTAAAGCGGAACTACTTAAAATTAAAAAAAATACAATAGCGATAAGAATATCAAACTTAATCTTCACAATTGAAATAATAGAAGACGAACTCACCCAGATTATTCACCCACCCTCCATGTACCCAACCTCGCCATCCATGGCATTGTATCAATACTTCCCCTTACAATACTAACATAGAGCGTCATCTTCCTCAAGAGAAGAAGTTGATTATTTCCTTGAAGTTTTCTAAAAATCTATCTCTTTGCTTTTCTTACAAAATTCGGCTTCTTGGTCTCTTCTGTTTTCTTCTTTGTCATTTTTTTTCTTTAACTCTCCCTCAGCACTTCTAGTTGTCTTTGGGATTTTCCAGGCTTCTATTTTTTTGTAGCAGATTTTTATACCTATTTTTTGTAAGGATTGTTGTCTTTCCCTTGTTACGCTTTGATTGAACCTGTACTTTATTCCTAACTATGAGAAATAGGCATTATGACTTCGAGAAAGTATAATGGAGACTCCAGCAATAACTAAACTGAAGCTATAATCAAGAGCCTGGAAACACAACGTCATGCCCTTTAGCAAAATAGATTAGTTTTATATTTCTAGTATACGAACTACTGCTGTGAACTGATTGTCCAAGCATACAAGTTTAAAGAAATTAAAAATGACAAAATTAATTTAGCTAGCTCAGCAAATATGAATTTAAAAGGGCGCCAGAGATTCTTATATCTTTTTTAAAAAGTAATAGTGGGCGTTTGCAAAATTGACTTTCTTTAAAATCCCCAAAAATTGAAATGGCTGATTCAAAAATAAAAGAAACTATGATTTTAAAATGATATTTACAATCATTAAATTTATTTTTTAAAAAGAAAAAAGAAAAAAAAACATTTGATACAAATTACAGGAAAAATTAAAACCATGAATATAAGATTCTGGCAAAAAACAAACCTGCATATGACTCTACAATTAAAAAGGACAATGCAAATCCTTTATCAAACAAAATGGTGGATTTGTTCTAGAAGGAATTTCTTATACCACAAAAAATCCACGTGGTCTCAAAAATTCAAAGCAAAGTACAATTTAATTCAAATAACGTAGAGAAACAACCAAAATTAAAAATGAAATTTAAATCAAGCTCACAGCTTCACTTCACCTACCCCGAGGTGATTAAAATAAAATTAATATGAAAACTACAAAAAAACGGAAAATTTAAACTCTAAACGCGATCGCTTCTAAAACGAAAATTATTAACGGGCCTTATACATAAATTGTGCACAATAATACAACACTTATTAATAAACGAATTACTAGAAGGACGATTTTAAAACTTTCAAAACAACGAACTACATCTTAAAATTAAAATGAATTACCAGAAACGGTAACCAAGACAACTAAACAAAACAGACCACGCGCTCGTCCGTCTGGTAACTGCCCGGGCCTCTAAGGTAACACTCTCATATATAAGAAATTTACATCTGCGTGCGATGAACGCAACGCATCGCAAAGAAAAAACTAGCATATAAACTAAATACAATACTGGAGTACGCAAAATGTACAAATAAATTAAATTAACTATACACAACTGAACAAATAAAATGATACAAACAATTAAATCAATTAATAAAATCTTTTCAAAATAAACAAATATTAGAATTGTGGAAACTCTATCATTGTTTTGACAAGGCTGATTTGGAATAAATAAAAATACACATTTAAATTTCCGAAACCCGGGGTGCCATTCTACAGCAGTACGATGTCCGTCCAGCAGCAGTACAACCGGCATCCTCTCGAGGCTCCTACTAGATCTATGAATTTCTCAAATCAGGAATAGATGTTTATTTACATTCAACCGCTTCAATAAACTTCAGCCCCTGCGCACGGAGAATATTCATAAGCTATAGATTCATTCTAGCTCGTGGAAATACGCGCATTGGAAGGTAAATAACCTTCTGCTGCACTAAAACAGACTTCAATGGTAACAGTTGCTCCCTGTTCTGCCGAAGTTAAGGCGCTTTGTTTTTGATGCAATTGATACATCGGTCTCAGAACAATTCCAAATTTTGTTTGCGATAAATTTATGCTTGTCCAAAGCTTTGTCAAGCAAATCAAAAACTTGTTTTTCCGCTATTCTGTTAAAGCCCATGGCTCTTGGAGCTCTTGTCCTTTCGGGTTTTCTAAATGATAAGTCCGGATCACATCTCACAAATCCTATCAGCCAATCTTTTCCGGCAATTTCTCCATTTGTTCAACAAAGAACTTTCAACAATGAACTTATGGGGCAACATGTATTCATGTTATTATTTGATAGATGCTTACTGCCGTTTTGTAGATAAGACGATGTCCCCATCTTGCCCCACCCTCCCCTACCTGCTGCAGCAGGTAGTGGATAATCGCCGGTGCGTTGACAGTTATCTAGCAAATGTGCGAGTTAATTGTTTTTCTGCTAAATGTACATTAATCAACATAAAAAAAATACTACTAGTTTACCAATTTAACTAACATCGCATCATCAATATTAGCGGAGATAGCGATATTGACCGCTTACGTTGGATCAGCCTGTATATTTAGAAATGTTGGAAACGAAACGTAAATAACGTTAAAGCGAAGGTAGTTTTCATTCCCTTAAACCTCGCCTCTAACTCTAAATTAAACGAAAACATGAAAAATATCTTTCCATAGGATCCATTCCATTTATGATGAAAATTGTAGTACCAAAGTTTCTTCCAGCTATTTTTCAAAATCGAAAATATACATTCTCATTGCACTTTGTTGCTCAAGAGTCAAAATTATAATTATTATCGTTCTAAATGTGTACAAAAAGACATTACAAATTTACCTATTCAAATTTCCCAGTAACCTAATTTCTCTGTCAACACTAACTATCACATAAGCCATAACACTATAATCGAGTTACATGAAACGAATTAACAAACAGGTCGCCGAATAATGCATGGTAATACCAAATTTCCGTATACCTTGTATTCTAACATCAACAACAACATCCACTGTACTAAATATACAGCTCGAAAATCTTATTTCACGTTCGTCCTGAACTACACTACAATCTTGGGAAATTGCAGGATGCAGCTGTTGTCTGATTTCATTTCAGTGTATCTCTTAACGAATAACTGATACAAATTCTATTACACTTACTTCAATAAGATTATAGATGTATTATCGCACAGTAATACAGACAACATTTTTTTCTTTAAGGAAAGTAGTAGTCGTAAATTCGACAAGAAGAAAATTGCGTTTAAAAAAAAATTTTAAAAAAAAGATTATTCTATGTAATTTGCGAGACCGTAGTTCTTGTTTTTATTATTTATAAAGAACACCGACGAAAACAGCAAAGAATCCTGGAAAAATTAGTAAAAGTAAATTGAAACTGAAATTTAAATGAGGTGAGCAAGGAGAAGAACGAGAACTCCCTATGCAAAGAGATAAGTCAATGCATTGTATTTTATTGTAATAAGTTAACCAAACTATCACTTTTGTGATTAAAATAGTTTAATTGAATGGGATATCAAATTAATAATGTTTAATTTCGTTAAAAATTGAACAGAAAAAATGCTATTGCGGTTGTGAATGACACCAATTTTAAACCAACAAACCTATTCGGTTGTAGAATCACCTTAAATAACTCCTGTGCGTTGACACCTCACGCATGGGTTATAATCAATTTTGACATTTTGTTCTACGACTAGCTATTACACAACAAAATTATTAAGTAAATAAAAGGATTAATACATAATAAAAACTAATTGTTCGGGGATCGCCTTTCTGTTCTAAACAATACGCTAAAAGACTATAAAAAGCTTGCATAGAATTGCTTAGAAAACGACTGCCATTTTAAATTTATGATTTGAAGTAACCCCAAAGAAAAAAGCCATTTGGTGACAAATCGGCCAAGTATAACCCCAGACAATGCGGCCGAATTCACCTATCTAGTGTGCAGGATAAATATTGCAATCTGATAAACCATTGCAAAGTCCCCTTAAAACTATAAGGGTGAAGTTATAGTTAATGAGTACCATTGCTACACATACCGCTTGGAGAAAAACATAATAATATTTCAAAAAGCCAGGTTGGCATCTTAAACCAAACTCAAGAAAACTACCCCTCAAAAGAGGAAAATAATGATAACTTTAAACGTAGTGAACTGGTTTTTTTATAGAATGCTCATAATCAGTAGTTACTTAGGGGAAGGTCCCCTAATTTGAAGCCCCTAAGGAAAAAGAAGGATTTTCTTATCAAGGAGCATCAATGTATTGCTGCAAATTCAAATGTGAAAGCTGAGTAGTGTTACAAATTATCAAAAACAATTTGTTGTTTGCGCTAAAATCCTCGGTTCATAAATTGGACCAAGGGGTACCTAAATTGAACTGAACGTTCTAAAATGGAACTAAGCAAGAAGCCTTTTCAATAATATCCATGAAAGAATTGTTGAACAGGCACTCTTTATTATAACATATAAAATACAAACAGTAATACAAAACGCAGTACTTCGATTACATTTAAATTATCGTTAACTATGAAAAAGTGCAAATATTTTAATGGGCCTTTAGCCCTCTTTTTCGGCGTCGCCATTAAACATTGTACATTTTTTCGTGGGCCTACTTTTTACACGTAAGGCATTGCACTCATCCTTCCCCCGGTTTGAATTTAGAGTACGATTTAAAACAAACTAGACACAAACAGTATTCATTGTCCTCTAATTCGCTTGATTCTCTTTCCATTCGCTTGATGCCTTTGTCAAAACGGGATTTCTTTTTCTTGGTCCCTACGTTTCCATGAATTCCTTTGGAAACGCTGAATGTGCGAACAAATTTCTTTTGAACACCATTTTTCTGTTGTCTCTCTTCCATATCATTTTTAAACGGACTTTCAGTAATGGCCAATGTAGATTTGGAAATACCAGCACGCCTCATTCTCTGTAATACTGGGATTATACATGAACATATTTTGACGCCCCTATCCTAGTCTCTTGATATAGATGCAACCGGGAAAGATTCACGAGATAACGAACCGAGAGCTACGTTCTCCACACTATTTAAATCTGCTTGACTTTGTATATCAGATTGATTTGTTTGTTTCATAGTTATGACAGATACATTAAGTTCGAAGCTCGGAATACGTTCCTATCCAGAGGGTAGATTCCACATTTAGTAAATTCATTTACTCATTCCCCACTGTTGCTGCTCTCGCATAAGCTTCGCGCAGAAGCAGCAATACTTGAAATGCATCGCTTTCTCCTTAGGATACCCCAGGGTTATTGCTGCAGAAGTGGCTTCAGGCTGCCGAAGTGAGACTGTTTGTGCCGGAACATAAAACGCCATTTTTGAATGCATGGGAAATGGCATTTACTTGAGCCACACTCTAGGTTAACTTTTTCGATATCGTTTCGGCTAACTCCAAATAATGATCTTTCTGAGAAAAGAACGTGATTAACTATTTCTTCTTCCATATCAGGAGGGAAATCAAGCATGCGCCCTAGTTTCCTTTTGCACCAATTACGTGTTTATTTGTTTCGTCGAAGCGTCGTTTTAATGTCGCATTGGGAACGTTATACTGTCTTGCAGCAGCATTTAACCTAGATCCAATATTCTGCAAAGCTGGAACCGAATTCTATTCTCCATTTGGGCTTTGAACCATATACAGTACTTCCTGCGACGTTCATGATTCTGAAATAGAGTTCCCTAATTTGAACCAGTTCAACTTAAGAAACCACGCGCGTTCCAATTTAGGAAAGTGATAACATCATTTCATAAACTGTGGTCGGGCAAATTTTAAACAGTAACAGCAGTAGGATACTTGCCTAATTTAGATGCCAGTCCAAATAAGGGAATCTTCCTCTACATATTTTTTTTAACTTGATCGCTTAAGTAATTCCGGAGAAAAAATTATTCGATATTTACACCCTTATGCTAGTATCTCGAATAGGGTGGTACGAATTAAGCTAATTTTTCGCAATTGCAGTATGTGTAACAATAGTACTCATTTGGTTTAATTTCAGCTCTATTGCTTTAGAGGCACGTTTTAATGGCGTAACGGAGTAGAGCCTTTCATCAAGAAATCCTCTAACAGCAAAATGAGGTGGATCACGGTTCATATGAAACCACCCTTATTCAATGTTTAAATTTCGTATTAGGTTCAGTATTTGGAACTTGAGTCTGCATTAATGTGCCAGCAAGAAAGAACAGGCCAACAAGAATGCTGTTTATCATCATAATGTTAGCTGTGTCATTGAATAAAGATTATGTGGTCTTTGTTTCACAAGCAATACCTATAGGAATAACAAAGGAATGGGATAGGAGGAATAAATTAAATTAAAATTGATTTAAATTTCGCAAAGTTGGCTATGTGTTTGTTATGTATATGAAAAGAAAGTAAATCCATGAAGATGACACTCGAGATTTACAAAAAAAAAAAATAAACGAAAAAATTCGATGACGTTTCGTTTTCTGCCAGTCATCATTACCTTCCTCGTTTCTTATCAAAGCTAAATCCAAAAGATTTTGGTAAGCAGAGTTTTCTTTTTCTGGTTTCAACCATATTACATATCATTTGTACGTAAAAGGTTTTTCTTTTCTGCACTATTAAAAAAACAGAAAACATTACCCACTTCAAATGCATGCAAAACTTGGAGTACATTCCACGTTATTTAAAATTTTCACTTTCTGGGGAAATAAATATTCTAATGTAAGGTAATTTTGACTGCGCATGGAACTTTTCCCAGCAGCAGGTGTAAAATCCCTGTATAGTCGATCTACTTAATATAATATATAATATTTTTACAACCCCTACGAAATGATAAAATTGAATTGAACAACTTATTATACGTCATAATCAATCTGTTTTACAAATACTTACTACTTCTTTGATGTAAAGATTAGCAAAAACTATAAACACGTTTTACCGTGTACAGGCATGAGTGCGCGAACCATAGCTATATTACGCACATAGGGATTTGCTGATGTTTTCGCATTTACGAGTTACATCAGTTTTGACCGAGTTTTGTGAAGTAATATGGTGAAATGTAATACAGGGGGAACAAAATTGGATATTGTATACCACATAATTGAGAAAAATAAGCGGGAATCATGTATCTAATGCAAGCATGTTGGTAAAATAATGGATAATTATTATATGGTCATATGATCTTATCTAACATACATAACACAATATTTATACAAGTCTTAATGTACCTACTTTTTACTATGTATGCATTTGGAATGATTTATACCGAAAACTGCGTCACTTTAACGATATTGTAGGGTACTTATGGCTTTCAAAGGAAAGCACAGATATAGGTATTTATAATATTATATTAATTAATATTACAAGTTACAACATATTTTTTATACATTTTAAGATGTACTAACGTCAGAGACCTAGGAGTTCGACAGCACTCTTTCTTTTAATAGCCACATATCTGCTATGACTAGATCTGCATGCAAGATGCTTGGATTTATTTGTCGAAACAGCAGGCAATTTTTAAACATGCACACCCTTGAAATTCTGTTTAACAGTCTTGTGCGGTCCATCAGGTTGAAGTATGGTGCTTTGGTGTGGAACTCGTGTTATCAATCCTATGGTACGCAGATTGAGACTGTTCAGAGAAGTTTCTTTGATATGTAAAACTGTCCAGTAAATTCCAGCATATATGGGAATTTTCCATGGAAAGTTGCGCTGTAGGAGTAATTTTCCCATAATATATTTGCCCGTTGATGTAATACTACCATGTAAATTTAAATCAGAATATACTAGGTGTATTTTTACCGCGCCATTGGGTAAGTTTTTTATTGCTTGTAGGGAAGTTTCACCAACAAAATTACCCCAATAATGGGAGGTAGAAAAGTTACTTCCCATTTTTGCGGTAATTTTTCCACTTTTTTTTTCACGTGCGTAAAGTTCTGTATTTCAAATCAAAGAAAAACCAAAAGAAGTTGTCAGCGCAAATATCACTACTTTGAACATAATGACACTTGCACCAGTTTAAAAAAAAAAATGTTGTTTACTACTAAACAATTAAGTAATTTTGCCAAATCGCATAAATAAACAATAATTAGAGCTATTTGGCCATTTTATAGCAAAGAAGATTAAACAAAAGTAAATAGAATTAAATCCTTTTCGAATCCCCTTTCAACTGGAGTTGCAGAACTCAATGCTATAAGATTTTAATAAGTATTTACTGTTCTTTTCACATCAACCCTTAGATAGGATTCCACAAATCCTTAGCAACTCGCAGAGGGCTCTGCGACAGATATCCTCGCGTGCGCCGCACCCAATTCAACAACCGCAAGTTAATCGTTCGAGAAAATTGCCTCGTAGATACGTATACCACAAAGTTTCAGTAAATATCTAGATTATATCCTCTCTGCAGTTTGTAAAAAAAGACATATTGCATATTATGATGAGCCCAATTTACTGCTTCCCCAGCCCGTGTTATAAATGGAGTACGGTTATGTAAAAAAATGTTATCGCAATGACTTATTTTGTTTTACGATTTCATATAATTCAATGTTATTTTGGTGATAATTAAAAATTAAGACTTACTTAGAGTCAATAAAAATTTTGGTTTAATGTCACTAAAACATTTTTTTACGATGTAGTTATTGATAGCAAGCTAAATATAATATGGAGGTTTATAATTATAAGGATAATGATAGGTAGATACCTGCTTATGCATTGCAACAGAAAAATGAAATATTAATGGTATGACAAGAAAACACTTTTTCAATATTTTTCCTCCTGTATATATTACTATAAAATAGAATAACAACGCTTGCATTGCCTTATTCGCACAAATATTTATAGAGGACATATTGAGGTTTTAACTGAAGCATATCTTTTTTAGTGTGTTGCACTTCTTATTTTCAATTAAGCTTGTGGAACATTTATCAGCTGATAAATATATAAATGTTTAAGCTTTATCAAACCCCTTAAAAGAATAGTGAACCTATACATTTGAGCAACATATAGATATGTCAAGACACCTTCGGTAAATCGAAAATTTTCTTACACGCTTATAGATTATATTTCTACGTTTGCTTCATGTACTTAAAAAATAAACAGAATGGAGAATATCAAGGATAAATTATTTATTCTGCGATTGATTCGCGTATCTGATTTATTTTGTCATTTAGACAAAAGTTATCTCTCTAAAGTATAAACTAAATATTTGTGAATAATTTGCTAATTGTTTGCTCATTAAATCACTTTTGTACTTCTTCAGAAAACTACTAACGAAGGTTGCAAGTTTGTTACAAGTTTTCAGATAGTACCTCGTTTTGTAGGTTTTTCTAAGATAACGTAATCAGTTAATGAAATAATTTAATACAACTGAATTAATAAAACGGCTTACTTTAATAACACAAAAGCTAAAATTATAGGAGTATACGAATAATTAATATAAAGCGTCGCTTCACGAAATCAAAATTTACGAGGCGTTAACCTAATCCCAATAATATTCCCGTGAGAGTTGGCGGGATGTGGGAATACGAGATTTACTGAAGTTTAATTACGATATTGATCACGGCGCCTTCGCATGCCAGACCATTAACGGTTTTACAACCTAAAATCAAAATTGACGAAAATTATTGAGGAAGAGCTCATAAATACATTTAAAATACCTACATTAAAAGGTTGTTCTGTAAACTTAACCTGTCTTCAAAATCAATTTGACGCTACAACGCTCTGGTAGAATGCTGACCGCCCCTATTAGAATACATTAAAAGAAAGTGTTATAACGCTGTATATTTAAATACGTAAAAGGAACAGAACAGAGACACACTTTATTCCGAGGGCGGCTGGTGACTAATTGACACAGCGATACAGCGACAGGTGGTCAGACCCAAGATCGTTTATACATCTCTGGTATGGTGGACAAAGGTGCGGCAGCAAACTGCTACAACTGAACTTGGCAAGATACAAGAGGCTTCGATGTTTAGGAATAACAGGACCTATGAGGATTACTCCTACAATGGAATGCCTCCTATACCTACAATAATATTAACCGTCATCTACGAGGCAACCTTTTCGGCATGAGATCAGACCACATGATTTCGACATAATGTCGCGACTTTTCCTAACTGTCGCGCCCCTTTGCGTAAGGGTTGGGGGTTGGAGTTACTCGCTTCTTTAATATATAAATATATAGACTACCAAAAAGGTACTTACCGTGGAACAGCAGTTGAGGGTTGTTAATTATTAAAACACCACTTTATACTATATCACTAAATTTATTAATACAACCACGTTCTTCGGAGATCACAGCCTGAATTGCCAATACCTCGTCGCCAATCCCCTCACGAGCGCGGTACTCGAAAAGTGCTGACGAGGTTCCGGTAATCTGATTGTAATCTCTGAATAACATCTTTTCTTAAATTTTAACTTATTTTCTATGTAGTGGAACTTTCCTGGCATTACACCTCTTCCAAAAAAAATATGCTCCAGCATTTTTGAGCCTTAATTTTTCGGGTGCAGCCACCAAAGTTCCACTATTTGCTTATAGTTAACTTAACTACTTATTCTCTAATTAAATTTCCTTCGATTGCCCAATCAACAGTAGCATTCAGTTATTTTCTAACGAAGCAATGTACAGTGACGAGTACTCTTCTAATAATTCCTCAATTTTTTCTATACAAGGATTAATAATTAACAACCCTCAACTGCAGTTCCACGGTAAGTACCTTTTTGGTAGTCTATATATTTATATATTAAAGAAGCGAGTAGCTCCAACCCCCAACCCTTACGCAAAGGGGCGCGACAGTTAGGAAAAGTCGCGACAATATCTTTTTAACAGAAATTTCGAGGTGGAAATCACAGATCGCATAAACTGGAATCAATCTAACTACAGAGACGGGTTCGGAGAATGGATCTGGTTTACAGGCGGATCAAAAACCGAAAACAGGACTGGACCTGTAATTCACAGCGGAGTGAGAAATACATTGATCCTCCTTCCAATATTACACTGTGCAACTGAAACAAACTTAGGGCGTATGAAAATAAGCGGATTTATATTGTTAGACAGCCAGGCGATTCTAAGGGTACTAGTGAACCCCAACATACGATCTAGACTGGTTTGGAAATGTATTCGAGAACTGAACAGCCTTGCAGACGACAATAAAATCACTTTACTGTGGGTGTCTGGACATTCAGCTATCGAAGAAAACGGAAAAGCCGATGAGCTAGTAAGATAGGAATCATCTGCGTCAAGGCCCGTAGTCTGTTCTAGCAGTGTCTAAAAACACAGTATGAGAGCAGATAAGAAGTTAGGTCAAAGAGAAATAAAAAGAACACTGGAATAATACAACTAGGTGAACTCATGGTAAGACCTTCATCAAGCAGCCATCAAAAAAGAAGGCTGAACAACTACTGCAGCTCAGTAGGAATCATCTTCGCATTCATTCATCTTAGAAAATTGTGACCAACACTGGAGATATCAACTGTGTGTAATGAGACGACAGAGAACGCTTACCACATTCTGTGTGAATGGCGAGGCTCTGGACGCAAGATGACAGGCTATTTTTGGCAAACCAAAAATGAACTCAGACTATTACTTCGAGCAACTAGATCTGAACAGAGACCTGTTCAGATTAGTGCGGGGTACTAGGGGTATTGGAATTATTAGTATAATTTAATGGGTAAAAGAAATGGGAGATTAAATGCAAAAGGATAAAAAACTAGTGTTTCCGGAGATTAAAATAATAGACAAAGAACCATAAAACCAGATGGGAGTTAAAAACTTAGAAGTATCCAAAGAAATCACCTGATATGAAATGGACGGAGTCACAATGCAGAACAATGCGAAACCGACGTGGGTAAATTGACAAAAGTATAAAAATAATCCGACATTCAAAAAAAAAAAGCAAAGCATATAGGAAAGAGTACACTATCAGATATTATTAATTAGAGAATAGTAACAGAGATACAGATTAGATTAGATTAGATTAGATTAGATTAGATTAGGGTTGGGGGTGGCCTACGAGCATGTTTCACCGCGACTTTTTCAGATCTATTGTGATCCCCTTTTTCTTAATTAGCCCTATCATCTTTGAGAGCGGCTCCTTTATGTAGCTGTCAGCTGTAGGTTTCTCCACGCGCATTACCAGAAACCTTGTCCTTGCCAACCCGTCGCATTAGCACAGCATGTAAGCTGGTGTTTCTTCCTCCTCTTGGCAAAATCTTGCAAGTAGTGTCCTCTACCAGGCCTATGTTATACATATGCCTATTTAGCCTACTGTGACTAGTCAGTAGACTTACTATGGTTTTTGCAGTCTTCCTGTCTTTACTTAGTAGGTGTTTAGTAAATTCAGGCTTCTGTTCAAGACTCTCTCCTATTTCTCTCCTGACGACCTTTGCCGCCACTCTCTGGACTCATTATATCAGTAGATTCTATGCATATTTTTAGCGACTATAAGGTTATGTGCAAGTCTGTAACGATATATTTTAGATGCTTACAGATTTGTAGATAACTTTACAGATGCTACAGATATGCATAGAATCCCACCTTTGGTAATGCCGAAAGAAAGGCCGGCTCTAAAGAATGATCTTGACGAGCTTCGCCTGGCCAGTTCAAGCGTCGTCTCGTTTCCCTTCATGCCTGAGTGGCTGGAAACCTAGGCCAAGGTTAATTTCCTTCGGGCGCTCGCCGTATTTAGGGTACTTACGCAGTCCCAAATCAGCTTAGAGTCAATACTTACGGACCTAATCGCTTTGAATGAAATAGCGAAGCTCTTGCCTAACTCAATCCATCTCTCTATTTCTCTGAAACAATAATAAATTCCAACCACCTCAGTTTGGAACACCGCTGTCTCCTTGCTAAGGTTTACCGAAAGAGTCTTTTTAGTTTCTTTGCCTATATATTCCAGCTCCTTCGCCATAATCTGTTTTGGAACCTTCTGCGTACCAGTTTGACTCCGCTATTACTGGAGCGCCTTTCCACCAGTCTTTCTTATCTGGTATTATAACCTGATACTTTCTGTATAGGTTAAATTACAAACGTGGCATTCCCATAAGGGATGCCTCCTTACGTTCATTTAATAGTTTTTTTTTACGATCAGCACTATGCGATTCACTTTGCACTGCTTGACTGCATAATTCTATATGCTATAGATTCAGTAACTCCTTGTATGTAAACATGTAGCGGTGGCAGGTTTACCATTACTTTCATTGCGACGCTAGGGGTCTGCTGCATCTTTAACCACCATACTACTGCTCCGTACGTTATAAACAGTGATATAACAATCATGGAAGAAAACTATGAGCAATGTAAGATAGCACGTATACACTACATAAGCGATTCATGTATTGTACTTATATCAGATATTAAAGACTCCTTAGTTATGGCATTAAAACTTATCACTTCTTTCGTTTGCACAAACATTAACAATTAAGCTACTAGATTGTGCGGTCACTCGTATATAGTCGCTGACACGAGTAACTAGACCAAAACATGCAAATTTATTTAAATTTTTTGCTAGTGTTAGTATCATCACAAAAATTTCTATTAAAATCACCAGACGCAATTGTCATATAGTCATCCCCGCATGCCGCATCTAACACATTAAAAAGACTACTTAAAAAAGTACCCAAGTTTTGTGATGGTGATCTGTAAACACAAATTATTACATATTTAGTATTTTCCATCGCTGTATCTGTACACATATGTTCAAAATGAATTGCTAGAATATCAATTGCTCGAAAAGGAGATTCTAGCATGTTTGCTATTATATTAGTTGTCGCATAAACTGTCACTCCAGCAGCTTTAAAATCTTTATAGATTTGTGTTTGTTTGCTTTAGGGCCTTGTAATTTGATTAATTTTCTTAAAATAGATGTCAAAGATCTAAACTCCTTGTACTTTTTAATTATTACAATGTCATGCTATAGATTCTCCGGAAAAAAAATCATATTAGATAAAATTAAAAACGCATTTATAATTGCACATATTTTTTTTCCAACAATGATAGTAGCAATAATAAACACGAAAATATATTGCTAATAAGCAAACGCAATTACGTTGTTATACACAACTTTATACACCAACCTATTATTAGTTTGACGTTTTGATAACTTCGTAATATCAAATTACGGTTAGTTTTAGAACTTATCACCTAAACCTGAGCTATTAATTAATTTATTTATAACTTTATTAATTACGTCGTAATTTGCTTTGCACAGATATAATTAATTTACGGTCAAAACATATTCTGCTACAAAAAAGGAAATATCTACACGGCAAGAAGCTTTCATTTTCACTTACAATTAGCGAAGTATTCTGGTTCACTAAAGAAAGATGTATATAATATAGCAGGAGCGTTGGCTTGATTTCAAATTAATTAGTAAAAGCTTCACTGTTATGTTTCCCACATATTTAAAATATGGATATTTAAAACAAAAGGTAAGCACACTCCCTTGTCAAATATTTTCAGACACCGTTGCTTTTTTTAAGGTTAAGCAATATTATTTCTGGGTATGTTATTAAGCTTTATGCAGAAGGTAAGGTAAGGTTGTAAGGATGTACCTAAATATAATTTTCAGCACAATGTGCCTATAATGTGGACCGTGGTGAAATGCATGTTGAAGATGGACTTGTGAGTGAAGGTGATATATTTGCTAAAACTATTGAACAAAAGGAATCACAGTGAAAAAAAATTATTTGAAATTTATTCAGATCTAGTGAATCCTTTTTTCTGCATTTCCGCCTCACAAGAAATGATCATGATCTTCTACATCTTTTGAGTGAACTCTGTCAAAGCCGATCAAAGCTTCAAGCTTCAAAAACACTCCACAAGAACAGTATTTAGTTTGTCACATGAGACCTCACGCAGAATACTTTTCTTTAGAAGTACAGAATGCTTACCAATTTAATTTGACTTATGTGAGTATACATTACAGCATTTTTTTTAACTAAATTTTGGAAAAGGTATTTGAAGACCATAATTTGGAACACTCACACTACCGCAGTATTTAAGAAATATCAAAAAAAAAAACATCTGACGTTGGTACAACATAGTATTAATGTTTTAAAAATTATAATTGCTGACAGAAGAATCTTAAAAGAAATGTATCTACAGAAAGAAACAACCTTAAAATGAATCATTTAATCACAAACGTTCTTTTCTATTCTGTCCCAAAGTAACATTAATTAAATAGTAATAGTATAAAATAAACTAGTTTTTTATCACTAGCGAATAAGCTAATTGTAAATAATCTCTACATAATAATAATATTAATGGGTTTTTATTTTCTTAACAAAGAAACGGTTGAATGGTTACCGTGTTCTTCGGATTCGAATCCCTTATTTTTTTTCTGCGGAATCACTTAAAATTAAAGGTTTATTCTAATAGACCTAACAACTTAGAATATTTGCGGTAAAGCATTCCCACCGAAGTGGAATAAATACGTCCAAATACTATCGAGCAAAGCCTGCAAAGTGTTTATATTCGTTTAGGACAATATCACATCGTTGGGGGAGGCCACTTTAAACATTTATGAACACTAAGTTTCTTTCTTTGTAATCTGAAGTACAAGTTCTTTTTTTTATCAAAAATAACGTTCTATTTCTTGCGAATTCTACATTTCTGTTATTTCCTAAATAAAACTTTTATGCAAGGCATTAGTAGTAGTTAGCTTTATGAGGTCGTTTGTGCAGCACACCAAATTTTCAAAAAAGAAACTAAACAAAGTGGAGTTACTATTTAAAAAAAAAGCTGATGACGACATTATTGTCTAAACAGAAATGATGCCATAGTACGTTTTTGCTAATCAAAAGATGGCATTTTAGAAATCAAACTTGTACTATCATTTTTATCATTTATTTTCATAAAATAGTTAAATAACCCAGTTATGAATTTTTTTCCAGACTCATCCAATCATCACGCTGTATGATGATTGGCGATGGGAGTGGGAGAATTTATCGAGCGACAGCTTGATTTATCCATAGGAATATCAGGGGTTACTAAATTAAGCAGTAGAACTAATTTTAACAAAACTAATCTGGTCAAACCCATCCCAGAGTAACAGCAATATAATAACAGAGTGTCTAATGGTTTAAATATTAATAAAAGGGATGAAGTTAGGTCCTTTATTGTGTAATTTGTATGTTAGCAAATACCTGTTGACATATTGCTGACAATTAAAAAATGTAATACAAGTATATTCACGATGCGGTGATTAGTATAAATAAATAACTGTCTATATCAGAGCAATAGCTATGCCAAAATAAACCAATTATTAAAGAGATTTAGAAAGGATAGAAAACATGAAATGCTTGAGTATAATTTTAGATAAACATTTACGATTCAAGTAATACTCAGTGACAGTGGCAGTGTTGCACCCCAGAATAATTTGTTCAATTTTGATTTTTGATTTTTTGTTCAACTTGATTTACGTGGACGAAAAGCCTGGCCCCTCTAAAACTCCTGTAGGGTTTTGTTTCGCCAAAGATGCACAGTCTACACCTTTGTGTAGTATTTGTAATAAACCTGCTATGATGCGCTGTTAGTGGTATAAGCAAAACCTGTGTTTTGAACACTTTTACACAGACTACCACTGTTACCATAGCTTAATTAATGTATGTAGATTAATCCTGTTCGCTATTGTAATACATGCGTATTTAATAATCACATTACCATATGTCAGGTGTTTAAACATTTATAAGCATTATATTTTTTTCTGTAACTCTACTCTTTTGTTTCCGAAATGTCATTATTCTTACAAACATATTAGTTATATTTATGCTCCATTGAATATTGACATTGCACGAAAATATGTAATAATGGAATAATGAAATATATAAGTATTGTTTTAGCCCTTTGCATCAAACTCATTATAAATTATATAATTTCTGTATTTCTACGAAACGTTATTGAAATTGAAAATTACATTGTGCGATGTATCTGTTATTATGAACTGATTGTGAACACTGCTGTTGGTCACGTAGGTAGGTACACAAAAATAAATTGAATATCTATTATTATTACTTTTTGAATTTTTTTAAATTTTTACGCCCTATTTTTGGTGAATAAGAAAAGAAATAAGTTATAAAAAAATGGTGGTATAGGGGGCTCGGTCCCCCATGATTAACTTCTTTGCGAAAATAGATGCCGTTATCCTTCGGATCATGTAATATGCTGCAAATTATGTTTCAAGAATTCTTTAATATTTGTTATAACTTCGGGGATATTAATAAAAATTGAAAAAAATGCTCAAACTTTGGAGAAAGTTGGGGACCAAAATCGGGCGATTGGGCCGCTAAAAAAATACGTACTTCTTATTTTAAGGGACCTACTCTTTTAGTCAGTGAAGTTTCATCGAAATAGGAACTTTTCACCTGCCGGTGTTCCTTTGTGAGTACCTATATATAATGAACAGAAAGCCAAAAAAGTAGTAAACATATCTCACTGTATATAAAATTATTTATTTGTAAATCTATAGTTGCCACCCATTTAGAATTTTGTTGGTAATAGTATTTTCCAATCTAAACAAGAATGATATTCAACAAATTCAAAAAAAAAAAAAAAAAAAAATAGAGCAATGAGGATAATTTTAAAATGTAATAGATATACCCCACTTAAGAATATGTTAATTACACCTAAGTTAATGAACATCCCTCCAAGAAAATTATTTGAGAATCTGTTATTTAAACATAAAATACAAAAAAAAAACAAGCTACCAAGCTATCTCAGTGAAAGATTAAAGGCAGTTCAGAATACTCATGCATACAGCACTAGAAAAAATAACTTTTATATTATCCCCTTCAATAGAATTCAAACTTCCAGTAACTTATTGTAAATGATCTCATGTTATATAATATAATGCTTTGCCATTTGAAAACTCACAATAATAATATTAATATATTTAAGAAATATTTGCGTATGCATATTATCGAACAATATAATTGATTGTAGGTCTGTTAAATTCCTTTCTTTTTATTTTATTCTGTAGGTTTAGTGAAATAAATAAACTATCTATTCTAATTAACTTTGCTAATTATACAACTAGTGTAACATGATTGAAATACATCACATAACTAAAAGTAAACTATTGATAGAGTTTGCTTTGTTTACTGTATAAAATTTTATTTTTTGCAGCATTAGTATCCTCACTTGTAATACAATTTTGCTGTATTTATCTTCATATTACATTTCTAAATTAACGTCTGTTTCTTTTTTGTACAATTACGATCTAAAATAAGACTATACTTTAGAAATAGATGTAGTTATTCGTATACTAATCCATTATCTACCCTTAGTTTTCCCTCTCGATATGGTGTTTCAAAGTAATTGAGACTAAAGCGTGCTTAAACATAAACCGTTATATACAGCGTTATATGTATGAAGCGTATCCTTCTGTTTGTAGTGGAGGTAGCTGCTGCTGTATGTATGTAGATATTCACAGCGGCAAACATTTTCCTTTAACCATCGAATATTTTGGCAGTTAACTCGGTCAGTTCCACGATGCTATTCTATTCTAAATCCGCTAAACGAAGAAATCTCTGAGTAGTTCAGCCGGTCGTAATGAAAAATGTGAATTATTTTCGGGTGGAATCTCAAATATTTTTTGTCGCATATATTAACAATGATAAATTATTAAAATTTGGCTATTCTAGCCACGATTTATGTCATCATTTGGTGTGATACTAGGCGTAATTACGCTAACGTCACGTTCTTCAGTTAACTTAACTTGGAACAAGTTGTCCTTTCTAAGTAATTACCCCTTTGAATACCGTATAAGCGGACATCAAAGGCTTTCCAGAAGTTTGTTAGGGTACACTAGGTAATTAACAGTTAGCGGTGTGGTTATAATTCTTACGCCAATAATTATTCTCCACGCTAGAAACCACACTTTCAAAAAAAAGTATATCAGAAGTAAATTATTTATTCTTTTTTAGTTTTGAAAGAATAATCTTTTGATTGAAGAACCGCGATTATTTATTTCAAAAGGTTTTTTTTCCTCTTAAGAATGCTGAAATATTTATTTCATTATTATCGAGATATCTGTAATCTTCTTGTAAATATTTATTTGTATTAAAAATATTGAAATTTCATTTTAAATATCAAAAATGAACAGCTCGATTAACGGTCATTTTATCTTTTAAATTTCTAACAAGAGGAGGATAAACTCATAGCTGAAAATTATCAGGAAAAAAATAACTTATATTTTTGTTAAATTAAAATTAAAAATAAAATTGATTTAATAAATACTTAATTGTCGAACCACGTCGTCAAACATATAATTTAATGTAAATTTTCGATCAATTTGTAACAAACCAAATGTAAAAAGAATATTGACAAAAAGGACAGTGCTAATTAGAAACAAAATTTCCTTCGCTTTTTTCTTTTTGTCAATTTGAAAGGCAGAGATAGGGTACTCTAGAGATAGTTAACTTAAAGATAAAACGTTGCTAAGCCAGTGCAATACAATGGGAACCGATTTTGAAACGTTCTTATATCAATCCATAGAGGGCGCTCGCGTTACTAAGAAATTTGAATGTATATCCTACTGTTTCCCTCTTACATAATTATTGTTTGGAAATTGAATGCATTGTTGTTACAAACATACATTCTACGCAAAAAACATGATAAATTACCGCAATGATACAATCAATTTTCAAACGATAACACCAACCTATATGAACATTATATTTTTGGAAACAAATATTTCACAGGAAAAAAGCATTATGTTTTGGTTTTATAACTTTATAAAAGAAATAAATTAACATTAAATAATTTTGTAGAAGCAGGTACTGCGCCGCAAATTAAACACTTATGAACCACCACTTTACGTAAAAAAGTCTCAGGTCGGATGAAAACAACAGGCTAAAATGTATTATTTCCAGTCAACGTATTACGGAACCGCTTAAATAGCGACTTCACGAAAATATATTTTTGTGTAACTGTCATTTAAAGTATGTAGCTTTCATTTGATTTTCTAAATATCAACATGACGCTTCCGTTGACTAAAAATAACTAGAACGAAATAATCATTTTTGCTTTAGAACAATAAGTTTTCTTAAAAGTAGTGCTAAATAAATTTATTGAAATGATTAAGAAACATAAACGATTTTGCAACCTGGGATAAATGATAATTGTAGTGGCATACTAGCGCCTAAATTATTTGCAATCTTATTAACATATTTTTTGAAATTGCTTTCTTTATATGTAGGCAACTTTATGTGGTTACATGCTGACTCCAGAGCCTCTGAAGATTGACACGTAAACTACTTCACCTCAGGAGGTGAAAGCGTCAAGGCTTGTTTAATTTAAGTTGGACAGGGATGATTGGTACGGTTGAAAGGTCATTCGATTTTTGCACGACACCATATATCCAGGGAATTCCATAAATCACCATCAGATCTCGTGACAAAAATCCCGTTTGCTGATTGATTGAACCCAGATAATAAGTCAGCGACCTGCTCGAATTTTATTACAAATCTTAAAAACCCAGTTTTGTCAAAAGAAAAGATCTGCAAAAAAAATTACTTGCCCGTATTCTTTCCACAACAAACTTAATTCCAATGCACAAAGAATCGAATTATATTTGATAATAATTGACGAGCAATAAACCTTCCGAGATCCAGAAAAGTTTCAGAGGAATCTCACCGTCAATCCTGATCTGTTTCAATAGTTTTAGATGTCAAATCTATTCTGATTCCGAACAAGACAGACCCAATACAGTCGATTCCGAAAGACTTTTCTTAATACGATCCAGATTCCTAACAAAAGATATGTACAATTTATTGAAATAAAAATGAATAACACTTTCACCAAAGAAACAAGAAAAAAACAAACGCGAGACATTTTAAAAGTTTTCAAAACAATTAATTTTTAAAAAGAATTTTTTACTAGTAGTCTTAGAACATGTCAAATAGCTGCCATTACAAGCAACCCATATTTTTTCTCTTGCTCGCACAGGTTTGCATTGTTGGAATATTGTTCTCTTCAAGTCTTTCCGTGTATAATGAAACATGTCCCATTCTCATCAATCAACACCTGTGTAATACGTATGTAACCTAACAATAAAGAACATCTTTTACTTTTACTGCCCACAAATAATTTATATAGGCACACAATCGAAGCAATAAAAATACACACATACAGAATATATAAATCAAGTAATTAGTGTATCCAAACCCATCAGAGAGAAAAAGGAGTGGGTCAGACGTGTCTGCTTACACGGACCGCACTCGCCTCGCCCTGTACAGAACGTTTAGCCATTTGCATCTTTAAGGCAGTAAAATCACTCCCTTCGATTCGTGGATGTAGTATCCAGTATCAATGTTAGTCAAGTCTTGATGCGAGAGTACAATTCTCCATTAACGTTTTACACATTGTAAATATAAGACAATGTCGGGCGTAGAAAATCCCAGAAAACGACCATTGTTTCATAATATAGAAAATTATATCGGTGGATTCCAGGATTTACATTATGGTGGTGTCAAAATAGTTTGTACACTATGCGATAAATACAGTCGCGAGCAAATGTTATAGGCACCCTAAATTTTGGACGGAATATGACAGTAAGAAATGAGAAATAACATTGTAGGTAATACATTATAAATATGTAGTATTTAAGGGATCTTATTAATTTCTTGCATATTAGAGTGTTTTTAGTACAGCTATATACCTTTTAGATGGGAGGGGAAAGTGACATCTCGAAGACTTGAAATATATCAAAACAACAATACATTTACAAAAGATCATCTATAAAGCGGACTTATTGTAACCATAAAGACGATTATGTAAACGTTTGAAAGAAACTGTCACAAAAAAAATGCAAGAAAATGAAAACCCATAGTTTTGTCAAAGGTGCCTATAACATTTGCTCACGACTGTAGTTATTGCGCTGGTATAAATCGGACTACACATTGGTGGTGATGCATCTGATCCGTTGTCTACCTATAAAGATTATTTTAATTATGTCTTTTTTAAAATATAAGCATGTTTTATCATTGCGACGAAAGCGGGTTGAAACACTTAATGCTACAAACTTTTCAGCAATCCTATACCATTTTTACCACTTACAGAGGGTAAGGGGTTTACATATAATATTTATAATTAAATAAATAAATAATTTTGCTCTTTCCCGGCACTGTATTGTATATTTGTGTTAAATGTAAATGTCCCATATATGAAATTTAGTACTGATCTGGCGCGTAGGCCAAAGTTGACCACTTTAGTAATGAACAAGAATTAATAGACGTAATAACGTGCAGAAACGTTCCAATTTTTTTTGATATACACAACATTAGTGAGGCAATCTTGTGGGTTAGTGGCTCATAGCAGAGGGCTCAAACTGCCTATCGAGTGAATTGATGAGCAAAGATTAGCCTGTATATGCTTAACTAGAGTAATAATAGCTTCTCCAAGGGCAACTGTTTTGATTGAAATTGCGCTGATAAAAGGAACCACACGCAGAATGGTAAAGGAGCTAGTAGATATAAGTTGCAATATAACCAAGTCTCACTACGCTTAGTAGTAGCAGCCGCCCTGAGCAGCCGATTAACGTCGGCTAGAAACAGTTCCAAGACACGGTTTCAACCCCGAAGCCAAGCAGTGTATAGCATGGAGGCATAGAAGGCTAAGTTTGTCAGCTTTAAACTTTTGCTGTCAAATAATCGGTTTCTCAGTGCGCATTAAAGGAAACTATTATTATTATTCCATGTTGTAATATAATAGGCATATCGCATTACAGGCGGTATATTTTCTAATTGGGCTACGATATATTCGATGGCTGCCATGGTAACTGAACATACAGGGTTTGAGTTTATCAATGGAGGTAAATAATTGACGGAGGATGGTGGGCTACACCAAATTTTTTACCAAGTTTTCAACTTGAATTCTTCATTGCATAAATAAATTTGTACACATTCAGGGTGTCAAATTTCGTTCACCACGCTTCATTATTGCTTGAACGCTTCAGTAATTTAACGTTTCAAAAATATTTGATGAACACGGCGATTTCAGTACTTACAATTAGTGCGTATAGATTGCTTTTAAGAGCATTCGTCGTATAAGGAAAATAAAACATTAAAGTATATTGCTTTAGATGTTTATATACTGGTACAAAAGTGTAAATTTTCTTAAATTGTTTTGATGGAATTATAAATCATTTGCTTCTAGCAAAATATAAAGTGTCTTCCAGTGTGATGATTAATATGCAACAAATATGTGAAAAAAATCCGTGTATATAAGATTCAATATCGCTTAACGTTGTATCGTTGCAACTTAACTATGCATAGAACGCCAAACAATGACGTGCATCCCTCACTGCAAACTATGTATTCATTTTCTGCTCGAACGGGAATTGCTTAATAAATTACGTGCATGTAAACGTACCGTTCAGTACTCGACCTAATCAATGATATGACCCTTAGCGACGTAAAATTAATGAAGTGTGAATTTACTCTTGCAGTATCTTGCAATTATTATTTTTACAACGCTTGCTCAATATGTGATCTCTCACTAATCTAAACTAATGCATAATATGGATATGGATATGGTATTAGCAAAAAAAAATCAGAAATAGTTCTCTACAATCCTGTAATTAATATAATTGTTGACCGGTTTCGGCTCTAGGCCATCATCTGGACGCACTGTTTGAAATATTAACAAATTATAGTATGAACTAATTTAGAATTTTAAAAATTTTATATACTAAATACGTTAAAATATAGAATTTAAAGCTACGTCATGTATTTCAGAATTGTTGTTATACTTTAAAAACATTAATAATAAAATAAAATATAGAAATCAGACAATGAACAAATGAATTAGGAAAACATGTTAAAATTTAATGATTTGGTTGTAAATGTGAAAACGGACTAGAATATATTTTGTTCTGTTTTTGTAAATCTCTTTAAAAATAAATAATTTTTTGTTATATTTGAGTATGTGTGTAATATATACATGTAAATGTTTTAAAAAATGTATGTGTGTGGTTTGTTGAGATGTACGTTCTTTTTGAAATAAGATCTGAAATATGATTTAAAATATTTTTAAATGTACTAATGATTAAAATGTAATGTAAAGTATGGAAGATTTTGTTTAATAAGTTATTTTATATGAAAAAGTTACATTAAATGATTGTTATGTTTGTGTACGTATGTGTTTTTGTGTTAATTTAGATATGTGAAGATAGGTGGCGTGCTATATTTTAATTATTCATTTAATAATATTACATTGTTGTTTTCCTTATATTTTTTTATTGTGTAAGTAACTTTAATTTTAGATTTTCATCGCATGTGTAAATTAATTTATATATTTTTTTCATTATTACCTGTGCGTCCATTGTTGACCAAATTCTGATAGAAATTAGAGTTTGCTTGCTTTCTATGTTCATTAATTCTAATTTCTAATCTTCTTCTCGTTTCTCCAACATATATTGCATTACAATTATCGCATTTTATAGTATATACACCATTCTTCTGTAATATGTTTGTATTTCTATTTTGTATTATATTAATTAACTATTCCTGTTCTTTTTTGCTAATACTGTATCCATATTACCAGAAGATATTTATATACACATAGAATTATTCCTAGAACAATTGCAAATTTTTGAATATTCCATTAATATTTTAAACTTACTGAGTAGTGATTCAAATCAATCTCTATTTTACATTAAAGCTAGAGTTTCGGCCTAGGGCAACTTCAGGTTTCAATCCGAAACGTCGATACAAATGCCGTCAATAATTAAAACTTACACTCATATTCCTGTTCTTTCAATTTTAAACTAACTAAAAAGAAAGATAAAAATATTACTTACTATTAAATGGAATTGAAACAAATGTACAATTTTTTTATTTCAATTTTAAAATATCGTATATGTCGCGTTACTAGAGATATTCTAAAAATGTTAGCGATTCTTAATGCAAATTTCTTCTTTGAATTATCATCATGCATAGTTTCTACTATTTTAGCGATCACTTCACTCATATACCACGCGTTTGTTTCCGGTGCCCCCATAACCATTACTACACAAATACGCCGCCTCTGTAAAAAGGAGGATGAATAGGAGTTTTTTGCGTGTCCTTGAGCTATTTCGTCTAATACGCAAAGAAAAGAATGTCACGCCGCTCTAAACTAATAGGCAAGATAGAATAATTTATTCCATGAAGCTGCATGATTCTGAGGTACCTAAAGATTGTTGAATCTGCAGGTACGTAATAAGGAATATCCCAGATTTATTAGGTCTGTATATTTTCGTTAACTTGGATACTCAACTACAGCAGGAATCTCATAATGCGGCAAAGCATCCGCTATAAAACACCGTGTGCAATTAATCTTGCTTATACCCTTTACGCGTTTAAAGAGATTACTATTATAGAACTGTTAATGATAGAGTGTGTGTTATATAACGAAATTGTACAAAATAAGGTCTGGAAATTATTTTACAATGTATGACTATCTGTTTGACTATATAGCCTAACAGGCCATAGATTATTAATTATTAATATTATAAAAACCTTTCTTTGCATTTGAAAAATTACACAAATAACGGATTACAAACATGAAAATGGAAAATAATTATGTTTTAAATATATGCACTAGCAGAAATCACCACATTAACTATAAATGGTTGCACAAATCGTTATACAAGCCGGTTGTAAATTATATCTCTCCCGTAATAATTTTTCATAAGAAATGAGATACAGTATGAAACAAAAAAAACCAGTTGAAATTAGTGGCATTATATTATTATATATTATATTTTGACTACAAGCATGTACACCTGGTTTGAAATGTAAAAAAAGAACGTTGCTATCTTTAAAATTTTGAATGAAAGGTAAGTTCACATGGCAGTATATTTTAGGAGATTCTAGGTATTCACGATGTACCCGATATAAATGATTGGGTATCTTACTTTTTGGATAACTCTTGTATTAATTTTCAAAAGAAAGTGGTTTTTTAAGTGTTAGTGTTTCTCGCAACATCTACTGGAGGTTATATTAATCGCAAGTGGTAGGAATCAAGTTTTACCATTATCCACTTAAAACCGCAATCTGAGGTATGTTGTATTATTCCGTAATTAGTGTATTTCTTTACATAAACAGGTTATTTCTTTTATTAGATTTAGTAGCCTGTGTAGTAAACATTTTTCTGATAGATCATTCAACAGATTGATTATTCCCAGTAATGATAGACATTCAAACAACGTGGTGAATAGTCCCTCCTTCTTGTTACATAGTCTACATATAGGTTCATCTTTAAAGACACCTATTCTACGTATTTTTGCCTTTCCTAGATATCCATGTGCTATCAGCAGGCTCGTCACCATTCTACGCTGTATATGTTTGAGCGTCAACACACGCCCAGCAGTTGCCAAGATGGGTGCCTTCTCATCCGTTTGCTGTGTATCAAGTTCCGATAGCTGCCTAGGAGCTACCTACAGACGACACAGCTATCGGAATTGAAACGAAGAATAATAATAGGGAAATTATTTAGTTAGAGTAGGAACATTCCACTGAACCTGGTGTTTTTCTACTATCTACTCAGCCACTGCTGCCCAGATTGAATTAATATTATTTCAGATCCTTTGCAAGCTTGTATGCAGATTCATTGCCTACTTACGACCTAGCAACCACACCAAAGTAGCTTTGCTATGTTTAATATTGATATATATAATAATATAAATGACATCAAAAAGGACAACAGTAATGATATCATCACCATATTTATATAAGAAGGGAAGATGAAACGAAAACTGTTTAGTAAATTTATCCAACAGTTGTTCCATGATTATGCAAGCCACCATGGGACTGGTATGACTACCTATAGGTGCACCTTGAAGCTGTTTATAAAACTTACCATCAATTGCAAAGTAAGATGATTCAAATAAGGTAATTAGTCGTTTAAATTTAATTTGAGGAATGTCAGTATGTGGACTAATTAAATTTCAATTATTGTCAACGACGTAATATATAAGAACAGCTTCTAAATTTTGAACACGCTTGTTTGAAATAACGGTTTAAATCAAAGTTTAAATTTATCTATTATTATGCTTCCCGTAACACGAAATAAGAAGGCGATCAGGAATTCCGTACAAAAAGTAGATATTTACGTTGTAATTTGATTTTGGAAAATGGTTGAAATTCCTTACGTTTTCTTTCTTTGAAAAAAAAAAAAAACAACCACACGGATGCGAGCGAATGGGGTTTGAGTGGAATACGTGTAGGGCTTAAAGAAGCTATATAATACCCGTTCCTATGACACAGAGAAACCACTGAATTTCCACGATCTTTAATCTCGTCAGAATGTTTGCCCGTAAATACAATGCATTACCATCATATCCTTTAAATAGTTGGTTATTCCATCCCTATTGTGTACTGACGGCGAATTCTATTTAAATTTCCAGTTTCCCTTCATCCGTCTGTCTAGTCATTTAATCTTAACGTTTTGCACAACAATTTACGTTACGATTATAATTCAATGTAGGCACTTCTCCAGTTTTCTTTTTTTTCATACGCAATTATACCGAGTTCTTTTTCTATTACACATACAATTTCCCTATGTGTAACGTTAAAAAACAAATTGTCGATGCATTGGTATACTGGCGAGTAGGCAACCAGATATACCACATACTAGTTATTATTTTGTTTTAACGATTCATTTGAAGTATGACATATTCTGAAATGTTACTATTATTATAGTATTTTTTCTTATTCATTTCATAATTAATTAAGCTATTTCAAACCCGTAATAAACGTTATTAGTTCAATAACTAAAATAATTGTCTTTCCAGCAACAAAGAAATATTGTGTAGGTATTAAATCAGTTTATTCTCCTAAAATTAATTGGATGGTTGAAGCAGACAACAAGCACTAGCACAGAACACAGATACAGTGACTATTACTGTCACTAGGAGAAGCTTAACAGGACATGGATAATGTACGAATGTTGTCGATACAACCAAAAAACTCTGAAGGACTTTGAGGAGTTCGTGGGAGAAGTTTTAGTCAACCTAGTTGAAATAGTTAATTGTAACAAACAATATACTATTAGGGAGCTTCGTATAAACCATAGGAACAATTATGAAGATGAGAAATTTGTAGAAAGATTAGCAAAGCAGTTTAAAGAGAAGTATGGTATCAGATAAGAAGCGTCATGACATAACTGCTGCCATCGCGGGAATAAAACTACTGATAGTACAATTTAGCAATTGCTTTAGTATGGCGACCTGTTATTAGGTTTGGGTTATCACGGTATACTAACAGCAAATATATTTATAAATGTTACTTTACAATTAACTTGCAACTCTTAAATAAGTTACCACAATATTAAACTTATTTTGCCGGCAATACGTTACGGCTGAGAAGGAAGGGTGCATCATTTGCAAGACAAGCAGCAATATACGATACCAGTTATTGGATGGGAGACTATGCGGACAATACTTTTCAGCGGCTCGGTGTATCCTAACATAATAATATATATAATTATTATTTTTATTATTAAACTTAAATTAATCTAAATTGAACAATTTATTGTTTGATTCTATTGGTTTTATTTTACATATAATATGAGTCGTTTTAAGACATATGTAATTTCAATTTGAACAAAATTGATCATGGCAAAGTATTCAGTCTAATTTTAACAATTGTTTAACAACTTTTGGTTACGTTAATTGCAATTGTAATATCCGCTTCTTGAAGAGAAATATGATTTGAGCTAAGAAACATCACATTGAGTATTTACAGTGATATTTCTTAACTCTTAACTGAAGAATGTACCAATCATATTGTATTCTTAACTGTTAATTATGTAGGTATTATGTAAATTATTACAGTATACTAGCCACAAATGCATAATTTATTTGTGTTGTTATAATAACCAGCAATATTCATATGTATATAATCTACCACAACATTAAACTACAAAATAATAGTACTCACCACGATTTCCTCAGTAGAATTTAAGTGGTACAGTAGTAGACTTAACTATAATTGCAATATATTTAGGTACTACAAAATGTTCTGTGCACAAAAACATTTTTCCGTGTGTAGGAACCAAATTTAGCGGTATCCCAGGTTAAATTTTAAATCGTAACAGAAGCAATGCACTTTTTATCTATTTGTCAACAGGTTTATGAGATATCTGTTTCAGTTCATCGATGAAGCGTATAGCGTTTTCGCCACGAAGTGTGTCTTCAGCATCAATCAATGTGTACTGAGATTCTTAGAGTGTAAGGGTACTACCTCGCTAAATTATTCATGGTCTGTCACTCAATATCCTATCACTGTGCTATTAATTATGGATAATCTAAGCAGTGGATTGCTAAGCCCCTGTGGGATGTAATGTACCGTCTCCGAATAATTTCTCTTGCAGCTGACACTGATTAATCGCCATCCCTAATTCATCATCTGCGCGTCGCGTGCCAGCTTTCTGACATTTGTTCGATTCTATTTTCGTTACAAAGTTTGAACCCAAGTACGAAAACTTATAAAAAAAATCATCTTCAATAAATTTACTAAGAAGACACGTTTTAAATATTTCAGTCAATTTCTGGGAAAAAAAAATAAGTAAACAAATTACTTTTTTTTTTAAATCATTACTGAAAAATGCAATTTTGCAGTGAATTAATTAAACTAGATACCCAATTCAGATATATTGGAAGTATATCTCCTGGGAGCCGCTGCAAACTGGGATCAATTGGCGAAAATGCGGAAAAAATCTTAATAGCTTTTAATATATTCTCTTAACTGGTGATTATAGCCACTTACGATTTCATTCGGTTCAGAATAAATCAATATTTGCACTTATTCAGATGAAACTAATATATTCCATTACAAAGAACATACATTATTAGGTTGTTACAAATTACATAGTTCTAACGATCTGCAGTTGCACATATGTTTCAGAATGTGAGTCAATTCAGTATCCTATGTTTGATCTTTTCTTTTAGTTGATCTTACTGTTATATGATTATAATTGTATCTCATTAATCTTGGGAATTTAAGGTTCTAAATATTTGTTTTTCAAATAATTTATTATTGTTTTTTACTTGCAACGTTTCGTTATTCTTTAACACTTCGTGCCAAATAATGCGTCGTATTGATCTAAGTTGGTATTTGCTTTATATATATATTTAGTAAATTAAATAAAAATATAAACAATTTTGAATCGCCAAAAATTGTTGATTCGAGTTACAAAAACTCAAAGTAAATGCGCCAGATAATTCTATAATTCATTTTACACATCTTTATTGATATTACAAGAAGTCCTTTCTAACGTGTTTCAACCTAAAAAGTTTAAAATGTTTGTTTCCGCTCTCTGGTAGAAAGGATTTTTTAAACCAAATCAAAATTTTTTTCAAGTGTGCTTTTTATTGAAAACGAGCGTTGTTTGCACTAAAAAACAGTTATTTCACATGATAACTATTTTTACCTTAAAAGATATTTATTGCATTATATTGAAAAATGTAATTTTTTGTTGTAAGGTATATTGCTCCGAATAAAACTAAGCTTTCTATCAATAAATGGGTGCCTCGAAAGTGACAAACCGTTCTAACAATCCTTCAGTACCCAAAGCTAATTTTGAAGATGTGTGTAAAGAATTATAAAGGTTCGAGTGAGCTACCTTATCTTGACTTTTAATCTTTTCAAACATAATCAACTCATCACAGAAAGCATAATCTGAGTTATTTGGTCCTAAATGCAAGATGGTAATGGTTTGCGTGATTGTATTCTAAAATCGTAAAATTTTGCCCTCATCCATAGTTTTAGCTCAAATGAAGGGCTTCTATTTAAGTGACCTTAAAAAGATAGGTCAAAGTTACCATCAAAGTCACCATAAGGTAATTGAAAAGAAATTCCATAGCCTCTGTTCAAATCATTTTTTCTGATACTTCAATATTCAAGAAGGTTGTCGGTTACTTTTAGAACACCCAGTTTGTATCAATCATGTTTACAAGATCCACAATCAATTCTTTCTATTTTAAAGTTTATCAATGTGATTTATGTGCGACTATAACGACTCATAGGCAAGTAAAGACGTATCATACTATAAGCGTAGGTACATACTCTTGATACATTCTACAGATTATATAGAAGACTGTCTCTGTAGTCAGGATTTTATTGATTTTGCTAGGCGATGATTTTAAATTTATATTTCAGTCATTCAGTATTCAGATTTGAATTGAAACTATGCGATTTTAAATTTAGTTTTTTATAGAGCAAACAATTCTAGATTCCTTGACAATTCTAGAATAAAGAGCAATAAAACTTCGCGCCCAAAACATATTGGACTAGTGAGGTATTTTTTCGGCTTTTTTATACCTATCGGCCACTTAATGCAATCTGAGTGATCAAAATTCAAGGAAGTCTAACATCTGTGCAGCTAAAAAATTAAACTCCCAAATTCCAAAGTCTGGGCGATTGTTTAGTGAACAATGACCTCCACACTCCACACTGCATTACTTGCTTATATTTGTTAGGTTATGATGCTAGTTAATGTATGCTCACATCACTTGATGATATGAATACGGATATGTTTAAATAAAGTTTCTGAATGAATGTAGTGCTAATAAGGTATTATTTCTACCAAATTAACACGAAAAGCAACATGCCCTTTTTAGCGCTCTAAAATCCTTTCCTCTTTCTCCTTCTTGTTGCATATACATCCTTTTTTCGAAATATCGACCATCACAAATGATAATATTAACTTAAATTCTGGTATAACGAAATGCCCATAACTTCTCAATTTTAAAACTGCATTTAACTAGGCTGATGTCAAGGATAGCGATACTAGGTGCTAAATCGTTATTTTTTTCATTCATATACGTATTATGACGCTTTTGCGACATTTGCGATAAAAATATAATTATATGATATATAATGGCAAATGAATTAATGAAGAAATGAGATGTTACTAAATAAATGAAGTCGTTCACTGAGTAAACTGCTGTGCACAATAGGACAAAAATTCAGGCAAGAGGGAAAGAGAGTTGCAGGAAAAGCATGTAAAGAACCTTTCATATTCTCCAAAATCGGCAACAAAATAAATAGGGCATTTGAAAAGCAGAAACCAAACCGATCAAGATTTTATAAACGCCAAACTAAGCATCGTTGCTTCACACTCTTTAATTGTTGCTTCATTAAACATCGATATTTCAGATCACATTCTTCTTACATACAATAGATTAAAAAAAGCTCTGTCGTTTGCTCTAATAGAATCTAAAAAGGTAATGACTGAAACCGGTGCAGAAATTAATTTCCAGGTTATCAGAAAAAGGAAATTTGATGGAACACTAAAATATCTTCAGTTTCACTTAGATTCAATTCAGTTACACGGAACCGATATGAAAAGGTAAAAAAAAGGTTTTTTGTGCAAAACCTACCCACATCATCTACAAGATAGTGTGGAGCTTACTTCCTTTATTTGAAGAACCAGAGGAAGTGACATTAGTGAATGTTTCACACACAATCGGAAACTCTTTGCCAACCACCAACCTTGAAAAAATTTATCATCAAAAGCATAATAATAGCTAAAGATGTTAGATGTAAGATTTGGAATGATTTAGCTAAAATCAACGCGGGAGTGTTTTATGGTGTAACTAATGTTTTTTTAGTTCTAGAAATCTAGAATTAACTACAAAACAAAAGTGCAGTGAAGATTTTTGTTTTCTGGGGATTATCACCACCCCACGTATACATTAGGTTCATGGAGTGTGTTTGTACTCGAAGCACAAAGTACCTTTCAACAAGTAGCAACCACGAGAGTTGACGAAACACACTTTGTGGGGACACAAAAAATATTTTTTTGGAAGCGACACTGGGTTTGTCGATGCAATGCTCGATCTTTTGGAAAACCAAATGTAACTTCGGGAATATTTAATAAGAAAATTGAAGCTATCGTTACAGTGGCTAGAAACAGCGGCTTTTGAACAATAAGCGTTGAGCACGGCTTTCCAAATATATATCCACGGTACCCGCTACTTGTTACATACACGTAGTACTTATTCAAAGACCATTTGTGGTTAAAGAAATCAGCATCCATTCGCCCACATGTCCATAAGAACACAGTCGTGAAAAATTCCAAACGTAGAGTTTTTCTAAAAAAATGTCAGTAAAACATCAAAGATTCATTCTTTGGGACGCTCATTATGTTGATAGTCAGTACCCAGAACATGAAGCACAGCATAGTACTTGTATCACTAGGTCAGAAACAACAGTTTTGCGAGTATGAGGACGGTTTGTGTGAATGCTCACACGAAGAGTTTCGCAACACATTATTTTTTAAATAGTAAAAATAATGGCCGCTCTTTCGGTAATTTTCTTCGTGGCTTGATATCTATTTATTAGTAGCAAGCATGGAGCTCTAGCCGATAATGCCGTATTCCGATATTTAAAGAATACAAAACATCGTGAGTCGTAAAACGAAATTATGTGACCTCCTAGAAAGTCAAAATTTATAATCTCATAGAAGACGTGAGACTCAGCATACAAATTGCAATGGCACTATAATTTCAATTGCGAAACACAAATTATCAATATACACCAAAAATAGCATATACACATTTTAAAGAAAAATCATGTTTAGCCTTACCTTTGTGCAGGATAATCACATTTCTTTTGTACTAATTAATACATACACTGATATTACATGAGCTATAATGTACAAACCAACAAAGAAATACAGTTATTATTGAAATAGTTTAAAAAAAACTCTTACAAAACTACATCTACATCATGCTTTTCCGTTAACGGTCTCGTTTATACCGTTTCTCTTATACTCAATAAAATCAACTACGTGGATAGTTTCTTGATTTCCGATAACAAGCCATTTATACTAACCGCATGTTAGGAGTTGTAACCCTTAATGAGATTTGTTCGGAGGTAAAGGGCCGAACCAATTTTCTTAATCATTTCAGATAGTTTCGTAATCTGTTTAACTACTTGGCAATTACATGGGAATTCCTGTAACGCATTTTTTCAGGAAATGCACCAGTATGTTTATTTATAATTAGTGAATAGTGCTTGCATGAAAATACATATCCATCTGGAAAAATGTTTGTACAACTGTTGTCATATAGCTTAAAGTAGCATGCTTTCTTTTCTATTATGAGCAAACAGGAATTTAATTTGAATTAAATATTCGCATCTTGCGAGTATTTAATTAGAGTTGGATAGAAATGTAATTATAAAATATAATTAATTGATATGTGCATCCCTGTATTTTTGTTAGCGTATGGTAAAATATGTAAATAGGTTTTCCAGTCATTGCGAGTTTAAACTACTATCGCATTAAAACTGCGCGGCCTTTGGCTGCGGCTAATATGAATGTAGTTCTAAATGAATTACTCTCTAAAAATATACAAACCCATTATTTTTTTTATTGGATTGTTAATGGAAAATAAATACGTAATTGAATTACAAATTTTAGTTACTGGGATAGCTTGCAAAAAAAAGCATTGGCAGCGTTCACATACACGTATTCATATCTGCAAAATAATATATTTACATTTTGTGAAAGTGCAATTAACTGTATATAATTTATTGAAGCAATAATTTTATGAATTAACAGAGAGTTTTTGGACTGCTGGGACCATTCTGTTTGGGTTTACTTACATGACGCATAAATGCGTACATAAAAGTTAAATACGTATTAGGGTGTTCCATACTTAGGCATAATATTTTCATTTACGGAATTTCTTAGCTCTCACCTCCCTAAAAAGTTTAATATTGGTATAAGAAATACTAACAATAAAAATCAATTCGCTTGCACACGTTTTTCCCGTGCCAACTATAATTTTAGGGTATAGGAAGTTTGCCTATGTTGGTCTCCTTAAGGATATTATCTCATATCTTTTTTAATTATGCTTTTATTAAAGGCTATTAGACACCTACCTGATTCTTATTGATTTTAGTTTATATTCTACGATTATTTTATCTTAAAAAAAATATATGGTAAAACGATATATGTGTATTTTTAAAAGCCCTGCAAAGTACCATCATGAGCACATATACGCCAATGATGGCCCTTTTGCAACGACTATAAAAAGTGTAGTATATTTTTTACAAGTTTCAATGTATATTAAACCAAAAAGTATCCCAACAAGCGGAATAACATAAATGATTACCGTACAATCTAGGTGCACAATTCATAGACAAAATGTTTGCACCAGCGCATTCACTATGACACCATGATCTATATGTTTGACAATGCATCCATCTCTGATCGTGACTGTGAGCACAATTCGTTACAATAAATGCACGTTGCATCGTCCGTATCATCTAGTTCTTCAAAGGCACGCTCACGTCCACCGCTTAAACTGTCTCTTTACTTGAAGCAAAAACTTGTTTCTTTGCCTGTCTGGCATATTGCTTTCTGACATTGGCTATTTTTTTAGCTACCATTTTCTTCAATTCTTCCATTTGCGGAGTCGAGTTCAAACATCCTGTTCTCGCACGTTTCTTTCCCTTTTTTACCAGTAATTACTGGAGCTACGGTAAAAGGGGGAAATAGCTTTTATTGAGATGTCAAAGACTGCTGACAATGATAAGTGCAGACCTGATGGTCCTGGTTGCTGATCACATTCTGAATGCTGTGGTTGATATTCATGATTCTCAAATGGGTTGTCCGGCGGTGGTCTGTTCGCAGCGTTATTTTCGGAACATTAGAAGTTTGTGCCGCTAGCTTATACCCCATATTTTTATTTTGTAATTTAGGTTCGAATAAACAAAAGCCGTTATGAGATTTCAAGTATTAGTATGGCAGTTGCCTATGATGGACCACGAAGTGGTTTCTAGTGATAGACCAAGGGATCATCTAAGCAACAATATACAGAGTGAGTTTTTATCAATTAAATAGAATAGAGTTTTTTATCTTGAGACAACGGAATATCTTTAAAACGCTGCATCAAATCAAAAAAGATTTTAATAAGATTTGTTATAATGTAGGGGGCTCACTGAATGGTGCCGAACTCGATCCCCCACCTCCGCCCCCCCCCCCCCAAAGTGGGAAGGGGACAACTTTGAAATCTCAAATAGGAACCCCCATTTTGTATTGCAGACTCGGATTCTACGCCATTAAGTGTGTAATTTTTGTTTGAAAACTTTTTTCGATTCGTAACAGATTGCGCTGTAATCGCAAAAAGAACATGATTGTGAACGTACTAGAAATAATACATAAAAGAGAGAAGCAAGCAAACATGATTTTGTGTTTTTTTTATTTTAACATTAAATAACATTTCAAAAAGCCATTAAATCACGAGAACTTTACTTTATCATACCCATTTCAGAAAATGTGTTCGAAAAAGCGCCCTTCCACTTCGATAGATTTATTTATTCGCAATTGGAATGATTGCACACAACTGAGAAGTATTTCCGGTGTAATCCTTGAACAAGCGTTGGTGATTCGCTCAATCATGTTTTCCCGCGTGGTTGACACTTCTGTATAAACTTCAGACTTTAAGTAGTCCCACAAAAAGAAGTCAGGGGAAGTAAGATCTGGTGATCTTGTAGGCCAAAACAGTGGACTACCTCTTCCGATCCATCGACGATTGTAGGCTCGGTCTAATACTTCTCGTGCTATTCTTGAATAATGTGCTGGACAACCGTCATGTGGAACCACATTGTTTGTCGTACGTCCAAGGGAAGGTCTTCAAGTAACACTGAAAGTTTGTTCTGCAAGATGTTTAAAATAAAAAAAAAAAAACGCAAAATCATGTTTGCCTGCTTTTCTTTTTTGTGTACTTTTTCTAGACTATATTATAAAAAAAAAACATCCTATTTTAAAACGCAATCTTCAAAGAAAACATAATAATATATTCAAAATCCTAGTAAACAAAACAATTTGTCACTTATTAAACAAAAACATTTTATTTATAATTTACACTTTTTACATTTATATTTATATACTTGAAAAAGCTTTGCAATAAAGCGAAACGTTGTAGTACTCATTCATGTTTTCAATATATACGACCTAAAAACCAAGAGAAAAAGAAATTAAAAACTGATTCTTTAGTCATTCACTAGATAAGCTAGTAATTAACAGTACGTCTATTTATCGATGCCGCGAAACTTTACGAGCTGAGAGGGCTGAAATGATGAAAATCCGATTTAAATGTTTCCCTCCTAAGTATATTGTTGTTCATTGAGATGGAAAGTTACTACCTTCGTTAAATTCGCCAGCTGAACAGTTACCAATTGTTGATACCAGTAAGGATGTAGAGCAACTTCTTAGAGTGTCGAAACTTGAAACTTCATCTGGGTGCGAACAAGCACAAGCCATATACCATAATCTAGAATCTAGAGGAATGGAAATTATTACACATCGCACAGATCTCGTTTTTCGATATATCCGCCTCAAATACAGGCCGATTTAATACAGCGTGAGTGCTAGTAGAACAACTTCTGCAAAAAGATCTCTATTTTCCTTGTAGCCACTATATCTACGAATCGATTTTAAAAAGCGTTCTGGATGCTAAAATGCCGCAAGTATCATATTAAGGAATATACCGTTCTTTTTATATTATTAGAATTAATGACTTACTCTAACTCATTAGCTAACACGTAATTATGAACATGGAATAAAGAATGCAAGCTGAAGAAGAGGAGTTTATAAAGTGTGCCCTGACGTGCCAGTTACTGAATGTTTACATATATTTTCAGACATTTGCATTCAAGGTTATTGTAATGGAACAAAACTTGTGAGTTCTGTTGTTGGCAGGAAATTTCCGATGATAATTTTCTAAAACATAAGTATTTCCGATCAATACATTTATTAAATTTATTGAATGTGTATACAGGCATCTAATATCTAGTTTATAGGCGAATTTTTGCGACACAAACTGGGTGTGTGTTGAATTATGTTCGGTTATGCTCCCCAAGCCTAGTTTTTCCCTCGGATCCAGGCTACGTTAAATATGTTTAAGGCATGACATCACATGTATTCTCTTCTCGAAGTATCTGTCGCGAAAACACTGGGTTTGCACATAATTTTCAGTAAAATTATGTTCAGGAAATTCGCTTGAGATTTGTTTTTGTTGTAAGAGCCATCTAACATGGAGTTTCCGGAAACACTGCCGCCTCTTGGCTTTTTGTACATGATATCGTCCCCGCTAACACAGCTAAGATACCAAACAAATGTTAAATAAGCCAAAGTTGAAATAATACACTATAATCGAATATTCCCATTTTTAACCAATTGTTGCACTGTAATAAATAAATTTTAATCAAATATTTTTGGTCAGGTAGGTAGATATATCACACGAAGAGGTTTATCTCTTCGTGTGATATACCTATTTGGTACACATTTTATAAATATACTCTAGACGAACCTTGATTCCTTACTCCAAATTCTTTTACACAAAAAATGTTGATTCTCTTGAAGACTCCCAATTTTTTTCTTTTGATTTCTATCTCCCAGTCGAAAAGCATGCATTATAATAACTGAAAATAGATCTTATTGCTCTTCAAAATTCTATGACATTGCAAATGCCAAAATCTTAGGAAGTAGAAGATTGTGTGAGTAGTATTGAACTGCTGGGAAATTTTTCGAAATGTATTAAAACATTAGTGTTAATTTCCTCATTCGTGGAAACAGGTTTATTATAGTGTTTTCGTAATAACACTACTAATTGCTATAAAAAATGCTTCAAGTTCCTTGATTTTTTTATGTCTACTATGAGTGGATGGTGTGTTATAATGAATTCCCGACAAACTCTTCCGGCAATTCTTTGCTATTCTCGGAGAACATTCAAGATATCCAGATTAGAATAAATTCCTTCAATATTTTGCATTAATTGATCCATAAATTGCACAATAAATACTTTTCTGAACACTAAATAAGTGCTGTCTGTACATTAAGAATAAGAATTAAAACAATAATATTTACTGAAAATAATTTATTATAATATTCAAGACTACCAGGTAAGAATATTTGGCTCAATATTTGCAATATTTGGCTTCTCAGAGAAGTGCATTGCACCCTAGTGGAGTATTATAATCAATCTTTGATCCAGTTGGGATAGGCTATAATTCAAGAGATAACAATGAACATAACCTATCCAACGTAAACTACGCTGTTCTAGTTGCCACATCGGCAATCGAGCCAGAATTAGATGTGATTATCTTTAGCACCCCGGGTAGCTAGACGCCAGTAACTCCGCTCATTGATTTAACCTGCTGCGACCTCAATCATATTGTCATAAATAATGTAGCTACGTAATGTGAAAGACCCCCCATGTAACATCCAATATTCTATTAAAGACAACATATACAACGATAATGCTATGATTCAAAGCGTTTTAATCTAATACTAAACAAACCGCTTATTATTATGCCTGCCAAATATTTTACAATTTCTATTTTCTATGTAATTATCAATTTATTTCTTTTTTTCAATTTAATATACACAAGCGTCAACAAATACATAATATATTTAAAGGGATTTTTGTATTACTTGCCTAAGTGCTGCGAACCGAAACCGGTTTTACGTGAAACCGGGTTTGGATGTTGATTTTGGTGATGGTCTGGCAATGGCAATCGGTTCTTAAAACATTTCATTCATTCATAAAAAAAAAATCATTGCGACATATGCGATATTTGATATTCATATACCTAATTTTGAGAAGCATAACTGTAAAGTCATACGTTATTTAATGGGCATTATGCCATTTTTCAGGATATAATCGTGAATAACGTCTGTATTAATAGAATAATATTAACAACATTTGGTGTGTGTCAAGATAGAGCAGGCATTTATTGTGTGTTAACAATATATTTTTGTATTAACAATTTTTTTACTAAAAATCGATTAACCGGTTTTAGTAAAAATCGGTTAACTGGTTTTTGATATCTGGCGACTTCCGCAGCACTACTAATCATGAAGAAAAAGAACTCAAAACAAAAGGAAAAGTATTTTTATTCAATTTACGGTCGCACAGCTACTCCAACTTTTAAATTAAAATATATGCTTTCAAAGTAAAACTTTTACCGTCATTTTCCCACATTCATACAAAACAGAATTCCGTCCGCTCAAATATATATATTTTTTAATTAAGCAACAGATAACAGCTACACGGTGCCAAGTCCGAACTGTAAGCTACAGAATCGCAGTCATAAACTACTTTTTCGACTGGGTGACACTTTTGGATTGTCACAAAGCAGAACAACTGTTTACTTATAATTTTGAGGTCTTCCGTGCCGAATGGTAGTTTTCAATTCTTCAATCTCTTCCTTATGAACTTCCTCTGTTACTGTGGTATCTTTCATTGTGTATTCAAATGACAAGGTGTTATCCCAAAATAGCGTAGCCATTCGTTTTCGTGTTGAAAATTTTCTTCTTGTTTTTCTCTATTGGTATAGATCTCATGAAATCATTGCATTGAGTTTTTTTTTTGGATGAGTGAGTTAGATATTATATTTTGCAGGGCTTACGGGCTCGGACCGTGTCTTGGATTTTCTCCTGACCAACGTTTACGGATTAGTGAGTCGTGACGGTTATGTTTCAGAGGAGCGTGACGGATCTGATTAGGTGTTTCACCATTTTCGCGGTCCAGGTTGTTGAATTTCAATGGATTCTCAGACTTTACAGTTGTGGCAGTGAGGATTACAGGACAGAATTCGGACAGACTTGAATTGGATTTGGAGGCCGGTTGGGTTGGTAGCCTATACTTAACAAGTGCAGATCCAGCTACACGTACGCCCTATTGTGCCCGTACGTGTAACTATTATTACTCTATTATTGCTCATGTACAGCAAAATGAGTGCCCACCGAACGCTTTGCTTCACCAATGTAAACACTGCCCCAGGAACATGAAATACGCTAGATCTGGTGTTTAGGATAGTTATTCTTGATTAAGATATCGGTAGCTGGGGATCGCTCTCTGGGTAAAGAATTAGGTTCGGATAAGGTAATGGCTCTTTGGATTAAGGAATTTATGACTCTGTTCTTTTGAACAGGATGGTGATGTGAAAAGACTTTTAGATGACGATCGGAATATGTAGGTTTGCAGTAAATGGAATATGCCAAAGAACCATCAGAGTGGCGATTGACTAGGACATCTAAGAAAGGAAGAGTACTATCTGATTCGACTTGCTTGATGAATTTAATGGAACTATGTTGGAAATTAAGGAATTTGAGGAAATTGTTTAAAGAATCACGCCCAGGTGGCCAAATTACGAAGGTGTCATCAGCGCATTTCTGTTTCTGAGAATAAGATGTTAATATTTGTTGTTCAAATGCCTCCATGAAGATGTTGGCTACAACAGGTGAAAGAGGAGTAGCCATGGCTGCACCCGAAACTTGTTCGCAGTAACAGTCACGCAACTAAAAATAAGTAGTAGTAGTTAATAGTTAGTTGTTAGTAAGTGCTAGCATCCGCCTGGTTCGATTAATACCCCTGCGACCACTAGGGTCTATAGTAGAGCGGATGTTACCTCAGGATTCATCCAACAAGTTCAGGCTCTCACGGTAGCTTCGTACCTTGCTGAATAATTGTGTTCTGGTCTTCTAGGGAAGGGTCAGCGTTTCCAAAGGTTAGATACCTGATTCTCGTAGTAGCAAGGCAGTGGCAGAAAATATAATAAAGGAGCTAAACAGAGTATAATATGGACAGCGATCACGGAAGTCTGCCTGTTAACTAGAGTGAGTTAGATGTTTAACTTGTTAACTTTGTCGCTTGTCACAAATTTGAAAGGAATGTTTTTGTTTTCCGTAAAAATTCGTTGCCAACAAAACTCACTCTGGTGTGATTTCAGAGTCTAACGTGCCAGCACCTTACTTATTCAGTCTTGTGTAAAATGTTTAAAGGAATAGCTCCAGATACATTTATTACAGCGCCTATCACTGACACCTTATTGATCATTAGTTTTCTTAATATTTCGTTGCTTTCTACTTTAGCGAAAACCATCAGATCTTGAGTCACCTTGAATTGACTTCCTGTGTGGCACATCAAACATTCTGTTATGGATATCCTTCGATCTACTTGCCACCTCGTTTCACCTTATGAAGGATCATCAATGTTACCAGTTGACGGAATCCATTATACGGATAATTCCTATATATAATTAATATGTGTACTGTATTCTGGTTAATTTATTTCAACGATATTGAAGAGATGAGAAGTAGGAATGAAAACAAGTACAGGAGAAGGTATCGAATTAATAATGAATGCCAGAAAAACGAAATATGTAGGGGAAAGGAATAATGATGTGAAAAAGTCGGATGCCCATATGTATGTTCAAGCGATATGCGCAAAAAAATAGGAACAAGGAATCAAAATTCAGGAAAGCTTATAGATTATTATTATTGCGAAACCTACTACTACTTATAAATGTGAATCCTAGCTAATGCCAAGGAAAATCCAACAACCTTGAATGCCAGAGAAAGGTAGCCTTTTGGGATGGATATTTGGAGGAAAACATATATACAGTGCTGAGACGAGAAAGAAGATGAGAGTATAAAACTATAGCATTACATACAGAATCAGTACCAAGTGACTACATTCAATCTCGCAGAATGCTTTGTTTAGAATATTAGAAATGAATGCACTACGTGAAGAAAAAGTAATTAAAGTACAATGAAGGCTACTCATGAGAAAAAGAGCTTGCACAATTAATGTGGTGCCAATTAGGATAGGAGGTTTGGATAGAAGAAAATGTTGAAGGCTTGTACAAAATAGATCAAGAGAGTAAATTTAAAAAATATTATAAGATTAAAATGATTGCATAAAAGAGCTTTTGGTGTTTCTTTCAAATCATACACACTGATGTTCTAATATTTGCTTCTTACATCTGCTAATTATTATGTTTCAATAGCTTTTATTTCTACGTTATCGATTGTGTTTTCTTGCGAAAAGAATGTAGTGCAAAGACTAAATAAAATTTATGTAGTACCTACAGAAATAACAAAATTGTGCAGATTATTAAAGTTTTGTGTTAAATGTTAACAATTTATCAATTACATGTATATTGCATATTCGGTACATTCCAAATGAGTTATGTATACACGTACCTACTATGTACTAGTGGCGGTATTACAAGGAAAATTTGGTATCAAGTAAGTTCTACGCAAAGCTGTGAAAGCGAATTTATAAAGTCTGTGAAATTATTTGAGTTTTGCATAGTCCCGAATATACCGCATTCAAACCACTCTCTCTCTTTATATATTTTCCCGTCACGTGTTATCATTCCCAGGAGTATAAATCTGGAAGTGTTAAAGTTTCCAATTTTGCACTCCACAGGTCACACAGAGATAGCGTTACTCAACGCTAGCGTAATCTCTGACACATACGATCTTCAGCATAGATCTAGACTCTTGTGGTAGTAAGGGGCAAGCTTATATATTATGATACCTGATATTCTAGTTTGCTTATTTTATCCATAGCAAATAGAAAATTATGTTACCGTGTTTACCTTGCCAAAATTTGCTAATAATAACATTCTATGCCTTTTGCAACCCTTTTTCGTTAAGTTACTAAGTATACTCGTCTCTTGCTCCTGTGATACATTATTTAAGAAAAGTTTTAAATCTTACACCGCGGTAGTGTGCCATTGCAGTTCATTTCATTGTCCTTATTGATTTTACAAAGTTGACATTCAACAAAGAGACAGAATTCTGAATAACTTAATGAAAAAGGATCACAAAAAAGAAACCCGAAACATACATATATCAAAAAAGTGGTATTGTAGAAAGATAGTAAACACAAAACATGCCGTATAGCTATTCACCGAAAGAGACTGAATTGTTATGATTTATAAGTAGAGTTGAGTAAATTTTCCGGCGCGGCAGGTACGTATTTAGAACGTGCGCTATGTACTCGAATAAAGCAGGTGAACCGTAGAGTTGCAAGTCAGAAACAACACTGTCGGTTTTTTTATAAAATGTAATTTTTTTTATTTTATTTAAATATGTAGTGATATAAAATGCGAATGCATCGCTAAGTGGCCCGTTTGTTCGCCCGCTTTGTCCGATTGTGTCCCAAGGAAAATTTTCACAACTCTATTAATATAACTTGGGTTTTATAAATACATACTAAATTACAACAATACGATTGATCTGCTTTATTTATATTACATTATTTGAGGTCCGCGTCGCAATACGTATCTGCTACGCCGAATAATTGCCCAACTCTATTTATAAGATAGGTAGGTATATCATTAATAAGTGGAAAAATAATTGGATGAGATGAGATTACCATGCTGAATTTGATGGAAGTAATTTTCAAAGTGGGACTATACGAAAAATGGTTAATAAACAACAAAAACTATCACTAATTATTATATGTAATGCCCTACGTCTCTCGATGTTAGTCAGGAAAATGCTTTTTGTGTTCTTGGAAAGAAAAAACTGATATTGCTGAGTATCTAAGACAGCATAACATTCTATTCCATCAATGACTGTTTAAAGATGAGTTATTATTCTCAGCTCAACAAAACCAAAACAGAAAGGAAATATTAAGCAGCTAAAATCCTAAAAGGATAGGGACACACAGTATTACAATTACCACTCTATCACTGTCAATTTAATGCCATTGACTTGATATGGGCACATGCGAAAGGTTGTTACGACAAAAATATTGACAGGGATTGTCTTGTGGAAGGACAAGTTCATGCAATATGGAAAGAAGCCATCGATCAGAGTACACTGGAATTTTGGAATCCATATCGAAATATTTATGAAAGAGTGGTATGAAGGAGGAAAGGTATTAGACCTAGCAGTGGAAAAAGGATCAGAAAAGAGGATGCTCTTTACCGATCTCTCGCTAATATTGTAATATACAGACAGTTTTGTTAGTGACGTTTTTGGTTCTTCTTGAAGATTAATAATAATATTTAATAAATTATCTTCATTTGTAATAGTTTTGGGCCGACCGAATTTTGGTTCATTTTTAACACTTTCAGTGTTATTAAACTTTTACAAGACCCCTGAGACTGTTGATTTTGGAAATACTTTCATCAGAGAATATTGCAAGCACCTTGAAGAGATCTCTGCCTGTTTGCAAAACTAATCATCATTAACAAACTAATTCTTCTTGTCTCCATACACCAGTTTACAAGTGTATGGTATATACGTAGTTAGTTTTAATTTTAATTTTAATCTGTCGTTTTAGTTTTTTTTTATGTCTTTTGTTCTGCTGTGTGTTTTTTTAAATGTCTATTCTTGACTTTTTAATTTTTAGATTTCGTAGCATGACGTTTTAAGACTTGAAGGTGGCATTTGTGGGTCGAAATGTGTTATCTTAAGTATATTTAAAAACTTTTGGTGAATGTAAGGGCGTTTCCCTTCTTTTTTGTTATTTTATTATTTAATTATTTTACGTTCTGTTAGTTCGCCCATAATGAGCGACTATTTTAGTAAACAGTAAACCATCTGTCAGTATTGACTATTACTGTCAGTAATACCGAATAATACAATAGTTACTTGTATGACTAGGCCAGAAACTACAGTCCTGAAGTACGAACACTCCCAAAAGATGCCTGTGGATACACTCTACCTTTTGGGTCAACAAATCTTTAATTTGAATTGAATATAGAAAAGAAATTTTCACGCTAGGGAATTGAGAGTACAGGTTGGCCCACATGTTACATAGTTTAGTATTTTTACGTTTCCGAGAATAAGTCCTTTTCTGTAATTTTCTTTCTAGTTTAATATCTACTTATCAATACTAAATGCATTGGAGACATTAGTTCATCTTACAATTAGTAAGGTTGCACAGTAGCTTAATGACAATTTCTTACACATCTGTCATGTCGAATGTAGTATGCTAACCTTTAGTGACGTTTTTGCCTGCCTAATAAGCAAGGAAAACGTAGCTTTCCTGCAGCTTTGAAGTAATTGAGAATGAGTGTTTTTGGATGGAGCCGCAAATAGTTATTTGCATCACTAGGCCAGAAACTACAGTTTTGCGAGTATGAGTACGTACGGTTTGTACGAATACTTGCAAAAGAGTTGGCCGTGTGATACACAATGTTTTTCGGACCGACAAATCTTAATTTTGAATTGAAAATAGAAAAGAAATGTTGACACTAGGGAGTTGACAGTACAAGTTGGCACACATGTTACATACCTTACTATTTTGACGTTTCCGAGAATAAATCTGTTTCTGTAATTTTCTTTCTAGTTTAATATCTATTTATCAATAGTAAGTGCAATGAAGACACCAGTTCATCTCAGCATGGTTGAATAGTAGCTCAATGACAATTTATTACACGGCTGTCCTGTGGAATCTAGTGTGGCCAACCTTTAGTGATATTTTTGCCTGCCTAGGCAGGAAAACTACTGCAAAATGAGTGTTTCTGGACGGAGGTGCAAAAATAATTTTATTTCTGCTAAAAGTTTCTATGGTAACATAAAAATACGAATATTCGTTATCAGATGTATTTGACAAAAAGATATGAAAGCCAACGCTTTATTTTATGTCAAGCTGCACACCCTCCAAACCGTATATCATTGTAGTTCTTGAAAAAGTGTCTACCTGATAATGTAAAAAATTACAGGGTGATGCAAAAAAAACTACCTATGACATCATATCTCGAAACATGTGTTAGCTGTTGAAAATCAAAGTATGCCACAGGCTAGAAAAAAAATACGACAGACATTTTTCTGAAGGTTCTTTTTCAATAGAACCCACAATTTGGCCAGCAATTAGGTGCTCCCAAACATTTTCCTAACCCGGTATAACCCTAACTGTGTATTTAGTCTACAGTGACAAGTCAGTAGATCTACTATTATTGTGACAGTCTTCCTCCTGTTTTTACTCAGTAGGTCTTTGGTAAGTTCATGCCTCTGTTACTTTATAAACTCTCTTGCTTGTCTCTGCCCTGGTGATGGGTGTTTTAATTTGCGATGTGGTAATGTCAAAGGAAGGGCCAGCTTCGCAAATAATCTTGGCCAACCTCGCCTGGTGAGTAGCTGGGAACCCAGGCCAATGGCTGGCCAATCGATTCGTTATCAAGCAGTCGCAAAGGTGTCTTGACAGAAGGGCTGAAACATTTGCAATTGTTACGTGCCTCCTAACAGATAAAAGATCATCACTCAAGATATTCAAATTAGAAATCAGAGAGGTGGCTCGGATGAAACAAAACAGTCAAATTATCCTTACTTTATAACAATTTATAATTATACTTACTTTTATTTAGTTTTAAAAAATAAAGTAATTATAAATATAAATAAAATTGTTGAATATAAAAGGAAATGAGATACAAAAATAAGTAGAATATTGCAATTCATATTAATTTAAATTTAAAAATTCGAATTCCGGGCATTTGTCATGTGAAAAACAATCGTATTATATATACAGTGAGTCAGTGGTTAGAGTCATTTCGGATCGTCCATGTACGTCTCTGTATATATTTTTTCATAAAATAATAGGTCTCCAATATTTTATCGGGTATTATATCGATATTCTGGAACATGTCCAGATACATATACTTGGATTTCCACCCACGAATCTGTACGTGCCTTGAAATATAATGAGGGGACGGAACTGTGTCACTGCATAGATTGTTTGTCTTTCTCAATAGATTCTACATACGTACGTATTATGGACTCGTATTTGTTTATATACTCAAGCATGCCAACCCAATTTGATTGTGTTAACAGTTGTATATAAAAATAAATTAAGACTATTAAATCGAAATAATTAGATGCAACTTAATATGTATTCTAATGGATACAATAAAGCCGAATGATACCAAAAGTTAACAATAAATATTGAATGTAACACCAATTTGGTGGAGAGAGTTACCGATTTCATAATCACAAAAAAGAAACTGTTACATAAGAAGTACACTATAAAATAGCTATCAAGTGCCAACTAGTTTTTAAGATGAGACCAATTGTCAACCAACTAGAAACGTATAGATTGTGAAAATCTTAATTAAGATTTTAATATCGCACACAATTACACTACATCGAAGAGAAATGATTAATAGGATATTACTGAAGGACACGTTGGGCGAGAATTTTGCCACGTATTCCACAAATGTTGCCTTATTGATCGACCCAATCGAACGTTAAGAATACCATGCGAAATTGACATACTGCAGAGAATGCCTACGAACCGGTTACCAATTAGTGGAATCTTTCAGATATATGAGTCACCAATCGTCGAGCTGTTGATCTACAAGGACTTCAGTATATCATAGAATCAACCTGAGTAGCTATATTGGTTTTATTGCTTTGGTACTTGAGGTAAAAAGCTTAGTTAATTTGATTGGGTGTCACCGTTTATGTGAACCAAGCATCTGGCGGCTGAAATACGACTATTGCACGATTGATTAATTTATGAAAGGAGTTTTAATAACACTAATTCGTCATGTACCAAACTTTATTGTAATGTGCTTAATTATTCAATTGCATACACAGGGTCGTAATTCGAGTTACCTTATGCCGCAGGTGTAAATAAAACTAAATAAACACGTAATAGCGGGTCCGTTAATTGTAAATAACAATAACGATAGGCGGAGGCAGCTGAACCAAAAAAACCTGAATTCCTTACAGATTCTTTAATTAAATTAAACACACAACAATTAAACCCGGTTTCAAATATGTAAATACTGATTTAATATATTTAGAAAATAGAGTTATAAATAAGATTTTGGAAAAGCAACACTCACAATCTTAAGCAGAGAACGGTTAGATTTTAAGGCCAAAATTTAAAATTAATTGCATTGTGCAATTATTTACTTGTAAAAACGCATGGTTCTTATGAATAAATACACAATCAACACTTTACAATTATTTTCAATGTGAAGTAATAACATCCAATGATAAAGTATAGATTAGATTAGATTAGGATTGGGGTGGCCTATGGACCTGTTTCACCGCGACCTTTTCAGATCTATTGTGATCCCCCTTTTTCCTAGAGCAGGCTCTTCAATTTCGCCGTCTTAATTAGGCCTATCATCTTTGAGAACGGCTTCTTTGTGTAGCTACTAGCTGTGGGGTTCACCTCCCTCAATACTAGAAACCTTGTCCTCGCCAGGCCTTCACATTGGCACAGCACATGAACTGGTGTTTCTTCCTCCTTTGGCAGTATCTGCAGGTTGCGTTATCTGCCAGGTCTATGTTGTACATATGCCTATTCAGTCTACAGTGACCAGTCAGCAGACCCACGATCATGTTGACAGTTTTCCTGGCTTTATTCAGTAGATCTCTCTTAAATTCAGGCCTCTGCTCCTTTAGGAACTCTTTTCCCTGTCTTTGTCCCGATGAGTTTTGCCACCACTCTCTGGACTGATTATGTATCCATTTATTGATGATATTTTTTAATTTACAATTTCGTAGTGTCGAAAGAGAGGTCGGCTCCAACGAACGACCTTGACGAACCTCGCCTGGCCAGCTTGTCCGCCTCCTCATTTCTTCTCATGCCCGAGTGGCTAGGGACCCAGGCCAATGTTAATTTTCTTTGGGTGCCCACCTCATTTAGGGCGCTTACACAGTCCCAAATCAGTTTAAAGTCCACGCTTGTGGAGCTAATCGCTTTAAGTGTGGACTAACTGTCAGAGAAGATAGCGACGCTTTTACCAGGCGCGGTACATCTTTCTATTTCTCGGACACAGTGGTGTATTGCAGCAAGCTCAGCTTGGAACACCGTCGTGTCTTCGCTGAAGCTTACCGATAGAGCTTTTTTAGGCTTCTTAGCGTATATTCCCGCCCCAACGCCGTAGTCCGTTTTAGAGCCGTCTGTATACCAGTTTGAGTCCGCTCTTACTGGTGCACCTGTCTCCCAGTCCTTCTTATCTGGTATTATAACTTGATATTTTCTATTTAGGTTAAATTTTTGAAACATGGCATCACACGGGATTCCTAAAAAGGGTGCCTTCTTGAGTTCGTCTAACAGTTTTTTATAGCCAGCGCCATGCGATTTACTTATCTGTGCTTGACTATGCAAAAGTATATGTACTGTGGACCTTGCGGCTCCTTGTATATAAATATGTAATGGTGGCAGGTTCAGAATTACTTCAATTGCGGTGGTAGGAGCCGATCTCATCGCCCCCGTAGCGCACAGACACGCTAGCCTCTGCACGCCACCCAGCGTTTTGGCCGACCCCACCTGCTGCACCTTTGTTTACCATACTAATGCTCCGTACGTTATCATGGATCTAATTACTCCTGTGTATAACTAGAGAGTCATCTTGGCACTAAGTCCAAAATTCCACACAGCCTCTTGCAACTACGGGCGACAGTGCCTTTGCTGGTCAATTTCTGGATGTGTAAATTCCATGTATGTCTTTGATCAAATTTACCCCCAGGCATTTCGCCTCTTTGGCATATGGAATCTTTTCGCCTCCTATCACTAGTGGCTGTAAGCCTTCTAGCGTTTTCTTTTTCTTGTGAACGTGACAACGTGTGTTTTTTGAGCATTGACTGATAGTCACTGTTGTTTACATCATTTGTCAACCGAAAACGTCAGAGCGGTTTACATATGCTCCACTAGAACCTTTGGGAACCGCCCTCTCACGACTATTGTAAGGTCGTCAGCAAAGTATAGGTAAAAAGCTAAAAGGAATTCGAGAATATCTAGAAAAAGAATGAAAACGATATCTATGAAAGAACATCTAAAATAAAAAAAAAGATAAATGAAAAACTTGAATGCCATACACAATACTGACCGACTCATCAGTCAAAATAAAACTTAGAACATGGGTGCCGCCTCAAATTTGAATTATGCGTTTGAAAACGGACGTTTATTAATGATTGTTGATGTTGTTTTAATATCTTTAGCGATTGTAGATTATTTAGGACATAATCCTTATTTGCAATACCTAAAATATGAAAATTATTTTCAATACGAAAAGCATGATTATATTCGTTAAGATATTTGCCAAATAGTGATTAACAACTTGAATTTGGTTTTGAACTTCTGTTGTGTTCTGTGATCTTAGTTCCAAAATCGCTATACGTTCTACCAAGGTAATAAGATTGTCAATCATTACATGTAAGCAAACTTTGGAAATGAAAATTAAATACTTCAAACCAGCAACGAACGGCTTGTTTTAAATCATATACCGCAGTAGCAATCCAAACTCCAAACAGATAGATACGTCGTTATATGCATGAAGCGCACGCTTCTGTTCGTAGTTGATGTGGCTTCTGCGGTACAGCCTTGTTTAGTTTACAAGGTTTACTTTCTTTGCTGCGAGTTCCTGAGGGAATACCTCCTCAGGAACTCCATTTTAATTTCCTCTTTTAATTCCCCATTTAAAAATGCGGTTTTTACATCCATATATACTAACAGCTCAAATTGATTATATGCAATTCGTACAACTGGTGCAAATGTTTGGTCATAATCTGCTAGACACTCTTGTCTGAAACTCCTAGCAACTAGATGAGCTTTATATTTTAGCGGGTTATCGAATTTATCATTTTTAATAGCAAATACCCACTTACAATAAACAATATTTTTATTTTCAGGCTTATTTACTAACCCCCACATTTTATTTAATATTAGAGAACGAATCTCATCGTGAACAACCTGTTCCACTGAACCCTAATCCTTACTGTTGTTGAGTTCCTGTTAACATTTAGGAATTGTATTATTTAATGATTGAGCACACATAACAGATCCCCATGTTACTTCGAACTCATTGTATGAAACAGGATCTATCGCTTCTCATTGGTTCATTATTCATTTGTACATGTACTAGAGAATCATCTGTGCGCACTTTTTCTTGCACCTTCGCTTGTGCCTTCGTTGGCACGATATTTTTGTTATAACTTAATTGACAATTTCATTTTTATTGCCTTCTTCGTCAGAGTCCGATAAGTTTTCTGATTTACTATTATCAGATTCACGAAACTTTATTGATTTTGACCCTATATAAGAAACATCAGTTCCTTTCTTTTCTATATGTCTGGAGATCCAACACTAACTCCTTCAGACCTCACCTTAGACCTCGTTATTAAGAAATTCCTCTCGTCGACAGTTATGTCTCTTACTGTAACATACTTTTCGGTGTTTCCACCTTCTATACACGATACCCAGTCGATTCATACCCTACCAGCATTCTTTTCCATGATTTTTCATCAAATTTTGTTCTACTGGTTTTATTATGTACATAAACTGTTGCACCGAAAACCTTTATAGATACATTTTAGGTTTTTTTTTATCGTGCCAAAACTCATATGGTGTTTTTAGCAAAAGATACCTTCGATACCCATCGTGCTTACGCTTCAAGTTGCCTCTTTTCGTCGCAGAATATAAACTCCTGCTTTCCTAATTAATGGGTTTACTGGTGTTCCCAATAATTCAAAACTTCAGCCAAATCAACTCTATTAATTATATGATCCGTCGCTGCTAAATCCAAAAGAATTGAAATTTTATTTTTCTCATCAATTATTTTCTCATATCCTGCAGCCACGAAAGCAAAGCCTGACGACTCCTGGTGATTAATTCATACTGGTTGAAGTTTGAGCACATTTTGAGCGTTTGTTCTCTCTCTTGTATATACCTTCGTGATTTCGTTTTATGGTAGCACTGATTTTTCACATGCCATGGCGTACCATAATAATAACATTTCAATTTAAGATTTTTATTCTTCTTAGAACCTTTTTGATTTTGACGATATCGATTTTGCCTTTTTGGAGTTTCATTTCATCATTCTCCAATACAATTATATACCTTCATTTCTAAGGTCTTTTGCTTTGTTTGTATTTTTAATTAAGAGATTTGCAATTCTATAAGAAACAGGACCGCCGAGACACAATATTTATTTGGAGTTGAGAAAAGTCAATATTATGTGTCTCCCTCTTACATCGGTCCCACTTCTTATAGAATTGCAAGTATTTATTTTAAAACTCACTTTCATGTTTCGTTCAGAATACTCCATCTTTTAAAACATATTAGTAATAAATACGAAATAGAAAACCTTGAGAACAAAGGTATTTATTTGCTTACATATAATGATTGTCAATCCAATAGTGTTGATGAAACCAATAGAGATTTTAGAACTGGAAAAAAGAGTACTTAAGAACTTCAAAACAGAATTCAAGTGGCAAATATTTTAACGAAGATATCGTACTTTAATATTGATGATAATTTTCATGTTTTACATATTATTTACAAGAATAGGTTGTTTTCAATAACATAGATTCGCTAGAGATCCTAAGACAACAGTATCATTAGTAAGGTCTGCCTTTAAATAAACAACTGCAATTTGAAGCCACACCTACTGCTGTGGTTAGACAACCCATTTCAGTGAGTGTATTTCGAGTTGCATATTTTTGGTTATTTATTGATTGTTTTCTTTACTTAAACAGCTACTTTCATTTTAGCGGGAATTTTCACTAATTTTATGTTTATTTTGTATAAGTTTAGTTAAAGAGTATATTGTATCATTTTAATTTATTTAGTGTTAAGTATTTTTAATTAATCCATTCATTCAATTGTCTATTGGTTACTTGTGCTGATTTTAATGCGGATTCTATTCAAATATTGTCGTTCAATTGTTATACGTCTGCGTTGTACGTTTTTGAGAGAGGGATTTTTGTAACAAAAACTATTGTAGAATTTTGTTAAGGACTTCCTTGTTCGACTATTGACGCGAGTAGACGTATTTTTAAATCTTGGTTGCCATTTTCTAATCCATTTTGATTATTGTAAATTTCATTTTAATTCTGTAATTATTTAGTCAGTCAAGGAATTCTTTTCGTATTAATTGTTAATATATTGGAGTGTGCACTTTAGAGATATAAGATCAATTATTATTTTTTGTTTAGGAAGATATATTTTAGTTTATTTTTTTCTCATTATCGTTATTCAATTTTGCTGTTTCATTTTTAATTACCAATCACCTCGTTTGGGTGAGTAGAAGCATTGTTCTTGCATTTAGTTTATTTTAATTTGAAACCACGTGGATTGAAACTGAAAGATTTTGGATAATCTTCCTGAACAAACAAAACTTTTGCTTTGCATAGGAAATAGCATTGTCCTATATTAATTTAGAGTCAAGAGCAGTTTCTATTTTAGGCCAGAATCATCAGTTCAAGGTTTTTTTCTGCACAATCTGTAATTTAACCCGTTGTTGAAATAAATTGATTGTTAATTAGCGTCATTGGATTGAAGATTCTGTTCTTTTATTTTATTTTAAACCTTTACAATTTTTCGGGTAATTTAAGAAAGTCTGATTTCATTCACTCACAATTTACTTTTCGTGGTTAGATTCAAGTTTTATTCGCGAGGGTAACTCTGAGTTTAGTTATTGTTCTTTGTTGATTTAAAATCTTTCCGTTGAGCTAGCCAATTTTATTTTTATTTTTCATTTTAAAAATCAGTTTTGCATATTTCATTTAATTCAATTAGTACACAGTCATTTTATTTTGACGTTAATTGGTCGGTGTTTACGTAAGCTTATTATTTTATGGTAGAGATCCTTGCATAGATGTCGTTTTCCTTCTATTTTTGTATATTTCTCGGATATCCTATTGAGTAGGTACTATATATTGTTCCTTTTATCGTTTTTTAATGTGAATTCCTTTGGAGTAATTTGAAAGGGAAGTTCGAGTTTAGTATATTTGAATCGTGTATTATATAATCTTAATGAGTTTAAGCAATTGTACAATTCAATTAGCTTTAAGTTTTGACCTTAAAATTTGACACACCTTCTTGATTCAATTTTTATTACGTTTGCATATTTGAAACTGGAGTCCTTCAAGTTTGATCATTGGATAGTAGTTTGTATCACTCGAGTGATCACGTTCTTAGTTTATATTCAGTGTATGTACATTTAATTTTAATTTCACATAAGTGATTATTATGAATTATAAAATTTCAATTAATCCAGAAATTTTCTTCAACAGTTGTGCATTTGTGCATCCTGGACTCAGAGTCACAGGGTCCTTATGATACTCATAACGATACAATTCAGTTTATCATTTTTGAAAACAAATAAATAACATATACAGTAATATAAGTAAACAATAATTTTATAATTAAAAGTAAGTTATAGGATTCTGTAATGTCGTGGTTCTCCTCTCGGCTTAAATAATTTAAATATTTTACTACTAATTGATTACCGTGTAAGAAGAAAACTAGTGGACAGGCGTGCAGTAAATGACGTTATGATTAGTAACGAATGTGGGTAGGTTTAACTAAATAATTTTGTTCTTGGAATTTATATTTGCCATTTTTTTAAATAAAACTTCTGTGGTAAGAATATCTAAGCTTCCATTTCGAGCTTTGCGAATTCAAGAGAACCAAGTGCAATCTTGTGCATGCTTAACAATTAAGTCGTCCGACGGACGTGTCTATCGCAATAGATAAATATTTTTTGTTAACTCCAAAACACATTTGTACATTATATGGGTTAGATGGCTTTAAAGAAAATAATATCACTAAATAAAATACAATTACCACGGAACAAAATAATAGATACTGTAATATGATGCCTTTACTTAATTTTAAGAATAGCGAAGATAAACAATTCTTTGTTGTTCGACCCGACAGAAAGTATTTTATATATATGCCGAAGCTAAATACGTAACTGAGGATTTCATATCTCCTAGTTATCAGAATTAATTGGTTAATAGAACTGTACATTCAACTTTGTCAGAGATCATGTATCTACAAACTTGTAGATAGTGCCCAAATCTGTCTTACACAATAGGCAAATGACAAATCCACACTGTCTGTTCACGATGGAAATAATTTCCTCTGAAATTATGGGCAACATTGCACTTTGAAAAGTCAAATGTTACCTTTTCGGTTTACCTATTTTTAATTGTTAGAGAAGAATCAGTTTTTCTGAAAAGATTCTTAAACTTAATGAAATACGTAAACGAAAAATACTCTAGTGCTAATGTTTGTAACTAACACTACTACTAACATATTACTTTCACTTATCCCGCCTACCCCACAATGGAGGGAGAAGGATATACAGATTGTGCCACTTATAAGCCTTGGTCAAATACCTTGGAAACGGACGATGACTTTTTTGTTTCGTGAAAGACAGTTGTTGCAGAGGATACGAATAGTTTCATTTTGCAACCAAAAGTATATTCCTATATAAAAAACAAAAATGACACTGCTGTCGAAATACACTTTTGTTCATTAAAATACCAATGAAAGAACGCAGTGTCCTTGGAAGAATATTCTAAAACGTGTAAATTACATCATTTAAAAAAAAACTTCTGGAGATATTTTCAAGAAAACTCCCTACAACCCCCTATAACTTCCACATATTTCCAATAGAGTGAAATTTGACAATTTTATTTGATTCTGAGATTATGAGGCATGAATTTTTTTTTCATACAGTTAATAAATTCTTCTATCTCGCTTATGCAATGAACTCTTTGTGTAATTGTTTGTCTAAAAACAATGCCAGATAGTTGTACACTTTGTAACACTGTCTGTGGTGACATTTTATGTGAGGTTGGTAGTGCAACTCGTGCTCTGACACTTCACATTTGACATTTTTATAAAGGCTTTTGCATGGAATTGAGTATTACACAACAATTGTGTCGAATTGTGTCATGGAAATATTAAAAAATAAATAAAGTTACCCTAAATCGAAACAGAAAGAAATTAGTATAGAAAGCATGTATTACAATGATTGTCGTTATACTTGTACTTTGAATTAGGTCGTTCGTCAACCGAGAAAACCAACCAACAAGCTAGCGGCGACTGGTCGTAAGAAACCAATCGCGGGTGACTCGCTTAATATGGTAGTTATCTGCTACGCAGATGATTCCAATATTCTCGTGACAGGTTCAACTTCGGAAGAAACTTTGCGTTTAGCTTCAGATGTTTTACAAAAGTTCCAGTTCTGGACAAATAAAAATAAACTGATAATAATAATAAATGCTGATAAGTCAGTGGTTATAAATTTCTCCTATCGAGCAAACAGTAACATAAAAAACACCTTAGGGTGGATTCATTGCAAATTCCTTTCACTGACTCCGAGAGATTGTTGGGTTTGATGGTGGACTCTTGATTGAGATGGAGCAAGCATATTAATTTACTATGCGACCGCTTAAATCGCTGCTGTTGTGCTATAAAAACTATTAAACAGCACACGACTTCGAATGTGGTTCGCACATTATACTTTCCATGTTTTCAGTGTTATTTAAGATTTATAACAACATTCCTTACAATAAATTTTGGTTTTGTTGTCGTGAAGCAACTTCAATTTTGTCATTTTACTATTGTAAGCTTATCTAGACACTTGCAATTTTAGTTCACATTTATTATTATATTTCCATAATCCCTAAAAATTTATCAGTAAAAATTGATATGTCGGCAACTCAGTTATCCTATTTGCTAGTTGACTAATTAAAATTCAATACTCGAAAGTTATTTATAAATCATTTATTCGATTAGCGTCAGCCAATGCAGCAAATTGCAGCTGCGAATAACCCATTCCAATCTCGCTTGCGGTAATTCGATAATTGTCGGAAACAATTCGTATACGTAAATAGCACATTGTGGTAATTGAACGACTTTTTGCACTATTTAGCACATGTTGCCAAACATTTCCAAATATGATTTCATCATTAGTGAAAATTATCTGTACTTCTGAAGTTGAATGATAAATGGACAGTTTGGAATAAATATAAATAGAAATACAGGAAGATATAACGTTGCACTAAAATATAATCCATAGAAGATTTCTAAAACTATTTTTTCAGTTTCTTTAATTAAATATCCAACCACATCTTCAATAGGAGAACAGAAAGAAATAACTCATTTAGTATATAGTATACTGATAGGTTTATGATAGTTGCCATTATTACACTGGATAACTTCGTCTCGCCTCGTACGAAATTGATTGCCCAATAACATTATTCTCGATGAGTAGGTCTGAGAAAATGACTTCCCTTTATTGTGTCACGTCTACAAAGAATGGTGACCTTTTTCCTATAATAGCGAAAATAATGGATATTTAATGAAACGAAAGCTGCATTCCTTATTTAAGAATACATTTGGTGTAATAAATCATTCTCTCTAATACTCTGTTCTCACGTCGATTACCAGTTACGTGCAATAATTTTCATCGATTCGATGTTTGATTTAAATTATAGTCGGCCATTTAAGCATTCTGTCCTGGCTACCATATAAAATGCATTTTCGCAATTTAGTAGGCAATGATTTTAAATAGGTTATTTTCATACACTCTGCAAGAAGTTTTATTAAAAAAAAAAGTTAGAAAATGTGTTAGCACCTACTTCAGTGTTCTTGGGAAGTAAACTGTTCCCATTACTTGTGAACTATTTACAACAATGCACTTTTAGTTCTTCGAGTTTAAATAAAAACTAGGGCAAATCTGAGAACAAAAAGAAGCAAGCAGCTGCTTTGAGCACAGAAAGAACCATCGCCAAATTCTTAAGGCAGACTGAAATGATATAGATATGTAGATTCATAAGTAAGCTATATGGCTTCTATATTTTTTCATTTCAGTTGTAATATGAGTTAAAACTACACAAGAGCAACAAACTTTAATTTTCTTTATGCATTATATACATTTATTTCGTTGGACACTGCTGATATTTATAAAATAGGTAAATTTCTTCTATCACGGTTTCAAAAAAAGTCTATGAAATTATATCAATATTGGTGCTATAATAATAATTAACTATATGCTATTGTATGGCATAGGCATTTATAAAGTCTTGTTCTTCATTTTTCTTTTAAATATTTATATTTAGAGCACTCCAAAAGCAACTTCCAACAGTAGTTAGCCAGCACAGTCTAATTATTTTTAATCCTATAACGCCTTTGAAATGAAATCTTTCTCCATGCTCGTCGCTGACATCACCAAAATTCGGGCGAAAGAAGTCCAGGCACCAAGGCAAAAAGTATATTTCGGCTACTCAATTCCTTCTAAGCTTCTCCTCCTCTCCTTCTAAGCTTCTCGATCCTATCATCACATGAATCTGGGATAACATAAAAATTATAACTAACAGCTTCTTGCGAGTTTCGCCGTGTGTCAAAACTTTCGCTCGACGTTTCGCTGTTCATACTGACAGCTTCTTCAGGATAACTGAACTGATTCTCCATGGTCCGACATTCTTCTTATATACGCCCCTGGTGCATCCAACCGTGTAGTTTCCGCTCCATTGACCGTGACGGTTCGTAGTAGGCTCTTCCATGTGTTGCTAAGGTGGTACCCTTCTTCTCTGTTAACGGTTTTATTCTTCTCTATTTCAAGCAATCAGCGGTGGCAGAACACATGCACGACACCGGACACAAAATGGATTTCAAGAATGTAAAAGTAATAACTACCACCAAGAACTACGGAAAAAGACTCATCAGGGAAGCCATAGAAATAGAGAAGAATAAAACCGTTAACAGAGAAGAAGGGTACCACCTTAGCAATACATGGAAGAGCCTACTACGAACCGTCACGGTCAATGGAGCGGAAACTACACGGTTGGATGCACCAGGGGCGTATATAAGAAGAATGTCGGACCATGGAGAATCAGTTCAGTTATCCTGAAGAAGCTGTTAGTATGAACAGCGAAACGTCGACCCGAAAATTTTGACAGAAATATCTAAAAGATTTATTTTGATATCCCTAATAAAAGTACCTAAACTTTCAGTAACCTTCGGCGCAATAGGGAACAAACAGAAGAGCCCACTTAATCAATGTTCTCCTATTACATGTAGGTAAACTTTCAATAACATGTAGGTACCTCAGGAAAGTTACAGCCCTAGATAGAGGCACGAATAAAGTAAAAAAGTCTGAAATTTTTTTAATTGAAATTTCATCTTCTGGGGTTTAGTACGGATTGGATAGAAAGTAACTTGTGCCATATTTTTAGTTTTGAAAACTTAAGCATGCTTTGGAAATTTACAAAGCGGTAGTTTCTCTCATTTCACTAAGTATATTTTTTGTAAGATGTACGACAAAACTTTATTAAGAAAAATTCCGATTAATAAAATTTGCAAGTATGCAAAAATTAAACAAGATCAAGCATCCTTTGTAAATTTAAAAGAAGTTATTCTTCCCACTTATAAAATGCTTTTTCTGTAAGAGATGCGATGAATGTTATTAAGAAAACTTGTTCAGTCGTATCTTCCTCAAATTTTTTTTTTTTATTAGTGGGTAGAGTTGTTATTGTAAATTTCCAAAGCATGCTTGATCTTGTTTAAATTTTGCATACCTGCATAATTTATTAACCTGAACAAACTTTTAGTAATAACATTTTTTCGTGTCTTTTACAAAAAAGGTATTTTAATAGTGAGAGAAACTACATTTTTGTAAATTTGAAAGGCATGTTTAATTTTCGAAAACTAAAAATCTGGCACAAATTACTTTCTATCTGAGTAGGGCAAAACTCCAAAAGAAAGTTCAATTCAAAAATTTTCGGACTTTTTTACTTATTCATGCGTTGATCCGGGGACACACTATTTGCCACAACCGCAATTGGGCTAGATAAAAATGGGTTGATCAACGTTCTCAACAGAGCTGAAAAAATATATCTTAAATACAAATGACAATCAAATAAAAATCGAGATACTTTCCTCAGAACAACAGAATTTGCTTATAACAAAAAACCGCTTCTAGTAAAAAATAAACTCAACAAGAAGGCATTTCTGAAAACTATATTTATGCTTTGTTTAGCATATAGGTAGGAATACAAGTAGTACTCACAAGAAACTTTGCAACGAAGTACCTAGTAATAATAGGTTACCATTTTAATCCGAACATTGTTAAAAGTACTGAAGTTAATTCACTAATCATAAAAAAAATTAGTCTTTTAACTTGAATTGAGTTGTCAAAATGCAGTGGTACCAATCCATATCTACCAAATGTTGTATAGCTGTATTTTTTAATACGTTTCTGCAAACACCTTTTTCAATCAAAAAAACGACGCACAGTGGTTCAGAACGCGAAAAACACGATCGAAATTGTTTACTCTTTAGTTTTAACAATTTTTACATTAAAAGTTAGTAAGTCTATGTTTTTGGGTATGCTGAATCTGAAATTATGCATAAAAAACCCGTATTTGTAAAACCTACCCTAAAATACAACCCTTAAATGCGAAAAATTGATATCACTTAATACAAGTACGAAGAATATTTTTTATACAAATTATACAGTTTAGTTTGCAAATTCGAAGTATTTGTTTGTCAAAAGTACCCCTTCATGCATTGCATTTGACATGTTTAGTAGTTTATACTTGGTTAATAAAAAAAAACAACCCTTAAAACATCTTCAAATTATAATGTAGAAATTTTTGTCCAAAATACAAAATTAAGCCTTTTTGCTTCAGTAAAATGTTTTTATACATGAACAGCAACACCCTTAGTCAAAACGAAAAGAAACAGTTACATTTTATATTGTGTGAATAATTAATCAGAATCGGAAAAATATTCAGATGATATATCGTAGTAACTTGGATATAATTTGCAACCACGTTTTAAAGCGGTTGCTGTAATAAGCATATACTGCTGCTGCGTAAAACCACCCGAGATAATAAATAAATGATAAAGCTTCTTCAGGTGTCATGTCATTTTCTTCTTGTTCGGGACTCCTCCATTTTTCCATTATACGTTTATCTCTAGTTGGTGTAGTTGAAGTACTTTTAATTCTCAAATCGGCAGTACTTTAGTCTCGACTTTCTCGTACTTTCATTGCAGTAGCATCCACAAGTTCTCCTCGTTTTTATGCCGTTTTATAACAACAGAACTTTCAGCAAAACTCTTTGAAGGAGGACCTCGAATACCCGAAGTTCATGGTCGATCGCAGTAAACAGATTCAGGAAAAATAATTTCTTCTTGTAGCCAAACATTATGCTTTTTCATAAAAACACTTGATGTTCTATTGGACGATTTCCAATATTGAAAATATCTTGGAAAAAACATATGTTCAAGCCAATACAAAACATTTTTACTGGATTTATCTTCTTCGGCAAGCCCGTATGTATCAAGTATAAACCGATACATTGTTCGTTTTTCACTTTCAGTCGATTTATCATCATTCTTCATAGCGACTTCGTGCAATACCAATCGACTTATTTTCTTCGCGTCTACTATGTCACAAATTTTCAAAAAAATTATTGCAACAAAAACACAATCTTTTACAACCACCCTAACGTCAGAAATGTCGAAAATAGCGCACAGAATAATCTGCATAAAGTTTCGACTCAAAGTTGAGTTTCAACTGATCGGGTACCAAGTGGGGTTTTCTTTTATATGTTCTGAATAGGCAAATATTGGCAGCTAATTTTCTTGAATTTACAAAGCCAAATAGCCAATTTACGCATAAATGAGGTAGTTACCATGTAGGGTTGTGTAGAACTAAACTTAATCCTCTACTTAAGGCGAATTTTTATAAATGGGTTACCTGTTAGAAACTATTAATTGTACTAGTACCAAGTAAACATTATCCAATAATAAGTAATGCGACTTAATGGTACACTTCGCAATGTATAACAATATTTAATGACATCAATAAATAAGCCCATTTGGTTGTGGTACAGTCTTTTTAATTACACCGTAATTTCTATACGCAGAAACGTTTCAATTTTACTGAACTTTGAAAGCAAATATAAAAAAACTTATGTAAATAAGATGCATATTATTTACATCATCAAATAGAGCAACTATTCAAGATTAAATTATTACAATTTTAATTTTGTACGAAGAAATTGAAAATATGATTTTCGATCGAGTTTTTCGCGTTCTGAACCACTGTGCGACGGGCATTTAGGTCATTTACAGCGCTCGAACTCAGCAGACACTAGTTCGTTCCTGAAACTGAGTTCTTATGTTGTAATTTATAGCCAAAACACGCTTCTAACATATCATAAGCTCAACAAGAAATGATTCCCGAAGATTAGCATGCTCTATTTAGCATGTAGGCAACGATACAAGTTGTACTCACAGGAAACTTTGCAACGAAGCAGTACCAATAGGTTGTCATTTTAATTCGAATATTGTTAAAAGTACCGAGGTTAAATACACTTGATTCTCTTTCTTGCGGAAATATAATTGGGGACAATGATGGTGAAAGAGGGATCGTAATTATTCCAGTCCGTCTAAGCCTAAAACAGCGAGCAAAACGGTATTTAACGAGGAAACAATAAAGGACGTCCTAGTAGATCGTGTGTTTTGCCTGAATAGATGGCGCGTGAGAGATTCGGTGGGCGGTACGTGCGTTGTTATGCCGCTGTCGATCATGCGATAATGATGACAAAGGTCGACACGAACAGTATCCGACGGCTCTGATAGCGACGTCGCAAACGCCCTAGAACGCTTCTGTTGCCTGCCATCCGCCCTTCCTTCGTACTATGCTAACTATTGCTATGGCACCCGGTAAATATATATGATTGTTAAATTTGCTAAAATATATTTTATATGTTTAGGAATTCAAAATTTCACGGAAACATATTTTACAAATACTCGTATGTGAAACTGACATATTTTACTCTAACTTTCATAAAGTACTTGCAACAGGAGCGAAATGTATTCGAAGAATACACAAATTATCTAGGATAGATTTGGAATATGTGGTGTGATGACAACAGTTAATATACGCTTTTAATTTCATATTCAAAAAAAAAAAAATTAAACTCGTCAATAACAAACTTGGTTGATTAAGTTCAGTACCCTTAAAATATGGACAAACGCCTTACAATTTAATTAATGCATGCTGGGCTGATTGCAACAATTTTAAAAATGCATTCTTTCACGATGTGCGAGTTATCGGTCAATCTATCTATTTACAATGAAATGAGTTTAGCACAAAACTTGGTTTTGGCCTGAAATTTTAACTTAAAATAGATATAAATTTAGTGGGTATTATTTTTACCAGTCTAGAGGTTAAAAGTAAGATATAGAAATTAGTACATATGCCTTACGGTTCGTTCTCCTTACCATATATTGTGGCAGGTTTTCGAGATGAAATCGTGTTTTAGAATCCATCTTGGCGTTCTGCTCTCATTCGTATAGAACATCTTTAGAAGTGACTTGGAGCCAAGGTACCAAGGAACATGTAACCAAGAACGGACACTTAGCAAATTTGATAGCGCGGAACGGCCATCTTTTTTCAGTTCTACCAATAGAAATCAAGCTCTTCCAAGCTCAGCTTTCGTTAAAATCGTTCTTGACAATCATTTGTATAAACATACTGCTGTACTGGCTGAATTAAATGAAAATGTAAAATGAATTTTACAAAGAAAAATGAAAATTAAATTAGCTAGCTCAACGAATTAAATTTAAATGAATTAAAACTTGAATCTAACCACGAAAAGTAAAATTGTGAGTGAATGAAGTCAGACTTTTTTAATTACCCGAAAAAAATTGAAAAGGTTCAATATAAAATAAAAGAACAGAATTTTTAACCCAAAGATGCTAATTAACAATCAAATTTATTTTTCAAAATGGGTTAAATTACAACTTGTGCAGAAAAAGACCGTGAACTGATGGTTCTGGCCTAAAATGAAAACTGCACTTGACTCTAAATTAAAATAGGACAATGCTATTTCCTATACAAAACAAAAGTTAAGTTTGTCCAGGAAAATTATCTAAAATCTTTCAATTTCAATCCACGTGGTTTCAACAAATTAAAATAAACTAAGCGTGAACAATTACTAGAAATTTACAAAAAAAAAACTAAATGCAAGAACAATGCTTCTACTCACCCAACCGAGGTGATTGATAAATAAAAATGAATCAGCAAAATTGAATAACGGAAAATCAACTCTTTAAAAATATAATGAGAGAAAAAAAAAACTAAAAATCTATCTTCCTAAACAAAAAATAATAATTGATCTTATATCTACTACGTGTAGACGTTAACATATTAACAATTATTACAGAGAATTCCTTGATTGGCTATATAAAAGAAAATTAGAAATGTTAAATTTACTAAATCAAAATGAAATACAAAATGGCAACAAAAATATATCACGTTAATAGTCGAACAAGGAACCCCTTAACAAAACTCTACAACTGTTTTTCTTACGAAAATCCCTCTCTCAAAAACGTACAACGCAGTCGTATAACGAATACGCCAATATTCAATAGAATCCGCATTAAATCTACATGAGCAAACAATAGACAAAATAATGAATGGAATTAATTAAAAAAAAAAACTTAACACTTAATTAATTAAATCATACAATAAACTCTTAAACTAAAATTTATACAAAACAAAATTATTGTGAAAATTCTCGGTACATTGAAATCAAACGAACGGAGTAATCATAACAACAAAACTACGCAACTTAAAATACACTCAGCGGTAACGCGGGTTGTCTAACCATAGCAATACGTTCAAACGAATAACAACTGTAATAAAGGAATATGTCAAGCGTACACGTCGCAAATTTTAACTGAACGCGCGCAATCTTTTGTTAGGTCGGTTTAGCCAATAACAGTTAATAAGCAGACTGAAGACCATAAATTTTTCCCCCTTGAGGTCAAAGGTACCGACGCTATTTGTCCGTTCTTGTTGAGATGTTCCTTGAAGGTACAGACTTATTCAGTTATTTTTGGAAGATATGGCCTAAACAATTTACTGTTTGTCAGACACCCCCGCAGAGCCAAATCTCCACCCGAATCATCATTACGGCCCGGAAAAAAAAAAACCGGTTACTGTAACTGACCCCTCGCACTAGACGAAACCCCTCAAGGCATTCGGTTAATGCAGACGCTCCAAATAAAATAATAGTTTTCACAAAAATACTATTTTTCTGAGGAAAAGAAAATGTCGTCAACACTCCAATAGGTGATCGACGCCATGCGTAATTGGTGCAATAAGAAAAACCTAAGTATCAACCCAAAAAAGGTGGTGCACTTAGTACCACCTATTAACCAATGAGTAAAACTTGCATTTGCAGATAATGTAAAATATCTATATGTCTTATTCCATAAAACGCTAATCTGGAATCCACATTACATTTGAATATGATTACTCACACGAAAAAGCTATGCTTATGGACCAGCTAAATGATTTATGGAAAATTTGGGAGTTATCTCCAAAGCTAGACCTATAGCAGTGGGTGTATTGCATTCTTCTCCGTCATTGGCATTACATGCAGGTGGTAAACCTTTGCACATTGCTGGGGAAATGGAAGCCAGATTAATTAAATTTCGCATGTAGCACATGTAAAATCAATCACAAAATCTGTGTCGTCCGCAACCTGCTGGAATCAGTTATTTTCTACGACATGAGAGGAAAGTTATCGGATATAATGCGTACTCAACCAATGATCGGTGCATACTTCATAGCCTCGTTTCCAAACAGAACGCTGGTTACAGAGCACGGTGACGATGCAGAAATTATCTGTGGCTATTCAAGAGTTAGAAAATATTATAACCTCGGACAACACACAATGATTTTTTCAAGCTGAATTCTATGCCATTGAGATGTGTGCTAGAGAGCTTTAAATAAAAAGATCAGATACAAAATTAGCACTTACGTGAATAAATTCATTTGCGAATAATGGTTACGGTACACTAGGGCGCGACGGTTGCAATTGGACTGTTTGGAAATGAGATATCCATCATTACCATTAAGGTTATTGGATTCTCGGGTTTTGAAGGATTAGATTTGGGGGTCTTATCCAATCTATGCTGAAGAGCTTATAGGTGGGACTGTTTAACATAAATTTGCCAAATAGGACTCCAATTTATTAAATATTACACCGGTAATTTGATTTCTTTATCCAAAACTGCAAACATTTTGGAGACACACTGAGGAGACTGCCAGTTGATACCTAGAATTTATTGTTACAATAGAAAATAATTGTGATATCAAGTTGCAGCGTGGCAAGAAATACCTCAGGACTCACTATCGCTGTATCCATTGCTTAACCGATTTGCAAAACCGAGTGTATTCGGAGAAATTTATTAAATAGACATCGTTTATTTGTATTTTTTCTCTTGAACTGACTTTTATTTGCACACCTTTCAAGAATTCCATGGTGGTGTATTTTCAGTTGTAAGCAGTGTACATGTAAATGTAGCTAAAGTCATTTTTTTCTACTGGGGCATGCGCTACCAATGCCTCGCACATTCTTGTCTTTTAATTTCGCTCTTTCATCTTTTTATCTGTTCTTACAGCGTTGTTACTTCTGACCCCTATTAGATATAATTAAGCCTAGTTTCTTCTACGCATTAGCTATAAGATTTGAAGATACCGTTTGCTGTGTGCGAGCATTTTTGGAATGTCATGCCTTTAAAATATCCCCTTTCATAGCTTAGGCTCTTGTAATTTTTGTAAGGCTTGCGTCGCAACACCTTTGCGTATACGCTCATATGTTGTTTCGACACGCGAAGACTCGGCTTTTAACACCCTCGAGGATGGTGTAATTGTGCTTGCCTTCGAAGTCGGCAAAGAATGTTTTTTCTTCTCGCGAGATGCGCACATTCATACACACATATTACCTGAATAACGCAAATGTACATTTCTTTGCAAGCACTCTCTTACATCATTTCTTTTTTTTTCAGGTTAAAGGTGCTTCGCAGAGAGAATTTCTGAAGAGTGAAGGTCCTTTTGCCATTCCCGAAGTTTTTCCAAAGATGTGGGGATCCTACCTAAGTTTGATATGGTGACAACGCTGCTTCCATATGGATTTCAGTTGATATGGCTCCTAGTGCATGTTACTTCGCTTCTTAGCTAGTAAGTTTGTATGGTTTTTATGGAAAATGAAATGAAATAAACATCCAAGATATTCGAACGTTAATAAATGAGCTTTATTCACTGATTTTCCGTTGACGTATTCCTTGATCTATTGGCTCAAGAACGTATCTACCGGTCGATAAGTACATTCCAGTTTTATATACATCGAGTCCACGTGACAAGGAAACGCTGTTGACGTCAACTATATAGCCATGCAGTAAAACGCGTGCTAAGGTCGTTTAATTACCACGTCGACGCCTGTATTGTAAGCTGTGTATAACTAAATTTGATTAATAATGTTTTTCCCAGTGAAATTGCAGTTTGATTGCATACTGGGATTCGCAGGCTTTTTATAAATAGCCTAATAGTTCTGCAAAATTTATAGTATGCTTATAAGCAATACATATATTAAGGTTTGAAAGATATTGTTAGGTAAATCAGCCAAATGGAGCGGTATTTCATAAAGCTCTAATTTATTATTCGATTTAGTACGGTTGCAAAACCGTAAACATATTATACATCACGCAAATTTAATTATTCTAGAAATCGTGAGCCATAAAATCTACTAACAACGTATAATAATCTAATTTTGCCAATTAAGGTCCCTCACAATTATAGTGAATGGGTTTTAAACAGTATATAGGCAACACTGATTCTTTATATTTTGATATCCATGTTATACAAGTTGAAATTTTCTGTAAACATTGGGTACTTATAGCAAAGGTGCTACGCTACTATTTAATTTTATGTCACTGTGTACTGAAGAACTATAAGAAACGTTGCAAGGAGTTAAATTTTGGACAAAATTTGTTCAATAAAAATGTCGCCGTTAGCGGGTTAAATTTGCCAAAAACAGCTTTACTTAACAGACTATTGGACCTAGTTAAAGGCACTAATCTGTTTATGTAAAGCAAACTTATGAAGTACATAATATTACATTAAATTATACCGAATACCACTTTTTCTTAAACAGCTTTCCAAATTATGTATATTAAGATTAACACAAATTAAAACCTATTGTATATGAACATACGTCATATTACTAAAATGTAACCTTAATGCGCACTAAAACGAATGATCAGAAATTTTCCAAATGTCCCTACTGGTTATGCGATAATATGTATATACTTATTATTCTATTGCCTGTATAAATTTTGCATTTTCATACGGAATAAACCCAATAATACCCTAGAGGTAACTCTTTCCGCGAAAGTTACAAAAGATCTGCTCGTTTTAATATTAACAGGATAACAAAGTTTGTCACGTTTTCAATGCAGAAAGCGTTCAGGTGACAGCATCGGGTCTCTGGATAACAGCGAAAAGAACGCGCCCAGTACGGAAGGCTTTCAGCGGAAATACCGTTGTTTATAAAGCGCTTGAGCTCTCGTAAAAGGATTACGCGATTCATATCGTATTTAAAATTAAACCGCTGCGTTGCTTCTTGTTTTTGTGTTAATTTCCACGATGTTGTTTCTCTCCTCTTAAATACATTTGACGAGGGCCCAAATACCGTTTTAGACTTCGTTCTGTAGCTATTCAAAATTAAATTTGATACATCTAGCTTTCTGTTTGGTACATTAAATTCGTCAGCGGTATTTAGGTATAGTTCAAGTACTTCATTGTTGAAATAAATTGCGAGTGTGAAGAAAATATTAACAGTAAAATGATAAAGTCAACCTTCTTTACAAACACTAAAATTTTAGTGTAAAATTTCTATTGTATGCATCTTTCACAGATAATTACTGCATCTTCAGCAATACCTATACCGACAGGCGAATGACAAGTGAGATGACAAATAAAGACGTATAATTTGTGAAAAGAAATAAATATAAAATCGCAAGCAAGGAAACCAGGGAATATTTAATTTGGTGTCATGTCACTAAACAAGTTAATGTTCATTAAACATGTCCAACAAACTATAAGTAGAAATAGGTAACAGGCCAGGATTTAATAGTTTGTTATTGTATTATTTCATTAAATTTGTTAATGATCTACTAACAACTCCACAGACTTAATCCAACAACATGGTAAAAAAGATCGACCGCGTAAATAAATTGATCTCATTTGGTGTGATATCTTTGTTTCCTAGCATACCGGCCAACAAGGCTACTTTAATTAAAAAAAAAACATTTTGGAATTAAATTTTGTTGCTGCCGAAATTGATGATTATATGATACCAACGCATATGTATGATACTTAAGCAGACTTTTGGTCCAGCAATGGGTAATCATCCCCTGTCACCTTCTGCCACGCAAATAACTTTTTACTATTTCCAAGTGTTGTCATTGGAAATGCTAAGTTTTGATTTTCAGATAGGTAGAAACTAAACACACAGTTATAACTATATGCATAATGACACCTATATTTTTCATCCATACAAGAAGGCAATTTTCATTTACTATTCCATTGTTTGTTCCAGAGATCTACACACATAAAAATTTTGCGGGGAAGATGTTATCCGTACACTTGGTGTTGGTATTTGGTTTTTACCAAAAAGTGTTACTTTTAATCAAATTTGGTGTAACTATTCACTTTTTTGCTTAAATCATATATTAAAAATGGAGTAAAACGAAATGCGAAACAATTTGACACAAAAAAAGGATAAAATCAACACATTTGTTACATCGCAAAGTTAAGGAATCATCCGACATTAAACAGAAGAGCAACATAGTGTTGAGTTACACTGCATAATAAAATATTTTATCTATATTGTAGAAAGCTAACATCCATTTTAATCCACAAAATTGAAAAAAGTTTCCTAAAAATGTTAGAGTGCAGTTATTCATACCGGTAAATTGCTGTGGGGTGAAGAGAGTAATACGAAATACTCGCATACTACAGTCACCATGAAAGCGTTATTTTTACTTATTTGAATTTTAAATGTAGTTAATGTTTTAGCTGTTAGCGATCAATTTTAAATGAATATGTACAAAAACGAGCAATTTAAAGATAGTTATTGCTTTAAAACATTGTTACCAACGTTTTCTTCTCTCATTTTTGGAAAATGCCCCAGTTTATTTTTACTTCATGGTTGCGGGTTGTCTTTGGGCATACCATCAAAATATAGGAAGCGCTTATGAAGTCAAAGACAAATATTGCAATTTTTGCTTGTAGCAAAGCAGTTATCTCAGAAAAACCTGAGAGGAGGAGACTTGAATGAAAGTGTTTTGCAATAATTCATAGGTAAGATATTATAATTACCCTCCGATAAAATTAAGGTGCAAATAATGCTCATATGAACGTATATAATAAAAAAAAGTCACATACAGACATTATCTTGTAGTAGTAGTATAATAGATTAACTGTAGCAGGATTATCCTGATGATGACGGTATAATCATTGTCAAAACCTTAAATTCAGACAATTAAATAGATGGATTAAACATATTAAATCTCATTCTAACACCAAATTACTGAAGCTTAACTACTTCGTTTTCGTTAATTTTCACTTAAAAGTGATAAACACTTTCTAATATAAAGCTAACACTTTCTGACTTTCAAACTCCATTTATTTTAACACCTGAAACGAAGTCCGTTCGGTACTCCTTTTCAAATCATATGAATACATATCCGAAATACATAATAGGCTTAAACGCATACAAATTTTGGCTTGTGTTATAATCTTTACGTCATCAGTACCACAGAAGGGAGTGTAACAACGAATAAAAATGGCATTTCATCCATCTTGGCAGTATGGTACAAGTGACTTATTTAAATAGCTGGAGCTGTAACCAGGTTTTTCTAATCATTTTACCTTGAAAAATTTATTGTAAAAAAATGTAAGTAAGAACAAAAATAATTTAGACAAACCTAAAATATATCAAAAAGTATAACTTTTGTAGTGGTTGTTATGTGGGCCAGAATAAGGGATCAAGTGAAAGAAGATATAAACAACACAAACTACATCTAAGCAATTGAGATCTGGAAGGATCGACTGTAGCTAACATAGGTAACTTTAGTCAGGAACATGTGAGATTATCAAAAGCTGGTATATTTCATAATTTAGATATATTAGAGGCTATTTACATTAAGAAATACAATAACACGCTGTTTTATTTTGGCTTTTCTGACAATTTATAATTATAGTTTGTTGGTGGTGTTATTCATTTTTACAATTAACAATTCCCATGTTTTCCGGTTTATAATTTTACATTTTTTTCTTTTCACAAAATATACATTTTTGTTTGTTGTCCCACTTGTTATTCAAGTGCCAGTCTACTGCTGAGGAAGCTGCAAAATATGTGCTAATATTTTATTGTTTGTGAAAAAAATTGGACTTTGATCATTTTACGACTTTATTATTGTTTCATATAGGCTTTATTTAGTTTAAATTCAATTTTTTTGAACTTTTGCTGCTTAATACAGGTATCGCCATGAACTTCGGAGTTACACAATTGTCGAATTAAAACAATTGTCTGCATACGGAGTATATGCTAGGTATAAATACTTATACTAAATGGTTGTACAATATTATCAACGCAAAATCCAAAATATGGAAATTCGTGTATAACCGAAACGAAACAAAATTACAAGTTTTATATGCTCTCTAAAAATATACTGTACTCACTTCATACAGAATAGTTGGAGTAAAAGAAAACCGTGATCAAAGCGTTATAAGAAAACTGGGTTCTTTATTGGTCGGTAAAAACTGATGAAAAGTCTGTGACATATACGATACAAATACAAAAATTGTAGAACGCGTTATTGAAGATTCAACAATAAAATTATATGGATTGTTCCGTCCGAAAATTTCATCTGTTAACTGAACCGAGTCTCTTAGAGTCTTGGCGAGTTGGATGGATCCTAGCATTTTCGCCGGCAGGATGCGCCCATTAATAATAATAATACATCAGCACTACAGGCCTTGAAGGCCCTTGGCTAGAGTGCCGGAACACACCGAGCCACTGAGAAGTGTTGTCCGAATGGTGACCCTACCAACAACCGGTACCGCATATTGCTGCTTGACTTTCAAGATTGGCAATGATGCACCCTTCCTTCTCAGCCGTACTGCCGGCGCGCCCATTAATATGAATCCATTTATTCCACAGTTGAAAGTTGGTTTCTCGTTTTCATAGTTTATTTCGTGTTATAAATAGCATACCAGCATACAATTCAAATGGTACTTTGATGTATTCCTTAAGAGGTGCGCTTTTTGAAAATTATCTCGGCCTGGCTAGGACTGCTATATTTGCCAGTCCAGTCCGTCCGTCAGCTCCCGGATTCACCGACCCTCTTTCCAAAATTTTTGGATTTTAATTTAAACAATTACATTTTTATCATCAATTTATTACCGTTTAAATTGCAAATATTGTTGTAGCATCTGTTGTTGAAGGGAAAGTTGATTTAATAGTAAAGTGGAATAGAAAAGGTGTATTATACTTGGAGTTCCAAGTATTCACATAGAATTATGTTTTATCACGAAATAATAGATTTTTTGTTTTTATGTTAATTTATACTGTATTTAATATCTCTTTTCCAGAAACTAAAGTTTGGTAACAAAACGTATAAATTAGGAAAGTTGGATTAGAATTAAAAAATAAAATGAGATGACATAAATAAATTTCGACAAAAAGGCTTTCTTTTAATTCCTAGATGGTTTATACAAAACTTCAATAAAATACGAAACCATTTAGTCATAAAAGTTTTAAACACCACATAATAAATCAATCTAAATGTTCTCGATCATGAAAATTATGGAAATTAGGAAAAATTTGAAGAAAGAAAACATTTGCTTTTTATTTGGACGCAGTTACAGGTCTAGGTCTTCAAGGGAGAGCATGGAAGCGCATGATACGATTAAAGAACGGCAGTGAATAAATACAAAACTCATTTTTTGGCCAAATAATTTTGAAATTAAAAAACTTAAAAGACGAACTAACGATTGTGTAATTTTCAGTCAACTAATACTTTCTTCGCAAAATAAAATTACTGAGATGCCCGACTTGTACTTCAACCTATATTGCAAAGGTTGATTACACAAATTTACTATATGTACCTCGCAAATATGATTGTTATTTTATATAATGATAATAGCATTTTTTCGGGATGGATAGAGCTTGGGCAACATATTGTTTATCAGATAGCCCCGCTGAACCTGGTCACTGACCAGAGGGAGATTCGAACTTGCGATCTCTCGCAATCCTTAAGGCATTCGAGCAATATGGGCGCAGTAATAACAATAATAGGATGCTTTATTGTCCAGCAGTGTGAATTCACCATTTACAGAACATTAACAAACTATAAATTTGTGGAGTGCACAATGCTATACTTAGATTATAACTAATTGAACTACCTGCCAAAAAAGATTCAGCACTTTCAAGGAGGTCAGTCACAAAGCTCAAGTCTTAACAAAACAACTGGCTGCATGTAAAAGATCGTTGATAGTCATATGTCAGAACTTCATTCACGAAGAAGAAGTAGAAATTCTCCCCTAGTCTGCTCGCACCCCGGATTTAAACTCAATCGAATATGGTGGTGGGGACATGATGGGTCACTACATAAAGCGTTTACCACGAGCAACAAACACCTTGCAGGAATTTCGTTGTCATCTACAGCAAACCTAAGATGAGATACCACAAGATGCCATTGATTTCTCATTCAAAGCATGCCCCCCAGAATTATGCAGTGCATAAATAATCGTGAGGATGTAACATTTCATTGATAAATTTATGCTGATTGTTGGGCATTTTTTCCCAATTGTTATAATTTGCTACTGGAAACTAGTAGTTATGATTTTCTACTTGAAACTTACCAAAATTTCAACTTTGTGACTCAGCTCCTTCAAAGTGTTGCATTTTTTCTTGGCACATAATTTATAAACTAATACAACAGAAACAGTGGAGATTTACAATTAGTAAAAAAGATCTGAGTGGTACTTATCGATATTTTGTGCTACATGTGTTAGAGGGGCTTTGTGCAAAACGTTGATGTTCAACCCTGCAATAAGAACAGTTTCAGGATTGCGAACATTATAAGTTGGGATAACAAATTATTTGTGAAATCAGACAAGTGCATTAAGTCTTATAGTTGCAAAAATGTTTTTTTTTCCGAATAAAGCGCCTTACATAATTTTATATTTTTGGATGTAGAATTAAATTTTACACTGATTTGCTATATAACATTTCCTACACCCATCTTCAACAGTTTTCTTTTAAATTACATGTTTTGATTTTTTTTTGAATGAGTGGTTATAACTAAAGTTTAACTTACACAATCTGCTTTAAACATCAACAGTTTGTTTTTGTGTAGATACTTTTTGGATATGCTTTAAAAATAAAAGAAATCATTTGACATTTTTACCGTTAAACTCGAGTAATTCCTTGGTCCTCACGTGATTCGGTAACTCGCACGCTATCGTATGTGCCAAATCAGGGCAATTGCTCTCTGCTTTACGCATCAGATTTTTTATTTAGCAGTGGTAGATGCCGTAGCAAGTTCCAGTCCCAGAAATAGTCTGCAGTACTCTTTCTTGCAATAGCGTCTGACTTCTAATTTCCCATGTGGTTTTGTAGTATATCGCAGAACCCCGCATTTATATTAATGTATTGAAGATTCTTAGACCCGGCAGTGATTTTACAGCTGAAAGCAATTAAAGCAGTAAAAATGGGCATCGTCAGAAGTTTAACACGCAAACCTTTCATGGATTTTGCCAATATCTGCCTATAGTTGTTTTGGTTGCACACCATATTTATGTGCCAACATTTCGTCGCACGACATTTCTCACCAACTGTGCCAACTCATGTGGAATGAATTATTAAAATGAACTAACTCGCAACTGATTGACAGATGAAACCTGGGAATCTAATATATATTCTACTCTGTATGCTCGTTTCTCCGTTAGCGGAAGGTACACTTCGGCAATCGAGGTAACGAATAAAGAACACTTGCGGACGGATATCTAGTTCTTATCTAAGTTTCGCTGCAATATGCGTCATGATTATGAAGAAAACGCGGGGAATGCAAAGTTTTTCAAATTTAGAAGTTTAGTTCTACAGTTAAAGTAAGTATTCAACCTCTTTCCTTGTTTACTACATTTATATGTGAATAATATGTATATTGCGCTAGATTATATTAACATCATGCTAAACCTCATGCTCCACCTAAGGCTAGCTGCACACCGGTTAATCAAGACAAGACAAGAGAGGCTTATACAAAAACAACCGCAATTGCAATAACTACTTGGTGTGCATTGGACCATAAACATCAACGTGTGTACAACATTAAATAAGTCTGTCTTGTCTTGCCTTGACTAAACGATGCGGGGCTAGTTTAAAGATACTACACAAGGCTACCTATTCTAGGTACTATATGGATCCCATAACAATTGAAATGTTTCTACTCTAACTAAGTAATTTCCCTATGATTGTTAATAACAAAAATGTAATACAGTAGACTCGCAATTATGTGAATACTACTTTATGTGAAACACTGCAATATGTGAAATGCGATTAGTTTACATCGGCCAGCTATCTGTTGTTATAATATTTGCGCCCATGGAATGACCTTAGTTATCTCCCAGCATTCGCCAAGGGGTAACAGAAAACACATGACAAAACCCTTATTCAGGGAACAATTTTCCGATGCAGCTGTTTTAGTAACGACTAGAACAACACCGCTTAATTTGATAGCAAAACAGAAAAAGAGACTGTATGTATATAAATGGAAGGGTGATGTTGTATCCCCTATTCTTGCTGCTTTACAGCTGGCCTTCCAATCCTATTCCTTTCAGAAAGTGTTGGATAACAGAGCGCCTCAGTCTAGGTAAGTCTCCCTCTTCGATTTCACATGCTCCCAGGTGCAACGCCCTCGAGTTGCACAGTGCTACGCAGTTTAAGGAGATGGATGGGTGTTTCATCCTGTTCCCCACAAAATCTATATTCAAATTCCTTTTCCAATCCAAGCTTACTCAGGTGTTCTTTCAGTCTACAATGGTCTGAAAGTATTCCTGTTAATATGGTTATTCAGGTTGATGCATTGTAAACCTCTTCTGGTTATAAGTTCCCAGAAGAATTTTACTTTGCCTCATCCCTGGAGATTTTCACAGTAACTGAATTTTCTCTGCTTCATTTCTATTTTCAGTTTCTTCAGAATTGTACTGCTACTTAACCCGTAAAAGTGTTCAGGCCCTACAAAAGGTATTCTAGCCCCTTTTTTTGCGAGATTATCCGTTATTTCGCTTCCTTCCACTCCTGTGTGACCCGGAACCCACATACGGGTTACTTTATTCCTTTTGCCTAGCTCATTTAATTTCCCTAGGCATTCCCAGACCATCTTGGAACTGATTTCATATGAGCTCAGCGCCTTGATGGCTGCTTGACTATCAGACATGATGATAATCTCCTGCTTTCGATGATTTCTATCAATATTGAACTGAACACATCTTTCAATAGTGTGTATTTCCGCCTGAAATATACTTGGATATTTTCTCAAGCTTTCGAAATATGTGGCTCTAGGCCCCTATTCCAGTTCCCTCTGCCGTTTTGGAGCTATCAGTGTACCATTTGATGGCATTTCTATTCAAGTTCAAGATGGAGTTATAATAATCCCAGTCGGTCAGGTTACTGAGCTTTATGATGAATTCCTTCACAATGCTGAATTTTTTTAACATATCATTCCGGGGCATGCCCCAGGTTTGATCACCGTCAAGAGATTGAGACCTATGCCTAGTCGTTTCTTCCTTGACCATTCTGAGTGTGGTTCTTTTTGGCACGCCCTCTACTAAAATATGAAGAGAGGTAAGATGCTTCGATAGCCGCTGTTGGACAGGTTCTCATAGCCCCCCCGTTATGCATACACATGCTAATTTTTGTACTTTCGAGAGGTTAATTCTCGCGGTGGCCAGATTAGTTCTTCTGCTCCAAGCTACTGATGCATAAGTGATGATCGACCTCACTGTCGCTATATACATCCAAAGCAGTATTTTTGGGTTGCATCCCCAAGTTTTCCCTGCAAAGTTTAACAGAGACTGTAGGTGAAGGTCCCTTTGGAACTAGCCGATGCATTCTGTAACATGTTATTTCTCAGGAATGATTGACATAAGGTTTTTTTTTTTTTTTTTTTAGAGGTGAAATGCAGTTACGCCTAATATGCTGGCCTCTCTCTTTTCTAGAAGAAGCCTACCAACTAAAACACTCTGCTGCAACAACAATCTGGGACCGTTTATCACATTACATCAGATTGTTGCAGTTATGGCTTAAAGGTTCATTCTCCGAACGTAAAATAAAGAAATTTCACAAAATTTTTATTCCGCCATGATTTCATTTCATTCTTCTTAATACGCAAAACATTATTAATATAATGCACCACTGAATTCGACATTGGTTTGATTCTATTATCCTGTGTATAATAAAATCAGGTTAAATTTCTCCTATTTCATTAGATAATGAGTTTCTTCATTCTTGCCAACGACGGCAAACAAAGAATGTGTCATAGACATCGTCTACTTTCTCCGGATAATACAGGCAAATTCAATTGTCAATTTTTTGCATGCAATGTAAATAATTTCCAAAACACTTAGGGTCGGTGAGAAATTATGTCAGAAAGAAGTAGACATCGCAATGACATCTTCTTAGCCAGGATCGGATTTGCGGGATTCGCCTCGCAGTCCATCGATGTCTTAAATCTGTATTCTAAAGCCTTTGCCACACCCTAATAGTATTTTCTCTTTCATCCACAACTTCAGCATTTCCAGTCTCTCGTTTCTCCTTGCAATTATGCTGTTTTTCTTTGGTCATAAGAGCTATTAGGGTGACATCTGCTGAAACAAACTCTGATAGCAGTCCGCCTCTGTACTTGCGCCAACCGGTTACGATACATTTCTTTGTCTAAAGCATGAGCCTATACCTCAGAACCACACGGAATAACACAATTTACTCCACTCAGGAGTAATTTTCCCTTACTCGAACGATGATCTTTAGCATAAGTCGACTAACAAGGGAACACCGGCGGGTGTCCCCCTCCGATTTCGATGAAACTTAACAGATCGAAAGAGTACCTTAAAATAAGAGACACGTATTTTTTTTTATCGGCGTATCCGCACGATTTTGGGTACAGCCCCCCAAAGTTTGGACGATTTTCAATTTTTGCAAATATTTGCTAAATTATAACAGATATTAAATTTTCTTCTTAACATAATTTGCAGCATATTGCATGTCCCTAAGGGCGGCGTCATCCGTATTCGCAAAAAGTTATTAACGGGGGATGGGATACTTCGTACCCCCATTTTTTTAACATTTTTTCTTTTTCTTATTCATCAAAAGAAGGCCGATTTTACATAGAATACGATGATGTATAACAAGTTCAGAAAATTAATAATTGTAAAAATAGAAAAATAATAATAAAGCTTCAAAATTAATAAACTTGTCTATTGATATAAATCAAATGAACTATAACAGAAATAAGTTTTTATCCTTAACATAAAACATTTTTTTAATAATAAGTTTATTCATTATTCATCAAAAAAAGATCGCTTTTAGAACTTTTTCGGATATAGTGATTCTTATGAACTACGACATAGATTTACATCAGAGAAATAATATTATTAAGTTGCAATCCCTAACCCATAATCAGTTTTCTTCCCCAAGATTTTTCGACGTATTCAAGTACTCGTGGTATAAGAGTGGATACGTTGAGGAAAGAACTGGGCCCTTTAAAAATCCTGTAGAGTTTTGTTTTAACAAAGATGCGCAGTCTACACCCTTGTGTAGCATTTGCAATAAACCAGCTATTATGCGGTGTTCATGGTGCAAACAAAATCTGTGTTTTGAACACTTTTACACAGACTATTACTACTGTAATACTTACGTAGCTTAATTACTGTATGTATATTAATCTTGTTCGCTATTGCAATACATATTATTGTGATTCTCCAGGGGTATATGTTTTAACAAGCAAAAGGTAAATAAATAAATAGCTTTTAAATTATATCTGCCTTTTCTTTGCAGATACCTTCTACAATGATAAACACAATGCAAACTCAATCCACTAGATGGCTATGAAATCCCGTATACGTCCTAGATATCTAAGATTTACCACTCCAGAATACATAACTAACATCCCCACCCTTGCTAACCAATGAGGAGACTACCTTATTATATTCTACAGTTACCAACCCGCTGTGCTGACGGCTGTACGCCTCGGCTCTCCTGAATCACCAACTTGTTTATTACTATGCCCTTACTTTGTTAAATACTGAATTTATAATTTAACTGTTAATAATTCAATGTATCGAATGAACTTCTATTAATAAAACAGTGTAATCATTAATCAGTTATATAATTTATTGTTAAGTTTATATCAAAGACATATAAATAGCATGAGAACTTTTACTCCCAAGGTGAGTACAGTTATTGAAAATATTCAAACAAGTATTATTAATTATCCAGTATAATTAAGACCCTTTTATTCAAATATGAACTTTTAAAATCTCCCGCGCTATCATAAGAGAATTGAATACCACCAACCACGTGTGCCAACCTATAACAGTTTTATATTCTAAATCACATACGATGCGATGATAACTCAAAACACGTAGACGTAATAATTTCATTTATACGAAAATTTAACAATGTTTGACCAAATACCTCGTCTACCGGTTTACACGGACATCAGAATACCTCCAACTGTGATTTCCTTGTAGTGACAATCCAGATTCGCTCGTATATACAGCTAAAAGGGCCAGGCCAGGAGGGATAACATCGGTAGCAGGAAAATTCAGGAAACAGACCTCCTTCGTTACATTCAGGATGTAACACATGCACACTCCACGGAGAAGAAACACCCAGGTGTAGTAAATACAGCAAAATTCTTATAATGTCGAACAATCCTCACGTTTCTTTTGTATATTTCCAGGATAGAATGATTACAAGAATTGAATAGAAGATCCCCTTCAATACCAGACGTAAGACAGGAAAACCATTAACTCATTACACTTGATAAAAATAAAAATATCTCTCTACCAGCTTTTTTATCAACAACCTCGTCACCAAGGATTTTCATCATTTTTTCACAACGAATTACATTAAGTCACTCCCCATTCAATCAAAATAGATACCACGGCTACCAGACTATCAGACGATAAATTATATTCAACTTCCATGACAACTAGTGTGAATTAATCCAAATTATACTGGACTTACAAACAGGTGTGTACATAAAATAATAACTGCATTTCAATATGGTTGGTGGTTTTCCCTCTTATGAAACACAGCATTTCCCCAAATAAATATTAAACAAATTTTTATTTTATATGAAAATTTTTAAATATTGATTTCTCTTTTTAGATTAATAAAGAACCATGAGGTATGTTAGAGCGAAAGGAATAAACGTCCTGAGACGCTGTCTTGCTCAACACAGTCCTTTTGTATTGGAAACGTTTCAGGGCTGGCCTAATCCAGTCACCAAAACACACCCTACTAAGATTGCATTTCTTTAGATCTACAAAACTGAACACAATAATACACAAGGTATGCAAATAATAAATATTATTTATAATAAGGATATATCAAATTTATGTGATATTTACCTTTTACTTTATCATCATAATCTTTAATCTCATAAGTAGAATCCCCAAGATTCTACTAATCTTGAAAGGGCCCTCATACGGAAGAGATAATTTAAAACATACTCCCTTTTCTCTGTTTGCTGGCCTTAAACTTCTGATAATAACTAAATCGCCACATCAAATTTAACCTTTTCCGTATTTTTCTATTCTCCCTCTCTAAATATCTCCGTTTCGCCTTTGTTAATTTCACATTAACTAGCTCTAAAATGTTTCCATATGAGGTTGTAGTCTCATTTATCCATGGCCGTTCTGGTCGAATGCCTTTTAACACTGTAATAGGGGGTTCTTCACTCACAGTACTAGGAACATGATTTAGCCAATCTTCTATTACTCCAATAAATTCCTCCCACCGATAATGTTCCTCATGAGTTACTAATCTATAATATTTTACTACTTCTTGATGTTCTCTCACATGGATTACCTGTGGGTGTCTAATGCTAGTAAAAACCACTTTTATATCCTATCCTTCCAATAATTTATAAATCGTCATTGTTAAAGTAAGTTGCATTATTGTTAAAATTCTATCTGGTTTACCAACATCTTCATGTACTTATTTAATTCTATTATAGTCCTGTTTGTCGTACACTCCTTTGTCGGATACAATTTTACATACTTTGAAAATACATCAGTTACAACTAAAATATGTTTCTTTCCACTATCCCCCTCAATTAAATTTGTAATATAATCAATGGTAACTAATTCTAAAGGCTTCTCAATTGATATACTGTGAATTTTGTTGAAATTCACATGATTCTTGTTCTTACCAAGCTGACATAGATGACATTTTCTTAACAGAACTTTAATAATTCTATAATCATTTTCTGCATAATAATTCTCTCTAAATATTAACCATGTTTTTCTAATACCAATATGCCCAAACTTAATATGCAATTCATAAGCCACCTTCTCTGTACTAACATCATCACTACATACAATTCTTTGATCCTATCACTTTTATAATGAACCCTTCTTTAATGCATACCCTTATACGGACTTTGTTCCAACTTCCTCCTTAGTCTTTAACACATTCTTTACTTTGAATCTTCCTAATACCCTCTTCTGAAAATACCCCTCGTCTTCCTTCATCCTGTTTAGACCAATAAGTATTCCTTAATATTCATCTCCTCTTGCCTGCTTAATGCATCTGCTATTATAATTCCTTTCTTTTCTATGAATAATATTGAAATCGTACTCTTGAATTAGTAAACACCATCTATATATCCGATTGTTTGTAAATCTAACTTTAAGAATATGTGTTAATGCCCATATGATCTGTTTCAATTGTAAATTTATTACCAATTAGATAAATTTCAATTTTTGTAATGCATATACAATAGCCAACATCTCTTTCTCTGACACACTATATTTAATTCATATCCTCTCAAAATTCTAGATATAAACGTGATAGGTATCTCTCCCATCCTGAATTTGTACCAACTCTGCAGATATTGCATTGTCTGAAGCGTCGGTTCTTAAGATAAACGGTAACTGAAAATTTGGATGTTTAAGTTCTAGTGTGTTAATGATCCCTCTTTCAAAGTAAGAATGCATTTTCTGTTTCATCTGTCACTTCCATTCTTTTCCCTTTTTTTAATAATTCATACAAAGATTTCGCCTGTCCTGACAAATTGGTACAAACTTCCTATAGTAATTCAAAATTCCTAAAATCCCCTCAGTGTTTTCAAATTATGTGGTCTTTTATACGCTCTAATCTCATTCAACTCTCCTTATCTATTTTTTAGTCCGTTCCTGCCCAATTGTAAACCGAGAAATTTAACACTTTCTTGAAGAATTCACATTTTCCTATATTTAACTCAAACCCGCTTATCTAACTCGCTTAACATCTTTCTAATGTGCTCCAAATGCTGTTTTTCATCTTCACTAATACACAGTATATCATCTACATAGTAATACAAAATCTTCGTTACTTATTAAGAATTTGATTCATGGCTTTATTAATGCTGCGCAGGGAACTAGCTAAACCAAATGGAACTACAGAAAACTGATACACTATACCTCTATGCTAAAACCGTATATTCTTGATTTGGATGTAGGGGTATAACCAAAATGAATTCTTTAGGGTCATTTTTGTATACAATTAACATTTCTAATCCTACCCAGTAAACTATCAATATTTTGAGGTGCTTCATGTTGTGGCATTGTTTTCTATTCAAATTCTAGCATTAAACAGAGTCGGATTGACCCATTTGCCTTTTTAACAACGACTAGGCGGATTTATATATGTGTAGATGACCTTTCTATAATACCACTGTTTACATGCCCCGAATTTCTTCATTGACTGCTTTCCGATATGCATAGGAATAGGATAGCTTTTACAATAAAATGGCTCATCATCTTTTAACTGCAGTTGATGCACGTAGTTAGATGCAATCCTATGTTTGTTATTCGTCAAATCTCTATATTCATGAACAAGTGCTCTAATTTCAGCAACATCTCCTTTGGACAGATTAGCACATTCTCTCCACTTCTTGTATATCTTCTTGTTTATAATGAAGTTATTCTCTGTAAATTCACCTCAGATGTTTGTTCATTCCTATATTTCTCCCATTCGATAACATTCCCTTTACTCGTAATAACCCTCTTTTCAACATCAATAGTTATGCCCCATTTACCATATTATCCGCCAATTATACCATTACAAATTATATTTTGAACAATCAAAAACTGCATATCCCCTTACTTAAACCAATTTCGACTTTTTCCAATAAACGATTTATTCACATTGCTTACCTCTTCTTATTCACTGAATAAATATTTATTTTCTTTGTAGGCAGGAACGTTATTCTCAACACTATTCTTTTGATGACTTCTTCGGAGATTAATGACGCTCTGCACCAGTATCAAGCAATGCATGGACACGAACTCCTTCAAGATATACATTAATAAATGGCAAAATTCTGGTAAAACAATGTCAATGTCAGGAGTGTTTTCACAATCAACGTCAATAAATTCTTTTGGATGAGTATATGTAAAACTAACATTTAGTCAACTGCTAGTGCTAGGCCTTTGGCACTCATACCAACGTCTAGAATCCCCTCCGCTGCGTCCCTATCTGACCTCTTCGATTCTTCCCTCTATTGTTTGTTTGACATTACTAACCCTCTGGATACACTGCGTCTCTGACGTTCCTGAAGTCCTATACCCATTTCCTCTAAATCCCCTCTTTGATTGCCATTGTTAAATCCACCTCTATAATTTCCAGGTCTGTAATTCGCATAATTTCGACTCATTCCTATAATCAGCTCTTCTTTCATCCCTTGCGTCCCCCTTAAATCCAATATGTCTCACATTTAAATTTTGCTGCCCCTCTCTGATTTCTTCCGCTCGTCGATTCTCTGAGGTATAATAATAAACTCCTCCAGTTATTTATATTTTGAGTAGCTACCTTGCATTACTATATTTGGGCCAAAATGTCTAGCCAGTTATTAATCAACTGTGCCTCTGATACTCCCATATCCAAATAAACGCCTGATTATATATCTTCAACATATACCTCTCTCTGGCTCAAAAACCCTTTTCATTATATTTGCCGTTGCATACCCTCTCCCTCACTCTATCTTGTTCAATTTCATCCAAAATTGTTTCAAAAATAACTTCTTAAATTCCTCGAAACATTTAATCTCCCCCCTTATATTACCTGTACCAGGATTTCCGCTTCACCTTTTAAACTATTTTTACAATATCCATAACCTTTACGTGGCCACGTCATTATTCATATAACTCCAATATACTTTACTAATATTCTGTAAGTACTTAATCGGATTCCAACTTCTGATCATCTCAAAATTTCGGTACACTATCTGAAGGTGTGGTTGCTTGTCATATACGTCGGTTCAACCCTTTACCATCTTAATCTTGCTCACCTCCTTCAGCGATATACCAGCTGTTTACTCTCTAACTCGTGTAATTTATCTCTACATCCTTCTTCTATCTTCTCCAGTACGGGTCAACCAATTTTTGTTTCTATAACGTCATTCTCCTGATTAAGTAACCTTCTATCATTGTAACCATATCTTTCCTTTGCTCTACCACTCCTTTCTGATCAATCCTTGCGTTTCTGCCCGCATATCCTTACCTCTTCTCTTAACTCAGCTATTTGCTGACGCTGCTCAATCCTATCCTCATATACACTCTTAACAAAATCTTTAAACGTCATCTCCTCATCAGTTCGCTCTCTTCTGGCATTTCTTCTGCATCACCCCTCCTAATTGCTGATACCCTCAAGCTGACTTGATTTACCCCGCCTTCTGATATCCATGCTTTATTTAAACTCGTTTAATATAAGCAATAGTAGAATACTGAATAAAATTCCCAAATAAATTCACTCTCACGTTCGGTGCGCCAAATAGTTATATGTGATTCTCCAGGGTATATGTTTTAACAAGCAAAAGGTAAATAAATAAATAGCTTTTAAATTATATCTGCCTTTTCTTTGCAGATACCTTCCTACAATGATAAAACACAATGCAAACTCAATCCACTAGATGGCTATGAAATCCCGTATACGTCCTAGATTATCTAAGATTTAGCCACTCCAGAACATACATACTAACAATCCCCACCCTTGCTAACCAATGAGGAGACTACTTTATTATATTCTACAGTTACCACCCGCTGTGCTGACGGCTGTACGCCTCGGCTCTCCTGAATCACCAACTTGTTTATTACTATAGCCCTTACTTTGTTAAATACTGAATTTATAATTTTAACTGTTAATAATTCAATGTATCGAATGAACTTCTATTAATAAAACAGTGTATACATTAATCAGTTATATATAATTTATTGTTAAGTTTATATCAAAGACATATAAATAGCAATGAGAATCTTACTCCAAGGTGAGTAAGTTATTGAAAATATTCAAAACAAGTATTAATTAATTATCCAGTATAATTAAGACCCTTTTATTCAAATATGAACTTTAAAATCTCCCGCGCTATCATAAAGAGAATTGAATACCACAACCACGTGTGCCACAACCTATACAGTTTTATATTCTAAATCACATACGATGCGATGATTACCTCAAAACACCGTAGACGTAATAATTTCATTTATACGAAATTTAACAATGTTTTGACCAATACCTCGTCTACCGGTTTACACGGACATCAGAATACTCCAAACTGTGATTTCCTTGTAGTGACAATCCAGATTCGCTCGTATATACAGCTAAAAGGGCCAGGCAGGAGGATAACATCGGTAGCAGGAAAATTCAAGGAAACAGACCTCCTTCGTTACATTCAGGATGTAACACATGCACACTCCCACGGAGAAGAAACACCCAGTGTGTAGTAAACACACGCAAATTTCTTATAATGTCGAACAATCCTCACGTTTTCTTTTGTATATTTCAGATAGAATGATTACAGAATTTGAATAGAAGATCCCTTCAATACAGACGTAGACAGGAAAACACTTAACTCATTACAACTTGATAAAAATAAAAATATCTCTTACCAGCTTTTTTATCAACAACGACGCACAAGGATTTTCATCATTTTTTCACAACGAATTACATTAAGTCACTCCCATTCTCAATCAAATGATACAACGCTACCAGACTATCAGACGCATAAATTATATGCAACTTCCATGACAACTAGTGTGAATTAATCCAACATTATACTGGACTTACAAACAGGTGTGTACATAAAAAAATAACTGCATTCAATATGGTCTGGTGGTTTTCTCCTCTTATAGAAACACCAGCAATATATACCAAACATACGCATTACAGTATGTATGTATTTAAACATTTATAAGCATTATATGTATTTTCTAATTCTGTTCTATTGTTTCGAAATGTTATAATCGTTACAAACCATGGTTATATTATAATGCTACCATTGAATCCTTACATTGTACACCCTAAATTGCACGAAAACTTGAAATAATTAAAAAATATTATATGTATGTATAATTAATCTTCGTCTGTGCAGCATAATTTGTTCATATATACGCATCAAAGGATTATGTATTCTAAGAATGAATAACATTTTAATTAAGGAAAATATATAAAACGCAGTCCTAACTGCAGTTGATAAAACTATTTATATTGCTACCACCGATAAAGTTTTGTATAGTATATAGTATAAGTAGTAGGCTAGAAAGGTTTGACACTAGCTTGTCGAGTAGATACAATTCTAAATTAAGAAATATTTAAGTAAGGAAGAGCAGCGGAGTAACGATAACAAATAATTGTTGTTAATGTACTGATAATTATTATTATTACAATTATTTTATGATTAATCTCCAAATTTATTACAATTGTTTTCTATTAAAAGCGATCTTTTTTTTGATGAATAATGAATAACTTATTATTAAAAAAATGCGGCGGTATGGGATAACCCGTCCCGTTATTAGCTTTTTATGAAGATATCTACCCTTGAAGACCATGTATTATGCTGGACAATTATATCAAGGATAAAAATTTATTTCTGTTATAGTTCATTTGATTTATTCATAGACAAGTGTCACTTATTTTGAGCTTTATTATATTTTTCTATTTTAACATTATAATTTCTAAGCATGTTACATTCGTATTCTATGTAAAATGCTTCTTTGAAAATAAGAAAAGAAAAAAATGAGGGTACGGTACCCGTCCCCGATATTAATTTTTGCGAATACTGCGAGGCACACTAGGGCCATGCAATATGCCGCAATTATGGTAGAAGAATTTAATATTGCTATAATTTAGAAATATTTGAAAATTGAAAATCGCTCCAAACTTTGACGGGGGGCTGTACCAGCCAAAATGTGGCTTGGATACGCCGATAAAAAAAATTACGTGTCTCTATTATTTTAAGATACCNTGCAAATAATAAGTTAATAGATGAAAGGTTGTAAATCGCATGTAAATTGAAAAACATTAAAGAACCCACATCATGTAGCGTATGATTAGAATCTGAAAATATTTTGTTGTTATGTGTGATGTTATGTTTAATTTAAATGATTATTTTGAAAATATTCAAGTGTTTTATGTGGTATTAATTAAAAAAAAGGCTCAACATTCCGCGCTACAGGTCATAAATTTAAAAGTCATACAATTTATGCTTTGCGCCGGCTTTCTGAAAATACGTCTACATACGCAAGGGCCGTATTTATGTTGTCGTAAATTGTGATCTCGGAACTTATTTTTCGATGTAAATGCTTCCTTTTTGTTGAAATAACGTCTACTTGTACGTTACTTTTATTGACATAATAATTCGATAACACTGTTGTTCTTTCTGACAAATGACATTTATAAATAAGCGAAGCGCCAAGCAGTGTGGGCACAGTTTTGTGAAAGTCGTCTGGATATGCAAGATGTTTCCGGTTACAATACTTTAGTTTCGACATTTTGCTTATTCTCTCGTATTGTATGCACCTGCGTTGTGAGGTGTGGGTTAAGCTTGCTAATTTTTATAAATTTTGCCAAGATAAATCGATTAGATCGTGTTTTAATTTAATAGAAACGACAACCTAATTTATATCACTTACTCACAAAGAAACGGTAATCGGATCATCGGAACAACTGCTTCTGTCTAGGATTGCTATCATCATCATCATCTGAATAGGATGTTGAGGTGTCTCGTGCACTCCGTTTCGATCCGTATCGCGCCCGATTTTAACACGCGTAGCGCAGTCGTTACCGCCTCGGTAATCCGTTCGACGCGTCGGCAGCAACAAACCCTTCTTCTGTCGCTATACAATAATCTATTCTGCTCGTAGATCTTATCCGCAGAGACGTGAACGAGTCTGGCGCACTTGCAAATGCAATCGATTGGGAATTATTGAGAAATCGTTAGATTGATCGATGCGCGCCAGTTTATATGTTTCTGATGCCGATGGAAATCCACGGTCGCATAAACAATCCGCATAAATGTCGTTGCAGACAGGTAGGCAGTTGGTTGATAAGCAGCACGTCCATAAATATTGTATTTTATTTTCTGGATTGACGCAGGCTGGTGTAGTTGTGTATAATCTAATGTTTGCAGTAGCTACCATTTTCTGGAATAGAGAACAGAAGCTACTGAATCTTGCATATGTCACAAAGTTAAGTTTAATAGAACCAGATTTATACATAGCTATTTTCTTAGTATCTAGACACTATTACTTACTTTTAATTTGAATTTATTGGGTAAAAGAAGATTTATAAGTTAATGTTTTTCTTTTAAATAAATATATTGTGCTTATTTCCATACCATACACAAAACAATTGTCAGAGAATTTACAAAAATTTACTGAAAAATATAAATAACATCAATATTGTTCATAAAACCAAATTACTCAAATAAAAGATGGTTCACAAAAATTAAAGAAGCAAATAGATTTTGATAAGCAACACATAAAATTTACAAAATTAATTGTCAAAACTGTGAAGGAGTTTATATTGGACAATCAAAACAATACATAGAAAAAGAATTTACTCTCACGAATACAGCATTAATACAAAAATGTCACACTCTACTGCTTTGGCAAAAAGGCACTAAATAAAAACCATAACTTCAATTGTGATAAAACAGAAATTTATATATAGAAAATAATTATTATAAAAAGACTGCTTAAAAAATGTGCATATAAAAAACAATAAAAATCTAATGACGAAAAAGCGACATAATTAACTTAAGTCAAATTTATAATAATCTAATAATAGTAAATTCTAAGGAAAAAGGAAAAACGAATTGAGTCGTCGCACACCTAATCTTACATTAAGTTTTAAGGTCAAAAATAGCATAATGGTAGAATAAAAACTGTCTGATTTTTGCGAATGCAGAGTGGAAACAATTTTGTACGTCCTCTCACATTAGTATATATTTGTTTGTTGACAGTTACAGTTAATGTATTGTCGTTTTTTACGATTGAATTATGTTTAAATGTAGTTAAGTAATAATAATAAAATTAAAAGGTTTGACAATATCGCTAAGATGGAAAAAAAAATAAAAAATGGAACTAAATTAATTGTAAGTTTATTAATGTGCTTTTTATTATTATTTCGGAATTACATAAGAAATTTTAATCACATTTAGATGTTATGGCCTTGTAGGAAAACGCACAATTTTGAAGAAGGAAAAAATAAAATTTCTGAACGTAAACATCTTTATAATTTTAAACAAAACACGGCTACCCAAGAAAGAAGAAAGTAAATCAAACAAAAACCAGTGGAATAAATTCAAGAATTCTAAAATCATGATTAAATCTTAACACTCAGTACTGTATTAAGCCTTTTTTCGTCATGCCCATTCTAGAAAAAAAGCCTAACAGCTAGCTAAAGAGAATACCATCCGCATGAGTCGATTAATCGTTTCGTCACCGCGGCACTAGGGCTTATTGTGGATGCAATATCGTCGTTAAGGATGGGGATTTAGACCAAGATGACTCTCTGGTTAAACACAAGGATATTAGACCCATATAACGAACGGAGCTATATTATAGTGTGGCGTGCGAGGCTGGCGTGCTGTGCCTCACGAGCGCGATGAGATCGGCCCCTTACCACCGCAATGGAAGTAATTCTAAATCTGCCAACCCATACATATTTAATATATATAAGCAGCTGCAAATCTACAGTACACAGAGCTTTTGCAGAAGTCCAAGTTACCGAACAGTAAATCGCACGCAACTGACTATAAAAAAAACTGTTAAAGCATGGGAAGTCTAAGAGCACCCCTTTTGGATGCTATGTGATGCATGGATAAAAAACAACTAGATAAGAAACTATCCGATTATAAAACACCAGATAAGAAGAAGTGGGAGACATGTACATCCAGTAAGAAGCGGACTGAAACTGGTATACAGACGGCTCTAAAACGGACTACGGGGCGTTGGAGCGGGAATATACGCATAACAAGCCTAAAAGGCTCTTTCGGTACGCTTCAGCAAAGACACGACTGTGTTCCAAGCTGAGGTTGCTGCAATTCACTCTGTTCTAGAATAGAAAATTGTACCGAGCCAAGTAAACATCGCTATCTTCTCTTGACAGTCAGTCTACACTTAAAGCAATTAGTTCTATAAGCGTGGACTCTAAGCTAATTTGGGACTGTGTAAGTGCCTAAATGAGATGGGCACCCAAAGGAAATTAACCTTGGCCTGGGTTCTAGCAACTCGGGCATGAGAGGGATGGCAAAACCCCTCACTGTGGACACCGTTGCCCGGTCTGGAATCTGACTATGTCTCCTAGTATCGTTATTACAAGTCTTTCTGTAAGCATAGCAGCAAAACAGTCTTGGCGTAGGGATGAGGTAATTGCATTGTAAATGCTCCTATCTGTATTCACGAAATGCTGCTACCTATTATTCTCCTTGTATTCGAGAGTATTCGATCCTGGGAGACTAAGATTTGCCTGCTTAATGATATGAATATTGGCGTTACATGAGCAGGCCTATCTGGAAGAACTATATCGCTGATGTTGATGCTCGTAACACATTCCTTAAATGTTTTCAGAGAAAGATGACATGCAGGCTAATTGGACGAAAGAAATTAGATTAGGGTTGGGGTGGCCGCTAGGAGCCGTTTCCACCGCGACCTTTTTAGATCTTTTGTAATTTGCTCTTTCCTAGAACATGCTCTCTTGATTAGGCCTTATCATCCTTGAGAGCGGCTTTTTTGTATAGCCGCTAGCTGCTAGGGTTCTTCACGCCTATTACCAGAAGCTTGTCTTCGCCAGGACGTCGCATTGGCACAGCATATTGATATTGGTTTTTCTTTCTCCTTTGGCAGAATCTGCAAGTAGCATGATGTCTAGGCGTATGTGGTACATATGCCTATTTTAGTCTACATTGGTTTTAACGACTTCGAATCGATTATTTAAAAAACGATCAGCAGATCTACGATTACCTTACACCAGTCTTCGATCTTTACTCAGCAGGTCTTTAAAAAAATAAATTCAGGCCTCTGTTCTTTAGAAACTCTTTTGCCTGTCTCTGTTCTGGTGACTTTCGTCACCACTCTTTGGACTCATTATGTTATTCATTCATTGAGGGGCTTTTTAATTTGCGGTTTGGTAATGCCAAATAAGGGTCAGTTCCAACGAACGACCTTGAGGAATCTCGCAGGGCTAGATCGTCCGCCACCTCATTTCCCCCTCACGCCCAAATGGCTAGGAGCCCTAGGTCACGAAAGGAACTAAGAGAGGGTTCTAATTTTCTAATTTTGAGAATATACACCACTCACAGCTCCATCCACCCTGTTGGTATATAGTTCCAAGCAAAACTAGCTCTAAACACAGTTAAATATAATTAATGAACTCTCAATAATGATATTTTGTAAGTACATTGGCTCCATGTATAGAAAACTATATTTTTGGACTACATATAATATATAGAGTTTCTCTGGAAAACTCCTCGATGCGCTAGCATTGTGATGGTTTTTATCTTATTGCTTAGATAGATCAAAGTATAATAGTCAATGTTTGTATAGGTATCATTCGATGTTTGTCTATTAAATTCCTAGAAAATTCTAGAAATTTATGATCTGTGCTTAGCACGGGAAACCGTCATCACATTCGTTATTTACTTAATACGGAATTTGGGTAGGAGGTTATATATTAAAAAATGCAAAACGTTATTTCATTTCTTTTAGAGCTTTTTTTAAACATTCAAAAAAAGAATTATTAAGTATTTTGGTCTTAGCGAAACATAATTATCCGTTAATTTAAATAAAAGATCAGTGATTCTTATTAGGAACTCTCGCAAAAAAAATTCTTAGATTTTACAATAAAATAACATTAAAATATATCACAATTTATATATTTTGTATAATTTTTTGCTATTATTTTATTTTCGTGCTTTCGTTTAAATTTTCTGTATTGCGTTAAGGAGATGATAAATGTTTAAAACCTTTATATCGTACTTAGATTTAATTTTTAAACTAGGGTCTCTATGTGCAATAATGGTAAATCGTTAACCTTTATATCCGTAAAAATACATGTCATTACGAGATTACATATTGATTGAAAGGCATTCGAGTTTTTACCTGGCTTTGAACTAAATCTACAAAATCGCATGGGAAGCTGAATGTCTTGCTAATTTAAATCTGATAATGTATGAGAGTTATGAGTGCATGTATTGAAAACTCTATCCCGTAACGATTTTGCAGTACTTAAGGAAATTAAATCTGTAACACGTTATCGTAATTGACAATTTAGATAGTAGTTACACTTATATTGCTTGTAGTATGCGTACATTTTGCAAGGAACTTTTTAGATTTTATTAGAAGGTATCTAAATCCAGAGTAATATCGATTTTTAAGTACATGGTGATTCTGCGGTAATCTTTCTAGATATCCTTGCTTTGAATAATGTTAGTGCTTTAACGATTTTGAAATCGATTATTTAAATTTGATGGCTGCTGAACTTTATGTGTTATAAAGATAACGACAACTTGTATTGTAAGCGCTTTGCCATTTCTTTACTAATGCGGGTACACTTAAGGTTAATAATTATTTTTTTTGTTGCAGTGCATCGCATTCAGCTAGTATTAGATCAGATCCTATGGGATCTACGGACACCATGGCTGTATCGAAAATTCAACGACAGTAACCTTAGATACGCCTTTCCCATAGGCAGTTCTCAACCAGCTTTCTTGCCGAGCCCACTGTGGTAGTTTAGCTTCTTTGATTATCGAGTTCGGTACTTTAACACGGAAGTAAGACTTTCGGTCTTCGCTTGTTAGTTATAAAGCCAAATGTTGATTGTTTTTTGCTCAATAGGAGTTCCTCTACTCGAAGAGAACGAGCTAGAAGAAGTCAGTGTGGCGATGATATATCATTAGCTATGGAAAATCGTTCCATGACAGACAATGTTTCTTTTAAACTGTCGTCAACGGCATCAGATGTAGCATAATTCAGCTTTATAATGCTGAACTGTGTATGCTTTGTGGGTACAAAGAAAAACTACTAGATCGCCATTTTACCCAAGTTGTACTTCTAGATAATGTTAATCATATCTGTATTCAAAAAATCCTCGTTATAAACTTTAAACATTTTTCTCTAACACTACGTGAAGGAGTTTATTTGACGCTATACCTTGAATTGAATAACGTATTATCTATTGTTGATACAAAATAGAACGGGGTAATTACTTACTTCTAGAGATATACGGGGAGGATAAATTTATTTCTTAAGTAATATTGTTATGATAATTCTTTTGCTCTTTATTACGTTTTTGTTGTTTATTATAATTACAAAAAAATCTTTGTCCTCTCTTCTATATGAAACAATAGTTTTTGTATATTACAAATACTCTAATACTTTAGTCATAAACAGAATAACCAAAGTTATTTTTCGAAGATTGGAGAAGGAAATAAAAACTAGTCCTGTATATAAATGTATTTAGCTTATGTATTTTAAATACAGTGGTTATTTATACTTTAGATTGTTTAATCTTTTTTACTCATGTTTTCATTTTGGAACTCTAAAATCAGATTGTTGGAAAAGTTTGTATATGTAAATTTTAAATATTGTCTATCGATATTCTCGTGCTAAGCAGGAAACCTAACTTTTTATTTATCTTAGGTAGTAGTGGCATGTGCTCTTGTTATAATTTTATGTACTGTAATATCAAGTGTATTTTGTACAAATATAGTTTTTTAAGTGGGTGGCTATTTTTATATTATAACTCGTAAAAAAGCCGCTAATACCTGTTGCAAATTTTAAGACAGACGCTGGTTTTATATAACCGCTGAGCGTAATGCCGTATTGAGTAAGAAAGATGTTTACATGTCTGGATGTGTGTAGATATTTTATTGTATTAGAAAGTCTGAAATTAATAAAATAAATAGACAATAAACCATTTTCTTGGTAAATTATTTTCCCCTCATAGTTAGTGGAAATCATGCAGACTCTAATGGTGATTTTGATCGATATTCTATCACTACTGGATTAAAAAACTTCGAATTCGTTTCAAACTGTGTGGGTATTTGAAGATAATCTTACGAAAAGAAAAAGGTCTTTCCACAACAAGGTTTATGCATGAATCGTTAAGATAATGACATATTTATAGAAAAAATAGGATCCATATAGTTATAGTAAACTCAAGGAAGCGACATCACTTCGCTTCTGTTATAATTAATTTATTTGAAAACCCATTATTTTAGTAGCTATTATGATAAATTTGACAACAATGATTAAGTTTTGCCTTTGAAGGAAATTAACTAGATTAGGTTTTAAGTTAGAGTTTTTTCTTGAACGAGAATAAGAAATAAATAAAAAAAATAAATGCCTGCAACTAATTATTCTTTAGCAGCTCTTCTTTAGAGTGAGTATCCCCTAACAACTTTGAATACATTTTACAATACCTTTACTAAAGGGTATTGTTACGGGAATTTTCTGAAAAATTAAAATCTTGGGGACGCAACCTAAAAAGTATGTGTGTATAAATTTGAAATAGACAAAAGTGTTCATTTTTGTAATAAGTGTTTTAAAGTTTAGTCCTGAAAATAAAAGAAAATCGCTGAAAAATTATTTATTCATAAAGAAATCCAAGAATAACAGTATATAATAAGGATTATTAATATATCAGGATTTGTTCGATTCATTCTTAATTATTAATATCTATAAACAGATACATGTTTCGACCGAAACTGGCCATTTTTAGGCGTTCTACAAGTTAAAAGTAATTATAATCAATAAAATATTAAGTTCCCACTAAACAAGAGATGTATATGAAACAACAAAAAAATTCTTAGGCGTAAAATTTGCAACATATACTTTGTAACTTATATGAAACGCTTTTTTAAATATTTCTTGGAAACCCAGTAAACAAGAAACGTAAATCAAAGTGAATGAATGAAAGTTCCTCAGGCGTAAAATTTGCAACATATTTATGTTTGTAGCTTATATGAAACGCTTTCTTTAATATTTCTTGGCAACCCAGTAAGCAAGAAACGTAAATGAAACATAAAAAAAAATCTTAGGAGTAAAATTTGCAACATATACATATTTGTGACACTACATGAAACCTTTTTTTTTAATATTTACTTGTAACATTGGAAAGTCTTGTGAAAGTAACATCATATATAATAGCTGTGCATTGCGCATACACAAACACAGAAAAATTTTAGGGCATCGGGCACCGGTAGGCCACGAGTAGAAGTTTGCGTATGCTGGCTGTTTGGGCCACATCAGATTTGGCTAAGTGGTGGTAAACTTATGCTCTTTTCCAATTAACATACATGGCAGAAAACACCTGAAGCTGAGAATTCGGTAAGTACATTAGATACATACACATAGGTTGTTAAAGAATGTGATTAATTCGCAGTTTGCTTCACATGGTTATTTATTACGTGAAATAAAGATGGCGCTATAAGTACTATAGTCTACTATACTAGTTCATTGATTTTAAGCAAGCTTAATGATAAAATAAAAAGGGAAAAAACTATACTGTAGCAATGAAAAACTTAGAATAAGGCAAAGCTTATTAGATTGTAAAAATGAGTCTGACTGGAACAGAAATACAAGATATTTATTAAAGCCAAACATCAGAAAATTTAAAGTGAGTAGAGGTTTAAGACAGGGCGATCCACTATCCACTACATATTTAATCATCTTTGAGCAGCTGTAAAAGAAAGTGGAATCCCACGAACGGCACTATATACAACCAGCGAACCAAATAAGGCATATGCAGATGATATTGTAATCCTGGCAAGGACAAAAGAAAACTTATTACAGCAATCAAAAAGATAGAAAAGGCCGCAAAAAATAGAGGACTCGAAATAAATGAAAGTAAAACAAAATTTATGTTAGTGAACGGGAGGGCACATAAATGAGGGACTTAGAATAAGAAACTGAAGAATTTAGAATATATTTCAATAAAGTGAACAATTTTAATTACCTAGAGTCACAATAACAAGCAAAGGAGAGAAAAGTAAGAATACAAGAAAGAATTGCTAAAGTATAAAATGTATGGGAGGTTACTGCATATTCTGCGATCAAAAATATTTCAGGAAATGGAAAAAAAAGAATTTACAAGACAATAATAGGGCCATGGTTACTTATGGAGAGAAGCATGGAAGCTGAATAAGAAGGAAAAATTGTCGTTGGAAATTTGAGAGAAAGGTTTAAGAAAGATATATGGTGGAAAAAAGTCAATGATGTTTGGAAAAGACGAACAAATGAAGAACTTCATGAGTTATACGGGGAACCATCTATAACGAATGTAGTGAGGGTAAAAGAATGAGTGTTGGGACACGTGACGAGACTGGACAGTAGAAGGCCAACAAAATAAGTACAAAGGGAAGAACAAGTGAAACGAGGGAGAGGCAGACCACGAACGGAGTTGGTTACAGAGCGTAGAAAAGGATCAGGAAGTATTGGAATAAGGGAATGGCACAGGAAAACTCGTGATCGAGAAGAATGGAGGAAGATTTGTAATCAACCCATGGCCTTCTTGCCCGGAGTGCTGACTTATATATAGACATAATAAAATGTCATTGTGGCACCAAAAATGCATAATGGTTGCATAAGTGGCACCAATTTTACCAATCTGACACCCGTTTTGGTGTCACTTGGGTTTTCACTTTAAATTAGTTTTTTATATCCTAGTGCCCACCTACAGTCGTTTGCCAAAAATTTTGCTGGGTGTCAAAATTCAGCGTTTTAGTCACAGACATATAGAACTGTTCAGCGTTGTTCCACCAGTTGCGCTGCCTTATATACATATATACGTTGCGATAAAATCTCGATAATGTGGCACCCAAGATACTTCTAGCATTTAGTGGCACCCAGTGTGATTTCGTTAAACTGACAACGTCGCAATACTACATAATAGGATCAATATGAATTGAACGTTACGTTCAATGCAAAGGCCACGGTTATGCTGTGAAAAATCGGAGGTAAAAAAGGAATGTAGCAATTTTTTTTTCTACTTAAATAAATGTTTTTTTTCATTTTATAAATTATATTTTATCACAAAATACACATCTAGCTTTTGCAAGAATTCTTTCATGAATTTACGTTTAGATATTAGATACTTTTACTTTACTTTACTTTTACTTTTACTTATTTTCAAATTTATCCACATGTTATAGTGTTATACATTTTGTATCAAAAAGCATGGCACCACATCGTTAAATAACAAAAATTTTAGAGAGTTATATTTATTTCGCTTACTTTTGGTGTAGACTGTTCCCAGCGTACGTACCGGCATTTTCAATATTTTATTTTATTTATTTACTATAAAATTTGCAGTTATTTAAGAGTGCAAAGAGGATGTTACTCTGTAGCCGGGAACTCGAATGATTTTCTGTTTTGCAAAATCGATTAATATTAGATGCCTGATCGAATAAATAGTATGCAGAAAATATTTTTTCTAATATTCTGTTAGCTCTTTCTGCGTCTCTTTCTGTCATTCTCTACACTAATATTTATATATTTTATTCGTTATTTTACATTTAAATCAAACTTCCACATAATATATCAGAGAACAAAATATGAGTAGATACATATTTTAAATGCCCACCACAGAATCGGAATATGATCATCCTAAAGTTTAGAAGGATATGTTTTACATATTGGTTTCCATGTAATACAAAATTCGAAAACATATGATTTGTTGATTTTGCGTCTCTTGGTTACCAAACATTTCATGGGACTCAAAATGCTACTAAATACTTGATATTCGAACTAAAAAACCTTCTCTGTAGATTAAAAATACTAGATATGTATAGTAACAATCGCCTGTTCGAGGCTTTTTTTCTAATTATTTCATCAAACTTATCAACATTACCTTGTTATTTTCTGATTACAATCATTTTTCTAAATTTTCTTGATTCATCTATCTAGAAGTTTATTTCGCTATTATTATCTTTATAAATTAAAATGCGTTTACTGACATGTATTCCGAAAAGAAAGAACTGGATTAACTTATTCTCTATATTATTTGATATCAAATTGTAAAGAAATAACTTTTAATTTAAATATCAGCAATGTATGTACCTATACACAGCGCGCCGTAGAAAGTGGACAGAATATGGATTTGTTTTCGTCTTTGAATTTAGAAATCTTTTTATTACAAATTACTGTGCATGTCTTGAAACTAAAATAACAAATATCAAATCTGCCAAAAATTTAATTGTATACAGGGAAGATCAAGAATACGGAACTACGCTGAGAGTAAAGTATCTCAGTTTTTAGTTAGAAAATTCTGTTATTAATAAATGTTGTTTCAAATTCTACGCTGATTCAAATATGAATTTTCGCTTAATTTTAGCAAAAAAATGAGATTTGATCATTTTTTCGAATTACGCTGCATTAGCAAAATAATCGAGTCATACAGCTGTCACGCCCTATTCTGTGTATACTTTCTGACAGCAAAACATGCATACTATAGTCAAAATATATTATAGCCTTGAAAAAGAATACTTCAAAATGGGCATTATTTTTGCTGCACAATGTTTTCAATAAAGTATCTAATTGAAGTTTTATTTTAGTAATTGTTAGAAATTCACAATTAGTTTAACTTCATCTTTCTTCTTCTGTAAAGTTGATCACCACAAAGTAAAAGAAAAATAGAACACAATGCATTTGCAATAATGTCAGCAACAAATGTTAATTACGTAAAGAATAAACATTGAACTGTTACATATCACGTCGTCTACCGCTTGGCAAGCATTTATCGATCTAGTATTAAATTCTCTTAGCAATATCCCAAAATGCGCAAGAACAGATTGATTTCCGCGATACATTATCTAATTACATTTTCTAAGTGGTCGATATTTCTAAATGGTGCAAACGGTGTTTTATGTAGTGCAAAATCCATTGGAGATAGTCTCTGTATGTAACATTTGTGTAACATTTTAAGACAGAATAGAAGTAAAAACTATATATTTTATACCTTTTTTTTTGGAGTTTACGAATACTTCACAGACGTCATACGCTATTTACGTTGTTTATCTACACTGTGATATTTACTTAATTAGCTCTCTTCAGAAGCATTGGAGTCATGGTAGCAGGTCGTCCGCTAAGCAAAATTAAATTTGTCTACATAAAAAAAAATATTAACGTATTTATTCTATAAGTAATAGGCACAGTTGTAGGACGCATGTGCGAACATTAGTACTGCCTTTTTTTTAGCGATAATACTGGGCAATGGGTTGTAAAATTTGTTTAAATTAAAATGTTGAAACCAACAAAGTGTAATTTCTTTGTGCCAAATTCTAACATTATATAAAATAAAACCCGGCAATTTATTTATGGTGTAAATGCTTAAGCTGCGGAAAACTTCAATTTGGATAGCGGAAAGAGCTCAAAGAACAGTATTTTTTTAACTAATTGTTAGACACAAAACCTTGGTTGATAATAATTAGAAATATTTTCTGATAAACAACAAGTAAATATTCTTCATATCTAATACATTCCACACATGTATAATCTATTAACTTTGATAGGTTATCGTCAAAACGGTTTCAGAAATAAGCAACCGAAGTTTAGCAAACGGCTAGCGTTTTACAAATTATTAGTTACTTATTATAAAAAATCAAAAAAAAATCCGAAAAAAGGCAATGAGTAACCAGGCCAAGGGCTATTCCAATTAGCTAAGAAATATTTTTATTATGATTAATTAAAGAAATATATTTTTATTTAATTTTTGAAAAATATAACAAAAAAATAATGAAAAAATGAGAAATAGGATTTAAGATGAAATTATTACGCGAAGAATCTGAATAATGGATTTCCATCTTAAATATCAACCAAGTGTTACACACTTTTTAATGTGACCTAAAAATAATAAATTCGAAAGTATTTACATTTTTTTAATATAAATAAAATATATTAATGAATTTGATAGAAAGTAAATCCAAATTACATAGTGTGAGAAACATTAATACAATTTATGGGCATTGTATTTTCATAATTAGGAAATCGGCAATCCAGGCTTAATATAATATACACATTATGAGAGACTGCGCCGAGCAAATAAAACACGACGATTGAATTGACAACACCGCAGGGTGCCACTTTAACAATTATTTTTATTTAAACGGGTGCTCTATTGCTATTTTGTATAGTGGGTGCCACTGTATCGAGAATTATATACAATGTATAGTTGGGTGTCAGATTAACTTTCATTATGCAGGGTGCCACATGATAGAAACTAGGTACTATATATATATTATATATATATATATATATAATAACTATATATATAAAGATGGCGTCTACGATCAGAAGAATTTTTTTCATCTCTAGAATTTTCGATTGTTTTGTAACAACCAAAATGTTTTTATTAGTATAAATACCCGAACTTAAATATTAAAATTAGAAATATTGGTAATCAATATACCATATGGAACAAATATTTTAAAATAAAATAAGCAACATACTGCTGGGTACTGATTGAATCAATTGAAAATTCTAAATGAATTTTAAAATGAAAAAGAAAAATAAAATTAGCTAGCTCAATGGATAAAATCTTAAAGAACGCAAAAGAATTAAAAACCTACCCTCGCGAATTGAAACTTGAATCTAACGAAAAGTATTAATAATCGATAAATAGTTTACTATTCATAATACTAGGACATTCACGTTGAAGATAATAAAATATTCGAAAACCGAATACTTAAAAATAATTCATGCGCTTAAAAATGTTGGTACTTTTATACAAAAATGTATTGCTGTATACATATTTCGAGTAAAGTAGTATTCTTCTGAGGCTGATCCCATAATATTTCAATCATCTTTTGTTGTTTTCAGTTTATTGTCTTCATTCCAAGAATACACGAGGTTATACTCTTGCAATTCTGGGAAAACTGATCTATTTTCAATACATTCTGAAATTATTAAAGCGCTTAATACTTTTAATAGCATTTTCAAGATATTTGCCAATATTATAGGCCGCGGAGAGAAATGAAGAAGAGAGATAGAGCAGGAGCGCGCCAGTTAACCATATTTCGATGATAAGCGCGATATTAATATATAGTCAATGCCTCTCTGAAAAAAATCTCTGGCAGCGCAACCGACTTAATGAGTTTATTAATTCACCTGTGTTGTAATGGATTTTTTCCCTCAAGGCGGCCAATAATTGAAAACAAATGATTGACGTTTATTTTTTTCTGCGCCGGTGCGGCTCCTGGTTGACCAAGACAATTAAACGCCATCGATTTGTCACAGTTTTCTGATATGAGGGACGATAAGATGACAGCGGTGAATGGAAGCCGACCACGAATGGAATGAGATTCTTATTGCCTTCGATTGGGTAAAGCAATAGTAAAGTGTGTAAAGGTGGTTAGATTGAGAAGTACTTTGGTAGTGGTGTCTTATTAATTTTTATGTATTTTGATGTATGTACGTGTGCAAGTTATATTGTATCCGGAGGAGCTTAAAATTTTTTATGAAGCAGCGTATATGGCAGATTACAAATTAAAAGTTGAGCAAGAAGTTGACAGTGTGGTTATACATTACAGCCGACAATCGACATATCGGTTATCAAATTTATTAATGTAGCATTTCGTAACATTTTCTATGTGGTTTAGTAAAATAAAAGAATGTGAAGTTTTAACAATTCTAGTAGCTAAGTGTGGGAAGTACTTGAAGAAAAAAGTATCCGAACGATGTGAGTGGAAGCGAGCGAGACAGATATATCGATCCCTTCTATTACAAGGAGCTGATATTTTCTCTCTTGCTTGCTCAGGCTTGAATCATTCGGGTATTATTTTCTTCAAGTCTACGAGAACAGTTACTGGTAGTGGCAGAACTTTAACTATTCATTTGATTCTAAATCTTATTATAGTAATAAAAATGATGAAAAAAAGGAACCCAGAATGTACAGGTAGTTATTTTTCCGATGTTTAGTAAGGGAATCTCTCCTCTAGTGGAAATAGAGAGACAATTAAATTAAATAAACTATTGTAAATAACTGAGAAAATAAATTGCTATCAAGTTGTATTATCTGTGACTTGTCAAAAGCTTTTGATTGCGCCAATCATCAATTACTAATAATGAAACTGGAATCTATGGGATTACGAGGTAAATTTGTTGAGATAAGGATTAAAAAAATTAATACTAAACAAACTGTCAAGTCATCACTTATACCTAATAGTATTGGAGTGCCACAAGGACCTGTTTTAGGTCCTATCTTGTTTTCCTTGTTCTTGAATGGTTTAATTTTTTGGTGTGATTATCATGTCGTCTGTTATGCGGATGACACAACTTTAAGTAATGCTGTTCATGAAAGGGATAGCGCTCATGCTGCTGAAATCATGATAAGGAGAATGTACGATTGGTGCTCTGCAAAACAGTCTTTCCTTAAATTTAATGTACAATGTAATAAAACTAAATGTATATTTTTCCATACTTTACCAAAAAAAAATTATTCATATCCTAGCATATAATATAAATTTAAATAAATGATAATATCATTTCTTGCACTATGGCTACAAAGTTACTGGAAGTGACTTTTACTTTTACTCTTACGTGGGATGCACAATGCAACTCCCTGCTGTTGTAAGCTTTGAAATATTAAGAATTGTGTATTACGCAGTGTCAGTTATTACTTCTATATGGTATACTCCTATGGGGCTTCAATGCTTTTGTGACTGCAGTTTTTCTTGAACAAACAGCTGCTATTAGATGTATTTGCGGTATCAATCAATTCACTTCGTGTAAGAGTTATTTCCATTTGCTAAAGATATTAATTAACCGTTTCTGATTTATATATTTTGGAGGCCAGTTGTTACCTCCATAAATACAAAAATAAATTGATAAGTTAAAATAATAGCTATCATCCGTACAATATTAGAGAACCTAAAATTCATTTAGTTTAACATAGTTTAAAGTTGACAGGAAAAGTTTGTTGTATTGGGATAAAATTTATAAAAAAACTCCCAAATGCTTTTCAGGCTTTCAGCTATAATAAGTTCAAAAGACCTATTAAGTCATGGCTGCAAACAAAATGTTTTTATTCATTACAAGAATACTTGCAGTAACATGTAATTTTTAGTGTAAGACTTTGTGTTTACTACCACTTTATAGAATTTATACACTTATTTTTTTTTTGTATATTCTCGTTTCCATTTTATTTTGTTTTGTTCATTGAATTTTTCTGTATATCTTCTTATTGACATGTTTTTTTCAGATCATTTTGTGTTGAAAAATAAAGTTCTATTACTATTATTACTATACTGGACATATAATCATTAATTTTCAGTTTTCATTATAAGCACTGATGTTTGCGAAAGGTTCTTCCTCCGTTGCACTTTTCTTCTAAGGTCTATAACTTAGTTTTCTATTTGACCTCCACCTTGTGGTTTCCCAGGTGTCATGTTGATTTTGTAACAAATAGCAATTATTATTTTGTACTCTGTATTAGAAAATAAAGATAGATAATTACTATTTCATTATTATATTACAGAGTTTTAGAAAACAAAAAAAAAGAATATTTTTTTAGTCGCATTTGCAATCGTACACACTAATTATTAATAAATTGAGCTTGCAAAATTGCACGTATTTCATTATTTGACAGTATTTCTATCTCCTGTAGTTTTCGGGATTCCCATATTTAACACCGGAAAATAAGCTCACACTGTATGTGTGTTGATTTATGTGCGAAAATGTTTTCAATGACGCTGCCACAGAACAGGCAACAGCTCAAATTGTTTGAAAGAAAACCGAGATTGCAAACATAACTATAAGTGAATTAAAGCATTCCGTAAACTTCTAATACCTTCGGAATTCTTGCAATAACAGGGAATTATTTATTGTCTTAGATTATGTGATCATTGGGGAATTACAGCGTTAATTGTAAAGTTTCCGCATTCGAGCCATCAAACTGCCCGTCTTCGTTCGCTTCCGCGTTTTCCCTTTTTATTGTAGATTCCCCATTTTCCAACCGAACATCGTAAATACTTCTAAACCTATTGGTAATTTAATGGTTTAAACAGGACTGTTAGTGGAAGGTACATAGAATAAGAGATAGGCAATCGCTTCAAACAGTAAATAGGTTTTTCTCTGAGAGCAATCCGTTGACCCTGTAATATCGCTATACTATAAATACATCCTTGAATGTGTGAGAAATAATTGGAGATTTACTCGTGGGATGTTTTGTTTTTCATTGCATCAAGTTGAAGTTTTTTTTGCTTCGACCTACTAGACGAAGATGTAATCAAACTGTTATCATAAACCAGTTCTCCAATTAACGTTGACATTCAGAAATTTACACTGATATTGAGAAACGTAACAATCTTATAATTTTAATTGGGTGAAGTTTATTTGCCTCATTTTAACTTGTATTTTATTAATTATGGTGTGACACATCATTTAGTTTTTAATGTCAAGAATATCTTTAGTTTTCTTAGTAGAACTACGATATAATTTAATTAATGATTTATTTGCCACTATTGCATTCATTTTTATGACTTGGAAAGAACAAAATTGTTGCGTGGCAGAACAGCAATCGTGAGTGCTGCTCTTTTTACACACCCCATTACCGAAAAATGTAGATAACTGGTTGTCATATAGGTAGACAATATGCAATCTTGCACATTTTAGGTTTGCTCTTAGGGGTTAAATCTTATTTTAAACTTAACGGTTGCCATTCTTATGAGTGTTCTTCTATTCTTCTGAGATTCTAGACGATTAAGAGCCGCGTAATAAGAGCCTTTAACTTACTTTCTTTGTCTAATAGACCAGCTGCATATGTCTATAATTTAGCCAAGGGCCGAGATTAGGTAATAACTTCCTGGTACATTGAATTTTTTAGTCCCTTTTGCTACTTCGCTGAGGTTATCCCAGATTTTCTGCAACGTTTGCGTGATAATGGACCTTATCACAAACCTTCCGTATATGAGCGAGAGAGGTATCTTATGGTAACAGGTGATCTGTAAGATCGTCGTACACAGATAAAAATACGGAGTTGAATCTAACACCGTTTTAACTTCTTTCCGGTGTTCCTCGCGACCAATCCGTTCCAAGGAGTCTCAATTCGGAGTTAAATGTTTTGCTACTAAACGGATAGAATACAGAGATAATTTTGCTTTCCATAGGAGAAAACACATCTTTAACCGCAACCTAATCCGTTAAGGACCAATTTATCTCTCTTATGCAGTTTTACTATTTTGTAATAAATGCAAAAGTTTCCGAAATGGAGAAATTTAACTCTTACTACTGTTTATTAAATGAATAACGGATGTTGTTCCCCATATGTATGTATACTACTATCGTATCAGATAAAATTATCTCCGTTGCTAATGCAAGTAAGTCCACGTGGAAATAATTAATTAAATGTTTAAAGCAAGCAGTTACACTTTGGAGAACAATGTTCCCAATCGGAGGTATCCTTTCCTTTTTGGCGTTGAGGTATTAGAAATAGAAACATCTGAAAGTAAACAAATTATCAGCTCCATGAAGGAGAAAATATAATGCAATGTTAGGGATATTTGTTCACATTTAGGACTTAGTGGTATACGGTAGTGTATACGGTAGTGTAGATGCGGAAAGCAAACGGAGATTATTTCTTCCTTGAAAATCGTGTTAGAAAGCGGAGTAAATTTAATTTCTCCGTTTTGGTTGAGATTTTGTATAAAACCGAGAAAATACTTTCTGTTTTCAGCTATGGCAACTCCTTTTTGGAACAATATATTTCCAAAACGGAGACTCCCTATTTCGCTCCGTCAAATTTTTACTTGTGTAGAGGCGGTGTGAATCGCTGAAGTCAGACACAGAAGATTCTTTTTAACTGCTTTTCCAGCATATTTCTGTACACCTTTTTTTCAACACTTTGCACAAAACCTGGTGCGTACAATACAACGGAATTTACCAGCCCACACAACATCTTTTTGGCTCTACTGGGTCGTCCTACTTTTGGCATTAGCCGGGGCACCGGACCTGCTCGCTTTTCTGTTTTGTCGTCTCCGGCTGATTCATGTTCCCAGATGTTTTACAAAACCAATGCGTCTCACCTTCGTGTTTTCAATACCAATATGTATATATGCACTGTGTGCCTTTCTTCTTTCAGAATAAGAGCTTTCTTCTTCTATGGGACCAGCTGTAGTCGATTTTCAGTCAACCATTTGCTGATTCTTCTGAGATTTTTCGACCAGTTTTCCCTCTAGAATGTATTCCTCGTCTGTAATCACCATCAGCGCCAGGTCTTAACTTAATTCTAAAAATGTTATCGATGAGAATGTGTCATAGTAGGTACTGATCCGAGGACGGATTTCCAGGGTACTCCTGCCTTTATCTTGATTGTTCTCCCATACGCAATTTGTAGCGCTCTTTTGCTAAGATAGTTCACAATAATATCCAATATATCCAATATCAAAAAATAAAAATCCATAATTATATTATTTATCTGGAGATTGGAAGATAGACGTGAAATCTATCAGCTGATGTCAGTTTTTGAATAATAAACAGTGCTTCATACAGCTTGCTAATCGTGTCTAATAAACATAATAGCCCATAGGCCGAAGCATATATCCTTGTCCTTTTTTGGTATCGACACAGTTGCATTTTTCAATTCGCGCGGGTACCTCAGCTTCCTAGCAGCGAATTCATAATTCTGATTTGAATAGAGACTGTGTGTGGTCTTGTGATTAAACTGGCACTTTGTTTCTAATTTAATTCATACAGTCAGGTATTCTGGATCTGGTTCTCGAATATGGAAAGAAAAATTAACCTAACTAAAACTTTTAGTTTTGGTTTTATTTCTTCTTGTTTTCGTACTTTCATACTTTCAGCATCTTTTACCATCCACAATTACAATAACAATTGATTTTAGAATACACCACAGACAAATGTTCTCTATGTATGTGCATTATGTTATAATAATTAAATGGGAATGGAGGGGGTGCTTTAGATAGGCAACTAATCTAGTAAAGTCATATAATTGTGATCAGTAATGCACAATTCTTCTAAAACTTTTGTAGCAGTTTTGCAGCCTATTGCAGAATATGATTTGCTGTTATATCTTTGACATGGACAACGTTTGCTTCTTGTAAATAATTATTGTTATTTGAATGCATCCATGTGAATCTTATTCGTATTTACTCATTGTATTTCCGCACAATAAAACTGCAAATACAATTAGTAGTACTAATGTCATTTCATTACAATACGTCACTTTTGACAGGCTGGCGGTTGCAAAACACGGAGAAAAGATTCCAACGCCAATGTTTTAAGTATTTATAAATATGGTTTAAGGATATTCGTCGACAAAAAAGCTTAAGTACACAATGAAATAAAAATCGAAATATTAGGTATTGGAAGAGTTGTGCATTACGAATCAGAACTATATGACTTTGTTAGATTGGTTGCTTGCATAGTGTACACTATGTTAAAAATTAAATGCGAATGGAGAGAGCGCTTTAGGTAGGCGATCAATCTAACCAAGTCATATAGTTGTGATCCGTAATGCACAATTCTTTTAAATACTAATATTTCAACTTTTATTTCATTGTGTACTTAAGGCCTTTCTTGCCGAATATCCTTAAACCATATGTATAAATATGTAAAACCGTGCCTTTTGTTATCGAAATTACGACGTTATAAATTATTATTATTCGTATAACTTTCCCTGTGTTTGAAACCGCTCCGGACGGGTTTTAAAAAAGTATGTATTCAGAAGTAGTGTGGGAGTAATGCTGTGAAAACTTGACGTATTGTGAAACGAAAGTGACATTATTTACTTGCAGTTTATTGTGCGGAAATACAACGAATAAATTGGGATAAGATTCACATGGATGCATTCAAATAATAATAATTATTCAGAAGAGCAAATTCGTTTAGGTATGTTAAAGATATAACAGAAAAAAATGCTCTGCAATAAGATCATTTGGATCAATGGCAGATGTTGTTTTCGGGAATGATATACTGTTAGAAGCGGCATTAAGTAATTACAAATATTTTATTATCCTCAAAATCCATAATTATAAGTCCAGCGATTTGTATATATTTTTTTTTATCTAGAGATTGGAAGGTAAACGTGAACCCTATCAGCCGATGTCAGGTTTTGAATATTTAAAATTTTAATGTGTCGCACACAAATTAAGAAACAGTTTAGATAATATGTGCTAAAGACTTTAAAAATTATGTCACAAAACGTACACTAAATAATAATATACAATCAAAAGTTATTTTGGACGGTTAAATATATCTAATAAATGTGAAACAGAGATATATTGGCTATAATTTATGTATAAAAAAGCTTTATAAATTAATATTATAAACGCAAGCAGCCAATATTACAAAAAAAAAAACAACAAACATGAGAAAGAACATTTAATATTTGGTCCATTGTTGATTTTTAATATATAAAACATTTGTAATTATTAGATATTCACTACTGCTTATTAAAGTATATCCACTCCAGAAAAACGGCCGGCGTTACCATTGGTGCAAAACGATCTTCTTCCAGAACATTTTTCTCTGCTATATTTTGACATACTTATAATAAATTTGAAATTTATGATATCAAACATTGTCCAACGATACAAGTTAAAGTTACACAGTTAAATTTTAATAATTTCAAACTAAATTTATTTGTGATAAATGTTGTCCCTTTTAAACCAACAAGCACTCAAAAGTTATACTAGTTTTTTTAAGACTAACCTCTGGGAAGATTTACTATAAACAATACAAAATGCTACAAACTTTCAACAAAGTCTGACTAAATTGGTTAGGATTGTATTTTGAATTTTTAAGATTTTCTCTTTAATAAGTGCCTCATATTCGTAAAATCGTAATTAGAACTGTTAAGGTATATGGTTATAAAAATTTAGAAAGTTATTTAAATTAGGAAATTGCTTTTACATATAGGTATAGATAAAAAGTTAATTTAGTAATGATTTCATTAACGTTTTCCAGTGAGTATACCACTTAACTTTCGTAATTATACATTCAATCCTTAAATTTCTAAATGAATTCAATTACTCATTTTAATCAGAATTCAATAATTTTTCTAATGTAGATACTCAAAAAGTGGAAGATACATTTTATATTAAGCATGACCTTTAGTTCTGTCCCGAATTATCGACTAACGGAGATTGAATCAATTCGCGTATTTTCTTTTCGGGCCGCGATGTCTTCCGCTTATTAACATTCCGTTGTCAAAATAACAAATCTGCTGGCGAATGCGGTTAAATCACGGCGACTTTTGGCAGGTAGTACATCAGTTAATCAGCGTTTTTAAAATTGCTCAAAGGTCGTCTCGTTCGAATCCTATAATGTAAATACGGTAGGGATTTTTCGTCTCTTTTTCTTCCTGTTCGTTTCCGAGCTGTCCGGGAGTTCGCCGATTTTGTTCTGCGTCGTCGCCTAGCGGACATCGGACGAATAATACACACATAAATGTTGACATTTCTCACGAAACTCGTCTTTGCGAAAAAGGAGTAGCGGTGGAGCAAAGACGGCAGCGGAGAGGGAGAGGGTGACGTGGTGGCCCGTATACGTACCAACGTGTGCGAGCTTGTGTGCGTGTACCTGCGTAAAAAAAGGACACGTCAACGGATCGATTGGTATTGAGGTTCGATCGGACTGTTGATTTTGGAAGCTGATCACGAGTACGGGGAATGCTACTTGAGGGAATGTTTCGCGGTAAAGTTATCCAAACACTAGCTGTAAAGCAAAGACATACGTTAAAACGTGTAAGTCTACACCAAAAGTATACACTCTTTGTGTATAAAGCTATATGCACAATGAGAGCATTACAGCTAGTGGAGTAAAATAAATTTGTGAAATCTAAATTGAAAAAAAAAAAAATACGATCAAAACATTTATGTACTCGGAATTATTATATTACTTAGTACTCATTAATTTTTTTATTTCATATAAAACCAGTTAAATTTTTTGTATCATTTTCGAGAAATCTTTCTTATATGCAGTGATGGATTCTTGCAAACTCGCAGGAGGGGCTTGCATTTGCAAATATACTATGTGTCGTAGCCTGTATATTAAATCTTTTTGCGGCAGATCTGTAAACGAGCTGATTGCTCTCAGAAATGGCAGTTTCTGCTCTTTCAGTACAACAGATTTAAAGACAATGTCATTGGCTGTCTCCTCCTATTCGTTGCATAGTGATTTATATTAAAAGACTCCTATTTCATGTAGATTCCCACTTACATATCCGTGTCCTGTTAGTGCGAACGTCATCGTCCAAAGCTGTATTTGGTTTACCGTGTATCTATCTGTCCTTCAAATTTGATTCGGTGAACCTGGTGTTTTTATACTCCGTTCAGCCACTGTACCACGTATCGCAGCTTTGGTAAATCTTGGATATCGAAGATGTTAGCCGCTATAATTATTACTCTCATAATATCATATCGATGTACTTTTCAACATTAGCAGAAATTCTTACATTAAAGTTATCGTCGTTTCTGAAGGTCACTGGTGGGAAAAAATAAACGTGATTTTTATAAGTTTGGAGATTTGTATATTGGTTTCAGTAAATAAATATCATATAAAATGGTGATTTATTTGAAAAAAGAAAATGTAAACAATACTTGATATTAATTTACAAACATATATGTAAAAAGCAAATTGGAAAAGTTGAAATTGAATAAATAGACAAAACCACTTCGAATTAGTTGTTCAAAAAATTAAAATAATAAATAAAACTTAAGGTGGAAGCTACTATCCAAACTAAATAAAGTTAAATTAATCACTAAGAAATTTTATTCACATTTATAAACCAATTGGCCAAGGAAAGAATGGGAATATTTCTTAAATGTTTCCTATACTAAACCTGCATAACAATAATAATAATAGTAGTTTATTTACCACAATTAAAGTTCACAATCAATATATGACAATAAAGTTAACAAAATTTAAAAAAATAAGAAATCTAAGTTTTATAATTAATATAAGACATCAAAGTTAACAAATTTAACAAAATAATAAATCGAGCTTCTTAATGCAATAATATTACAAATTCACATTGCAAACAATTTCAATTGAGACAAAATTATTTATATGGCAAAGGGATTTGAGTCCAGCGAATCTAGAAATGGAATATCCATATCTTGATGGAATATTCATTTCTCGATTAAAATAGTACATGAAAGTAAGTGATCAGCAGCTGATGTCGATTAAGTGGAATAGGTATAATGTTTATTGGGTAATTACTTTTACAATGATTTGTATCGTCTCTTGTCTAAACTAGGAATCACCTACCACTACTTTAAGTTTCTGTGTAAGGTTGTCACATTCATTACAAATATCAGCAAAGAATACAGTTACATATATTCTGATGTTATAGATCCTTTGATTCCTAATATCTCTGTAAACTAAATTTTAATTAGGTCCAGTTTATACGGTGGATAAATTCAGCAAGAAAGCTTTGGTTAAGTTAATTGCTATTAAGAAAAAGCGGAGCTGGTTGCAGCTTTACCGGGGTTGAAGAAAGGCTCCAGCTGTGGACAAAATACCGTCTGAGGCAGTTAAGCAAGTGTTTAGCTGTGCTCCCCATTTGCTGATGGCAACCCTGAATTGTCTTTTGAAGGAGCAAATCATCCCAAATCAGTAGAAACTCATCAAGGTAGTACTTATCAACAAGGGTGAAATATAGACCAATCTAGTAAACTCTACAAAACCATGATCCGTAATAAACTGCATGAGGAACTTGATGAGAGGGGCGGCTTACAGCCAAATCAGTTTGGATTCCAAAAAGGCAAGTCGATCATTATGGCCATGGAGTTCGCAAGACCTTCAGAGAGTACGATGACAGATAGTGCGTTATGGTTACCATCGACGTAAAAAATGCGTTTAATTTGGCAAACCATAGATTGACCATCGGAAAGTTGAGAGCGAAGCGTATCTCTAGATATCTTGTCAATTGTATATCAAGTTACTTGCGAGATAGAAAGATCTTGGTGAAGAGTAGTGATCTGTTGAAGACCGATATTGGTGTTCCACAGCGATCTATCTTGGGCTCTACACTGTGGAACAAGCTCTATAACTCGGTTTTGAGACTGGACCTTACGGCCGAGATCGTGGTATTAACCTTTACGGGCTATCTGACTCTAATCGTTGGTGCGGACAATGAAGTCACCCTAATGAAGAATACCAATGATTCTCTGCTACAGATTAGTGAGTGGAGAAGGGGCACAGCCTAGAACTAGCTCCGGAGTAGACCGAAGCAGTCCTGGTGAGAGGAGGTAGATCGAGAGCAAATGTCATCTTCGAACTGGAGGAAGTCAAAATTATACCCAGCAAAACAATCAGCTGCCTGGTTTATTTATTGATGAAAAGAAGTGTAAGACTGAGAATAGACTCGCTAGCCTCGCCAGGATCTTGCTCAATATTGGTTGCCCTAGCACCTGCAGGCGTGCCGTGCTGTGCACAACATTCTACTGTATCACCAGCACCAATCCATATGATTCCTCCATATAGATTAGTGCTCTCAAAACCCTCAAGCATGGGAGCCTACGCTTTATTAAAGTTATCCCGTCATATACGGGACCTTCATATTATCAACATTCTTTACTATATAGAGAAAAAACAAATTTATTCTACCTTTATAATAAACCGAACCTTGTTGTATTTATATGAGAGTTTTATTACCTTATTATTACATTTTATTGGATTTGACTTTAACGGGCTTTGGGGTTACTTTTTCCACTTATCTGCGGACTTAGTGCCATTAAACGACAGACCAAGCAAACTTGATCTCTGGCTAGTAAAGGTCACAAGAGAGACGTCAGCAACAGATCGCTGGCATAACGACGATATGTCTGTTCGACAGTTCCGGAATGTCAGAGAGGGCTGTTGAGGGGTTTTAGTCGGAGTAGCGCCCGACACTGCCTGTGCGTATTGGACCAGTGCACAGTCTCGCGCCGGCCGGGGCGGTGAAAAATACTCAAGTCGAAACGAATCCATTATATTTGTATAAAAAGGGTTCTAACTAAGAAAATAAGCTGTTATTTACATAACTTATTATATTTTACAAAATAGTTGCCTATAATTAATATTAACGACTAGTAATTTGGTCCTAACATAAACTGGCAGCGATATTTGTAGAAATACATTGAAAAGAGAGGAAAAAGCAATTCTCAATCTTAAGCAAATTGTGACTGGCAGTAGATATAATTTAAAAAAAAACTTTTCACTAAACCTCTAACAAACTTTTACCTGACAATTTAATGTATGCTGTTTTTGTTGGGGAAGCTTCCGAAGGCTGATAATGAAAGGATTTGAGTGTAATATGAGTCTATTCATCAAATCGATATTAGTAAGTTCTCAAGACATTTTTTGAATATGGTCTCATGAGACTTTTATTATTACTTTCGGCAGCCTCTTCGGAAAGTTCCCCGATAGACAGTAATGCGTACTTTATAACCTGTGAGCCATGTATTAACACTTTGTGAACGGAAGCTGGGAGGTTGTACCGCGGATGTCCATGTACCAAAAGTCGAGTGGTTTCCAAAGAAAATTTATTGAATGACTCTACATTGATATTGTACCCAGAAGATAAAGTTTGCGAAATTGTACAACAGCGATCAATTAAATCTTTGTTTAAGCTTGTGATTTCAGTTGAAACAGCTGAATTAAAAAGAAAATCTGGCAGTATTTCCGTCGTTTGATCTCCCGCTTTCACCTCGTGGTGGAACTCAATCGACACCTAAATTGATTTTGAATGTACAATTTCTTATCAGTTAATTTTTTTTTATCGTCGTCTGACCTACCACTTTTGTACATTCTGTACAAAAGGTGAAGGAAGTACTCAAAGAAACGAATCCATGAATGGAGAGGTAACAAACCGAATTCAAAATGTTTTTCATCGCTTTGTTTTTATAAACACATGTCTAGATCATTCATGTTTTTGGGTGATCTTTTGCTAAGGTCACTAAAATCCTTTTTTGGTCGTTTGCGATCTGAAGAAGACGTACTTGGTTGAGCTAAATCAATGCGTTACTTTTCACTTCCTGTTAATTGAATATACACAATTTCATTAAACCATGCTTCTTAAGGCGAATCTGGACGACCTTTTAATGAGATTCCCTGCCAGTAGATGGCGCTGTTTTTATACATACCAATCAAAATATTTTAAATTTGATAAAGAGATTGTTTTGAAAACAGTATTTAAAATTGCGGCAACGTTTTATTTTTTTAAATTTTCATTTTTTCATTTTTTTGTTTGGTTCTATTTGGCTTCCAAAAAGGAAAAAAGTGGCCAAGGGCGACGGTTCAGCGGTACTTACTAATATCAAACCATTTTTTTTTCATTTCTTTCTGATAGCAAATAGCGTCCGAAAGAGGGAAATGCGTTTCTCTATTGATCTCGTCCGCTGGGACAACCATAACTAGGACGGTAGCACAAGCGTCGAATTGAGTGCGCTACAGAAATGATACCGGTTCGAGTAATCAGATCTTTTCAAATTATTAGTTAGTCTGTCATATGAACTTGAATGTATGGAGTGTGTATGTATTTCATGTTTTTTTTTAGAAAATTCAAAATTAAAATGCAAATTAATAAGGTATTATCAGTAATTTTATTTGATGTACTACGCTACAAAGAAAGCTATTAATTCAAAAATAATGATGATATAATCAGTACTATGAATCAGTAGAATCAGTGACTTATTTTGTAAATTGAGTAACTGCTGTTTTCCGAGAACTGAATTATCTCGAGGTATGCACAAATGTGAACAGCATTTGTGGAACACGTGATTGCAGGAATACACCTCAAGCGATAGTCAGATCGAAAAGAAAGATACCTCTTGTCTTTTTGAATGAATTGTTTGCTTTCTATATTACATGTTCCCAAAATAAATTGCTAAGATTGTCTAGAGTATTCGCTATGTTTCATTGAGTGTTATTCTATACTTGTATCTATGATTTTACAATATAACTTCCTATAGAGGAGCTTGTGATAAATGAGTCGGATGCCATACACTGTCACAAACATACAAATCTCACTCAACACACACACACACACACACACACACACACAGCATCGCAGACCTGTGGTTAAGTACCTCAAAAGTTTTTTCTCTGGAACTGACTTAGCACTGCAGTTATTGTACGAAGTATATTTACCTTCTTATAAGTAGCAAACCGCATTATCTAAAAATGGATAAAAGATACTAGTCCAAAAAGGAAAAAGCATCTTCGTATATAAAAGGTTTCTTCTAAGATTTAATGTTCCATTGCACAAAATGTGAGTACCGTATCTACTTAGCTAGGCAATTTATTACTTTGTCATTGCGTATTTCAGTGCGCCAAAATCCAAAAATAATTCTAGGATGGTCAATATAAATGTAATCTAAGCAGATGTAAAAGAAATTGTAATTTATAGGTATATTTTAGCCATTCGAAAAAATTTCTGTCTGCATTTTTTATTTGCATTTTATTGATGTTTTGTTTCACAATACAATTGGCATCAAGGAAATTATTGAAGTGGTTTAGTATTTATAATTATGACTCGTTAATAAAAAGGAGATACATTATCTATTATTAACATTTACACATTTTATGAATTTCGCACTTATTTAAAACATGTAGGAAGTAGGTTCGGTTGTGTAAAATACACAAAAAGGCATTACTGAAAGCAAAATTGAATATCCTTATATTTATACCTCAAGTGATTCCATAGCATACCATATTATGTATGTTGTACGTAGACACAAACACTTGTCTGTGCGTTAGGTTACGATAGAAGTCGGCGGCCTGTCGGTATTTGATGGAAAAAAGAAAAATGAATATTTCTGTTTCGGGCGTTATTATTAGTCCAAATTCAAAAATAAAAAAAGTTTTGTCATTAAGAAATTGGTGTTGAGCCGATTTTAGAAATTGTTTTTAAAAAAAATAATAAAAAAACTTATAACATATAAAAAATTAAATACATCGAAAATAAAAAAATTAAAGCGTTGGCGCAATTTCAAACAGTATTTTAAGACAAATACAGCTTAAAATTTAAAAATTGGTGGTATCGTTTTTCCAAAAAGCGCGGAATACTTTTCCGATATATTTATCTCTTCGCACACTTGGACATCCAGATTCGCCTTAAACAATTTTGTTTTACTACCACTTCCAGTACTTAACGACACTTTAATATAAATTAAATACACGTCTAAAGACCTAATGCCGATATTTTCTGCATCTTCGAAGTTTTTTTAACATGACTGAAAGAACATATTCGTTTTCTTTCATTTCTCCTTACACGAAAGCCCAAATTTCGAAAAAATCTGTGCTACTGAAGGCGCACTTCAACAAGTTATAAGAAAAATTGTTAATGATAAATCAACTTTGTGAAAATCTCGTAGAAATGCTACGAGAAAGGGATACCAGTACTGAAACCTCACACACAAGCACACTTGGCGAGAAGAATTCATGAATTTTATGTAATATTATACTTAGATCATTATTTTAAACCTAGTGCGAACGCGTGAACCTAAGTGGTTAAAACTGTGGGCACATGTGAAATTGAAGCTTGAAAAAAAATTCCCAAAACTATGATTAAATTTTGTAGCACTACAATATATGCCTAACATCGTATTTCCATGGCAAAAACACACCAAATGCAGTAAACAATGCCGATGCACTCACTTTGAAGGATAAAATACCAGTGACGAATAATAGTAGGGGTGATTTATTGTTTGTTTTCAGATAGATTGTTTATTCTACTAAGCGATCAGGTAGTTAGAATTGGGATTTAGGATATTGTGTTTTTCGATTTATGACCTATGGCGGGACCAGAGTACAGTGCTAGATGCCATGCGGTTTCGAGGGAACGAATAATATGATGGAACGATGCTAGTTGATAACGCAAACAACGCAGTAATCAGAACTACACAAATTTAAGTTTCGTAATTTTTTGTTTAGAAGTTTGAAATGTTGGAGTTTATCCTTCGCTTGAAAATACAAAAGATGCCGCGAAGTTATCGCAGGCAATTAATCTTATTTTGACCGAGTCACAATCCGAAATGCAATCCCTCCCTTGAAAATGCAAAAATTATCCGTTTTATAAAAGAAAATATATGTGCATTAAAAACTATATGCATTACCTTAACTCATCTTTTATTCGTAGGATTTCTATAACGAACACACGTGAATGCGCTACCACGAAATTCCTCGATATAAATGCTGATTGGTATATTTCAGGATATCTTTTGAAGGTTTCCGCTGGGGAGAACTTTCGCGGTATCCGACTTTAATCTCTCACATAAATTTCGAAATCCATTTATTCCGATATCCGTTCATCAAACAGCACGGTGCCCCAATCAGTCAGCACTCGGTTTAGATACAGAAACAGGTCTGACACATCGTCAATGGTCAATCAGGAAGGACGGCAACCCTCCCAGGAGCATGTCTCACGGTGTGTCAACACACCGGCGTAAACCAGCCGCCCCATATGAGGCATTGCAGGTGTGATTCGCGAGAGAGAACCTTGTTCCGCGTACGCTTCGCATTCCAAAACCAGAAAGCAGTAGTACTAGTGGTAGTAGCAGCCGGCCGTAGTATAGTAGCGTAATAGTAGAGGAAGACAACATCCAACAAGACGAAGTAGGAAGGAGTATATTTTTAAACACAGATGGATGGATAGCCTGCAATAAAATAGTATATTATCGTAAAACCTGAGCTCTGTCTGTTGATGCGATGGTTTGCCGTCGATAAATAGAATTAAAACCCATTTAGCAAACGTATCTACAAGGCACGGAACTGCAAGTAAAGGCTGCGGACATTTTAACATTTTACGCTGATTTATTTTTGCAGTGTCCGGCAGGTACTTGCATTTTTTTCCTTCTATCTTTCATGTGAATTGTTTCTGCTAACTTTGTAAGTAAGTGAGAAGCTCTACGGTGATTCGATCACAATGCGAAATGTGTATTTTTAAAAACTAGTTTATAGATTTAAATGATTGCAGCTTGCGTATTTTCATATTGTCTAAATAAACTATATCTGAGTATTACTGACTCTAAGATATCAAGCATTTCTATTTTAATCTGAATATAAAAAGAGATGAAGAATGTCACTCTTTTATAGAAGCAAGGCTAATGATGAAATTATTCTATATCTGAAAAAATGCCACCACTTTTTTTCTATATTACTATATCTGTCTAATTGGACATAATACTGTGTGAAACCAATAAAGGAAACATTGTTTAAAAAGACAAAACAGACCAGCAAAAGCATATGGAATAAATACCAGTAGTTGTTAGTAATTTATGAGATTTCGTGGCTGTTGATCTTGTTCTGCTCAGATTTTTCCTTTGTCGTTTCAGCCTTATTACGAACACGTTTAATGCTCTATCTTTCCAGGCATCTGAATCACATAGAGAGCCGATCGTCTGGAATCTAGTTTTTAAACGTTTTGAAGTCCAGATAAATGCGTTCGTTAGAGACCAAATGTGGATTTATGTAATACTGCGATTTCTATGGAAGTTTATTAAAAAATAAATTTATTGGATGATGGCGGCGAACTGTTAAGGAAGTCGGTAGCCTAGCTGCGGACAATTAAGCGTATTTAACGTTGAGAGGAGATTAAGAACAATGGTCGATTTTAATATAGGAGAAACGAGATATTGCAGATGCAGCATGTAGATGGCGCAAATTGTTGTATACACGAAATTTATGTTAGGAGAGGTTTTGTCGAGCAAATAAGTCGCACTGTTATTTATTGCCTATTGTTTCGCTAATTTTCTGCTTTTGTGTCAGTCTTTATGTTGTCGATGTAAATCAACCTATTTATACTTGAAGAAGATAATATAAATGCCGTATTATTTATTTTTTTCTTTCTGTTCCGTGTAACTACACACAATAAAATGAGCTGCTTTTGAAATCAGATATTGAATATGGTGTGTAACTACATCCTATGTGTATAAATAATAAAAAATTCAGAATTGCAGCAATATTGCTCAAAACTAACGAATCAATACTAAACTGGATTTACAATAAGGATTTAGCGTTTGAAAAGGTAGGACTATATTTTAACATTTGCCATTGGTTAATACTTAAGGGAAAATTACCTACAACGAAAAAAGTTCTCTTTATATACGAAATTTATGTTGTATAAAATTAAATGTTACTGATGACTACAATTATTGTAATGTTCGCTGTCAAATCTCTTCATTGCTTTCAGTTATCTATTTTGTTGTTCCAGGTGTTTCTCGTTATATTAGAACTTTTTAAACATACTGTATTAAAAACAGTTCTTGCTGGAATTCAATGAATACCATATTCACACAGAAGAGGTATTTTTTTTTTTGATTTTGATAACACAATTATATTTATTAACTATCATCGCAAAGATTATTGTACATGCTATACGACTAAACAGGAAGCTGTTGAGCTGCGAGGTGACCATTTTGGGGGTCCATTAAAATCAAAATCTTCAAGTATACAATACAAACAGGTTTAAGTTAAATCGGCAAATGTCAAACTAATCTGCTATTGCTTGGCGAAATAACTACTTGAGGTATTGCACGCTGAAAGAAATATCCTTTTCATTTAAAACGAATTGCATTAAACCAAATGTTTTTGCGTTTTCTATATGGCCAACATGATTTGGTGTTTCTTTGAAAAGGAATATAATTTTAAATTCACGCATATCGTCGGAAATAATATATTTTTCGTTGAAACAGTTTATTCTTTTAAATGAAAGATATTGATAGTTGATTCAAGTCCTCTGTATTTTGAACTTGAAAACTATACAGATTGGCAGAAAACCGTAAGCACTGATTCTAGAGGTTTTTCCTTTTCTTATAACATTTATTCATTTTAGACTTAAGCGTAAACCCATCAAAATGCCGTGATCATTTTCAATCGAAATGAAAATGAATTATCTCCAAAAAGCCATGCATTAAGGAGGGATTTGCCGTTAGAATGATGTAAATCCTAGTAGTATTAGGGGAGTTGGTCGCAGTAACCACCCCTAACAGTTTAGTGTGCCGGTAAAGAAATCGTCCTTTCACAATGGCGATGACTCCTATCAAATGTTGTTCTAATAAATATACCAGATTAGTATGTTACGATGGTAGTTTCCGGCCTATTTTGTGCGAAACATTATCTGTTATTGGAATGAAATAGGAGAGGCGCCATCTACGCGCCAATTTCTCTACTACACATAAGTATATCTGCTCATCTGTTGTACTATATGGGGAGAAAACTGCTATACGAAAATAAAATGCGGCATTTAAAGTAATAATATTATTACTTTATATTTTATTAATATCTAGTAATATTGTATGTTCTACAAAACAAAATAAAAAAAACCAAGACCAACCATGGATATAGCATGTATAGTTATTTCAAAATAGAGTGAAGGATGCAATTTTACATTACGATATATTATTCAAAGTAAAAGCAAAAATACTGTAAAATGCATAACGGCAAGGTGTTTTGAAAAGTTATTGCGTAGTAATTCACAAAAATTTTTAGCATTCTATTTTTTTAAGTAAATAACTTTAAAAAATATATTTTTACATGATCGCCTTTGGTAATTTTGCTAAATTACGTATTTGTGAAATCTGATATATAAAGAATTACACGACAGGTGATGCATCTTGACATAGATTATAAATTCTCTACCATTTCTTAGAATGTAAGTGTACCAAGCCTTTACAACTCGTTGTTTGGCGCTCTTTCTGTTGCGTACTGTAAATAACAGGTCAGGCTAAAACTTAGCCGCGTACGAAATAACGCAATCTCACGACGATCGGTAATTAGGGGTCATCGGCGTATATAAATTAAGTAAATGAATTGGCCATTTTACATATTTTATGTGACTGATTTATGGATCTTAATGTCAGTAGCTTAAATATAGGGTCTGAATTGTTAATCGCCATCCAGCATTGAACGTTATAAGTGAGAAAAATCCGGTATTTCGCAACAGAATTAAATCGAAATACAAGAATTTATGGCATACTTTTATAAAGAGATTACGACAATAAGCGATAATGGGGATCGCCAGAAGATCGTGATGAATTTTTGTGTTGACTATCATAATTTGTTTAGTTATTATTGCAGTTTTTTAGGTACGTATGATTTTCTTTGCAATTTAATTTATACCTTTAAGGACTAAAATAAATGCAAGTTGAAATTCTCGTAATTGTAAATCAAAGTAGCAGGAAATCTTAATGCTTAGGCATATTCCAATTTGCGATAATTTGACGAAAGAAGTGTAGAGGATAGATACAACATACAAAAAGAAGGAAAAGTAGTTTTCGAAAGATAAAGTTTTGATTGAGATGTTGGAGTCGTAGACTTAGAGCAGGCAGACTTAAGGTCTTATACCTTTTCATCTTTGATAAATGCGGCACTATCAAGCAGCGGGGTGCATGTGAAAGAAGATTGCTGTAGAAAGAGATTAGATTATCGTCAGCTGAATGTGAAAATGAGAAAAGTAATGCTTAAATTTATTCACTTCAGTTATGGTTAGCTCTTTCAAGGAAACCACCTGGATGTTGACACAAGTGAGTGGGGGTGGTCGAAGCTGGAGAACATCACCTCCTGAATGCAGAGATTCGGATCTTATAAAAAGTTGAATGGGATTTGGCGTTTTATTATATATAGGAATACATCAAATTATAAACTATTTTCAGATTCGTATATTCTTTTCTATAAAGACTGAAAGGAGAAGTAGGAATTCTTCTTTACAAGCTGCATTCAACACGAGAATAGAAACGTTCCCGTACTCTTGCTTGAAATTGAACAAATTATGGATGTCTACAGATAATAAAACTAGCAAATGATCAAATTACAAACATGAACTATGGATCATTTTCTTTTTCATTTAGAAATCACGCAAACGTTCTCTCGATTCCGACAGCCGTGGCGTCTTCAGGTAAATATTCTCTTCCGCACATCATGAAAGTTGAAGCGGATAGGATAGAAGTAACGATCTAAAAGCAAACAAAACAACAGCAGTACCAATACTTAACAATAACTTAATCCTAATTATTCTAATCAATAGTAATTAAATTAAGGATTTATATCTTAAATACTTATTTATATACCCCAACGAAGTGAAAATCATAAATTAACACTATTTCAGATCACCAAAGACTATACAACTTTCATTCGTAAATACCTTCTGCCCTACTAACTATCTGAATATCATGCCGTAACCTATCTAGTTCCTTAGCAGCATTACTAAAAAATTCCCACCATTCGATCGACTCATTATCTCTGATATATATTTCGCGTCGCGACCAATTTAACCCCTTAGCTAATGTCCTAACTTGCGTACGCGACCGCCACACATCAATGAGTGGACATTTAAATAAAACATGTCCCGCTGTATCTACCCCACCGCATTCACAATGCGAATCATTAACCCTCCCAATTGTACACCCACCGCCTTAGATTATGTCATAGGTTTTTAGTTCAGGCCTAGTGTAGACTATATTGATATATCTGCTTTAAAAACGTGCCAGCCTTCGTCATTTTCAAGATACATTCATTGTATATATTAACCAGAACTTCTACATGCTTTTATTTGTTTGTTTATTGGCAATTCCACACACCCTAGATAACACAGATGCATATGGCGTTTGGCCGAACACGGTTTTTAAGTGGTGCAAGAGGTAACGTAATATGAGAAGTTTTACGGTCTCAGTGTTAGTAAGAAAGGGATGGTGCTAGGCGGTAGGCCTCTATATCACTCAGATCAATTGTAGTGGTTGGTTTACATTTATAGAACGAAATGAGTTTAAAATTCTAATTCGATTTATATGTTTTAGTTTTATTGCTTTTGGAGACAGCTGTGACATTATAATAATAAAGAATGCACTCATCACAGTGTTTATGTGATTCGAAAAATTAAGAAAAGGAATACACTAATGTTGAATCACAGTGTTTTAATACTTATCCAATGAATTATTAATTTTAAAATAATAAGAAGTATATAGCCAATGGGAAAATAACATCATCAACATTTATCAATAAATACTTTATTTACAATTTTATTTATTTATTTAGACCAACAGGCTAAACCTACAAGAGTCACGTGTATATATTATTGTGATTTCCCCGGGTATATGCTTTAACAAGCAAAAGGTAAATAAATAAATAAATAGCTTTTAAATTAGATCTGCCTTTTCTTTGCAGATACCTTCCTACAATGATAAACACAATGCAAACTCAATCCACTAGATGGCTATGAAATCCCGTATATGTCCAAGATGTCTAAGATTTACCACTCCAGAACATACTGCTGTGGTTTGGCACCCCGGGTTTCGGAAATTTAAATGTGTATTTTTATTTATTCCAAATCAGCCTTGTCAAAACAATGTTAGAGTTTCCACTATTCTTATTGTTGTAAATTTTGTTAAGAATTTTGATTTAATTGTTAGAATCATTTTATTTGGACAGTTCTGTATTTTGAGTTTCAATTATTTGTACATTTTGCGTACTCCTGTATTGTATAGTTTATTTGCTAGTTTTTCCTTAGCGTTGCGCTGTGCGTTGAACGCACGAGTTTGTAAATTTCACATATATGAGAATGTTACCCGAGAGGCCGGGGGAGTTATCAGATAGACGAGCCCGCGTATTGTTGTTAGTTTTTGGTTACCGTTAATGGTAATCCTTTTCAGTTAAGATGTAGTTCGTTGTGTGATTTTTAAAATCGTCTATCTTGTAATTCTTTAGTTAATTAGCATTATATACGTGTGCACATACATGTAAGGCTTTTTAATTATATTCGTTTTAGAAGTAAGCGCGTTTAGAGTTTAAATTTTCCGTTTTTTTTTGTAGTCATATTTAATTTAATTTTATCACCTCGGGGTAGGTGAAGTGAAGCTGAGAGCTTGTTTGTATTTCATTGTAATTTTGCTTGTTTCTTTACGTCATTTGAATTAAATTTTTAGTTTGCTTTGAATTTTTGAAACCACGTGGATTTTTTTTTTTTGTGGTATTGAAAGTCCTTCTAGAACGAATTCACCATTTTGTTTGCTAAAGGATTTGCATTGTCCTTTTTAATTTGTAGAATCTTATGCAGGTTTTTTTATGCCAGAATCTTATATCATGGTTTTAATTTCCCTGTAAATTGTATCAAATGTTTTTTTCTTTTTTTTTTAAATAAATTTAATGATTGTAAAATATCATTTTAAAATCACAGTTCTTTTATTTTTGAATCTGCCATTTCAATTTTTGGGATTTTAATGAAAGTCATTTTTGCAACCGCCCACTATTACTTTTTAAAAAAGTTCTCTGAGATTTAAGAATCTCTGGCCCCTTTTAAATTCATTTGTGCGAGCTAGCTAAATTAATTTGTCATTTTTAATTTCTCTTTACTTATATGCTTGTGACCATCAGTTCACAGCAATATTATGGCCCCCCACGTTGGGCGCCAAAAATATATCATGACCATCAGTTCACGCAATAATACTAAAATCCCCACCCTTGCTAACCAATGAGGAGACTACCTTTATTATATTACAGTTACGAACCCGCTGCGCTGACGGCTGTACGCCTCGGCTCTCCTGAATCACCAACTTGTTTATTACTATGCCCTTACTTTGTTAAATACTGAATTTATAATTTAACTCTTAATAATTCAATGTATCAAATGAACTTCCGTTAATAAAACAGTGTAATCATTAATAAGTTATATAATTTATTGTTAAGTTTATATCAAAGACATATAAATAGCATGAGAACTCTTACTCCCAAGGTGAGTACAGTTATTGAAATATTCAAACAAGTATTATCAATTATCAGTATAATTAAGACTCTTTATTCAAATATGAACTTTTAAAATCTCCCGCGCTATCATAAGAGAATTGAATACCACCAACCACGTGTGCCAACCTATGACAGTTTTAAATTCTAAATCACATACGATGTGATGATAACCTCAAAACACTATAGACGTTATAATTTCATTTATACAAAAATTTAAACAATGTTTTGACCAAATACCTCGTCTACCGGTTTACACGGACATCAGAATAACCTCCAAATGTGATTTCCTTGTAGTACAATCCGATTCGCTCGTAAACAGCTAAAAGGGCCAGACCAGAAGAATAACATCGGTAGCAGAAAAATTCAGGAAACAGACCTCCTTCGTTACATTCCAGATGTAACACATGCACACTCCCACGGAGAAGAAACACCCAGGTGTAGTAGATACAGCAAAATTTCTTACAATGTCGAACAATCCTCACGTTTCTTCTGTATATTTCCAGAATAGAGTAATTACAAGAATTTGAATAGAAGACCCCCTTCAATACCAGACGTAAGACAGGAAAAACACTTAACTCATTACACTGATAAAAAATAAAAAATATCTATCCACCAGCTTTTTTATCAACAACCTCGTCACCAAGGATTTTCATCATTTTCTCACAACGAATTACATTAAGTCACTCCCATCAATAAAATAGATACCACGGCTACCAGACTATCAGACGATAAATATATTCAACTCCATGACTACTAGTGTGATTAATCCAAATTATACTGGACTTACAAACCAGGTGTGTACATAAAATAGTAACTGCATTTCAATATGGTTGGTAGCTTCCTCTTATGAACAGATATATAATATATATATATATATATATATATATATATATATTTACATCTCTCTATCTTTAGAGCGTCGTACAAAAACCTGTTTAGAGCGCCCACTTGCTGGATTTCATGTAATTGACACTTTTTGCGTTATATTATTGCATATCTGTAACAAAGCTGTTAATAATAGAAAAACGACAAATATTAATCATTAAAATTTACAAATAGATACTCCACTGACAGTGAAGCGTCCTTACATTAAGTCGTATATGAAGCGCCCGTATTTTTTCCTACCAATTTTCATTCTTTAACACTTCAAGCGCCCAAATGTATACTTGGATCCATCTAACCATCATTGGAGCGTCTGGCAGTGTTGCAATTTTGAAACTTAGAATTAGCCCATATGTCATGTTAATATCATACGCCGTGTCTGTATTTTTATATAGCGTGATGTTATACATTATTAATATAATTTTATTAAAAAATATATACCACAAAGATAAGCATGCTTTAATATGCATGTAATAAGTAACTAGTAAATAGCTCTTGACAAAACAGGCATTATTTATACTGAGTGAGTTTTTTATCTTGAGACAACGGAATATCTGTAAAACACTGCATCAAATCAAAAAAAGATGAATAAGATTTGTTATAATGTAGGGAGCTCACTGAATCGTGCCGACTCGATCCCCTCGTAGAATCCGAATCTGCAATACAAAATGTGGTTCCCATTTCAGATTTCAAAGCTGCAGTGAGCCCCTACATTAACAAATCTTATTAAGATCTTTTTTGATTTGATGCAGTGTTTTAGAGATTATCCGTTGTCTCAAGATAAAAAAACTCATCCTATATATTCTGACCGGGATTTATAGGTCAAATTTATAAACACGTTTATATGTTCACCTGAAATTTATTTTCTTACGACGATCATTTCGTTGTCTAACACTTTTTTCAAGCAATGCTGTCTTAATTTTTCTGGTAAACATTGAGATAATATTACCTAATATAATACAAAGAACTAATTGTTTTTATTTTAAATTCAATACTCCACTACTAATTTCTAGTGGCGGGCACTATCGATAGCGACTATCAATAACTATCGATGGTTGACTATCGATAGTCTTGACTATCTATAGTTGACTGTCGATGACTATCGATAACTATCGGTAGTTGATTATCGATAGTTGGCTATCGATAACTATCGATAGTTGACTATCGATAACTATCGGTAGTTGACTATCTATAACTATCGATAGTTGACTATCAATAACTATCGATAGTTGACTATCGATAACTATCGATAGTTGACTATCGATAACTATCGATAGTTGACTATCGGTAGTTGACTATCGATAGTTGGCTATCGATAACTATCGATAACTGACTATCGATAACTATTGATAGTTTTTACTATCGATAACTATCGATAGTGTTGACTATCGATAGCTATCGATAGTTGACTATCGATAACTGTCGATAGTTGACTATCGAGAACTATCGATAGTTGGCCTTCGATAACTATCGATAGTTGACTATTGATAAGTATCGATAGTTTTGACTATCAATAACTATCGATAGTTGACTATCGATAACTATCCATAGTTTTGACTATCGATAACTATCGATAGTTTTGACTATCGATAACTATCGATAGTTGACTATCTATAACTATCGATAGTTGACTATCGATAACTATCGATAACTATCGATAGTTGACTATCGATAACTATCGATAGTTTTGATTATCGATAACTATCGATAGTTGACTATCGATAACTATCGACAATTGACTATCGATAACTATCGGTAGTTGACTGTCTATAACTATCGATAGTTGACTATCGATAACTATCGATAGTTGACTATCGATAACTGTCGATAGTTGACTATCGAGAACTATCGATAGTTGGCTTTCGATAACTATCGATAGTTGACTATTGATAAGTATCGATAGTTTTGACTATCAATAACTATCGATAGTTGACTATCGATAACTATCGATAGTTGACTATCGATAACTATCGATAGTTGACTATCGATAACTATCGATAGTTTTGATTATCGATAACTATCGATAGTTGACTATCGATAACTATCGACAATTGACTATCGATAACTATCGGTAGTTGACTGTCTATAACTATCGATAGTTGACTATCGATAACTATCGATAGTTGACTATCGATAACTGTCGATAGTTGACTATCGAGAACTATCGATAGTTGGCTTTCGATAACTATCGATAGTTGACTATTGACAAGTATCGATAGTTTTGACTATCAATAACTATCGATAGTTGACTATTGATAACTATCGATAGTTTTGACTATCGATAGTTGACTATCCATACCTATCAATAGTTGAACGTCGTCGTGCCCACCACGAATATATTTATATTTAGTTTACAACGCAGAAGGATGCCCAAATTCAATAGAAACACTACAAGCATCATCCGTCTTAATGCGTTATTTTTTTTTTATAAATAATGTGTGAATAAAGAGCTAATTATACACATTTGGATTATCAATCATCAACTATTCACTGAATGGAACTAATCCTTTCTTTTAATTTTAAATTCAATTCTTCCACTACTAATTTCTAGTGGTGGGCACCATCGATAACTTTCGATAGTGTTGACTATCGATAACTATCGATAGTGACTATCGATACCTATCCGATAGTTGAACGTCGTTGTGCCCACCACGAATATATTTATATTTAGTTTACAACGCAGAAGGATGCCCAAATTCAATAGAAACACTACAAGCATCGTCCGTCTTAATGCGTTATTTTTTTTTTATAAATAATGTGTGAATAAAGAGCTAATTAAACACGTTTGGATTATCAGTCATCAACTATTCCCTGAATGGAACTAATTCTTCTTTTGCAATATCTATAGTATAGCTGGTATTGATGAAACTATGAAACGAAATATATAAATAATCATTAGCATGCAATAAAAATACACAATAATAAATAGGAAGAAACAAAATACAATGTAGTTCTGAGGATATGTTATTTCTCTACTGATATAACATGTCCTCAGACTGTGGGCATTATCGATAATTATCGATAATCAACTATCCATAGTTATCAATACTTACTGTCGGTAGTTATCGATAGTCAACTATCGGTAGTTATCGAAAGTCAACTATCGATAGTTATCGATAGTCAACTATCTATAATACTTTAGATTTGACTATCGATAATTATCGATAGCCAACTATCGATAATTAACTATCGATAGTACTATCGATAATTAACTATCGATAGTACTATCGATAGTTGAAAATACCGATAGTGCCCACCACTACTATTTTCTATTATTTTTCTCATAACTGTGACTACATATATTTCTATATTCCATACGGAACGTTTTCAAATTAAATTAATATAACACTGATTGTTAAAAAAAAATTAATTTGACAATGTTTCGTGTGGAATATAAAAATATATGTAGTCATAGTTATGAGAAAGAAAAAATAATAATAGAAATTAGTAGTGTAAGTTGAATTTAAAATTTAAAAAATGGTTTTTACATTTATATTAGGTAATTATTATTTCAATGTTTATATAAAAATTTAAATTGCTTTACTTGAAACAGTTGTCATGTTAAACAACGAAACGATCGTCGCAAAAAATAAATTTCAGATGAACATATAAACGTATTACCTAATTCCTTAGAATTCGTTAAAATCCCAATTAAAATATAAGGAATAAACACAAGATTAATGAAGATCTACGAAACAATATTAGTTTTAATAACATTTTAACGTTTTTTTGATATATTGGTTTTGCACGAAAACTTTAATCTTTTTTTTTAAAAAAGCGCCGTAGATGGGGAGGGGTGAATTATTTTTAAAGTGATGAAATAATTTTTTTATATAACATCGAAAGGGACAGCCTTTAAATGATTAAATTAATATCTTTCGAACACCGAGTTGGTGAAGGGTATGAAATTTTTTTGAGTGATTATTTAATTGCTGTCACAACTGGATTAATTATTTTTAAAATGGTGAAATTATTTTTTTTTTGCATCACCGGGAGGGAGATAGGATTAGACATGTTTTAAATGATTAAATTAGTGTTTTCCAACAACCGAGGTGGGGAAGCGTATGGAATTTTTTGGGTGATTAAATTAATTGTTTTCACAACACCAATCAGAGAGGTAGAATTAAAAATATTTCAAATTATTCATTTTTCTTTAAAAAGCTCCCGTGGGTGTGGAGGGTGTGAATTATATTTAAAATAAAATCCTCCCTCCCTCCCTGCGTTGCAAAAAAAATAATTTCACTATTTTAAATATAATTAATACACTCTCCCCTCCCCCTCCACGGTGTTCCAAAAAAAACGCATTTCTTCATTTAAACCACTTTTAAACCTTCCTCGCTCATCAGTATTGTCAAAGCAATTAATTTAATCACTTAAAAAAACTTCATCCCCTTCACCATCACGATGTTTAAAAAATCCTATTAATTTAATTATTTAAAGCATGTCTTTCCCGTATTCTGAAAAAAAAACAATAATTTCATTACTTTAAAAATAATTCATCCCCTCCCCGCCCACGTGGCTTTTTTTAAAGAGAAATTCAGCATTTAAAACATTTTTAATCCTCCCTCCCTCATTGGTGTTGTGAAAACAATTAACTTAATCCCTAAAATAATCTCATCTCCGTCCCCACCTCGGTGTTGAAAAAAACCTTAATTTAATAATTTAAAACATTTTTCAACCTTCATCCCTCACCAGTGTTGTGAAAACAATTAACTTGCTAATTAATTCAAAAAATATTAATGTAATCATTTAAAGCATGTCCCTTCCGTGTTCTGAAAAAACCAATAGTTTCATCGCTTGAAAAATAATTCATCCCCTCCCCACCCACGGGGCTTTTTTTTAAGAGAAATTCATCATTTAAAGCATTTTTAATCCTCCCTCCCTCACCGGTGTTGTGAAAACAATTAACTTAATCACTAAAAAAATGTCATCTCCCTCCCCGCCTCGGTGTTCAGAAACATTAATTTAACCATTTAAAACATGTTTAATACTCCCTCTCTCCCGACGTTGTAAAAAATATTTCATCATAAAAAGTTCTCCTTCCCTACCCTGTGTGAAAATCGTCCTCTTGTGAAAAGAGATACAAAGTATCTTATTTTGCATAAATATTATTAAATAGAATATAACCTTTATGATTTATTTATAATGCTAACCAACATAAAAATTTAACTAAAACGTGTTAAAAATTGACTTGCACCAGTAAGTTTCCGATATACAAATTTGTAATCAGGCTTATTAGAATTACAAATTACGGATTTGCAATTGTAGATTACTAAACATAAAGCGGATTACTGATTACAAGTAATCAGAATTACAAAAGAAGTTAATTACGCTCAACACTGATTACAGATACTCAAGAAAAAAATCTTAACTATATCAAATATAGTATTATTTTCTGTTTTACATATTGCTTCGTAAAATATTACAAAATAATGACCTCAAATTTACTATACAGTCACTACAACGGATTCATTTTACGAAATTCAAATAAATATAGAATTTCAAACCTCACCGTTGCCAAATCGAATGGACGCTTGATAATCGAGAAAATGAACAAACCAATCGTATAATACATATACGTCTTGATTTTCGCAGCGCCACCATGGAACCACTATGTGAACTAATGATATACGGTGGCCGTATTACTTTCGACCATTTGGTGGGCAAAAAAGCGTCCACCAAAATTTTAAAATAACGGTCATTTCGTTACTATGAGATGGCAGACAAATTTTTACGTGGAACATGCATAAAGCGTCCGTATACGGACGCTCTATGTAGGTGGACGCTCTAATCAATGTAAAATGTTAATGTACGGACGCTCCAACGATAGTAGGATGTAAATATATATATATATATATATATATATATATATATATACATAAACAGCATATTAACAATTGGTATGGAAAAAAGAAAAACAAATATTCTGTGATCCAAAACTAAAAAGTAAAAACTAGGAACTACAAAGTAACACTAAACACAAAAAGACTGTAACTATTCAAACGATAGAGTTTTAATAATCTAATTAAACTCTGTAATATTCATATTGAAAACATCCGAATGTTGACAAAACCCATTCAACTCTCTAACAACTAAGTTTAATGGTAGAAGTATGTGATATGGTTGCGTATCTGTCTGTAACCTTTTCAAGTTGAAAACAGTTATCAAAGAACTTGGGACCCGTAAATTATTGTATTGCTACGTAAGAACATAAATAATTTGAATTGGGGAAACATAAGAAATTTTATTATTTAGTTAAATTCCTTTCTTGCTGTTCATAAATGCGTAACGTTCTGTGATGTCTAAATAAACGAATGATTTTCTGCTGAAAAAAAAACTACCTTTGTTGAGTTTTACATTGAGAGTGAATATAATGTAATAAATCAAAGCAACCTATTGGTATAAGTTAAGAGTTTCAAAAGTAAGTAGTACCTAAGTAGAAAAAGTTAAATAAATTATTTTTTTTGTAGTGTACTGATTTTCAATTTTCGGTAAACGCGTGATATACAGACATGCTTAGGTGAAAAGTAAACAAACATGCACCCATTTATCCTAACGAGCAACCATAAATTGTGTTTCCACGGTGCCTTCCTTATGTTAGACGAGCATATTTGGAGTATTTGAATGCGTTGGACCCCTTAAAGGAGATATACTACTCTGGGTGATTCTGGTATATGCATATCGCCCTATGACATTTCTAAAAATTTCGGCTGTACATATTTCCCTCATTTCCCTGAAACGTGTAATACTATCTATAAATTTCCTAGACCATCTGCCATTTAAAGAAATATCCCACCTACTCTGCCAATCATTATCAAGTTTATCTCTAAACGCTTTTTTAACTACGCTAGCCGAAATTAACCCATACCTAACTATCCCATTATCTCCTCTAGACACCGCATCTTTAGCTAATTGATCCGTCCTCTCATACTCCTCCTTCTCGCAACACATCCCAAGTACCTAATAACAAATCAGTCGGATTTTAAATTCCCTAACGCTTCTAATACCGATAAGCTATATGTTATAATTCGGGCGTTCCGTATAAATTGTTCGAAGGTGTTCGAATGGTAAGCTTGGTCAGCATATTGTTATCAGGTGACAGTACTTTACGTACAATTTTATGTATTCAGCGTACAAGGGGTAAGGGAAGAACTCGATATATAAGAGATGAAAGGTGAAGAAAATCAGTCCAGTCATTCCGTTTTCTTACAAACAACTAGCAAACAGAAAAATGTTTAAACTAGAGCGAGTGGGTTGATTTAAACAAAACGTTAGATTAACAATCTAACCGTTAATAAAAAATATAAAATCACTGGTTTGCAAAAAATAAATACGCGATACGTACCAGCTGTGAAAGTTGAAGTTGAGTTGAACAAGAAAATGGAGTCGTTTCTTCCAAAACGTTCTGCAACATTAGGGAAGCAGGGTATAGCGGAGATCCTGAAGGAATAAAGTTATATAAAAATCACAAGCAGTTTATTGGCAATATTTAAAACATGTTCGAATACGAAATACCTTGATCACTGGCAAAATTTAGCAATTGGAATGAAGCAGAACGCGCACTAGATCGACTCGACTCGGTCGGTGCGGAAAAAAGCAATCGGCAGTTTTTGCTGCAAGTGAAGTTAAATGAAGGGCCGCGCATTGGTCCAGTCCTTCATTTAACTTCGCCTGTGGCAAAAACTTTTCAACTTGTCAACTGGCTTTTCCGAGCCGATCGAGTCGAGTCAACCCAGTACAGTTTTGCTTAAGTGCAACAGTTGTACTGTCCGCCTCAAATCAGATAACATTATTTTTACATATTAGGTATGCATGCTTCAACACACAGCAAATTATGCAGTAGGTGCCGGTGGGAGAAGGCGAGGGAGGAATGAAGAATCTCTTCAGTGCAAAAAGTGTCAACAGAAGAAAAAATCATTCTGTAACTATTAGCAACAGTGTTGAAAGTATTTAATTAATTGCGAATCATCATCATCGTCCTAATGCAAAAATATGGCTAATAGCCTACTAAAGCTTTTTATCTATATGTAATTACATAGCGACACTTTGCGCGCGGCCTTGCAAAAGGAGTAAATTTATATGTCTCTCCATTACTCTTTTGGTGAATCTGTTGGCAGGGCATCGCACTTTTTTTTATGTAAAATATACACATTTACATTAATATCGTTTAGTTTTTCGAATTTTGTAATGTCTGACCGTTGGATACGAAATGTAGTGTCACCTAAATTAAACACTTCCCTGTACGGTGAGGATAGCTGGTAATGCGAATTTAATATCGTCTGTGAACTTACTTGAAATTCTTCCAGTTCTGGTAAAATAATATCCTTAATTTATTCGCTGTTTCGCGCATCTAAATCGGTATCTGGCCTAATAAATTTTATTCGTATCGTATTTTATTTTCAACATGCCTTACGAATATACTTCTAGCATCGTTCAAAAATAGTGTTGGGTCAATATGGCGTAAATTCGTGATGCAACCAGTAGGTACACGATCGAGCGAGTATCGTGCCAGCAAATATGAACTTTGTTAAGTGCGCTTGTAGCAATTTGATGCTGCATCATTGTGCACTATACCAGAGATGCATAAGCGGCTAGTACATTATATTTGGTCTCAAGCTTAAGTGTTGTTCCGACCCAGGTTTTAATTTCCCGAAACTGTCGATTCAAATTGAACTTAGAGTCAAAAATTACGTAAATAATTATCAAAAGACGCTCCTCTAGTTGACAGTACAGAGCTTATCGGAAACACATATACGATTATATTACTCGTCCTGTCAAGTTAAGCTGAACGATAGGCGATCAAGGTTGTTTTTGCGTTCTTGACAAGTAAGGCTGCTAAACATGATAATGAAAAATAAGTTATTATCGTATTACCAGTCAACCAAAAACTGTAAATTAGTTTTTATTACATGATGCTACCAAAACACTTAAGCCAAAGTCAAACTGTTATACAGTTTTTATTGCAAGGAATCTGAATTACACAAGGTAAGAGAATATTATCTTTTGGGGGAAAAATACTGTGTGCAGACAGTAAGGCTTGGTAATCTTGAAAAAATTTACAATTAATTTTATTAAAACTATGTTTGACTCTTTTATTTAAAATTATAATTTCTAACGATAATAGTAAAATGTCATAATCTGAATTTTTAGATAGGCTTTCTCAGTTAAAAATAAATATGAAATTGTAGTAAAATATTCCCTCAGATTACATTTATTTTAACTCCTGTTTTTGTTTATCAAAACAAATTGCATCATTAAATAAATCGCTATTGTAACACTTATAACAGCTTGGATAAATATCTTATTCGGTTTAACAAGCTTCATTTCATTGCGTAATTGTAATTGATGTTTATCTTACTGGTATGTTGTTTTCTGATTATCCTTCTCACTGCCCGGAAGCTATTTCACATGATATAATAATTTACGGATCGCACATGTGATGAATTTAATATTGGATGTGTTGTGAACATATTATATTGAAATATCCGCTAATATATTTGTATATACACTAGTTTTAAAGCCAACTGCAAATGTCATTTATGATCTAAACACTTTTGTACAAAACGTAAACAAGCTTACTACGGATCACATAAGCTATTTTATTAATTTTTAATGCTTCTTACAGTAGTCAGAATGGTAAAAGAAACTAGCTAAACATGCCTGCTGAAAGCAATCGTGAATATTAGATGCGGTAATAAAACACATGGGTTATAAAACGAGTCTATAACTCTTCTGCGAGTTATGAAGTCTAAAATCCAAATCGATACCATTAATAACGTAAGCGACACATATGGTGTGGTTCTCGTTTAAAAAACGCAATCAAAAACTACACAAATCTGACAGATAACTCGTATCCTCAATGTAATTCTTCGAATTTCCATCCAAGTGTGATATAAATTCGTAAGATACGATTATCGACATCAAAATCGTACGCTTGCTCGTAAATATACGAACTTTTTGAATATTTAATATAATAAGTTCTCACGCAACTGGTTTACGACTTATGTCCATTCTTCGCCTCTAACCAGCCGTAAAAATTAATAAATTGATCTGTTATCCTTCAACGTCCATGCATATGTATACGCAGATGTGCACCGTCTTGAAGCTTGCCCACATATATCAATCTCTTCATTGATAATTTTAATGTTTTTTTGATGATTTTTATTTCATAATATTAAAATGAATGGTTCGGCTCTCTTAAAGATATCTTTTTTTTTCTTAAAATTAAAATGTTTCTTTAACGAGTTGCTTCCGGTTGGTTTATCGATTCACATGCAGTTATAACGTCTCCATTTTCACAACATATAGGTATAATAACGTTACCAACACGATTATTAATTCGCAGCGATACGGTTCATATGTAAAGCGTTAAGTTAACGATTCTCAAAACAGTCCAGAGTATCTTAATTATACCGTTCTTCCGATAAACTCTTGATAATCGATTTGACGAATTCGAGACCAGTGATTACAACACCGGCTGGCTTTGATCACCGATATTGATCTATGGTGGAAATCGATACGTCAGATTAAGAACATTCTAAACGCATTTTTCTCAAGACCTCGGTGGTACGGTATCTTATCACATCTGTTTTAAAGATGGTTTATGCTAATGTTTGGTAAGTATTCTTTTTCTTCTAAACTGTATGTAATAGGACAAGAGAGAGTATGTAAATATGTTCAATATCCATCATTAATTTAATGTTATTCATTAATAAAATTGTAATAAATTTAGTCTAGATGATAGCTATTAACACACCATGCAACGAATGTCATAATTACTACAGGTGTTAGTTTGAAATCTGAACGATCATACGAAGGAGTATTTTTAACACTGTCAGATATTTATTGTTTCCGTTGTTTGTTTGTACTTTACACCAGTTTACGAATTGAGTACACAATTTTTACCCTTAGATCGCTGTGTACTTATGTATTTTTGAATTCGTTAAGTTTGAATGACTTTAGAGAGGTGGCATTCTTTCCTAATATATCCCCATTACGATTTATACTTTCTGCACACGCTCTAAGTCGTGCGCTTCCACTATTTTCGGATTCGCAGATAACAGATACCAATATTATATATTTATCTTCGGTTTAGTTTACGATTCACAGATAAGTATGCCTGATAAAATCGATGGTGGTGTGCTGAATTGCGGTCACAAATCGTTTGTCTCGTAATGAACACTCCAACTCCGGTTAGAAGTTTTCGTTGACATAAATAGGCAGATATTATAACAGTCGTGTCATGAACGATTTATTACTTGTTAATTTTGACCTCAGTTCGAGTTTTATCTCTATTTCGTGTTTTATGTAATTTATATTTATTTAAACCAGATCTTACATTAAACAACATCGAGAATAGGATATTGTATGAAACAAAATTACATTTTGCTTTTTAGGAACTTTCACAGATACTAATCCGACTACCTTCAATGACCCATTCTTTTCTTTACGGTTGTTCCTCTTTCACTAAAGTATGGCAATTGTTCCAATATTGGACTGCTTTTCCCAGAAATTGATTTGCTGCCATAGATGCCATGCCAATGGTATGTTTTCATTCCTGAAATTGCTCTGCAATACCGTTCCTCAGAAGGGTGTCTTTCTCCACATTTTCCTGAATGAGTAAATGGCTTTTTTATAATTCCTGATTAGCTTCTAGGTGGATTTACACGCCTCTAGCGCTTTCGCCACTTTTATTACTACTCATGGACTTTTATTGATTTGTGCCTGATATTTTTATTCAACATTTCTCTAGCACACATCCACTAGCCAAGATTTCTCTTGGACTGCGATTAAAAATTGCTATGCCCATACCCTGCTCTGTTTTCGAACCGTTCGTAAACTAGCAGGTTTATGCCTGGGCCAGTGTTAATTGCATATCCACTCCTTTCCGCTTAGAAAGATGTAAAATATGCATCAAAATGTAGTTATCTGGCTTCCTTTTCCAGCAATGTAAAGAGTGGTAAGTCAAGAACGTTTCGTAAGCTAATAACGGAATAGAAGGTATTGCGCCCGTGATCATCATACATGCGATCGATTTGTATTTATGTAAGTTTTACTGCATAGGTGCATTGAAGAGGTAGTGTTCTCTGATCTGCTTAAAGTAGGTAGAGCTCTATCAATGCCTACCCAAAAGTGGCAACAAGGACGATTCTCCAAATTACTGGCCTGTCAGCATTCCACCAGTTATGTGGAAGATATTTAAGCAAATAATAATAATTAAGGTAGATTATTTCATTAAAAATACGCAATATAAGCCAAAACAACATGGTTATAGAAAGACATATTCTATACCAATTAACTAACTAACTATTAACAGGTTGTGAAATCGATTTACGAAGCTTTTGATGAGGTAGGTAAGCAGAACTAAGCTTCTTATCTAAGCATTTTGATGATTATGATATGTGGGTTCAGCCACTTAATTTCTTACAATCATATTTCACTCGCAGACAGCAGTTGACGGAATGGGCGAACACACCACCCAGGCCCATGAATTTAGGACATGGGGTTCCTCTAGAGCCTATTTTGAGTCCTCTGTTCTTCATAATGTATATCAATGACCTCCCATCAAATACTGGTTCAGCCCAGGTATGCTTGTATGTGGATAATACCTCAATACTGGTGCAGATTTGATCCCATCGTACTTTAAGATCTGTTCAACTAGACGTAAAAAGCTGAGAACTAGTTGTCTGCTAATAAATTACAAATAAATCTAAACATATAAGTTACACCTTTTTTCAAAGATCAGTAGACAGCGTTAAAATTTCTAGTTGCTTTAGTCGAATCATTATCATGGCTGCATTCCATCAATGACTTGGTATACAAACTGACGTCACTAGTTTTTGCCGTTAGACGATTAAGACACATTACTGGTGATTAGGACTACAAGATGGCATACTTTGCCAATTACTACTCACATCTGTAGTATGATCTACTCTTTTGGGGAGCAATTAGCAATTAGATTTCTTAGCGATCTCCAACGCAGACATGCAGAACACATTTTGGTATACAAAGAATACTTAGCATATCATTTCTTTATGTTATCTGCTGTGCACATATGTTCATCGGAATAGTGAAACTGTTCTAATTTTCTGGAATGTATTGTATTTAGAACACTGTATCATGAACTCAACAAGCCGTGAACCATTGGGTACTAAACTCTATAATCACCTACCGTAAGATATGAAGAGTTTACCACTGGAGTACTACCGCATGGAAGATTTTGTTGGTGACTGATGTTTTTAGTTTTGTTGTTGCAATTTCGGTCTTTTTAGATGTTAATTTTTAAATAGTGTGTTATTTTTTTGCCTTTGTTGTGATTCATATATGATACACATTTCTTGACGATTCTGTAGTGGTGTTATTGCGAAATATAAACTAGACTAAAATATGTCTCTGGGATGTTGCACTGTTGAAAATTTTTTCACTTTTTTGACTAATTTAATAGTGAGGAGAGGTCCACACTGTTTTCGTGTTATTTTGTCGAGAACTATAGAAGTTTAAATTTGACGAACAAAGATAGTCAAGTGTTGTCTATTGCTAAGGGGTTATTTTGTCCAACTAACACGTGGAATTATGATATACTTCTAGTCACATTTTATTTGACTAGACTAGACAAATTTACTAGCTGTTTAACTAAATGAATGCGATCTATTGGATGATTTAACACCGTTTTCTAAACACAACGTCTTTTTAATATGCAATTCCTATTTCTTAGTGCTATAATATTCTCTCTTTAAGACGTTTTCTCAATTATAAATATACAGAACCACTCATTCAAAAGTTTTGGTTTCAAATAAACGTACTAATTTTAAAATGATTTTTTGAGAACCATTATAAAATTAAGTGAATGTTTATGCTATTTGATTCAAATCTGAACTAATTACGTAAATAGTTGCTCCCAATACATCTTTAAGATGTTGAAATTTTTTATGCCCACTGGAATTAACGTTTAATAACACAAGGTTACACTTTGCAGGTCAGTCACATTTGGTGGTTTGTTTGGATATGTTAATACGCAGAAACAAACTCGAAAACAGATACACGTGCAATGCAGGTGGTGCGTATAATGCAATACTGTATTAGATTAGGTGGGGTTTCTATATTTCTATCCGAGGGAAAAATTCTGATTGGTTGATGTTTCTGAATGTCTAGAGAAAATAGTAAATCCTCATATCTGAACAAAGAATTCACACCAAATTCTAGTAATTTCTGTTCTACTATGTAGTCAATTCGTCTGGCAAAGTTAATCCTGGCATATAAAAATATGGCGGACAGTGACAGTGGTAGATGTGAAAAGTGCAACCTCAAACTCGTAAACAAAAGTGATAAAGTCCTTAAATGCAGTGAGATATGCAACAATTTCCTCCACTATGGATGCAGCCCTTATAAACCCGCCGAATTGAAGTTTCTGGAAGTAAATTATAAAAATATAAAGTGGCATTGTGGTGTGTGCTCTTGTAACGAAAAACAAGTGAATCAGAATGATATTCAGGTAAAATTAGAAGAAATTACTAGAAAACTCGACGCGCTAACAACAGTAGTAAGTGAACAATCAACAAAAATCGCAAAACAAAATATTATATTAAATAACCTAAAAGCAAATGATGCAGTTAAGAAACAAACAAATCCAATGAAGGATACTTCGATAGGACCAACAACACGATCGAAATCGTCGCCGATAGGTGTCACTGGGGAGAGGTGCAACTATATTCAGCAGTAATACCGAATAAAAATGATAAACAAAATGAAACCATGAACCAAACTGTTCGTGCATCAGCGGATATAGATAAACTACATGAAGACACTAATTCTACAAAGAAGATAGGATCATTTGATATAAAAAATGAAATCATTAAAAATATGGATTCAAATGAAAACACACAAATAAACAGAGAATCCCGTCACGAAAAACAGGCATCAGACAAAAGCACCAAAAGAAATACAAAAACTATACGCGGTCAACGAACGAATACAGTTTTAAAGGCAGAAGAAAACCGCAAATGGATTTTTGTCTCACAATTGGTCAAATCAACTACGGAAGAACAAATAAAAACATATCTAGCAGAAAATAATATAAATACTTTACAATGTAATAAATTAGATATAAAAAATAACGAAATCGCAGCTTTTAAGGTAGCTGTAAAAGAAGACATGTATTGTAATATGTTCAACCCAAATTTATGGCCAATTAATACCATCATTAGGCCGTATCGAACGAGAAATTTTCGGAGGACAGTTACATCACCTCTTCAGACGTAATTGAGGTGCCCTCTGTTGGTGATATGACCAAGGAATCGCTATTCTCTTTAATACACCAAAATATAAGAAGCATCAGGAATAAAACAGATGACCTGAAAATTTTTATTACTGAACTAAATACCAATATAAATGCAATTGCAATAACTGAACATTGGCTTGAAAAACATCACACAGTATCCATTGAAGGTTATGAAATGGCTTCTAGCTTTTGTAGAACTTCCAAGAATGGGGGAGGCTCCTGTATCCTTCTCCAGACGGGCACTGTCTATGATGAACTTAGCAACCTGAAAGAAAAAAGTCTAGAGTCAGTCCTCGAATGCAGTGCGGTTATGATAACTCATTTAAAAATAATCATTATAAACATTTATAGACCCCCATTGGGAGATATTGATGAATTTTTTAATAGGCTTGAAGCAATACTCATTGAATCTTGTAGAAGTAAACACAAAATACTAATTAGTGGAGATTTCAATATAGATCTTGCAGTTGATTCGATAAATGCAAACAGACTTAAAGATACTTTCAAATCATACAATTTACATCAATCTATAAACACTCCCACAAGAATTACGGACACTAGTGAATCAATAATCGACAATATCTTTCTAAATATAATGCAGTATGACTCAGAAGTGATAACATCCACCTTATCTGACCACATGGCTCAAAGAGTAAGCTTCTCTGTTCCGAGTCACTATACCAGCAAGAGTTCTGGAAAAATGGCAAGGAGACTATTTCCGAATAGCTCTTTAGAAACTATAAAGAATGAATTGGGAAATGAGACTTGGAATGAGGTCTTGAGTACAAATGATGTAAACGTGAGCTATTCGAACTTTCAAAAAATACTAGTCAATACTATTGAAAGAAATACTATTAAAATGACAATACACTTTGAGAACTCATTGGAAAAAAAATGGCTTACGGAACACATAAAAATGTTAACAGGGATAAAACGACAGTTGTACGAAGCACTAACGAAAGGCAGAGTACCCCTAGAAGTTTATAAAAGATTTTGTGAACACCTAAGGCAAGAAATCACTGAATCAAAGAGAAGAACATATTCCGAGCATATCCTGAACTCAAAAAATGCTATTAGGGGGACCTGGGAAGTTATACAAAGCCTGCAAGGAAAAACAACTAAAAACATTTTTGACCCTTCCACATTTACCGAAAAAAATTGCGGCACAAAAGAAGTACTAGATAAAATGAACAATTTCTTTATTACGGTATCGGATATCTCCGTCTCCGCTGCTCAGCTTAATGCAGTGAACAATGAAAGTATAAGACGAATACCTCAGACGTTTTTCCTTTTACCAACAAATTATAAGGAAGTGATAAATACATTAAAAGATTTAAAAAATACTACCACAACAGGCTATGACGAGGTCTCTACATCTGTGTTAGGGTACTGCGCAGATGCCATTGCAGTGCCTTTAACACATATAATAAATAACTCCTTCCAGTCTGGTGTATTCCCAAATTTATTAAAAACACACGCTCATAAAGCCGATCTACAAAAGTGGTGATAAGAAAGATATGAAAAACTACCGACCTATTGCCATAGTGTCGAATATATCAAAAATCTTCGAAAAGCTAGTTCTGAAAAGAATAACACACTTTATAGACAAACACAAAATTTTGAATACTTACCAAAACAGGTATGTAAAGGGAAGATCAACCAATCATGCATTATATCAGCTTATGGAGGATATCGTTGCTGGTCTAAACGAAAAGCAACATACTGCATGTGTCCTGATGGATTTGAGTAAGGCGTTCGATTGCGTGCATCACGAAATATTATTTCATAAATTGGAGGTGATGGGATTCCGTGGCGTACCGTTGGATTGGTTACGGTGCTTCTTCTCAAATAGAACCCAATGTACAATTGCGAACGAGGAATCTGGTAAGGAGGTGAGATCTGACGGGATGGTGGTGCCTAGAGGGGTACCACAAGGAACAATTTTAGGCCCGATTATGTTCCTGTTGTACGTAAACGACCTGCCAGCAGTGACCGACAGTCTGACGGTGATGTTCGCTGATGACACGTCCTCAGTTGCACGTTGTGAAAACCAGTCTGGTCTAATTAATACCTTACAGAACAACTTACGCTTATATGAAGAATGGTTTCTAAAAAATAATTTAAAACTTAATATCACTAAAACAAAATTAATATATTTTTAACACGGAAACTATAAGTATACAACACAAAACAGGAACACTTACCTCATCAGACGAAGTGCCGTTCTTGGGCTGGATCCTGGACGCGGACCTATCTTGGAAAGGCCACATACAAACACTTGCCGGCAAGCTGTCTAGTGCGTGTTATGGGTTAAGAACAATCCGACACACCGTGAGTGCCGCGGCAGCGTTAACTGCATACTACGGGAATGTGTACTCCAGACTAAAATATGGCATTATATTCTGGGGCAACTCAGTGCATGCGAACAGGATATTTATTTTACAAAAAGCTTGTGTTAGATCTTTGTTTAATATTAACTATAGAGACACGTGTGTAAATGCTTTTAAAAACAATAATATTTTGACTCTCCCTGCCTTATACGTTTTGGAGTGTGCTTTGTTCACTAAACAAAACTACAGTGAGTTTTTCCTAAAGTACGAAATCGCCCATGGTAGAGACACTAGAGGTGCATGCAAAAAACAACTAATTCCGCCATTCACGCATCTAAGTAAAGTGCAAAAAAACACAATACACCAATGCTTAAAAATTTATAATCATCTACCTGATGCTGTAAAATCACTCCCGCAAAAAAAAATTTAAAAAATTTATTATGAACTACTTAAAACAAAAGGTACTATATAATGTAGAGGACTTTTTTAAAGAGACAATAGGTAATATTGGGTCAATAATAGGTCATCTGTGATACAGTTATGTATTTTTTTATCTAATTTTACAAATCCCGTTTTAAAGGGATACTTTATGTGTTTGTTTTTTATGTATTTTTTATTCACCTTTTGACGCTTTCAACACAATTTTTTTGTACCATAGAAAGAGAATGAAAATAAATAAATAAATAAGTTTGTAAAAATCAACACTAAAATATTTGACTAGCGCAAAATTAACGCCAACACCGTAATATTTTCAACAGTGTGTGGCTTCTATCACCAAACTATTTATGAAGTCACACTATTTTACTTGCTGATATTTAATTAGCCCTGCCTTCCAATTTCGCGCTTTTTATTATGAAATAATATATCGAAATACCGTTAGATAGAAGTTGGAAACATTAAGCGATCGCGTCACAGACAATCGAGAAAGAAATGAAATTAGTGCCCAAGGAGCAAAAGATATAAGAATGTGAAGTTGTATTGCTCTCAGCAAAATTTTTATTTAAATATTAATTCTACTTGTAGGCAACTAGTGGTGATCTTCGATACACTTAATCAGTATGTCTACAAGGAGATTATTGAGCCTTGATTCTTTTTAGTGTTTGCATACAATGCAGCTTTCTGATACGATCTGGTACATTACTTTATCAGGCAAACAGGTTAAAGACCCTTAATGACTTCTCAATTATTGTACGCTCTTGGACAGTTTGGGTTCATTTTTCACTCGATCGCGAGATGATAAACATCGATGCTTCTTGGAACATAAGTCTTTCTCATAATTAAGATTTTAAAGAAACGGTTACGTATCGTTTCCTTTGTACGACCGTTGTTAAGAGGTGGGCATGCAATTATTGAGCGGTATAAATGCCATCAAAGATCATCGGGTCTTTCATTTTCAACAGATCGCAAGATTTTCATACAGAAAGTCGATGGTATGCTCGGAAAGTTTTTCGGTGTTCTCGAAATTAGATAACCCGATTAAACTAATAATCAGTGCTTTGCTTAATTGCTAATAACTGTATCTGGTAGATTGAATATTTGGATTTGCTATTCGTGCGGCGATATTCTGTGTGAGTACGTATACCTACAATTAGTTCTCATTCCTGAGGCAACAGATTTGATTCTGTCGTTATAATTAGAAAATTAATTAGTCAGTAGTAAATTATGAAGCGGTTATCCATACCGATTGCTCTCTTTGATAGATATTTATGTTGGAAGGTTCGGTATGTTTTTATTTAAGATTAGATTAAAATATCTTGTAATCGATTATAAAAGTTATGTAATGCATAAATAAGAGGTAGCGTTACATAGGTTATGCGCTTATAGCTTCAAGGATATTTTAGGGTGTACTAGTACTCAATAGTTTCTAAAACGGCTGAAGCAAATCAGTCTGTGATGGACTATAGTATTACATCCTGTGTAAAATTTTAACAGGCAATTTGGAAAACTAAATTTAAATTTTATTGTACTTTCTGGAGAATTCCATAACTATTCCTGTACATTAAAGAGACTTTCAATTAATACTCTCCTTAATCAATAAATGCAATAAATTATGTTATAAACAATGTTTTTCGACTAGATTTTCGACTAGATCTCATTAAAGGTTAAGAAGAAGTAGCGTTTAGGGACGATTTAGCCCTGTTCATAACAGCGGGGATATCGAGGAGTTAACCTATAGAATGAGCGAGTCACTAAGGTCTCTAGGGAGTGGGTAGAAGAGAACCATATCAGAAATAATCGCATACGTAATAATTAAGGTACCCTGGAAAGCTATCCCTCAAATAACTTTTAATACGTGTACCGCCATATATATATGAAAGGCCAAGGGAAAGTATTTTGTATTTGTGGATAGTTTTAGAACAGAAACTGTGCTTCCGTGAACATATAGAGTATGCAGTGGCGACAGTAGAGAAGATAGCGACGCTGCAATTCTGACATACGCCCAACCTAGGAAGACCAAGTAGCGTTAGACATTAACTTTTGATGTTGTCAAACCAGTTATTCTATATGGAGCGCCAATATTATGTACAGCTCTGTGCCTTATTAAGGATAGCTACAGTGTTTAGAACCATTTCTACAGCGGCGCTACAAATTACTACGGGCGTGAAACCAATTGAACTTTAAGCTTACTTCAGAAAAAGAAGATATGAGTACAGAGCCAACCAAATGGGGGTACTGCGAAGACGGAAGTTGTCGACCTGCGGCAAAAGTGATGAGAGGCAAATACGCAACTTCACAATGAATGAAGCCTCTAATCGAGCAGGATCCACCTACTTAAAAGTACATTCGAACATATACTGTATCAATCATCAGTAATCTCACTGTTTAGTGATGACAGATTATGCTATTTTCAGGGTATACGCGTATAGATTCGGCAAAGATAACGCTGGCAGTTGTTGGCAAGAACATAATGTGGAATATCTCCAGCCATCATCGCCTAAGATGGCATGTGGCTCCTGGAACTTCCAACAAGTTACTGGAAAGCATCTTATCCCCTGGAAACCTCATCCGTAATGACTAGGTCGCCGGATACGTTGAACGTCATCTATGATGTGATTCCGATGCCATTGAAATTGAAGGAAGGAGAAGAACAACGCAAGGAGCAGTTAATAGATAGATGGATAGATAATTTTATTTCAAACAGCCACAAAAAACATAAGGTGGTTGAAACAAGTCCAAACAATTACAAATCAAAAAAAAAGTGACATTAACATATACCTATTACATTTTGATTCCAAAAAAGGTAGTATTATTATCAGAAAAAAGTTTAAATAAAAAGCTTATATAATTACTAAAAGTTAAATATTAAGTCACAAAACAACCAGCATTTCTTAGCAGCAAACTCAGAAACTACATCTTAAAGTAATCCTCAAATTCATAAGGTTCCAAATTAATTAGCAAATTAATTATTTCTTTCTTGAATAATTTCAAATTATTTATATTTTTAATTCGTTGGGGAAGTTTATTGAAAAACTTTATACTTGAGTAGCAAGGGCCTTTTTCAAATAAAGATATGGTGTGCAACGGGTAATTATAATTTGTTTGAAATCTTGTATTATGACAATGGCCTGGCAGAAGATGTTCGTATTTTTCTTTATATTTGAAATTAAAAATTAAGCATTCATAAATATACAGCGCAATAATTGTAAGTAACCTATTAGTTTTAAATTTCCCACGACACGATTCCCTCAAAGGAAGGCTAAAAATTATACGTAACACTTGTTTTTGAATTCGAAAAACTCTAATAATACCTGAAGCGTTCCATAATACGAATGGATGAAATCTAAACTAATCTTCCCTACGATCAACGATGTTTGAAAACCTATAGAACTACCACTACAAATAGAAGCGTGCGTTTGTAGTTAGGGCGCCTCGTGCGATATATGCACTTAAACATATTAAGCATTGCGTATACTTGGAAATTTTTATCATAAAAAAAATAATAGAAAAACAAAATTATTCCAAAATATTTGTTAATGGATATATAATAATAAAAATAGTATAGTAGATTAGTACATTTCAATAGAAATCAAAAAGATTGTATCGCCTGTGTACAGAGTACGTTTGGAGCTCTTCCTGCAACATACTATATTGAAATATGAAAAGAAAAAGTTTAACTTAAAAAAGTATCATAACAATATAAAAATGAATGCAGGAAACACTAAAAAGTAAAGTACCTAATAATGAAATACAGCAGATGCCTAAACTAAGAAAGTACCATATTATGATAGTTATACAAGATTCAAGAGTGAAGTAAGTGTCATACGTAAGGACAATTTGCAATTTGCATAAACTTGAGAATGTCAGGTTTAAACGTTGTAGGTCTATATTCAGGAATTGTCATGAGGAGTCTACTTCGTGTGTCCAAATCATGTATGAGATGTCTAAATTCAATTTTGCCGTACAGATACATAGGAGTTTGGTTAAAATGATCTTCAAAATGAACACTGCAGGTTGAAAATTTTCCTGTTCCGCATGTTGAGCAATCTCGCATCTCTAAGTCTCTGCGTTACTCCACGCCTGCCTCGCATGTCATACACCAGACGAACGCAAGAGGACTGCACTTTATGTGTTCTTGACTTGTCTCTCTTCGTCAGGCAAGGTCAATAAATTGCTGCGCCATGGTTAAAGTGAGAAAGCACAAGCGATTCGCATAACAATGGTTTCGCTTCTAAATTTTATTTTCTTGACCAGTATATATATTTCGTAATATCCATAAAGGTCAGTACCTTCTCCCAATTACTCCACCATTCGATAATAAAATGTTTCTCTTTGAAGGATTGCGGTAGAACCAGTTTTTGTAAAAAGCTTGATATCCAAACTTTGAACAGGTTTAATTAAATGAAGGAATATACTGTATTTTGCTGCCGTTAATTTAACTGAACATATTGTTCAATTGGTTTATGAATTTTTCGTATTCTGTGCTTGTTTGAATTTATAGAGATCAAGCCAAATAAATTTCAGGATGTTTCACTTGCCCATATTCACTAATAATATATCTATTCCTTCAGAGATTTACATATCTACAAACTTTACCTTGTTAATTGTTCTTTTACCTTTATTTACAAATATACCTTGTTGCTTCCTAGTGCATTTCTAATAAACACTCGCTAATTAATGGATTCAAAAACTTATTTTAAATATTCTTGATGAATTAAATGGTGAAGGAACGAGGAAGACATCATGTCCCAATCAATAAACTTTTTTTGGGCACTGTTTCTTTAGTTTAAGGCAGTGTATTATTTATACAGAATTAAAAGGTTTAAAGTTATACAGTGGGTTTAATGTAATTATGTGAAAAATATGTACATTAAATTATAGAATAGGAAATTTTAAACAATCCAGATATGTCTGTTCTATCATTGACAGTACAACTATTCCTCCTTATGTATATCATTCCATTCTTCCAGTGTAAGGCACGGTTATAACTTTCTAACATATTCCATATTTACATAAAAACAGCTGTTTGAAAAGCTCACTTTTGATTTTCAGCGTGTAAAATTAATTGAAATTAACAATCATTTAAATCGTGAATACCAAACATTTATATGCGATGTTAATTTACTTAGATGTAAGAAGTACATACCTAAACGGATATGCAGATGCATTGTATATGGACGTATGTATATGTATACGTGAGAAAATGAAGATGTCCCTCGTGGATCTAATTAAAAGTCAGTGTTCCAGTAATGGCAACGTTGGAGACTGGATATTGCATTTCATATCGGCACTAATTGGTTCTGCCGACCGTCGGAATGGCGCTCCATAAAAATAGAAGACGGATAAAATATGCGGGATTCACGTTGAAATTCTACCGCAAGAAAAAAGAATTCTATCGCGACGCGCTGATTTTTAAAATGGACCCCAGCTGACGAACGCACGGCAAAAACATAACAGTGCGAAATTTTCTAAATACAACGGATAACTGCCGACAGCCGCATTTTTCTCTTTACTCAGGTATTCCGTTATTAACAAAGAGAGTCGATTATTTATGTTATATCTCCTATTTTATCTGACAAACGGGCTGTTAAATAAGATTCTGCTAATACTGTTTGAAAATAGAAACTTAGATTTAGTATCGTTAAGAAAAAAAAATAGGTATAGAAAGAATATGGTACGTAATATTCTGAAACTTGTATCTGTGATGCTTTAAGAATGAATTCGCTACTTACAAGACGTTAGCAATAAGCATCAAGCAGTTAAGATGGTAATGTTATGGTATGCACCGTTTCTTTAGACAATTAGCCTTCTTGACTATATTTATTTCAGATAACAACTTGTTTCACTTTTCATCAGAGTTCTTATCTATTAACAAGCTATTAAGTGTTGAACCTTACCGCCTTAGAGCATCCTGTCTTCGTTTATGGCAGTCCTAAACCTTATTTTTTAATTAGTGGTATCATTTATGGATCATCTGAAGCAGTAAAGGAGATCAGTTTACTTATTTCCAACCATATGAATAGGTGTCGTACCGAAGACTGGGCCTGTTATTACAGCTCCATTTTTGATTTTAGGAAAAAATTTTTGTACAAAAAGTTTTACAAAATTCATTGCTGCATAACTTAAAAATATTTTTGACTATACAGGCTGTTCCAAAACGCATACTTACTCCATTATTTCAAATGTAATATCCTACATACTATTCCGTTTTTAAATTCTAGAAAAATAATATCATTTTATATAGAGAAAAAATTTTGAAAAATAATATCATTTTATAGAAGCTACTATATGTCTATCTATAACAACAACATTGTTATTTACACTTCTGTAAAAAATGACTCTGCCGCAAGCGTTTCATTAAGGCGGCATAGTTTGTGTATGCATTTGTTTTACATATTTATATTTTCAATACCATACATACATAATTAGCTTGATACAACAGTGAAACCCAAAAAACCCATATAATTACATATAAGTTATTATTATAATTCTGATCATTTGATTAATTTTAGCCTACACTAGCTTGATTTTCTTAAATAGCACCCTATATCTTTGCTTATGTTAAATCAACCCTTGTACAAAACCCATTTAATGTTTATTAAAGATTTATGATACCTAATGCAGAATTTTGTAGATAATGTGCTAAATAAATCTAAGGAATTTTCTATTAATTTTCATGTTGATTTAGTATATACGTTTTGTACAATTGAATAAAGTGTCGAATTAGTAAATATGTGCTAGTATCAGATAACAAAATATAATGCTAATGACATATTTTGAAAAATGATGATATTTAGTGATAATTAGCAGAAATAATAATAACTATTTCTAATAGGACAGGCATGACAATTATTTCACCAGCATAATAGTTAAAAGTCAAATCTGTATTATTTTGTATGAATACTTTGCCCTTCCTACATGTCAGTGATTGCTTACTTATTTTATTATATATACATATACTTAATTACTTAAGTAGTAATTTTATCCAGAAATCCTGAAACTGAGACTTAATGTTTGTCTTTTATTTATCGACAAAATAAATCCTTAATTAAAAGTATTTATATATAGTAACCATTTTAAATTATTAAAATTTATAGCAAATGTTCAATCCTCTGTTATATCCTCTTTCTGATAAGCATATTTTTATCCTTTTTTGCAAATTTTGGGGTAGTTTTTTCAACAAATCTACGAAATAGATAAAAGCCTCCTTCATTTTATTCTTCCTATTTTCCTATGTAGGCTCTTTCTTAAACACAAGTTTCTTTAGGTAGCCCAAAAAGAAAAAATCATGGGGAACGTATTACATAAAACAAATTATTTTTTAATAGCTTTGACTTTTAATTATTATTAACTATTAGTAATTAAATATAATGGTTGTTTGGCAGATTATGGTAGTAAACAAATGCTATAGCCTACCAAACATAAGTGCTATAGTTTTCGTTAATCATAGATGAATTACATTAAATTTTTCTATTTTCAAAAGAAAAACGTATTATTTGTTTTGTATTGTTTAATTTGATATTGATGTATGCTTAGTAATTCTGAAAAAGTCTGAATTTTCAGGAATATCTCCGAAATTATCACAGGTATTAAAAAACTTTTTTAGTATAATTTGCAGCATAAGACATGGCTCAAAAGATGATGTAACCTGTCTTCGCAAGAAGCTAATCATGTGGGAGTTAATAATCCTACCCCTCATTTTTTTTTATTGATTTCTCTTTTTCTTATGTCTCCAAAAAGAGATTTACGTAGAAAGGATGCCGTATTACAAATTCAGAGAAGTAATAATTAAAAATTAATAATAAATATTCAACATTAAATACTAAAAAACTATCAGATGCATTTACTAAATGTTCATTTATATTTTATATATAATATATAATTTAAATATAACTCTCTAATAAATTAAATTCATTATTTTCAAAATATATGTCAGATTTTATATAAATTTATGGTAGGAGAGGATCTTCCTGTGCCAGCTTAGTATAATAACTTACTAGAATGGTAACTGAAATGGTGGGGGTAAAATATGTTACAGCACCTCTCGTGATTTGACCGGAACTAAGAATGCAGCGCCATAACTTTCAAGTTTGTAGTAATAAGTAATAAGTAATTCAAATGAATATTATCAAAAAAAGGGTTTTCACCGACAATTACTTTGTGAGTAATTTTTAATTCAGATGTACTCGAACTAAATGTTACTTACAACGTAATTGCGGGTGAAAACCCATTTTTCGGTAATATTAATTTGAATAATGTTAATTTATTAATGTTGTATTTCTAACACCCCAGCATTTGGTTAAGAAATTTATTTATTTTTAACATTAATGATTAATGTTAACTTCATGTTGTAAATACATATACACACAAATTTATGGATTTCTGGTGTTTGAAGGGTTTACGTTCACTGAATCTGTGAGTGATAATACATTGCGCGCAATTCAGAAAGAGTCATAATAATAAATTATTGTCTGTGTTGTCAACAGACAGCGAAAACTAGTGTTAAAGGCACTCCAACTATTTTGCATTAGCCGAGGTGGATTTGATTTTATAACATTATAATGGTAAAGGAAATGACTCCGGACGATGTTTAGCCAAATTAAATTGCTGTGAAAGTTTTAATGCCACTTTAAGTTAAAAGTGCATACACGTTATTTAAAGTGTATGACAAATTTTGTCTAAGATTTTAAAGAAAACTATTGAGTGAAATATTTTATGCACTTATATAAAGCATGTTCGCATTAGGAATTGGATTGTATACGTAGATAATGCTTCAATTGCGACGTGAACATGTCATTACAATAATATATTATATTAACACTTCAATTTAAACCGAGAATTATTTTAATTTTAATCCTTCAACAACAAAACAAGATGATTTATAGCAGCATTTAAATTAATTTCGTAAGATATCCGTGTAACCAGCGGACGCGACCATCGAGAGGAGTGATTTAGATTGGAGCCAAGATATATTCTTATTATTTTAAATTAAATCATCAAGGTTGACGCTGCGTGTGCTTCATTACCGATCGCATAGAAATCCCGTATTTTTCTCTGTTCTTTTATAAGTTGTCAATTCATCAATCGCACTACTAATGAACAACGTGCTCAGTATTCTAATTTGGAGACGACCCTGCTAATCTGATTAACGAGCAACGGAAGGTTTATAACGATCGACAAGCGTTTCAGTTGTACAGGTGGTGACATTTTTTTAAAGTGTCAATTAAACTTGCATCCTGTTATATAGTTTAAGAGACTCTTCTTTTAGGATTATGAATGAAATTCTTCTTAAATTGCGAAGTAATATTCTTATGATAATAAATTAAACAAGCATTCATTCATTTTACTTTTACATCGATGTATTAAATTAAGATTTGACTTTGATTTTATTTCTAAATCATTCTTAATTGGTGATGGTAACTCAATATACTTAATGTGGATAATTTTAAGATGAGAACCACATTACAGTACATGTTAAAATTCAACCTATAACTTGTTTTTTTAATTTAGCTGTAAATGCTGAATTTTGTGATTTTGCAAAATAAAAATTAAAAAGTCCAAAAAAAACCGTGGGACTAATATTGAAACTACGAACATTAAAATGAACTAAAATTGCTTTACAAAAAGATTTGTTCGTGAATTGCTTTTATTCGTTTGATGAGTAGTTGGTTACATTAATTATACCGGGTGTCCACACTTAAATCTGCACTATTAATAACTTTGTTATCTTTGATGGTACAGATTCGGTCAAATGGACAAAGTAGTACTATTTTTTATGGCGATTACAATTGTGAAAACAGAAAAACAATTGAACCTCGCGTTCTCTAAATATTCGTCCAAATTTTTTTTTTCAATGGAACGCTCTGTATATTTTTTTTGCAATTTAAAAGAGAATCGCAAACTGAACAAAAAAGTCTTAGTGCACTATTATAAAAATAATGTCAAATATAGTAGTTACTGAGAAATCTTTATCTTTGTTTTGTTTGCATGAAATCGATATACTAATGGAAAGTTAAATTGTTTAGTAGCTGTCAAATTATTTATATTTGTTGTTATTAAAGTTACTGTGCGGAAAAAGTACTGTTTTTACAATTTTTTCAACCATAACAATGACATTTACTTATTTGGAAAAGTGTGATATGTTGAGTTGTACTTTGCTGTTTAACAAACATTCAGAGAGAGCGCTCGAACGTTACATTCAGCAATTTCCTGACCGTGATGTACCAGACCGTCGCTATTTTTTAAAACTTTATCGAAGATTAAAAAGCAACGAAACAGTTTTTATAAAGAAGAGAATAAAAAATGATTTTATATTATCACAAGAGACAGAAACAAATGTATTGGCATATTTTCAGGTACATCCAAATAATTCTGTAAGATATTTGTCCAGAGAATCAGGTATTTCTCGTAGTACGATCCATAAAATTTTGAAAAAAAAAATAAATATGTTCCCTTTAAATATCAATCTGTTCAAACTCTACTTTTGGGTGACTATCAAAGACGATTAACTTTTACTCAATAGTTTATCAATGCTTTTGAAGAAAATCACAATTTCTTTGGACACATTTTATGGGGTGATGAATCCAAGTTTTTCTAATCGCGGGATGTTCAATAAAAGAAATAATCATTACTGGCGTCGTCAGATCATTCAGTTTAAATGTTTGATGTGGTATAATCGGTTCCCGAATTGTTGGGCAATTTTTCTATCGGGGTTCTTTAACAGGAGAAAGATATGTGGCATTATTGACAGAAATTTTAGAAAAATTTTCTGGATGAATTAAATTTGGTAGACAGACAGATTATTTACTTTCAACAAGATGGAGCGCTCGTACATAATCACCGTGAGTTATTAGAAAGATTATTTAGAAATAGATGAATTGGCACAAATGGTCCTATTCAATGGCCCGCGCGTTCACCTGACATGATGCCATTAGATTTCTTCTTGTGGGGAGCAGTAAAAAATCAAGTGTACAAACATAGATATACAACAGTGGATGAGCTTCAGGAAAGAATTTCCAACATCATTGACGACATCGACGGTAGAACAATTTTAGGAGCTACTAAGATTGATGAAGTGTATTGAAATGAAAGGAGGTCTTTGAACATTTAATTTGAGTAATTTTCTTGACTATTTTTGTATTTATTTTTATTTGTTTATTAAATTAAAAACTTTAATGAATGTGACGCTTTAATTTTCCATAGGTATATCAATTTCATGCAAACAAAGCAAAGATAAACATTTCTCAGTAACTACTTTATTTGACATTTTTTTTATAATAGTGTAGTAAGACTTTTTTGTTCAGTTTGCGATTCTCTTTTAAATTGCAAAAAAAAAAATGTATAGAGCGTTGCATTTAAAAAAAATAATTTTGGACTTATATCTAGAGAACACGACGCTCAATTGTTTTTTTGTTTTCGCAATTGTAACCGCCATAAAAAATAGTACTACTTTGTCCATTTGACCGATTCTGTAGCTGCAAAGATAACAAAATTATCAATAGTGGACACTTAAGTGTGGAACCTGTATATATCACTGTCTACTTTATGTTTTATAAGCTTTCTGGTATACAGGCTATTTCACCAGAAGGGAATTCCTCTATAACTCGTAAACAGATAGGAAAAAAGTTTTATAAATTGTTGTAAGATTATAATTTTTATATAACGCAAAATTATCGGGATTTTGTACTGAGTGCTTCGTAACCTGATAGTAACAACGAAAAATTAATCAAAATTGTAATAATTGGAAAAGTAGAAGAGATAGACATATGGAATGCTTAATAAAAATCAAAGCACTTGTTAATAGGAATTCAACGATGTAAACATATACAGGGTGCTCTGTTTACCTAATATACCCATTAGAAGTTGACTGAGTTTGCAATTTAGTGGCGAACACCTAGTATATTAAAATGCAACTCTAAACAAACCTGCAGGCATAAGTAGGCCCGTACTAAGGTATTTCAAAATTTGATTCACTTATTCTAAGTGGTAATTAAATTACAATCGCTTTTCTCAAACAGTGCAAACGACATAATTTTTAGAAAATCAAAGATATCTTAAAACTTAATGAACTTAGCGCTAAAATATGCTACATCTTATGTTTTTAAAATTTACTGGCGCTTTTAATAATGCAATAATATTGAGGGTATTGTATTTAAAAAAAGAAAGTTGTAGGCTATGCCGAGGTTACGAAACACCACACGAAGTATTTACTAAAGTGCGTTCTGAAACATTGAAGATGAACATAACAAAGATAAAAGAAAACACAAGATTACTGAAATACCAATAAATCAGCACATTTTTCAAACTACATTACTCTATCCAATGTATGGCGTACGTACACATCGAGCGTCTTGCTCGCAACAGGCTACACTTTAAACGCTGGTGTTGTCACTGTACAGAGAATTTGTATACCACTATTATATTAAATGTTCAAAATGCTGTCCGCTTTACACTACATAATCGAAATTGCTTTTGCAAACAGGGTGTTCCTTTTAAAATAATCAAATTGGTATCTACTTCCGGTACAATCGGAAGACCGCCATTACTGAAACTAATTTTACCATGTGTAGAATATGATTCGAGGCAACATTTATTTGAAACATTTTTTCAAGAAAACAATAATAAATTGGCCAGGAACCGTTGCATCTTAGGTTGGACACCCGGTATATGTATTGTATATGTGTATGTGTATATATTGTTGACGTGTTCATTAAATCTTTGGTATTTCTTTTTTTTGACAAATATTCCTTGCTATCTATCACTTGAAACAGATGCGGGCTTGTGTTAGATTTCGCTGTAAGATGTGTTCCTATTTAGATAAAATTCCCTCATTTGCTTGTTGTACCTATTCATCTGTGAAAGTATAAACGTTGGTGGTGACGATATTCTTTTACTCACTGTTATCCTAAAAAGTAATTTTGGATATCTTGAAAATTCTAAAAATTACTAAAATATACACATTACATGCGAGACCACAATCCCGATGAGACGAAGACATAATTAATTGTACTTAATGTAGAAGCAAGCAGAATACGCTGAAATTCCCGCTAAAAACATAAAGATTGATACTGATAATTCCAGAGTTCCGTGTAATTGGGTGAAATTATACGACCAGCATATGAAGCTCTTCGTTTACTTTTCGAAGATGTAAGTTTTGAATTTCATGGCTCTTGTTTTACGACACATAAAAATTGTCACGTGTTTCGTTTATATGTACTTACAAGTAGTAGTTTGTATCAACGTAAAATCGATAAGGAAATACAAGCAATAACGAAAACATTTCTATAATGAAATTTTTTTATGTCAAACTAATAAAATAAATTTTAGGCAGCATATATTTATTTTACTACTTCTATGCAGTTGGAGGATCTATGGTTGCTTATGTATTCGTCCACCTTTCCTTTCTTGTTGTTGCAAACGGACTAAGATCTTTTTCAGTGATTTTTTTTTTTATATACATTAAATATTCTGATGTATTTGTGTCCGTTGATTAGTAGTTTATTAAGGAGATTCTTTTAGTTATATTTTTCTTCACTGATTTTTATTAGTTTAGAGTGTTCTATTTTGTCAAATGATACTTCTAACCACTTAATTATATATTTGTTATTATCTTTCTATACTTCTAAATGTACATCATCTACATATTCCTGTACATGTGCATTGGGGTGCTTATTGTTTCGGGTTTCCTCAGTGCATATAGTGGTTATATTACCATAACTGTTCTTTTTTTCAAATTAAATTTAAATTTATCTTTATAAAATTGTGAATTCCGAAATTCACTTTGAAAGACGCGAAAAAACTTCACATACGCTAGACACAGTTATATACTGCGTTTCAGTCCTTTTAATAGCACGTAGCTTAAGAAAGATACTTACACACTGAAAAAACAATTTGTTCAAGACAACAAAATAATTTCAACAAAGTTTTATCATGAAAAATTAGTTGATCCAACAAAATATTTCATTATTTCAAATAAATAAAAGGTTGAATGAATAAATATTTTAGCTTAAACGAAATTTGGTATTATCAAACAAATGGGTTTTTCATTGCAGAACTACATTGTTCCAAATATGCGTGAACGATCTGTAGATTCTTGTTATCTGTAAGATAACGATATATTTACCAGTACATTAGTTGCAGCCAAAGATGTTTTGTCGGATGTTTTTTTCTTTGGACTAGATAAAACCTAGCTATTTTGTTGTTTACGAGGCATTTCGGTCGTTAAGCAACAGATCTACCACCTAACCATCATTACGGCAAAAAATCCGAGTACCGTAATTGACTAGAGCAACACTGTAAAAAGGCACCTATGTAATCACTGTAAATTTACATAAAAGATTAAAGGATATTACTGCGGCAATCAATGTAACATTAAAAGAAAAGTACACCTAGAATGAGTTTCAATTACATTTATAATTACAATTTAATTGTATTGTTACCTTAAAACATTACCATTACTGGAAATATCAACACAACACTACAAAAATACTGTAAATTGACAAACTTAATAGGTAAAACTACATACTGCTTTAAAGATTATGGTGCTCTGAATTATATTTCAGCTTAAACCAGGCAATTATAAAATAAATGTAACAAAAATAAATATGTAATTAAAACCCTAAACCTACCAAGGTGTGCTTTTCAGGCACAATTGATTTTGAAATTGCTGGAACTTTAAAGTTAACTGCTCACAGACTGGAGGATTTTTGTATTCTCAAAATAAACTATTTAACACAGAATGACATAAAAATTTTTTAAAAATATTTTTCCTATTTTACTAAAAAAATTAAACATAATTTACCGACACGTCCTACCAAGGTGTGTCTTTGAGGCACATACTGTTATTATACTATAAAATGCATTGCTACGTTATTTAAAACTAGGTATGTGGGTAAATCCCCCGTAATAAGATATGCTTTATATTTCGGGACTTTCCCCTTGTATGTAAGAACTTCCAGTTGCATATGAAGGGAATTCCTAAATGCATTCTAATGGTTTTGCTAAAACAGTCAGCTTACAAACTGCATTGCTATCAGTGTATTTGTGACTTTCCTAACGAACGCATTGGCCGTTTTAGGTGTCTATTGGTTAATTTTATTTCTTTTACCTAGTGGAGAGTATAGTATAGACCAGGTACACAAAATAAAGTTTTGATTGACCCCAGTAAAAATAGATTTGTCGTTTTATGCTTATTTGGTTTTGAAATTTATGCAGAAAGTATGACCGATTGGTTGACTGACCGACGCCGGCCACTAACTGAAAAGGAGTTGCTCGATGCATTGTACGAAAGTGATGAGGATTTGGGAAGGAATGTAAATGATGGTGAAGATGAAGAAGAGCCAAATGACGAAACCTCTTCTAGTGAAGCGGATTATCAAGAAACTGGCGATGAAGAAAGCGATGAACAAGAAGGAAGTGACGATAGTGATGCTAATGATGAACCGCCCGGCCATTCGCAAACTTTTATTGGAAAGATGGTACCGAGTGGAATGCCACGCCGATTGCCAAGGAAAAACACGTGCACACAACATAATTACAACAGCTTTGAACAAAGTGAAACTTCCACCTGGAGTGCATGTTGATACTCCTTGTGACGCATTCAATTTGTTTTTTGATGATACGGTTATTGGTATTGTGGTTACTTTCACTAATAAGGAGGCTGTTCGTATTCTTGGCGATTTGTGGAAACCAGTTGACGACGTTGAAATCCGTGCTTTCTTGGGCCTTTTGATTACTGCTGGAAGAAATAAACAAGGAATGGTGGACTATAATGAGCTATGGAATCCTTTATATGGAAATCCTGTTTATCGAGCGTGTATGTCACGAAATAGATTTACTCAATTACTAAGATTTATTGGTTTTGACGATAAAGCGACTAGAACCCTCCGAAGGCAAAAGGACAAGTTGGCACCAATTAGAGACCTGTGGACCGTGTTAATACAAACTTGCTGAAATATTATCTTCCTGGCAGTAATCTAACCATCGATGAACAACTGGTGCCTTTTAGAGGTCGTGTATCTTTCCGACAGTACCTGCCAAGCAAGCCAGATAAGTACGGTATGAAAAATTGGTGGATATGCGATAGTGGAACTAGTTATCCGTTACGGGTATACCGTACTTAGGAAAAGAAGGTCTCAACAGAGCAGAAAACTTAGCGCAAAGGTGGTTGAAGACCTTTGTGAACCTTTTCTGCGAACTAAAAGGAATATTACGTTCGACAACTTCTTCACCAGCTACGAGCTTGCATCCAGTTTGCTTACCAAGCCTAACTTGTGTAGGAACGCTCAGAAAAAATAAGCGCTGCATACCACCAAATTTTTTACCTCACAGGCGACGGAATATTGAAAGCAACTTGTTTGGTTTTCAGAAGACAATGGCTTTGGTATCTTATGTACCTAAGAAAAATCGCTGTGTCATATTATTACCTACAATGCACAACGACTCCACCATTGATGAGGAAATAAAAATAAATCTGAAATCAATAAGTACTACAATTCCACGAAAGGAGGGTGGATACACTTGATCAGATGGTACATACATATTCAGTGAAACGCAAAACTAATAGGGGCCTTTGGTCTATTTTTTCAATATAATTGATGTGTGTGGAGTAGCTTCATTTGTCATTTGGAGAAATATCCATCCTGACTGGCATATTTCCAAAAACGAAGGCTTCGCAAAATTTTCTTACGAGAAATTACAACAGAATTAGTACTGGGGCAAATTAGACGTCGTAGTTTGAGTGGCTTGCATAAAAGTCATACTTCATTGATACAAACTACGTTGAATCAAGTACCAACCACAGGGGAGTCTTCGGCTCGAGAAGTAAGAAAACGAAAACGGTGCTATATTTGCCCATCAAAGAAAAGCAGAATGTCAACACAGTTATGTGATAAGGGTAAGCAAACGGTTTGTGGTGAACATTCAGAGAAAATACTCACGTGCACAAATTGCAAACTACATAAATAACTTTCAAATATTTTACTATCTTGTACTATTTTTAAATTATATCTTCTGACACACAATATTCTTTCTATATGTTTTAATCTTACTGTATACCTACTACATGAAATAAATAATGCATATTTTGCTATTATTTACATCAACAATGTGTACAAATAGATGTGTGCCTGTGAGGCACACCTTGGTAGGACACGTTACGATAAAACGTTGGTAGGACTAGGGTTAAAGTAACTACTCCAAAATGCGTATTGTGTCAAAGCTATGTACTTAGACTAAATGTGGCTTGCAAAACATTACATATTTTCGAAATAGAACGATCAAACCAAAAAGCAGTAATGCTTACTCGAATCTCTAGTATGAATAGGTATCACGTGGTATCACCACTGTGGTAACACGTGCAGTATTCAGTATTGCACAAATATTTTTGGGACGCAGATCCTCGACGGATAAAAAGGTATATAAATTCAAATTCTCTGATACAAATAATCAATAATTCATCTATTACAGTAATAATAAATTAAACTGCATAAAATTTAGTATTAGTTTTAATATATATATATATATATATATTGTATATATAATTTATTAATTGATGTTTGATTTTTACCGTGATGTCATTTATTATCTTTTAAAACGCAAATGGCACACATTTAACTGCGTTATAGATATAGAATCTTATTGCTATTGGATGTCCACAAATACTAAAATAGTTGTGTAAAATTATTCTGTTTTCATTGTAATTTTAGTTTAATGTAAACAAAAATTTCTCCACTTTTTAAATTTTTGTAATGATGTATATTAAAAGTATACCCAGAAAAAGGTTCGTGAAATGAAAATAAAAAATTTGCGAAAATTGTAGCATTAATAAATTACCTGCGATGGAGATAATTTTGGATTTTATCCACATTTATGTGGAAATATAATGGAATTTATTATTGTATTATGTAGTGTGAATAAATATTATGTTTGAAATACATTCTTTTATGTTGTTTTCGAGTTCCCGGAGTTTAGAAGATACATATGTGTATGGAATAAATCAAATATCTGCTGCCGTGGCTACTGAAATGCTTTCGATTTGTGGTAGAAAAAGCACTTTATACTTTATTTCAAGCAAGCTCTTGAAGTAGTTGTATAGTTGTTCCGGCGTAAGTGTCTTTCTCTGGTTTTTGTTTTTGTCTTCAGAAAAACGCAAATATCCATTAAAAAGGTACTATCACCGAGATATGTGAGTAAGTAACTATTAGAGGTTGTTTTAAAATATAGCATAAGACAAATTGCAAAAGGTCTTTAAATATCGTCCACTGATGCTAAACTCGTAGTGATTAATCTTACTCGAAAGTTCATTTGAATGTAGCCTTTGAAATTGTTTTGAAATTTACATATGATCTTGTAATGCTACAAGCTGTAAGCAAATGTAACACAATTTGTAATAATACAACTGTGAAAAGCAACCTTACTTTGTGTTTTGCTTTTCTACAAATTATATTTGTAAAGTTGTAACACGTTCGAATTTGTACAAATTTTAACTGTAACGCAATACATGCTGCTCGTATTATTACATGCGGGATATTAGTATACTATAGGTACTACCAGTAACTTTTCGACTGAAATTCGCCCTTAGATCACCTCTGTTCATTATTACTGTTTTATGTTTAATATTATGAATGTTATGGCAATAAAATCGTTTATTATTATTATTATTATTATTATTATTAAGAAATAGGGATTACGCTAACCACAATTGTAGCTAATTTAAAGTAATTATTATGTTCAAATTTTTCCGAACCTAGCCCACACTTTTGTAGACATCAGGTTCTGTGATCTAAACATTATTATTATGGCGAAGTTTTCTACCCATCCAGTAACGTCCTATAGGTATATGTAATACAGCCATTGTTGTAAAGATGGCGCTTCTCCTATTTCACTCAATCATCGTTATAAAAAGTTGATTTGATACGTTTACCTGAGAAAAACATTATATACCGGCGAAGGAGAATTCGCAAACGTCACATACAGAACCAAATAAATTAATGTTTATTAAATTAACTTCTCAAATTAAGGACCCTTTATTCCTTGATCCAATAATCCAGCTTACTGTACAAAAATCTCACTGAAAATTCACTATTGCATAGGCAAGTAATATGCAGTTTATGCTCCTTTATAGGTAGGTTATGTTAACAAGTTGTGCAAGAAAACTACGCATATGTTGCAAAGAAACAAAACACACTATACAGTAAATAAATGTTCACAACTAGGTATATTAATTATGGCAACAGCGTAGTTAATCACAGACAAATTTTTAATACTAGCAAATATTTTGTTGATCAATTGCAATTATTACCACTGGCCTAAACGTACTATTTGCAACAACTGGCCTGCACTTAATGCTACTGTAATATGTGGTTACGTTACTATAAATTGCATAACAAAAGTGTGCATTTTTATGCAAAAAATGCAATAACTTTCGTCAACAATTTTATGGGAAATTTTAATACAAGTTGTGCTCGTCCCTATATGTTCAACAACTTGTGCGAAGTTTTATAATTGTTTGAAAATCGTTTTTTCTGTGTAGGTTTCACTGTATAATTATGGAATTTATACAATGTACAAGCAGGAATGTTACTCGTAATAAATATTTGTTAACATTTAAGTTGGTACCGTACATAACAACAGACACAGTAGGTATAGTCTGACATATGAAGTTAAAGGTGCATAGTTGTTCACTTTGGGGAATCGTAAGGAAGCCGAAATGGAATTTTAGTACGGAGCGAATTCAGCCCAAATTACGAAATACCAGATGACGAATCCGGACTGGATTTCAATATTAGTTCCCGACCAAAAAAGAAATATTACACTAAAGAATTGTCTGTCCGACCTTCTGATACGTGTTCAGCATACGAATGAGCGCTGGGGAGATCTCGATGCACGTCTTACCGGCATTGTGTACTCCACTTCTTGCAGACCACAAGCAGTTCCTGTCACACATATATTTCAATAGATTAAAGAAAACTCCACCAGAGCAGTTCGAAATCTTTTGTGTAGTTCGAGTTTTACGACAATTTAACCGTTCCTTTTTTTCTTGATTTCTTTATTTACGTTTCTGCTTTCTACCGATTCTCGGCCTGATCGCGGTAAGTCCGACAACGGCAGCAATGTCGAATAATCCTTACGCAATAATCCGATTTCACTTATTAGTATTGTGTCGGTTAGTTTATGACGTTCGAATATCATTTAAATTGTAAATTTGCGAAGAAAAAGGCTTCTATTCTCGTCTGTATATCGGCGTGGTTTAAAAATATCATTGATATCACTTTGTAAGGTAAAGTTAGCGGTAGCGACTATAATAAGATCAATTTATTTTACACTAAATCTTAAAAACCAGTTTTTATGAAAAAGGAAACATACAATTTGCCTTATTACTAAATAAAAAAATAGAAACAATTACACAAAATAACGAAAACGATGGAAGTTCATCACAAATTTTGCAAATTTAAATTGCATGAACTTACTCAACCACTTTAGTAAATCCCTCATTCGTTTCTTCTTTGTTTTTCACCGGAGAAATGTAATATATTCCCGTGAATGCATAATGTGTTCGATCATTTGTTGGCTACCCGGTCCGAAACGAGGTTTGCTCACCAACGTTAAGTTTATGCGTGTTGTAGTTTTTAATGAAGTATGTAGTGTTGTAAATATGCATCCACGCTGTACATAAATTGATGCCGATAATTGTTGGTGCACGTTTAACGAAGCTTAAGTATACCCAGATACACTTGTAATGTCTAAAAGGAAAAGAAACGTTCGTATTTTGTACGCTTGAGTTATTACCGGACCACACCAAAAGTGGTTCATTTGCAATTGAAAATAACTTAGTATAGAGGGATAAGCTTGCATTTTCACATACATACATTTAGGAAATCGATTTATTTACATTTAAAACAGAAAAGCAGCTAATAATTTTTCACACTTCATGCATTTTGCTTAAACTTGTTCCATTGTTTCATTATAATGTTGTGCAAATGATGTTTTTACGATATTGTTCTATTTATATAAGAATGTGAAATTAACCAGCTGTATTTGTTAAATTAAAAGTCACTGGGCGTTACTATAAAAAAAGTTATAAAAACAGCCATCGTTGGAGCAGTGACAAACCAGATAATGTACTGAGGGAAACGAAAAGTTATTATAACACTTTTTTTGCGTTATTCGATATTAAGTATTGATTTCACCAATGATTGATGAAGTGAACAGAAGTTTACAATTTCCAATGCAATGGATTATCTGACTTTAAATTCCAAATTCCTTTTGACTAGTATCCTCTTTTTACATTATATTTTGAAATTTGCATTATTATTTTACATTAAATTATAATATTTTTGAATGAGTATTTTTCACACGAGAGTATAAATTCGTTTGACGTTTTAATAATAGATGGCACTAAACATGACATTTATATTAACTTAATTTTACTTTTTCCATTTTATATATTTATATATAAAATTTTTCGGAATTAATATTGTTTTTGAGTAATAAGTCGGGATTTTTGTTGAATTTAAATAATCCTTACAACAATTGTAAATGATTTTCGGACTTTCATTTATTTTTCGATATGTAATATTACTTCTGACATTTATGAAAGAAATTGACTGAAAATAAATGCTGATAATGAGATTATATCTCAATACATTCTACATTTACTTGCTGAAGAAGTATACATTTGAAAAGCTTAAAGCGGCAAAACGAATTTCATTGATTTAATTTGGCTGCTTACCCTTACCAATTTTCTGGTTCTTTCTAACAGGTACAACAACAACTTAACTAAATATTCTTACGATTCTGGTAGTTTCTAGAAGTTTATGTTAGTCATTATAACCATTGAATAACTAAAGAGATAAAAGCAAAGTCAAATGATATATTGAAAATGCCTCCTTTTCATTTTACGTCGTCTACAACATCATAGCTTTTTTGAAAATCCGCACTCAAAACTTTTCTGCATTTTTTGTATCTCGCATAGCTGTGCCGTTTATTCTCGTGATAATAAGTATAGCAGCGGATTGTTGTTTACCAAATGCTTCATTAGAATATATCATGCATCGCAAAGCCTGAAAATTACCAAAAGCTCAAACAAGTTTTGTTTTAAAACAATAGTCTTTATTTTGTTGCCGGTGAATCAATTAAATACGTTTTTATCAGCTCTTTTTAATATTTGTGGAATATTTTGTAGATTTTCTTATATCATAAGCAGAGATGTGTCATTCTTATATAGATACATGTTTAACGGAGCAAAACAAAGACAAAAAAATTACGAAAAGTAGTGGCCCCAGAGTTTAGCCTTACGGAATACTAAATCCAATATTTATCTCTTTTGTTGCCTGGCCATTCATTACGCTAAACGTGTTCTCAATGATAGTTAAAACCCTATCAATTCTAGTTTTGTTTAAATATATTGTTTCTTAATACAGGTGTTCCAGAGTCAAATGACCAAACTTCCAGTAAAGATATCTGACACAACGCTGAACAAAATATACTAATGAACTTTAGTCCGAACTAAATGACTCATTTTAAAGATACAAGGTGACTTACACTATTGTTTATACTACAGAGATTACATTTGTATATACACTATGTGAGTAACAAGTTAATGACAAAATTTGCCTTTCAGTTGAAGTTGATACATCCAGAGAGTTAAAAGTTATAGGGTGGCTATGCTAACTTAATATTAGTGTGGTCTTCGTTTCTCGGCCACGCCCGAAGCAGCAAAATCAATTCTTACGTAACAAATTGGCAACAGATTAGCAATAAAGTATGCAATAAGTTTTCTGCTGGATTTACGAAGTGACAACGCTAACTTAATAGACATATTTCACCGAACAGGGTTTTCTTTAAACTCTTAAATTAGAGTTGAAGCTTTATCAAATTTAAATGGACAAACAGAATTAAAAGGGCCAATCTTTGAACAATTCCGGATTGCTTCTTTGTTTATTTATATATTTATTGTGGTCTTGTTTGTTGAAGTTCGTAATTGTTTGAGAAAGACACGGGATGTCGAAACGTCTTATGAAAAGAATTAATAAATAGACAGACCGAAATTGCTCAAGATTGGCCGTATGGATTCTATTTATTCATATCAACTTTTTGTTATACTAGTGTCTATTCGAATCTAGAAAAAATAGTTACCAAATTAATTTCCACGGATTCTGGGGGTTGGGAGTACCTACCAGGCGCGTCCCCAGGTGGTGGATAGGGGAAAGGCCATCTTGTCAGGGTTCGCTCAAGACGAGATGGTTAGCGGTGGCTATATGTTCGCTCTCTCTGCTTAAAACCGGAGCAGGGTGAATGAAAACCGTTGCCGTGAACCCCGAAATCCCCCCTCACCTGAGCTGTCGTGTCGTGACTAAGAGCTTGCACAGGGTTCTTCAACGATGCCAGTTGTTGCTTTCGGCTACTGAAAGCCCAACTGTTAAACCAGGTCCCGAAAGGGATGGGGGGTCTTGGCTTAACTGCACGGGCCGAGAGGAGACAACCTCAATAAAAACCTAAATCCTAAGGTGGCGGATTAGACTGATGGGTGCGTGGCTGGATAGAAGACCAGTCTACTAGTCCAACCTTGGGGACACCTGGCGCAACCCATTTATTTAGCCTTACCTCTGCATGCGGGGTTCTGTGGAGGTGGACCTTTTCTTCCCTAGCTACTCGTGGGATCAACCATGAAGGAAGGACGCTTATTAGCGGGACGACACCGCTAATAAACAGGAATTGGAGCAGGACCTCCATAAGAAGCCTTCCACTTCCAAAGTGAGAGTATCTCCCAAGAAAGGAACAAAGGGAGGAGCAAAACGACTGGAGCAGATTGGGAAACAGGATGGCATCCATCCCCTCTCAAATTGTGTAGCACTGTGCAACTCAAGGGCGTTGCACCTGGCAGCACGTGAAATCGAAGAGGGAGACTTACCTAACCTAGGGCCTTCTGATATCCTACACTTTCTGAAAGGAATAGGATTGGAAGGCCAGCTGTAAAACAGCAAGAACAGGGGACACAATAGATCTTTTAGGTCGCAGTGTAATATCACCCTTCCAATATGCACATACCTACACATACAATTTCCACGGATTAGCGAAAAGAAATAATTCTGTATGAGGCGATACGCAGTAAATTTGTACAAAGTTTTTATTTCAAATTCAACTCGGTAACTACATTCCCTTACTCGGCTTTCAATTCTAGTGAATAAATATTATTAAATTGGTTAATTGACCACCTCACTGCGATTTTATTTATTACACGCCCAACATCGGCTTTGTCTCCCGTAATTACACAATTCCGTGACCAATTTATGCGGATTTATCAGGCCAGTGGGAGCAACGCGTTCGCCAAAAAGATTACAACTCGCCGTGAAAAAGAAAATCAAGAGTTCGAGTATATAAATTATGTCTTCGCGTTTCTGTCATCACGGATGCCGAAATAATTGCGTTTTGGGTCTCTTTGAACGATTAAAATTGTTCACTGTAGTGTAGTCTGCAGTACACTACATGGTGTACCGTTCGTCCTAAAACGCTGTGGTGTAAAAATACAAAAAAAAAGCAAAGATGTCGCACCGGCACGGAGAAAACAACGATTCGAAACGGCGAAAGAAATGTTCGTACTGAAACCTAATAAATTACGTCCGGTACCGAAAAATTCGCGAGTGTCATGTAACAAAACATGTAAACATAACTTCTAAATTTAAGCAGTTAATTTCGCGTTTTATACGCTCAAATAAAATATTGCTGATATGTTCACTTTTTCATCGCTGACTTGATAATTCATTTATGGTGAAGAGCTACAATAGGCTCTGTTCATATATCGCGTGCATCAGATGCTTGCAAGTGATATTCACACTTCGGTAATTCTTGATTCTCGTACATAATACTTGAATCTGTGTCAAATGAATTTAAACACGTTGCATCATAACGTGAATTAAGCGTCGAAGTCTTGATTCGAAAGAAAATAATTTTAAACTGTTCAATTTCCTTTTCGGATAAATTATGCGTGAATGGTGACAAAACGAAGAAACTGATTTACTGAAATCACGTTTTAAAGTCGATATACGTCTACGTCTGGCATGTCACATGTGTGTTGTTCTTCTCAAATTTCTCGAGAATTTAGCAACTAATATATGTAGCTATATTATGCTCTTGTATATATGAACTGTTGATGTTTGAAATAGGAAAAAATTTAGCAATTTCTAAATACTTGGAGAACAACACAAATTATGTTAAAAAAATGATGATGCCGCAGAGCGTAATGCACAGTGAACAGAAATAATACTTTAGTGCAACATCACCTAGGGTTTTATCTACATTACTCTGTAGATTAAAAATGTTACACCAAGAAATTTCAGTAACTTCTTTTAATTCAGTGTTAGTATTGTTTGTTGTGGATAGCCGAAACAATCGTAAATCAACAAAAAATATGAAAGATAACCAAACAATCACAAAGAAAAATCGTATTTAAAGCACTTCTCTAGAAAAATGAATCAAATTTTTAAACCCTATGACTTTTAAATTGTCAGTCAAAATAATAATAAACTACAAAAGCAAATCCATACAAAATTAAAATTAAAACTTGTAAAAATAAAGGATTGCACATATTGTACAAAATAGACTGTCAAAATTGTAATGGTAGATATATATGTTGTAATAATAAAAAGATATATAAGTAATTAAATTGATTGATTATAATCGCCGATAATTTTTTTAATCATCAATCTCAGGGTCGTTAAAGGATTCGTATAACGATAACTGGATAGAATCACTTACCTTGTTTGAGTTCAAATTGAATTTATTTGGCGCCTTTCAAATTGTGACGTTTCTACAGTGTGACCACTGCGTAAACTGTACAAATTCCTGGTTATCTGCTTGGGAAAAGGCAAGTATTTGCTGCCAATTCTTAATGATTGTAGAAAGTAAAGTGTGCTGTAATAAAATAACTGATAATCAAGGAAAACACAGTTATTTTCAGGAAAAATGTTACTGGTATATTGATTATCAAATAATTGTAGGTTCATAAAATACAAATTTAAATGGAAACTTAAATATTAACAGGTATTTTAACTCTCTTACAACGCTATCTCTACAACTTAATCTATAAACTCTGTTCGAACTGTTTAAAATTGTTTAAGATGCTGAATAGATTCTGAATGATTCAATTTTTAAATTAGTCAATTTATGATCGTTTCTTTTAAGGAAATGCTTGGAATTAATATTCTTTAATGTTAAATACGACATCTATATGTATAAAGGAATTACTAAACTAAGCAATATAAACTATTTTGTAATTTTTATAACTTTGAGTAGATTGAAATGTATCTGCTTATTAGAGTAATGTTAATTGTTTTGTATGGTTTTTTAAATATTAATTCTGAGCTCTTTTTCTACACGTGTGTATTAAAATGAAGAATACAGGCCTTTTAATTCGAAGAGAGGTGGAATCTTCAGAATATCCTGTCCAAGGACCAGACCTTGGTGATATTGTTATGCCTTTTAGCTTCTCTACGCTTTCCTGGATTTGAAAAAAGGATGGCTGAATGATTACCTATCTTCCAGAGCGACTTGAACCTGGATCTTCGGTTCGATAACTTCAGTAAGTTATAATTGCTTTTTAAATTTTCACTTAAACTGCTAAAACTAGTTGAATTATTTTTCTTTCTAAATTTTGATCACTTTTGGTGCATTTTTTTTGTTTTTCCTGTAAGTAAATTTAAAAACATAGACCCATTTTAATCTTACCCACGCGTCTCTCCTATCTTTTTTTTCAACCACTTTCTCTTTTTTTTTCAGGTCATGCCTTCCTCAAAATCTTCGTATTCTACGATTATTATTACACATGTCCGCCATCAAGATTTTTTAATCTGCTCCGCTTGTATTGTAATCTTCCCAAGTTCATGGTGCTGCATTGGGTATTAATCATTTGACATTTAATGTAAAAATTGTTTCTCATTCAAATATTGAATTTTAGCTCTTCAAAAAGAAATCTGTAATCAGCTGTCATATTCTTTGATTTTTTTTTAAATATTGATTTCAATACAAAATCAGATACAAAATGTAAAAGAGACATTCAATATTTGAATGAGAAACAATTTTTACATTAAATGTCAAATGATTAATACCCAATGCAGCACCATGAACTTGGGAAGATTACAATACAAGCGGAGCAGATTAAAAAATCTTGATGGCGGACATGTGTAATAATAATCGTAGAATACGAAGATTTTAACGAAGGCATGACCTGAAACAAAAGATTATTTCCGTCGACAGACGTCGATACTTGCAATATTATATTCAAATTAGATTTTATTTAAAACAAAATTTTGATAATACCAGAATTAAATAAATACCTATATTTTACAATAAAATACTTGTTTCAATAAATTGAATGATTCATTTTTGCTTGTTAGCGTTTTATTCTTTTTGAAACTTGATTTTTTTAAATCATGTGTAGTTTTCTTGATTTGATCTTTGTATTTACGATTTTGGAAATAACTTGATGTTTTGGATTGAAATGTTTGTGTGATTGTTTAATTATGTCACAATATTGATGTAATTATGCAATACCTAGAAAACAGAATAAAAGGACATAAATGTGACAAAAATCCTGCAGTCTTGAAAAAAAAAAACATGGAATAACTCAAATCATGTCTTTGATTTTAACAATACAACAATCTTATTAGCATCTTACCTTGATGAAAGAAAGTGAGCAGTTAATTGGAAGAGTAGTATATCAAATATGCAACCAGTAATGTGTGGCGTCCCACAAGGATCAATGAACAATTCATGATATACATTAATGATCATCCAGAATATTTAATCTACAGTAAAGTGTGCTTGTATGCCGATGACACTTCTTTTATTATTAGAAGTGATACTAGCTGCAATGCTCATCGAGAAAATTCTCTTATAGCTGCAAAAAACCTAGTGTGATGCAAATAAGCTGAAGTAAATCAAAACAAAACACAAATACTTACCTTTACGGCACCTGCACGGGACCATACGGTGCTTTTCCTGGGAGTCACGATGGATGGAGGACTTAGCTGATCGAACTCTCTCTATTTAATATGGCACCAAAACTCGGCAGTGTAATATTCACAATCCGAATAGTAAAACATCTAGTAATGCACGATGACCGTCTAAAACTACTGCCTTGGATACTTAGAAAGAAAAAAAAAACTCAGGAAGTTTTCTACTTCATCCACTTCTGTTAAACCATGCCGACATTAAAATGTTTAGCTTCAAAGTAAACATAAGGCACAACTTAATACATTTTCGATTTTTGACAACTTTGTTAACAAAAATATTATTCGTGATTTGTTGATAAAATACAAAATAACATGTGAACAAAGTGACATCTATTAGCAGTGGAAGTATCAATATAAATTTATATGCACCGTGTAGCAAGAATTTTTAGTAGTACAAATAAAGATGAGGAAATATAATGCATCAAATTTTTGTACCAAAGTGCATATGTATATTTTTATATTTATTGGGTTATATTAATCAAATTATTTTTACACACGCGCCTTCATTATCTTTGTCAATAGATAAAACAAAAGAAAACGAATCGTGAATCAGAACCGATATTCCAGCAATTAAATTGTTGGATAATTGGAATTTATAACGAGAAAGTTCGTGTCCCAGTTTTTCCTGGTATTATGATAATTATGCTACTTTGAACGAGTATGTACTTTATCTGCCCTATATGGACTTCAGCTGTTGGATTCGTTGACCTACCAGAATTGCAACGGGCTGAGTTACAATTTTACACTTTGCAGCGGTAGCCTCCTTGGAACACTTTAAATATAAACATTGTGCTTTATGTTGCTCACTCAAAAACGACTTTCAAGTAATATTCATATACCTCTCCTTAAATTTGTTTCTGTTTGCTGTATTTAGTGAAATATAATAAGTTTGGTCCAAACATCATGTTATAGTACGTAGTTACCTTACAGGTGAATAACTAAAACAAAAGAATTGTAAAGAGAAGATAAATATAATATCCATTACCCTCTTATTAGATCTAGGAAACAGATGAATGGCGTATCACGCTTAATAATCCATTGTAAAGATTTTTCCTTTTTAATATATAAAGACGCTATTCTTCAAATGTCACAGTGTGGGTGCTCGGATTTCTGTTGAAGATTAAATGTGTGTCACTCGCACAGCACGTGCTGCGTCACATATAATATAATAAGTGTCCGGTACAGAATCAAAATACAATATCAAAGCGGTACAATTAAATACCGGAGCAGGAAAAATAATATTCAAACGCACGATTGTTATCTGATATCTGAACTGGCCTGTTGCTCTGAATACCGACTGCTCCCTTCTATACATATTTTTTTCTTCTTTTTTAGTAGGTTTTTAAGACCTGCATTTCTCCCATTGGACGTGTGTGTATTGAGCGACACAAAAGAGGCAATGATAGCCGTTTACCATTTTATTGTACGTAATTTTGGACATGTTTCCTTTATTATTGCCTTTGTTTATCTTGTTTGTTTATATATCCGTATTCATGAGTGTACTTTGGGCAAGTCGTATAGGTTGTATTTTATTTCGGAATGATATTTTTACTTCACCTTTACCATCGTAATCGTAAACAATAACAAGGCTTTTGTGACTTAATAACAGTATACTACACGCATACGCAACGGTCATATATGAAGATACTAACTTAAGTAAGATGTCGTATGTATCACACACATACACACACACGTATGAATATGTAGGTACGCAAGTAAATGTGTTTGGGAGAATACCACATTGATACAACATTTAATCGAACTGGTTATTTTGAAATAAGTGGTCCCACCTTGAACTAATGTACATTGCCCAGCTCAACAAGAAAAAAACGAAATAATCGAAATTTAATTGCATTATGTTATCAAAAATGCAAGTGTAGTTACAATTATCTCGGTTGAAAATACTTATAGCGCTGCACATACGACTACTTAAAATCCATTGAAATCTCATGATGAGCAATATATAGCTCCGGATATTTACTCGCCGCTATTGAAAATCGACAATACGAAAGTCATAATAGCGGCGAAAACGTAAACAGCGATTTATAACTAGGTACTTACAATAATCGCCGCCAATCTCACTAAAGTAATCACCATCAGAACTGAATGTTTTCGGGTTCGTTTAGTCATTTATCGATAAGTAACGAATTAGAAAAATTACAAGTAATGATTTTTTACGAAGAATTATATGTTCCTAACTTGCGAAATTTTGAATTACCATTTAGTAATTAGAGGACTCAGTTAAAAACACCTGGGCACGGAGTTTAAAAGTCCGTCCGCTATGCGAGACGTAATTCTTGTGTTAGGAACCATTTCGATCGTGAAGCAATTGTTAATATTAAGCGTGAACATAACTACCGCCACTCAAATCTATCGAAAATTTGTAGAAAGAAAAAACTGTGTGCTTTGTCTTTTGCAATGTCTTGTCAAAGGCTTCTTTCAAAAATCGATCAAGTTTAAGTAAACGTAGTACGCTGCCATAAAAAAAATACAAGTACTGCCAAAATTAAAATTGAGAAATGCTATAGTGCTAGCTAGTGTTTATATTCATTTTTTATTTAATTTTCATGTATCTACCTTAAGTTCCTCATACAATAATTATTTGGGAAAATATGAAGAATAGCCCGGGTGCTCTGAAGTTCGTAATTTTGGGCTGTATTGGTGTAGAATGGTTCGAGAATGACGATTTGGTGTTTATTTTTCGGGGCTGACCACGTCTTTTACACTTTTTTCTTAAAAAAAAAAACATGCGATTTTCAGGTTATGTCACCATACAAAATATGTTGAAATCTTGAGAAAGAACCGCAAGACACAGACAACAATTATGATCCTGTGACAACTTGTAATGACCAAGTGACCAACATAAAAAACCCTAGCCTTCATATTACCAGTTATTTGTATCACTAGGCCAGAAACTACAGTTTTGCGCGTATGAGTACGGTTTGTGGGGCCGAGGCAGTTTGAATTGAAATCGTGCAATTGCTTACCCAAGTTTTTCTTTACAGGAGAAGCTTCTAAAAAAATTCGTTTAAATGTTGGCCAGTTTCTAATATCTGATACCCAGGAATTAAGCCACATTCTCGAAGCCCCGGTTAAGCCACGTCCGAACCTTAATAAAAATTGCTGATCACTCCAGCATAATTCCTCATTGGTCTTATCCAATTGATCCACCCGATGGTGTTGGATGAATAAATCACTTTCACCAACTCGATAAAGATATTTTCCATTTTACGGCACATATCAATCCCACTTCTCATGTTAGAAGAATAAAACAAAATGGTTTACAAGATCACGTTTATTACTTAAGAAGTGTTGCACTTCTCGTGTATAAAAACACAACTGCCGCTTAGTTTTGCCCATTCGATGGAAACCCAGACCACAAAAAGGGAAAAGAAGTATTAGCAATAATTATCTACCTGCACAAAAGATATGACTCATACGGTCATCAATAAACAAGGCATTCCTAATGTTATACTATAATGCAAATAATGTACTTGCAGTTGAGAGCTAACGTATTTTGGTGCTCCGCGTTTTAATGCTGTTTTGAGTGTGTTTCAGAACCGACAAGTTATAGTTTTTACGTTAAACGATAGACAAAGTGTATCTTCACAAAAATGCCGTTAACAAGAGAATGTGTGTCAGAAATTAAAGCAACTGTTAAGGCGAATCTGGACGTCCAAGTGTGCGACAGAGATAAATATATCGGAAAAGTATTCCGCGCTTTTTGGGAAAACGGTACGACCGATTTTGAAATTTTAAACTGTATTTGTGTTAAAATAATGTTAGAAATTGCGCCAACGTTTTAATTTTTTTTATTTTCTATCTATTTAAATTTTTAAATGTTGTAAGTTTGTTATTAAAAACGATTTCTAAAATAGGCTCAACGGCGCATTTGAAGACCAATGTCTCAATGACAAAACTTTTTTAATTTTTGAATTTGGAGTAATAATAACGTCCGAAACAGAAATATTCATTTTTCTTTTTTTCCATCAAATGCCGACAGGCCGCCGGCTTCTATCGTAACCTAACGCACAGACCGATGTTTGTTTTGAGGACGTATCTACGTATAGATGGTCTGCTATGGCATCACCTAAGGCATAAATATAAGGATATTCAATTCTGCTTTCAGTACTGTCTTTTTGTGTATTTTACACAACCCAACCTACTTCCTACCTATGTTTTAAATAAGTGGGGAAATTCTTAAAATGTGTAAATGTTAATAATAGATAATGTATCTACTTTTTATTAACGAGTCATAATTATAAATACTAAACTACTTCAATAATTTCCTTGATACCAATGGTATTACGAAACAGAACATCAATAAAATGCAAATAAAAAAAATGCACACAGCCATTTTTTCGACTGGGTAAAATGTACCTATAAATTACAATTTCTTTTATATCTGCTTAGATTACATACCTTGTATCATAGTCATTTATATTGACCGCCCTAGAATTATGATATGATATATAATACTGAAATACGCAATGACAAAGTAATAAAATGTCTAGGTAAGTAGATATGGAACTTACATTTTGTACAAAAGAATATTAAATCTTAGAAGAAGCCTTTTTTCTTTTCGCGCTGATACGAAGATGCTTCGCCTTTTGACGAGTATCTTTTATCCATTTTTAGATAATGCAGTTTGCTACTTGTAAGAAAGTAAATATTCTTCATACAGTAACTGCAGTGCTAAGTCAGTTCCAGAGAAAAAACTTTAGAGGTACTTGACTACAGGTGTGCGATGTCTGTGTGTGTGTTGAGTGAGGTTTATATGTTTGCGACAGTGTGTGGCACTCCGACTCATTTATCCCAAAGTTACCCTATAGGAAGTTGTATTGTAAAATCATAGATACAGGTATAGAATAAACCCAATGAAACGTAGCGAATACTCTTGACAATCTTAGCAATTGATTTTGGGCACATGTAATATAGAAGGCAAACAATTCATACCATTCAAAAAGACAAGAGGGATCTTTCTTTTGGATCTGACTATCGCTTGAGGTTTATTTCTGCAATCACGTGTGTTCTACAAAAGCTCTTCACATTTGTGCATACCTCGAGATAATTCAGTTTTCGGAAAACAGCAGTTACTCAATTTACAAAATAAGTCACTGATTCTACTGATTCATAATACGGATTATATTATCAGTGCTATAATTATGTATTTCTGAATTAATAGTATTCTTTGTAGCCTAGTAAATCAAGTAAAATTACTGATAGTATTTTATTAATTTGCATTTTAATTTTGATTTTTCTAAAAGAACCATATGAAATAGTGTTACCCTATACATTCAAGTTCATATGACAGACTAACTAATGTTTTGAAAAGATCTGATTACTCGAACCAGTATCATTTCTGTAGCGCATTCAATTCGACGAGTGTGCTACCGTCCTAGTTATGGTTGTCCCGGCGGACGAGATCAAAGAGAAAGCGCATTTTCCTCTTTCGGACGCTATTTGCTATCAGAAAGAAATGAAAAAAAAATGTTTTAGTATTAGTAAGGACCGTTGAACCGTCGCCCTTGACCACTTTTTTATTTTTCCTTTTTGAAAGCCAAATAGAACCAAACAAAAAATTAAAAAAATAAAACGTTGGCGCAATTTTAAATACTGTTTTCAAAACAATCTCTTTTTCAAATTTAAAATATTTTGATTGGTATGTCTAAAAACAGGGAAAAAGACCCGCGCCATCTACTGGAAGAGAATCTCATTAAAAGGCCGTCCAGATTCGCCTTAAGGAGAGTATTGAAAAAAATCATATTAAACGAAATCTTTGTACAACGTTATATAAATAAAAATATTTTTGGATAGATGTGACGAACTCGAAAAAGGGAATTCTTATCTCCTTAACAAAAATGGATGCACTCGAACAATATAGACGGCGTATTAACTGTATAAGGATAGTGGGAATTAAGGAAGAGATTGATGAGGATTTGAAGGATAAATTAATCAACTTGTGTGGGGAAAAATTAGAAGTAGAGCTTACACCGTAGTCTATCGACCGTTGTTACCGAATAGCGAAGGAAAATTCATTCAGGAATTCTCAGCATGTCCGGTAATAATTAAACTAGCTACTTATTATCATAAGGAAAGTATTTCAAAATCTAAGAAAAAAACTGAAAAATAACAAAACTATTTATCAGTGAAGATTTAGCAATAGCCAGATATCTTCTATACAAGGTTCCTCAAGAGAAATTTGGTAAAAATAGAACCCGAACTGTAAATGGTGCTACATATAAAGGTTAAAGTGGGAACTAATATGTACAAAATACTAAGGATGAGTTTTCCAAAAATAATTGTCATTTGTGTCTCGTCTCTTTTTATTATATATGTAATAGTTTTTTTGTGTTGTCAGAATGATTGCTATTCTTTTTTTTGTCTATTTTCTTCAGCGCGGAGTACTCGCGTTCAAAATTACTGACAATGAGTCAAAACATTTTCTTATTATAATTGCTCTATAATTACTTTGTATTTACATATATTTTGATTAGATTATTTGTTTTTGTTTTAGAATTGTTATTTCTTTCTTGTCATTTATTACTTTTTTTGTCATTACTGTAGCGAGAATTGCTCATTTGAATTTTCGGTCGCTGTTGGCTGATTTTGCTGCTTTTCCGTGACTTGTTACTGTACAATGAATACGATATATTGTGTGTAACCGAAACAGGGTTGCATGATTGCATGTCAGGTTTGGTTGATATTGATGGTTACAAATTCTTTCACATTGCGAGGGGAGGCAGAGACGGTGGCGTTGGTATTTATATTAAAAGAAATATAAAAGCAAATACAGTGTTTTCAGAGGTAACGGAATTCCTTGAGCATCTATGGGTATCTATATCAGCAGCGAAATTAAATATGTTAATTGGGTGTGTTTACCGGCTACTAACACAACAGTTGAACAGTTTATATCGCGGTATTTGCCTCAATATGATGATCTTATTTGCGCTGGCGACTTTAATGTTAACATATTTGACATCACCAATTGAAATCTCAGCCGCTTTCATGATTTGGTTGACTCATTTGACATTAAGCAGATTGTTGATAAGCCAACTCGGATCACTCCTAACTGCAGTTTATTATTGAATTTGGTACTAATAACAGACTCCTTGACAATTAGGTCTATTGAAACAGAGAATATGCATAATTTATCTAATCACTCTTTGGTATGCTGGTTTCTTACTGTTGATGTAACTAATTGCTTGCCCCAAGGTAGGATTTTTAGACAATTTCGAAATTTTAGTTACCAATGCTTTTATTCTGATATTATAAATCTTCCTTAGTATATTGTTTATGATCTGGCAAATATTAACGACAAATTCAAATTTTTAGGTGAATCGCTGTTATTTGTTTTTGATTTGCATGTTCCCTTAGTAAAGATTAAGCAATAATAATAATGATAATAATAATCTTTATTTGAGATATGACGCCATGGGAGACTAAAAATAATTCTTAAAGCTCTTTTCTGTAATAAAAATATTCGATAGTTGCTAACGCCACAACCCCAGTGAATAATACCAAAGGTCATCTTGGAGTAAAAGTTAGAGTAATAATAAATTTTGAGTACTTCTAAGCTACATGATCTTTTAAGATTAATAAGAGCGAAACACACTCGAGCCAATTCTCCACAAAGATTATCAATATGAGACCCCCAATTGATGTTCTCCTCAATGGTCACTCCCAGTAGTTTACAGTTCTGAAGAAACCGAACTTTACTTTATTGTGTAAGTTGACACTTTGAAACTGATGTTTGTGTTTATTCTGGAACAAAATGCATCTTGTCTTATCAGGGTTTATAATTAAACAATTTTCGGATAGCCATTGACACAAACGGTTGTAGACTACGTTGCAATCGCGGAAAAAGGTTGTAAATATTATTTGACTCCAGAGTGAAGGTAATCACGTGATCGTTTTTTAAATAAGAAGAAAGGTCGTTAATAAAGATTAGAAAAAGGATAGGCACCAGAATAGAATAACTAACATCAATAACTACTCTCTGTCTACGTTCGGACAGGTAACTTTGGAACCATTAAAGAGACACCCCATTGATACCATATCGTTCCAACTTGTGGAGCAGTAGACTGTGATCGACATTACCGAAGGCATTCGTCAAATCAATAAACATAGAAATGACAGGTGTATTAGCATCGATTAAATGTAAAATTCGTCGAATATAAATGAAAAGCACTGTATTAATAGAACAGTTTGGCAAGAAACCATGTTGACTGCTTGAATATAAGTTAAACCTTTGTGAACCCAAATTGCCTTACATTACTGATACTATTAAATTAATATCAATAAGAGAAGGGGGTTAAAAAGAGCTAAAACTAGCAGGGAACGGAGTCATTGGAATTACTACATACAAAGACATTACACAATTGGTGCAGTTAGAAGAGAAAAAAACGGTCTATATAGATTTTAAAATTTCGGAACTCTAAGAAACTTTGATCTGAACTGATAAGATTCCTGAACATTTGTCGGATGCGCTACTAACAAATATTTTGTTATATCTGTTGTTGATAGTCGCAATACCATGTCACCTGGTAACCGTAATTTAATGGCATTTTACAGTTTAAATAGTAAGCTTACTTTGCGTACTTCATTAGAATTTGACTGAAATGAGTGAAGGAAACGTTGCAAAGATTATAGATAGTATTAGGTCTAATGCTGTCGAGTTGGATGGCTTAAGTATTAAGTTAATCAAATTGTGTTGCCCTGTGGAACCTCTTATTCATTTGATAAATCAGTGCCTTTCAACATCATCTTTCTATAACTGGAAACTTCCCACGGTCGTGCCATTGCCTAAAAAGACTTCAGCGGCACAATTTTAAGATTTAAGACCTATTAGCATATTTCCATATTTATCGAAAGTCTTAAGAAAGTTGTAGCGTTTCAGGTCAGAGAGCATTTGGGGGCAAATTATATTGTACCTGATACACACAATCAGGATTTAGATCAGGCCATAGCTGCGTAAGCGCTTTGCTTCATGTATCTGATAACATTATATAGGCTTTGGATGATGGTAATGTGGTTATAGCGGTGTCTCTAGATTTTACGAAGACATTCGATACCATTGATCACGATTTGTTGATTTGTATATTGCACTAACGCTTTCCACGTTCTGTGTGAATGCGAAGCCGTAAAAAGAAGGGCAATTTTTGGCAAGCTAAAAATGAACCCAAAGGATTACTTCAATCAATTGGCCAGAGACCTGCAGTACAAGGTAGTGCTGGATACTAGGCTACTGGAATGGCTGGTATAACTTAATGGATAAAAGAAATGGGCGACTAAATTCAAAAAGCAAAAGGGCTGCAGTGTTTCCAGAGACTCCATGTCAGACGGCTTCCACAACAACAATAGAAAGGCGTCAAAGAAGAAGTAGAAAGTAGAATTGGTTTAGACCACGGAAAGCTTGTGATTGTGTCGTTTTATTTCTGCTAATCCGATGATATCCGAATTATAAAATTTAAATCTGGGGAAGTATTTATTTTGGGTTGATCCTGTTATTTTGGTTATGTGGACGTAGTTCGTTTTCAACCTGAAGTATTGAAAACAGCTATCTTAATTTGATGTCAAATTGCCTTTTCTTTTGGTAAATAAAAAAAAAAGTTATGTGTTCCCTGCAGACACAATTGGCTGGTGCAAATCGAATGTCAAAATAGCATCATATCTTATAGGTACAATTTTAAAGTTTATTTACAATGAAGGATTGACCTGTATACTCTATCCACTGTCACATTAGATAATCTTAAACAACAAGAATTTGTATAAATAAACAGTGAACGCGTAACGACTGATTTAATTTTATTTGAATGTGGGTTTTATAGTCTCGTCTACGATATATTATTACGGTATCAGGGGGACTTACCACTTACCACTAACCAAACGAAAACGTGTTTGACTTAGCTATGCTCACATTTCCGACTATCAGTCGTCGTCTATCGATCCAATTAAGAATTTAGACCTCAACTCCTTCGTCTTCCTGGACGCCACGGCGTTTTTCTTTGCTCCTTATCGTCGCTGTGAATCTTCGGTTAACGCGGAGTTTCCAATTTATCTGTGGTGTTTGTTAGACACGCATTGAATTAGTGATGACAAGGTTTCTATTGACGATGGATGTAAAATGTAGTCATACAGGAAAAGCTTACATTATTTAACATATCCATTAGAACCTAAACTATGCCATTTTCTAAACAATTATAGCCTCGCGTAGTAAAGCTAGTTAGGCACGCATTTGTAACTTATGTAACTTAAAGTTATTTTGTACTAATATGTCTTTTACAAAGAGTTTACAGAGTTCATGAAATTCAATAGATTGTTTCTTGAGTTCGGCTAATACTTTTAATCCCTGCCGTCACTATTTTGAGCGTTAATACTGTTGCACGCAGAAAAAGAAATTAAGACCATAATTGGCAAAAGTCACGAATGAATCAGGCTACAGAATGGCTCGAAGCTTTTCAAATGTATATCTAACAATAAGCGTTACAGCTGCAATTGTAATCAATAAATGTATTGTGGGTGAAGATATTCTTTGGCGGTGCCTAATATAGCCTTATGTGGTGTTTGTAGTGTTCACTGTTCACTGTGATATCTTATTAACATTTTACGTAGCATTGTCATTTATATTTACAGTATGTACAGTTGCGGCCAAAAAAAGGGGCAGTTGTTTTGTTAGTGTGAACATAACCCCTTTTCTTTTTCTGGTAAAATATTATATAGTTTCGTCGCATGTTTAAATAATAATAATATTAAAGTAAAGATATTAGTTAAATAACGTTTTTCAATTTGAGAAAAACATTTAATATTTACTAATTTTGCCATTACGCTTCTCTTAATCTTTTGAGCATCGATCTATGTAATGAGAAACAATAATCTTCATTTATTTCTTCCCAAGCATTATTTGTAAGTTCCAACAATTCTTCAACGTTTCTTGTTCTTGCCTTTGTATTATGAATTTCTTTGACTAACATCGCTCAAACGTTTCCAACCAGGCTTAAATCTGAGCTGTTACTACACCTGTTTCAGAACGTTAACATTGGGTATAGGCCCGAAGCCACTACAAAAGAGCTATGTACTGGGGGTAGTTGTCATGTAATTCTCTGGTCAGGTTGGACGTTCGATTCCAGGGGCTCCAGTAACTGTCAAATCATGGAATGGTATTCTACCCACGATTTTCTCAGGAAATTTTATAGGAAATTCTCGAAGATTATTCGACGTCTATTCAGGTGAGTGTATGGATTTATATTATTCATGTGTTATATCGATACTTTTTAGGTAAACACTTTGTAGAACTTTGATATTTCTGAGTGTGTGGCGTAAAGATTGTTATAGGATTTCACGAACAACCGTCAACTCACGTGGCCACAGCAAGAATGAATGATTTAAACTAAAAGTAACATTTATCTGTCTTCGATTGTTATCGCTATCAGGTAAACCAACATTGAATTCAATTGGATAACCAGTAACTGATATTAAGATACCGTTATTTATTCTAGTTTGAGGGGAATACAGAAATTGTTCCCGAATAAACATCCCGAAGAATGAAAAATCTCCCGGAGCAAAATATAATAAATTTTTAAAATATACTCGGTAAGCTTGAATTAACAAACAAGATAAAGTTTACATTATATATAAGGCTATAACTAGCACCTATTGCTAATATGGTATATCTTTATAGTCATTTTTCAGAAATTCAAAATTTGCTTCTAGAGTAGGCAACCGAGTATGCACTTTACTTGAAACCTGTTTCAAATGACTCTAAATTGTATTTAATACACCTATTTCCATAGCAATGCATATCTACTATTTAGAGGTTATTTCAACTAATAATACAATAATATATGTAATTTACTCTCCGTAAGCTTTGTAATAATTAAATGTAGATTCAGTGATCGTACGATCGTACGAATCTACTATTAGCCCAATACATACCGGATTTACAAAGAGGTATGTGCACAAAATAAAACTTATAAGTATTTTAGACATGATTTAACATATGCATAGCATACTGGAACCGTACACAACATAACAATAATCAATAAATCATTGGTATTATCCAGAACCTAGGTGTATATTATTGTCGATTATCATGCGTCTATTTCTGTTAGTTCTGTTGAGTCGTCGCATCCTGCCCCAAAATAATCGCAACCACTTTCAGAAGAATCATAAATAGTAGTTAGAGTTAGGATGTGAAGCGCAGTTGGTGATAATAATGATCGAAAGGAGTTTTAACTTATTTTGTATTTCAACCGCGATTCTAAGTAAACTGCATGCCAAAAAAATGCAACATCTCTAAGGAAGTCAGTCACAAAACTGAAATCTTAACAAAATAAGTGCCCGTATGTAAAAAATAGCTGATAACCATATTGCTCATATCTGTCAGAACTTCATATACGAAGAGGAAACAGAAATTCTTCACTAGCCTGCTTGCACCCAGATTTAAACCCGATCAAGCATGTGTGGGATATGATGGGTCTCTACGTAAAGCATTTCCAACAAGCAACAAACACTTTGCAGGAACTTCGTCGCCATCTACAGCAAGAGATCCCATAAGATGCCATTGTTCATCTCAGAGTATGCCTCGCCGAGTTAGACAATGCATAAACATTTGTGGGGATGTGACATTTTATCGATAAATTTTTGCTGATGGTTGGCATTTTTTCCAATTGTTATGATTTACTACTGAAAACTAGTAGTTATGATTTACTGCCTGATATTTTCCAAAATGTCAGTTGTAACGCAGCTCCTTCAGGGTGTTTCAGTTTAATGCTTCAAATAAACGAACCTGACGTGTCCATGATCCCATAAAGTATTTTTTAAATTTTTAGATCGTCTACTACTCTAGCACTAGGGTACTATGTCAGTAGGGTTAATATCTTGTCTCAGAAGCCTCTTCTCCAAAAATAACCAGCAGAAAGAGTTGAGTTGTCAAATATTTGTCGACCATGAATTATCACCTAGTGTCGGATGCATAAGATGCAATGGAAACTTTTTGGGCAGCTTGTTGTGCAACTGTACTTGCTGTTTGTACGATATTTTTAGATTAGTTTTCTAGACTCAGCGTCTTTTCTTTCTAACGGTAATGATTCTCCTGATTGAAAAATGTGAGAACGTTCTCCCAAATGTGGATGGTTACGGAAATGAAATAGAAGTGGCGTGAATAAGACCCATCAACTTCTATTTCAGCTTTCAACCAGTTCGTATATTTTGCTTCGAAGTTAGTTTCTTATTCTTTCATGAACTTTCTACTAATATCGATGCTGAACTTGTACAAGACGGCGAAGCTATTCCTTCATTTTTAACTGACAAGGACTAGTAGTAGAACTCTTCCCTTTCGGTTTGTATTTTTAGTTAAAGGAATTGTTTGTCCCACTGTCCCTAATATATTAACTTACATAACCTAGGATTGATTTAGCTTAGAGATGTGAGCAGTATTGTATACAACGGACTATCCGGTATAAGTAATATTTTATTTGTAGTGAACACATGAACAATGTTGATAATTTGATGGTTACCTGAAGTTCATTATAAATAACTTGCACTGTACTTTTTTTTTTCCAAGAGTGTGTGTTCGTTGAAGTTTGCGCTCCTAATCATTTCTTTTTTACTTCGAGTAACGCAGCGGTTGGTAATACAACCATAAGAAATTAGAAAAATAGGGAAAACGCTTAGATTAAGCAGATGCCGGTGAGTATATCGAAAGAACAAATAGAATGTTATGATTGACAAGAGGAGACGGTCGTCAAAGAGCGGCCAGTGTGTGGTCACACGGGCCGCAAATATCGCTAGCGAAGTTATCGACATTCCGTCAATAGTTACACGCACCGTTTCTTGCGACTGCCGTCGTTTTTTCCAACTCCCGGTACTTGCAGTTAATGGTAATCGATTCGTTTCATTCGGACTATTCCCTTTCTCGTAATTAGAACCCGTTTTTCGTTATTTCAAAAGAGTGGATTGCCGCATGCTTTCCACGGCTCAACTATAATAATTATCGATGTGCGATATCGGTCTTGGCTGGCCGCACGGCCGCCCGTCTGGCCGGTTGGCGTTCGTTATCGTTTGATCCGATGTCCTCTTTTGTCAAAACTGTTTTTAGCGCAAAAGAATTTCGCTTAGCATAAAAATCCGATCGGTCTTGCGTTTCAAAGAAAATCAGATCGCATCGGAATACGAAAATACTAAATTGGAGGCTACACGCCGCACTCAAGAATGCAAAACTGGCTACGGGAGAATATCGAAATCGTAATTAAGTTTGTACTGTTGTAAGTTTTTGCAAGAATGCGGTTTAGTATAAATGCCATCCGGTAGCTATGCGTTGGAGATGTATGCAATTGCAACCTAATCGCTCCAAATAACGTAAGGACTTCGCTTGAGGAACCTGTAATATGATAATGAGATTACGATTCAAATTTACGTGAGTAGTTTTCTTCCAAAGAATTTCACTAGACACGTATATACGGGCATATTTACTATAATTGGCAAATATATAAAGGAAAACATGCGAATATGTAAATAGTATTACCCACATAGCCGTATTATATTAACTACCGAAGGTTGCAACATAATTGCTATACAATCGTTGCTCTGAATAATGCCTATTAAAGCTTTTGGTAGGCGTATATCATTTCCAAAGTTTTCCTCATAGAGACCTTTCAAAATTCATAACTCATATGCCCATTTGCAAGTTTTGCATACGACATTTTGATGGCCTAATCAACGAAAAAGGTACCTTCATATACAATATTGAATCTCAGAAAGTTTTACCTTTGTAATGTTTATACACTAAAAAATCGATTCTTTTGATAATACCAATTTTTTGTTTAAGCTAAATAAATATTGAGTTAAATATGAGCAAACAAATATTTGATTAATTGAACCAAATTATTTATTCATTTAACCTTTTATTGATTTGAAATAACGAAATATTTTTTTGGATCAACTAATTTTTCATGAAAAAATTTTGTTTAAAATTATTGTCCTGAGCAAATTGGTTTTTCAGTATAGTTTTCTACTAAATAACTGTTAAGAATAAAACAAAAAAGGATCATTTTCGCTAACTTACACTGATAGAAGTAACCTTTTTATTTAAAAGGAATTGCATTAAACCAAAAGTTTTCTATATGGCCAACATGATTTGGTGTTTCTTTGAAAAAAAAAATATAATTTTAAACTCATGCATTTCTTCGGAAATAATATAGCTTTCATTGGAGCAGTTCATTCTTTTAAGTGAAAGATATTGATCAAATCCTCTTTATTTTGAACTTGAAAACTACGCAGATTGGCAGAAAACCGAAAAGCATTTTGATTCAAAAGGTTTTTCCTTTTCAAATAACATTTATTCACTTTAGACTTAAACGTAAACGCACCAAAATGCCGTGATCATTTTTGATAAATGAAAATGAATTATATCCGAAAAGCCATACACTTATATGTATGGAGGGACATGTGGTTAGGATATTGTGAATCGTCAAGCATTTGCCCCTAGTACTGGGAGTTAGTCGCAGTGATTATCCCAAGCAGCACTCTAATGTGCCGTTAAAAGAAATCGTCCTTTCAATGGCCATAATCCATATCAGATGTTGATCTGGTAAATATACCAGATTAGTATGTTCCAATCGTATTTTTCACCCTATTAGTACGAAATATTTTCTGCTACTGGAATGAAATAAGAGATGCGCCATCTATGTAACAATTTCTGTACTATACATAAGTATATTTGCTGTACTATACGGAAAGAAAGCTGCTATGTAAAAATGAAATGCGATATTTATTTTTACTTCCATTTAAATTCTTAGTTATTGCATTTTCCGCTAAAAGGCAAAACTTTTAAATCAATGTATTCATACATCTGAAATGTACATAGTGTTTGAAGATTAAAAAACTGTTGTGAGACAGAAGTTTATTGGTATTTCGTGTGTTAGTATCAGTATATCTCACAGTGTTCGATCTATCTTCAATTTAAACTAGAATATGTTGTTAAATATCTACATAATAGTAACAATATAATATGTGATGTATATTGTTTTAACTTAAACAGAAGTTATACAGACATTACAAAATATTAATCGGAACTAAGGTGCATTCCATTTAATTATGGTTGCTTTTCGTCCAAAAGCATGTACTTAAGAAAGAAAAAAGTTTTCCGGCAAAAATTATCAATTAAAGTAAACACTTTCCTACAAAAAGGTATTGTTTTCGTTTAACATGATAAAAACCAACCTGAATACATATTTCCAACTTTCTGGGTGTGTAATACGCATTCTGTTTTGATATAAAATCATCCGAAGCATAATATGAGTATACTATAGCACCAGATTATCCAGAGGTAAGTTATTAATAAGCATAATCATTTCGAAACTACCATCAAACTACCACTGGGTAAGTATAACCGTACAATATCATTGTTTGGAACGTTTTTGAGGTTGCAAAGAAACTAAAATAGTGGTCGCGTAATTTCTACTTTTAATTGATTTATTTCATATATAACAGTTTTAAACATACAGATATGTTTATTTAAACAAGCGTAAGATGCAGTTTTACGTTATTGTTGCCCGAAATTTGTTATATTGTTATTGGATATGCTTAAGTGTAAAACAAATAATATTCTTGAAGCAACAAAAATAATAGGATTAATTATTTATATATTTATTTTATTTATTATATTATATTATCTTACATATCCATTACCAACGAACACAGGGACTAATTTTACTAGCGTATACTGCTATAACCTTTAATTCTAAATTAAATAGCATTGAGATTATATATATCGGGTGAGTATTTTACCTTGAGACACGGCAATATCTCGAAAATTACGCATCGGCTTAAAAAAACTTTGTGAATAGAATTTGTTCACTTCAGTCACCTTCTGATTGATATCCATCTCAAGCGAGTAAATTTTTGTTTAATCATGTTTTGCTCCAATATTGACTTTTAAAATATCCATAACTCTTTGCAGTACGTTTCTGAATTAAGAAATGTATCTTTAAGTTGGCTTATTATTAGGTACTAGGGAGTCCAAAGCTTTAACATTTCTGCAGGCTTATCTTTTATCTTTAAAAGTTGATGAGGGTTTTGTGCTTTATAGACATACTTGTCATGCAGTCGCTTACTTGTCAGAATTTTATAGAAAATAAAAAATAAATATAGGTATGTAACAAATAAAATATCTTTTTTAAATTTATTATTCTAAAAAGTCGAAATATTAGAAATTACTGTGGTTAATTAGGTTAAATTTAAAGATATTTTATTAGTTGTAATTTCATCATATCATCATAACATAAATATTTTACAGCAGTTTTTACCCTATTATTAAATATAACTGAAATACCTTGAAAATACACTTTGTGTGAAATATTAAATTCATCATTAATACAAGCAAGCAAATACAGGCACACCAGGATTATTTGTGTATTCTGCAGAATTATTTTCTAAACTTGTTTTGTAGGTTGTAATATCTAATGAATATTATCTCATATGGTTTGCGAATAGATCATATGTTTATGTAGAAATATAAACTTTTATTACGTTTTTGCAAAGAACAAATAGCTAAAGAAACTTTGAGTGAAACAGAAGAAGCAGTCCTGAGCTATTTATTAACATTGCTTTAACCTTTGTTCAACCACATTTTTAAAGTCTTTTTTAGCTATTTATTTATTTATTTATTTTCTTAGGGTTAGCAACGGGTGGCAACCTAAACGGCTATCTACAGAAACATTTAACAAACTATTGATTCTTCTCGTAAATCGAAGGAACAACATTATGTTGTGATTTCTGTCCAAAATCGAACGATCAAGTTAGTTAAACCAATTAATTAACCAATGATGAATTTATTTTGACTTGATCTTTACAATTTCATAACAAATATAACATATTTTCTTATATGCAACCTATTTTGTTCTCTTGTTATTAATTAATTAACTAAAATTATAATTATTAATACATCAATACATGAACACGCCCCCTGCCTTAAAAGCATTTACTTTCTAATTGTATTTTTTAACAAGTACTAAGTTTCCATTGGTGGAGGATATAATTTCGTAAAAGCACGTTTGATGACACCAGATGATGTCTTGATGTTGGCCACACGTGCTATGTTGTCTTTGCTTGGAAATACTTCCATTCCATGGGTGGACGTTGTCCTCTTTCACTAAGACGAGGATATCCTTTGTTGGCGAACTGAGGAAGCTTTTCTACTTGCTCCGTTGTTGAAGTTCAGCTACGTAATCTTTTCTCCATCTAATTCGGAAATATTGACGAATTTGTCCACGCCTCTAATAACGAGAAAGTTTGGTTCTTGGTAATAGACGAGTGTCTGGCTCAAACGTTGCAGTCAAAGGTCGTCCAATAAGGTAGTCAAGGAAACAGGGTGCAAAGGGTCGGTTGACAATGGCGTTAACGGTATACAACAAATACAAAACGATTACTTGACTGTTGTATTGCTGATTTGTCTCATCTGGCTCGAAGGACTAGTAAATATGTTGATTCTTCTTTTAAACCGAAGGACCAAGTTCATTAAATTATAAACTAATGGTGAGTTTATTGTGACTTGATTTGATTACGTGGAAATCATTTTAAATTCTAATTCTTTCATAGATCATAACAGGCATATGAAATCGAGATGTCAAAAACTTTTTTCGATTTTTTTTTCCGAACAGGCTCTATATCATTGACATAAAAATTATATTGTTTCATACGTCAGTCGCATATAACAGAACATTGTGGACATGGGCATAGTAAATGTTGGTAATTTCAAAAAAAAAATAATAAATCTCAATATTTTTAAATCCTTGTTGTTAACTACGTAATTAACATGCGTATCAAATAATAGTTTAGTGTTGAGTAGTGCCTCCAAGTCGCGAATTTCTGAACTACCGGAAAGAAATGGTTATGTAAAGAATACGGAAGAATTGTATTTAATTTTATTTCTCGTAAAGCAAATAATTTTACATTTATTTAAATTTAAAGAAAGTTTGTTAATAATACAATATTGAAATCCTATTAAATCTTGCTGTAAATTGAATTGATGAGAGATAGATGTGACTTCAGTAAAAATTTTAATGTCATCAACCTATACAAGCAATTTTGAAAAATTTAGACATGACGCAATGTCATTCATATAGATAAGAAAGAGGAGCGGACCAAGATGCGACCACTGTGGCATTACCGAAGCAACTTTAAGCAAGTTCAAAGTAAGAGCTATTTGTATGCTTGGTTTGTAAATGTTCCAAACATCATTAAAATAAATATCTAAACATGACTATTGTTTTTAACATAAATAAATTCTAATTCTTTAAATCCTCTTCAACAAAGTTTATTTGTAAGTAAACTAGTTAGAACACATGTAATGAATGTTATTACCCTGAATACCTGAGAAAGTATCTTGTATTTAATGCGGAGACTGTTTTAAATTCAATTGTCTTTAAAGACTCTACTAATTATTATTTTGTTCTTATCGATGAAGCAACAGCTATTTCGCTGTTTCAGTCCGCGTCATTGGCTTTAAGAAATCTGGCGAGAATGCAAGGCAGCACGTTTTCTTGCGATGTTTTTTTCATCTCCGTCCCCTATTGATTTTCATTAACTCGTAATCACAAAAAATGCATCGCGACTAAGAAGACATTTATAGTTTCCATTTCGAACAATTTGTACACCGAGAAAACAAATTGTAGCGCGCATTGTTTCAGTTTTCAGACATAGCATCACGTGATCACACTGCATTATGAGAGTACTTGCGGTCGTCAGCCATTCGAAAAATGCGCGCTGTTTTTTTTTTGCTTTCATTAGACTCGATACATTTTTTTTCACGATGCTGTCGTTTTATTTTGTTACTCGCGTTCGGTCGGTAGTAGCAGTGAGTACATGTACCGGCATACGCAAAAGGGTAACTTACAATATATAAAAAGTTGATAGAAAAGTGTTGTTTAAGGGTATATTGTATGCAAATGGAGCAACATTCTTGCTACCGATACGCAGGTCTCTCCGCAACATAACAAAGTCGCACGATTTAAAAATAAAGAGAGAATTACTCACATTATACACACATACACGCGAGTATACGGTCGCAAATACGTGTACACATACGACGGGTTCGTTATATATATTTATATTGTTAAAAATGTACCGCGAAAAATTACTTTATTATATGGTAAATGTATTCGACGGAATAATGGGAGAATGTTGAATTTCAAATTGAGTTTAGGTAATTTATGACAAACGTAGTCGAATATTTTTCCATGAAATTGACATGCCGTAAACATAATATGCAGTAGTCGGTCGTTGCAGTATCGTAGTTGTTCACAATTCTTTGGAAAATGGAGTTGGATACTTGACATCATTGTTCCATAAATTTTGTTAAATAATAAACTAAATAAAGGCTATAATAGACGTGAAGAGGATTGGTATCTTTTACAACAATTGGAAGTTTCTTCTTTGTCACTTTCCACAAAGCCAGAGGTTTCTTTTGATTCTTACAAGGTTATTGATGTTTTTCACTTTGATCTATCTGTAAGATTTTAAGTAATTCATTGAACCAAATTACTTGTAAACCAGAAGGATTGAACATATGCTAAATCATAGTACAATCATATATGAAAAAGGGGGTTATAACATGCCAGAACGTATATACTGCTATGGTTTATTTATATGCACTTTTGTATTTATGTATTTTTGAAAAAAAAAGAATATAACAAAAGGAGATAAAAATATCACAACATGAAAGGCCAAATGATCCAGGTGCTGTAGAAGATGTGTGCTGCTGTTGTCGAATCGTTCAATGGCATTTTTCTTCATAATTTTCCGTTTAAAGAATAAAGTTTATCATTAGCAAGACACCTACACATCTGAATCCAATATTAGGATCAAAATATTGAATTTTGACAGATCAAAGTTGGGATCGAATTTAGTTCCAAAGAATATACTTTTTTACAGTGCAGTTAATTTTGAATAAATTTATTTTGATTGTAATTTTATACTTATTTGTAATCCAATTTCAACGATTTGTCAACATTAAACACAGAAAAAAATTGCTGGTAATCGGGTTTGTATAAAATTGACGTGTATGCAAGGTTGTTTCAATCATGTCATAAAACTTCGAAGATGTAGAAAATATTGACCTTAGTTCTTTAGATAAACGTGTGCTTAATTTATATAAAAGTGTCGCTATTTTCCAGTAGGTAGGTTGGGTTTTCTGTCTAGTGGCAACCAAAATTTGTTTAAAAAACAGATTTTTTTTCTTCATTTCGCAATGGATTTTTGCAATTATGGTTTATGTTTTTTTATTTTACTATTTTTAAGGGTACAAGATACCGCTGTCAGTTTATTTTAGGATGAAATCTTACAATTAATAGTCAGTAAAATTAATTATAGACAATTATTTTGTAAAATCTAATAAATTATGTAAATAGCACCGTCCGCCTTAGGGTATGGGACCATTGTGTGCCGGGGCGTGTGCCCCAATAGGTGTCTGCGTCAATGTTTTTTCGTTACATGTCAATTTCTCTCTGTTTGGAAAGGAGGTAGTAAAATGTGCATCGATCGTTGGTCATGTACACATCTTGTCTAATAGCACTCCGTGCTGTCGGAAGTAACCGCTTCCAGCAGCTTGTTTGGCCACTCAGACATGAGTATATGGTGATTGATTCGCTATGTTCCAAAGGCAATATATAGTTAGTCTGGCCTTCCTTTCCACAATAGTGCGCAAGTGTGATAGGTCCTGAAGGGCTTCTAACGCTAATGATGTAGAAAAGCTCTGGTTGTTACTCTGGCTTTCTACATCTTCTACCCAAGATTTCCCACATATCATTCGACTTGTCCATAAGATCTTCTGTTTGCCTTGTGTGCGATCTTTTACAAATGCGGTCTTCAAGTTAATATCCTATCAAATATGACGTCTAGATATTTTACATTACCTGTAAATGTAAGCTTTACATCTGGAATAGGGAGTAGTTAACCTTCAACTCTCTTCTTCCTGGTGGATAGTGGTTTGCCTCCTTTATGTTCACAACTACCTAACGCAAGAGAATTTGAAATCGTCGTGGAGACTAGATTATTTAGTGCAAGATCCGTGGATTTGCCTGCTTGATGCGCATATTGGTGTAGGTGAAAAGGCCGATCTGGAAGGATTATTTCTACAATATGATCCTCTAAGACATTTTCTAATGTTTTCAAGGGAAATGGCGTCAGGCTAATTGAACGAAAGGGATTAGATAATTGTCACTATACCTTGGTCAGAAACCTTGAGTATATCACCTGTTACGTATAACGCAATAGCGCGAACGTGGCCAGCTCTAAAGCCTGACTGTACATCCGGATACAATTTTCTCTTGGCAACAAGTTCTCAGATTTGACGTTCTGGAATATGTTCTAATATCTTAGAGAGGATAGTCAGGATACTGGTGAAATTTGAATCCTTACTAGCATTGCTTTTATTTCTTTTTTGATTGCTGTTGCAGGGCAGGGGTTTTTCTAAATATTTATTCGGCTTTTTTTGCCTTCGCATTCTTGGCTAGTTTAACAAAAGTACACACAAATTATGCGATGCAATGTCAATAATTCCATTAGTAATAGTTGGAAGAATTGCTAAAATAAATCACAAGCACGCGTTATCAAAGTAGTTGTTGATCTATAAGAATTAAATTAAAATTCATTAAATTGAAATTTAATGAATAATAAAATAGAATTACCCCGCTTAGAGGATAAGATGCTTTCCTTAGTAAAAAGTAAAAATAGAGTACGCACAGATTTTCCTAGTTAGTTGTCTTTTATTGCTTAATCTGCATAATTAACGATCGGTGTTTTGACTCAATGGACCCAAAACATTTGGATGCAGTAGTTTTTAAATTTAAAACGCAGTGATTCTTTTCTCTTATTGCAATAGTTTATTTGTATTGGAAACATGTCCAGTATCTATAGTTCCTTTTAAGCCGTCCGTTAGCTTGTGTCTCTTAAAGCCACTTAAACCAAAAAATCACGGAAATTAGAAACTGCACCGCGGGATTTAACAACCATAGGGGATTTTAAGTAGATAGTAAATCTTTTCCTCTAAAGCAAAAATCACCTGACAACATTAAAAAAAAGGCATATCCTCAAAGGTGCGCACGCGTAACCTGAAAAACTCTGCAATAGCTTATGCTGGTAAATAAAGCGCCAAACCCGTCTTAACGTGACACTCCAGCCTCCAGAGATTGAACTCTTTTAGATAAAACTTAAATTACTCCCATGGGGAAAGTTGATTTAAAATCGCATTTAGAGCTCTTCCTCTAGAGAACTACTGTGTATTATAGCGGCTTTGTATTAGCATTCTATTTTCATTTCTTTTACAGCCGAAACGGAGGTGGACAGCGGTAACGAAACTTAAACATAATTAAAACTAATTTAAATTTTCCCATTGTACACTGACCAAACGATCTAGGCGCTACAAAGAGAGTAAGAAGGCCACGTGCGTGCAACACAATTTCGGAATTGGTCCGATGATCCTTTCCGATTGTATCGATGTTCGAGATTTATGACGTCGTGCGTTGGAAGAGCTCGATAAGATTATGGGACCGCGCGCTGCGTGCTTATCTCTTCAGTATTCTGATAATGAGCCCGCACCTTTCCGTGTGATAACCAGCACAGCGCGAGATAGCTAAATTGAGATATTAAGATAGTCGGACTGATAAACGGTAATTGAGTTAGGCGTTAAATAGCATATGGGCGATTAAAGTAAATATGTGCTGTATTTCATCCCGGAGTAAATGATGTGTATCAATAAATAATGTGCGGATTTATGTCTAGAAGGTGTCGTTTATTAGATAACTACATACGTTGGCAAAAGGATTACGTTTTATGATATGGAAAAGCAAACGATCATTTTGATGGCAACTGCTTTGAAAGATGAGGTAAGGCGAAGATACCTACGTCAAAATTAATATTTTAGAATTTACTATTTAAAAAATTCACTTTGGTTTTAGTAGGTGACTTAAAGACGTTTAATTACAATATCGGAATTTTCTAGAAAAAAGATCGGTTTTAAAGTACTTAACTTATTACTTATACTGAAAATAATACTGTTTCAATGAAAGAATTGTTATTTGATTTCTTTTTATTTATTTTTAGACAGTGAACATTTTTTTCTCTTTAAATTTTCTTTTAAATCTCCACTCTAAGAAGACATCACTTAGTTTTTCGATTCCTAATGGGTTGTGCTTATATTTTGTGATTATGAATTTGATTTAGGATAACATTATAAGTACACTGTGTCGAATTTAATATTATCGGACAATATTTTCTTTTTCTTTTGATGTACATATAATTTGTAGTAGATTTTTATTTTCGAAGTAGGATAGTTCACTGGGTCATCATGAAAGAGAATTAAATTATCTTTATTGTGATATTTGTAATGCGACGCAATCTCTGCCTCACGTTTGTGCGTCAGATTGTAATGGGTCGTTAATTTGCTTACGAATATTATACTTTTTGTTGGGCGCCGTAATATTATAAATAATACTATCTATTAATTAATTGAAATAAATAAATATAAAGAAAACTAGGATGAGCTCCCAGGTCGTGCGTTTCTATGAGTATTTAAATTATAGTGCCATGTATTCTAAATGACAAAATGAAATAATAAAAGAAATTATTTTCACCTTTACAATTTTAAGATAAACTTGCAGTTCATGCCTAGGCACAAATAATCAGTATAGAATTTTCACTGGAGATAGTCCACAAACTTGGGTTTCTTTTAGATATTTTAAAAGTTATAGTGCTTCCTAGAAATAATACGACCATTACTGAACACTCTTATTGAGAATTATTGTGAATTTTCGTTGGTATTGTAGATATTTTTCGGATGTTTTTGTCTAACAGTATTTTACTGTCAATATTCATTCTGAACAGATTGATGACTTCTATCGAATTTCTAATTTAAACTGATTTATAGCAACGTTAAGGTCGGACATGAATTAGTATGCCTGCGAAAAGAAACGGTGCCCATAATAATCCCAAGGTGGGCACCGTTTTATGATAAACGTACGCGAGGGATAAAAAAGAAGGAAGCCATTAAATATAAATTATTGTTGGTGCCAACGATTGGACACACATCATAAAAATGTGATGTAAAACACGTTGTTACTGCCGTAGGTTGCAGTAGCGCAAATGACTGTTTCGCTTTAATCGTGCCGAGAGATCTAAATTAAATACAATCACTTGATCAAATTTCATCGTCGCCGTTCAGGTGTTCGCGTCCTACTTGCTTTTGATACTGTAAGAACATTGCGCGTAAATACACACCCTCATTTAGAAGAATTATTTTATAATTGCTTTTGTATTCCTGTAGGCGATTTTGTATTATGAAATACTACATAACGTAGAAATTGCAATTGATCAAACTTAGCGAACCCCTTTAACTATTCAAAGGTGATTATCTGTTGGGGCGCCCTATTGGTTTTACACTCTTTTACTCTTCGCGGCTTTGTTTCCGGTAGGTGGTCGATGTTGTTTTGGGAGATTCCAGTGCTTGCGGAAGATTCACTAAGTTCCTCAACTTTCTTCCCATAATATCTACCACGTTAAATTGGCGAGGGGTGTGGTTCTCTGGGTGGCTCTGGCAAAATATTGACATGGGCCATTTCAAAACCGGATTTAAAGAAATTTTCGGTATGTAAGATGACGTATAATACTGCTGGAAACGTGGGTCTTCAAGCTACTGAATATATGAAAGAACCTGGGCTTTCAACACCTCACCCACCCAATGCTGAGCGTCGGATGAATACCAACTGCAACCGATTTCCATATGTTATAGCACCGCATATCATAATTCCACAGCTCGGTGATTTTCACGTGAAAAACTAATACCACGATGTTTTCCACGTCTTCGTCTGACCATTGTGTATCCATCATGCAACCTTAGGCAAAATCGAGATTCGTCCCACTTGATGTTTCAGTGTAGTCGCAACCTGCACTACACTTCTATTTGAATATCTTTGGGTTACCTGGACTACCAGGAAGGGTTTACTTGTAACGAGATTTCTGTAAAGGGTTACATTTAGTTTCTTTGTCATTCTGAAAGCTTCTTATTTCGAAAGCCGCCAAATTCTACGTTCTACCTGCACTAACATCTGCGACAAGGGACATTTCCTTAATTTCAGTAAAGCGGGTGACATAACAGCACTAACCAGCCTACTGGCTATCTTAGTTGCTCGAGCATTTTAATCAACATCCTATTACAAAATTGGCCAAGAAAAAAATGTAGCATATTATTCCTTCGGAATTAATCATTTGGAGACAAATATCAGATTAGAGATTAGATATGTTTTATGTATTAATGTATGTATTAATGTAACACCTCCCTGTAACTTATGATTATAATTTAACTTTTTTTCATGTCGCATAACGTTTTCGAGGTTCAAATAACCGATACAGGTGATATCTTAAATAATAAATATTTATTTCTACATTTAAGTCAAATTAAAATAATATAACATATCTGTAAATACTAATATTATATAACTGGAACACTACTAAAACATTTAATACATTAAATTCACTTGAATGCTACTTATCTATATTTACAGCTTATATCCACTTTTTTTTTTCCTTTCTTTTGTGCTTATTTACTTCGCATACAACTGTTTTTAGCGCCTTTTCAAAGCAAACGCTCCAGTATAACTGTACTGTCCTAGTTCCGAACCGTGTTTATATTTGACGCGTTTGGCTCCAGGGCGGTTCATATCTTTCTTGAACGTTCTAGTGCATTCGTAGTTGGAAGTTCAAATTTAAAATTCTAATACGGCCGCGTAACAATATATTAAAGTAAATAAATAAAAAAGAAAACAGATAAAACACAGCAAAACATCGTGGCTCTTACACTTAGCCTAGACAATAAGCAGTTAATCCAACATCTGAAACATCAAAGAAAAATTCCTAAATACAATGAACCGATAAGAGTATGTCACCAGGCGGGGCTCGTGGTCTATTGTAGGAATCACCATACTAGCAAAAGCAATGAAAGGGGAATAACACTAACAATAAGAACGGACTCTACTTAGTTCCTGCTTACCAGGCGTCATCAGCGCTCCTGCGAGTGTATAAACCCACTTTCATCTCTATCGCATCTCAACCTTTACGTACAATCATTGACTAGGTGAAAAGAGTTCAGCTTGCGCGCCATCTAGGAGCCACAATCTAAACTCTCACCCGCAAGCGACCGTAGCGTAACGCTGGCAATGCAGTCATTAATCTAGCTCGGATAGTTTATGGACTATCAGTCCCACTAGATGACTTGTATAAACGACAACCAGATTGCGTATGATCGTGCTTCCAAGAACGGCTTACCATAACGTAATCAAACATCAGAGAAAAATGCTTAAATACAATGAACCGCTAAGAATATGCCACCAGGCGGAGCTCATGGTCTGTTGTAGGAATCACCATAATAGCAAAGGCAATGAAAGGGGAATAACACTAGGAACGGACTCTGCTTAGTTCCTGCTTATCAGGCGTCATCAGCGCTCCTGCGAGTGTATAAACTCACTTTCATCTCTATTGCATCTCAACCTTTACGTACAATCATTGACTAGGAGAAAAGAGTTCAGCTTGCGCGCCATCTAGGAACCACAATCTAAACTCTCACCCGCAAGTGACCGCAGCATAAAGCTGGCAATGCAGTCATTAATCTAGCTCGGATAGTTTATGGACTATCAGTCCCACTAGATGACTCGTATAAACGACAACCAGATTGCGTATGATCGTGATTCCAAGAACGGCTTACCATAACGTAATCAAACATCAGAGAAAAATATGCCACCAGGCGGAGCTCATGGTCTGTTGTAGGAACCACCATAATAGCAAAGGCAGTGAAAGGGGAATAACAATAGGAACGGGCTCGAGTTTCTGCCTACCAGGCGTGATCAACGCTCCTCCGAGTGTATAAACCCAATTTCATCGCGATCACATCTCAAGCGTCACGTACAAATTCGCTAGGGGAAAAGCGTCAGTTTGCGCCCCCCTAGAAGTCACAACCTAAACTCTCACCCGCATGCGACCGTAGCATAAAACTGGCAATGTAGTCATTGACTTAGCTCAGATAGTTCATGGATTATCAGTCCCTGTAGATAAACTCGTATAAATGACAACCAGGCTGCGTATGATCGTATTTCCAAGAACAGCTTACCATGACGTAATGAAAGATCAAAGAAAAATGTCTGGATACAATGAATCCATAAGAATATGTCACAAAGCGGGGCTCATGGTAAATATAATGCAATAGAGCATGAGCCTCGTCTGGTGGCATATTCTTATCGGTTCAATCCAACATCTTATTAAGTTGTTCACGCATTTTCATGCAAAAGGCACTTCATAGAATAAATTTAAGAATTTCATCGAATTATTTTTTTGTTGACTTTAAATCTCTTGTTTACAATACCGCAATCTGCTATTCATTTTTTTAATAAACCTTTTGTGTTAGTTTCGTACTGCATATTTGTGTTTGTATAAGAAAATATATAGTATTATCCAATAATTTATGTTCGAGTGTTATTATTTCTCTGCAGTCTAATAATATAGTTATGGTTATATTAAATTTAAAAAAACAAATTACTTACTCCGTAAATTTATTCATATCAAAGTTTGCACTTCAAACAGATAAGTAAGTTGCTATTGTATTGAAAAGGTAATAGAAAATATTGTATTGCTTATCTCTCTCTGAACTTTCTAAAATTGTACTTATTATAAAAGAAGAATGTTAGAGAATTGCAAAATTTTTATCTTAAAATATTTGAGGTTTCGTTTTGAATGTATAAAGTATTTTTTAAACGACCTCAATTTAAAGTATAAATGAAACATATTCATCATTTGATGTGATCAAATGCTTCGGCGTAACCGACAAAAACTCGTAACCATTTTGTTAACAACTTTTTGTTCGATAAGAATCGGTCAGCAATGAAAAGCAGGCATAAAGCCAGATTTCTTACGTTAAATTATACTAAAAATTAATACGAAATCGCTTTTTTTTTTGATGTGGTACCTGCCGTGCACCGCCTCTGGTCCACTTGATTTTATATAAGTACCTATAAGTCGACGTCAACAAAAAAAGTCATCTTTTCTTGCGAATTTCTGGAACAGATTCAATTACGGTCAATTGCGAGAGTTATAAAAATTGCTCGGACCTCGTAAAAAAAAGTAAAAATCGGACGCGCTAAACCGCAAATCGTACGCGGCGACTACGCAGCAATTTGTCGCACATATAAAGTGAGCATGTGTAAAAGAATGTGGTCGAATCGGCATTTTTTTTTCTAACGTTCAAATGCGCTTCCCGTCTATCGCATCGCGTTTTCTTCTCACTTGTGATCTATCGCGTTGCCGTTAATCGGCGACTTTATATGCAGTTTGTGCTCATTTGTAATCGCGATGTCGATCTTGCGCATCGAGTGTTTGTCGTGTCTACCGCATGATTTTCAACAATAAATAAGGAAGACATGCGATAATTCTAACCGTTCTATTCATGTAAAAAAAGAAAGAAAATGCTACTGTTGCCACTACCGAGAAGATGTCGCAGATGGAACTAATTGAAGCAGGGAATATGTTTTGTGGATATGGTTAATTGAAATATCTTATATGTTAGTACAAGGTTATATTATATAAAAAGAAAATTGTTGCATTAATGGCCCGTCATTAGAGAATTTTTTGCAGTTAGAGTAAAACGTAGGAAGGCATGACGTGTCGTATAAATAACGGTAAAGCCCTTCTTTTCACTATAAATTCAAATAGATAGTTATTTTTTTTTTAGAATGTGAATATGAGAATGCTCTTGACGAAGCTTGACAACCGTTTCAACTAATCTCATCGAACACATTTGTATACTTGAGCCTATTAGTTATAGATGTTATACTGCTTCTGCGCAGTTTTCTTTTTTGTCTTTATCAGTAACTTCAATATAGTAGCCAAAGCAGCAGACTCAGATACTAATTCCGTGTAAAATGGAATGATACTTCGATTCGATATTGTATAAAAGTTTACGTGAGCCACCAGAGACTGTATTTTTGCTTGCGCTGAAAGCTCTAACCTTAGGTAAGGAAACCCATTCTGAATGGTTTCTAAACGGTTAGAAAAACTGATGGATATGATAGATCTGACAAATAAATATCATAATTTGCATAGCAGCACTATTACTTGAATTTTCAAATCCTACCGATAGTTTGTATTCAATACAGCAGATTGATTTCGGCAACTTTTACAACAACATTTACCAATACCCACTACATAATCTCTCTTACAGTGTATCTTTTCTTTTGATTCTAATAATAGAGCCCATATTTTAAGAAAATGGAGCGTGGTTTGCTAGAGGATATGAATAATTTGCACTTACCTATTTGGAAATTGTGGGGAAAACGCACAAAAAGGCTACAGGTAAAATAGACTAATGACATTGAAAGACTATAGAAGATAGTTGCGCAGAATTACGCACAGTAGATGAAAAAGGAAGAAGGGCAATGAAAGATTAAGGGCACAAGTTATTTTTAATCTGAATATGATGACCAATATATTTGGATGCGCTTGAAGATTTGACAGATGAATACGTGAACTGCATTACTCATTATTTCTTGTATTTAGCAATGTTGTATTGTTATAGTAAACTATACGGCATTCAATTCGCTTAACAGGAGATGTACTGTTTAGACATCACGATACTATGTTTTTTATTTTAACATAAACTAACATGTCAAAAGGTCATGTGTTCGAAACTGTGCCTCTTCACTTCGATACATTTATTTATTCGCAATTGGAATGCTATTCAACGATACAAAATCGTACTTTATTCAGTACCTGACAAGCTGTGAATACTTACACATTGTCCGATCCCCATTTAGATTATGAATTATTAATCCAATACAAATCATGTTTTTGCGATTACAGCGCAATCTGTTACGAATCGAAAACAAAGTTTCAAACAAAAACTACATACTTGGTGGCGTAGAATCCGAATCTGCAATACAAAATGGGGGTTCCCATTTAAGATTTCAAAGTTCTCCCACTCTGGGGGGAAGAGGGAGGGGGGAGGTTGTGGACGAGTTCGGCACCATTCAGTGAGCCCCCTACATTATAACAAATCTTATTAAGATCTTTTTTTGATTTGATGCAGTGTTTTAGAGATATTCCATTGTCCCAAGTTAAAAAAACTCATCCTGTATAGTACCGTAACTTTTCTAATAAATTTTACCATCTCCATGTTTGTTTACTTTTCTAACAAATACATAAAACCATTTATTGTATTTGTAACAACTTTCCCTTAGTATACCTACACAACCACAAAATCGAAACCTTTATGGAGTAAAATAACATTCAAATAAATTAGAAACGCAAGACTGAAGAAGTCACTATTGCTGTGCTTGGAACGTAACTACCGAGTTTATAAGAAATCTTGGATTGTAAGGAAACAAAACTGCAATAAGGTATTTTATTTGTTGAACTTATAATTATTATCAAAACCCAAAGAATAACAATTTAAAATAATCATGTCTAATATCTATTCAGAGTAAGAACCGCTTTCTCATTCATCCTAAATCATTTTGAATGATATTCTAGTTTTACATGTTTTGTTATTTTAGAAGATCGTGAATTCTCTATCGTAATAAATCATTTTCTCCACGGCTCACGCAGTTACGTATTTGTAGACCACATATTATGCATTATACTGCTGAACCTTCATTTACCAGTGAGCGTATGAAAGGCTGCAGGTTCTATCCTCAGGAGAACGCGCGGCATACTGATACACAGGTACGTATGTAACCTACGTATTAATCTGTTAAACTTTTTTACATTCCCTGTACACACATCCAACAATAAATCCTAGATGCCAAGAATTCCAGCTAAACCGAGCAATATATTAGTTCATTATCATTAGAAATCAAGGTGTCCGATGATATGATTTAAAATCGCATCGGTTTTCTTCCTGCATTTGCAGGTGGCATGGCTTAATAATTATTTATAAACGTCATCTATTGTCACCTATGACCTCTATGCCTCTAGTAACCATGTGCTGTTCCCGCTTAGCACGTATTTATGGTGGTAGCTGAGAGTAGCACTTTTGCCTTTTGAGTTAGACGTTGCTGCACACAGCGGGAGAACATGGGAAATCTTTGAGAAGTTCTTCGAGAGCTTTCAGCAGCTATGTTTCATATGGAATTTTTAGAATGTTCTCACAGGAGTTGATGTGTATATTTGTGAATCAGGAAATAGAAAGATAGAGATGAAAGGAAAATAGTTGTAAATCTAATAGATATTTTTATTAGGTAGCACTAAATAAATGTCTAGGCTATTAAAGTATGAAATTGCAAGATGATTACTGGAAACAGCGGAAATATCACAAGACCGCATTGCACAGGTACTGAATTGGGTGTTCTTATCGACATAGTATGTGCGAGACTAAGATTTTTTTAACCACTAAATCATTTGGCGTCTGAAAAGAAAAGTTATTATACCACAGTTGATGATTATAACCTAGCGTTTGCAATTTTTCAAATTTAACATTGTAATTGTTTCACTATATTGTAGCTGTATCCCGTGATGAAGTCTAAAAATTAAAAACGAAATATTGAGGTTTCATATGAAATATGAAATAAAAATAAAGTATTATATACGGAGTAATTTCTTCAAAACGACGTACCTCAAATATTTGAGAAACTAAAATGAATTTAAAAATTATCAAAAACACGTCTACTTTTAATTCAAGGGGAAAACAATTTGACAACTGAATTACAGTTTTGAGGTTTACAACTGCATCCCCACGAGTACTACCTCACAAATTTGAAATGGAACGACCCATCGTGTACTGACCCAAAAATGGGTGCTGAAACGATGAAAGAAATCATTGCTCACATCAAATAACGCATTAAAAATGACCGCGAGTTATCAATTTTATGTATGAACTCCAGTAGAGAATGAAGGAAGCCATCAATACAATGAATGTTACTTGATAATGATGATGAGATGCTAATCGTAAGTGGTTGACTTAGTGTATGTTATTCATAATCCTAATAAATTTCAGTTATTTTGATAGACTACATTTCTAGTAAAAATACTTAAACTTAATTTATTGATGCAATAATTGCATTTCATTCACTCAATTCATTATTGAGTAAGCGTTGCAGCTTTATTTCATTGAAATGTACTAAAAGTAATATTAAAAGATTGATATCAAGCATTGGTGATTACCAAAAAACATCAAAAGAAAATGCCTAAGCAATTAATTGCAAAAATGTCATCATGGCAGAGGCTCATGGTCCATTGTGGAGGAATCACCATACAAGCAGAAGAGAGAATAAAAATATGAATCTCTGCCTACCAAGCGCCTTTAGCATCAAGTATTATCCTCGATTATCCCCCTAATAGATCGGAGTTTAGATTCACGCCCTCTAGGGGCCACACGCGAAATTTAAGATATGGTAGGAGCAAGCTTGTGTGTGTGTGTGTGTGTATATCCTAATACCTGTGTTTCACGGTTGCTGGTGATTGCGATGTCGAAACCTATGGGATCCAGCTGTATCGTAATAGGGTTATTTTTCCACGGTGGCTCTAAAGAAATACGCCTTTGTAGGTTAAATTTCTACGTCAAGTGATCGGGTGGTTACGAACAATCGATGGGTACGAACAACGGTTGTTTCAACAAGGAGTATTTCAAATCACGGGTGATGAGAAAAATCTAAATAAAGATATGAGATAATGGTTTGTTTTCTTTGCCGTATTTGGTTTATATATAATTTTTAAAAAACTTCTTGGGAAGCGGCATTTATTTATTATTTTATATTACTTATACAAAAACGTTTTGATTATTTTACCACATCTTTTTCAATTTGTCTCCGTGCTGCAACAGGCGATTTGCACGGAGTTTTTTAAAAATTATATATAATCTAAATAAATAACACGGAGGGGAGACGAATGCTAACGAAAGCGAAAGCGAAAATTCTAAACTGAAACGATATTGTAGAAATCAGTTCTTTTTATCCTTCTAAGGAATGATGAAGTGAATTCATCAAATTTACGAAAACAAAGCTATTATCCCTTGAAATGGGGTAATATTACTTAATCCAGAACTTCACAAAACATAACAAATTCTGTGATTCGAATGGGGTCGAAATGATTGTAGATTTACACGCGACCAAAGTTGTCAGAAAAGTGGTGAGGAAGAAAGGACGCTGCTGTCCCGGAAATCAAATATCCTACGTTGATTAGCTAAGTCGGAGATGCGGAACTACTTTCCTACGCGCCTCAGTTCTGATTGGTGTTCCTTAAAATCGGCGGAGGAATACGCCAAGTTCAAATTAGGAATATTATACAAGAGTGTATAATTATATTTGGGTTTATTATATACTTCGTCAAGTTCTTTCAGTGAAGTAATGCAGATAAAAGATAAAACCTCTTTGAGTGTTGTTAAGGTTAAAATAATTATTCAACGATCGGATTCAGGATTATTTATATGTACATTTCAGCCTTAGTATCTATGAAAGCATCCACATATAAAAACGAATATTGTAACAATAAAATAATATTTTATTCCGTACACGGTTTGAAGTTACGAGTATTTTCTCCTTTTGAGGGATGTTCTTTCAAGTTGAATTTAAGAATTCAACTAGGTGTATTAATGGCGATGGAAAAAATATCTGCAATATAAGAAAAAGTTGACACCTTAAACCAAACTCGAAAAAATTACCTCGAAAAAGGGGAAAATAATGATAACTTTGACCTGAGTGAACGGAATTAGTCCTTGTTTTTTTTTTTTATAGAATGCCCATAATCAGTGTTTACTTACGTAATTTTTTTGAACGTGATAGCTTAGGTAATTCCTGAGAAAAATTATTTAATTTTTCCACCTTTATTTTTGGTATTTACAGTATGTATGACAGTAGTACTTATTTGCTAAAATTTCAGCCTGATAGCTTTAGAGGCACTTATCAATGACTTATCAGAGTAGAGCCTTTGAAACTGGATCAGTATCGAACAAGAAAAGGCATGCAAATAACTATATATAATAATAATAATAAAAGTAATTGGAAATTTTACTATCGAGCCAACCAGCTCTTTGAGTTAAGTTGCAGCATCTGGACTCTCTTACTCGTCGGTACTCAAAGTCACAAAGATGCACAAATTTCACCCTTTTAAAATGTAAATAGTGCAAGAGCTTAGTCAGGGCGATTGCGACCGCCGACTAGCATTTAATGAAAGCTTTTAATTTTGGTCGAAATTATTGTTTAAATCTCCTTAGGACGTTCCTAGTAAAGGAAATTCTTTCTGGATTAAATCTCAATTTAGAATGCTCCTAGGGTAATTAAACTTCTGCTAATATAGTTCAAATCTACATACGCAGTCGAATAAGTATATAAATGATATCGTATGAGTAACGTAGTAGTAGTACTACCTACTCCCCAATTCTTATCTGAGGTTTATCTTGTTAGTGCTACAGAAGTGCATAATAGTTCATCTTGACTATTATAAAATTTTACTGTACGCCTAAAGAAGACTTAAAACCCGAAACCGGTGGCAAAATTTTATCGTAAATTATCAGATAAAAATTAAGAAGTTCCACTACTTCTTTACTCATTCGATTAACCCAATTATGGACCTACACTCACATAAGAAATTGTAGGTCAAAGTTATAATATTTAGCTCTAAATATTAATAGTATTTAGGTATTGATATATTTTACCCGTAGCTACTAAACAACTACATAAGACTTTTATTCTGTTATTTTTACATTAAAGTGACTTCTTCAGTGTTATGACGTATTCTGGAATCTCAAACATTTTATAATTACTTAAATTATTCCGTGTATCACCAGTAATTAAATATTAAAGCGATTTTTTTTTATTTTTTAAACGGTATCCCGCAATTAACTGTGGTTACCAAACGCAATTTTGTTAATCAATTAACATTAAAACAAACTGTGGCAATTAAAATTTTGATAAAAATTTTATTCCTCTTATTCACATTTTTCAGGTTCTTTTTTTAGGGATTCGAGCAGATATTGCGTGCGGATTCATTTCACGATAACCTGTCCACACGCATTAACTGTGAAGTCGGAGTCTGTGGCGTTTTCTTTCCCAAAAACGAAACGTAAAAATTCGAAGTACGAGTAGATGCGCACGCAAAGATAACTCCGCCACACATAAATCGGACCGCCACAATTCTAAATCAACACGAAATAAATAATTTATATAGCATTTTCATTTAATTTATTTTTAAAATTACAATAAATAAACCCGTGAAAAAACGCGCGCCACCATAACCATAAATAAAAATGGAACGCGTATATTTCTTCTCCACCTGAAACGCCGGTGTCCATAAAATTATACGCATACACCTTTTTATCGAAATTTATGCGTCTAAGAAAGACCACATTAAAAAACTTTTTGTATTGGCTACTTGATTATGCTTTATCGCCCGGCCTGTCACAATATTACACCGACGAAAGAAATCCCATATAAAGTGTGGCCGATCAAAAGAATATTGTGAATAACTCCAGCTTGAATGCCACACCGTCGCGAACGATACTTTTTCTGGTCGGGTTTATGATAGAGTCGGTGTCGCTAAGAAAATATTAGCTTCTGATGGAATTGCCGACACACACTTTTATATACAAGTACTATTAGACTTTATATTCCGACTGTAAGACAATCGTTTTTTTTTGTACATATATATATAGATATATTGTTTTATATAAACGTCCATATTCAACGGTTTCCATCGCCCCGTAGAAAATATGTGAATAGGTCATTTTATCTTATAATGGCGCACAAAAAGTCGGGAATTTAATGAAATTTATATGATGTGACCGCTGAAATTTCAACTATTTATTAAATCAATTGATGACTATCTCCTTTTTAAAAGAAGCGAGACCCTAACGTCGCGTCGGGGCCCTTTTGCTGTTACGTAATTATAAGCTTTTAGAGATAATATGTTAACACATCTGTTATCAAACGATATGCCTATTGTAGATTATATAATAGTAAACTCCCTAAGAAGGAAGTGATGCCGTTTAACGTGCTCTATGAGACATCAATAATAATTAAACCCACTCTTAAAAATGCCACTAGATTCTACAGCTTCGATGTAACACATCTGAGATTTTAACGTAGTTTGCGTTTATAGGAATAAATTAAATAAATTATCTTTAATTTATCACAAGTTTATTCATCATATTTTAATTTTTTTTTTTGTAGATATAAATAAATATAGGAGGAGGCATTGAATGAAATCTTTAGCAATACACCCGGTATACTTAAAACTTAAATGGGAGCAATTATATGAATAAATATCACCCGTTTTAATTTAAATGATTTGGAATTTTAATTAAACGCCAATTTAACCGATTCGATTATTTTTAAGTAACCATATCGGCACCGAGTCACAAAGAATTTTGTTCATTTACAGTAATTCCAATCTTTTTATTTATTATTAATGCGTCAATAATATTTAATGTTAAGATAAAGATTAAATCTCGGCACAGGAAAAATTTCAGCGATTCAACGTATCGTAAGTTATAATAACTAGGTTATCTGCGTTTCAATTACCAGTTCCAAATCAAGCCACCACATATACGTTAGAAAAATTAATGAATATATCAAAAGTTTTATAGCTCAGTATATACTTAATATAATTTTTTGTGTATGCTATACTATCATAGAGGTCGGTTCCCATCTGCGCTATTAAGGGTACATAAAAAAGCCATATAGTTTAATCTAGTTTGTTAAATTCCGGGTATTTGTTTCTGGTTTGAAGATACGGCGATGACTGTGTTATGTGTGTGCTTGCTTTTACGGAGCTTTTTATTAAATCAATTAAGTCTGAAACCAGATAAGCGAGGACGATTCGATGTCGGTTGAGGTTTACTTGTTAGACTCTTTAAGATCATAACTTGATTTCTTCTTACTTATACTTAATTGAGACCTCAGCCATATAAATTTATATCAGTTAACGTTATTAATGGGAATCGAAAAGAGGTTAAGATATTAACGTCAACACGTCGATTGGAATGAATGCATCCATTCAATGCACTTTCCGTGTTAACTAAATATTTGGGTTATATGAATAGCGCTATTTATATCTTATGTGTTGATACACTGTTTTGATTCCTGTTTGATTCGACAGGCTAATCCAAATTAAGTGCGTTTGTTACTATTGGTTTCGTAGATTATTGAAGATAAAGCTGAAGGAAATAAATTGAACTTTTTTACTGCGTCTTAGCTTTCACCATTCTCTTCGCTTTAAGCTATATAATAATCCATAGTTGGTAAAATAAAATTAATAGTGTATGATAACTCTATTACACAAAAAGTTTCGTACAAATATGGAAATTTTTCTCTATTCGTTTTTTGAAAAAATTTACCGTTGATAGAAAGTTCCTTGTTGCCTAAAACCTATAATGAATCGATTAATAACATTTCGAAAATATGAACGGTTATACAGAAAATGTTGCAAGAATTTAACTTATTAACAGAAAACTACAACAACCCAACTTAAGCATGAAATTGAGTAAATATTCGTAACTACTATATGATATTAAACGTCATTCTTTAAAACGTGGCAATACTAACAAAAGTAAATGTACTTACAATAAATAAATGAAGGTGTTCTAATAGAGTCTCGTGTCTCCGCACGCTAACTTGTATCCGGAGAACGTTTCTCGTATTATCGATTTTAATCGTGTATTAAATTTGTTAAAATGTCAATCAGGTGAAAAAAGTGAACGTAGTAATGATCTGTCATAAACTTTTTAAAAAGTCCAAAATTTAAGGAAATTATAAGTGGCATCGCTGCAAGATGAGGTCAATTCTCTCAGAAACGAAATACAAATTATCAAGGAATCAAATATTGAACTTATTAAGTTATTATCTTCAGACAACGTAAACCCCGTATTACATTCTGATAAGAAAGAAAAGAATATTAACAATAGCATAACATCAAACGACAAGGTCAGCTATGCAGACAAGCTGTCCTCACACAACAAACAATTTAAGACCCAGAAAGAAAAAGAAACAGACATATACTTACGTTGGATGCTACAAATAAAACTAAACCATCCGCGGATAATACTGATTTTTCGAATAAAAAAACTAACATAAAGGCCGTCTCAAGATACATGCACTTTCTCGTTTTCCGATTAGTTTCTCAATTCTCGATAGATATGTTCTGTAGATATTACCTCAAAACAAAGAAGTTTTGCGGCGTGAAAGTAGAAAATTTTGAATTCGAAATCGAAACACCCAGAAGAATAGTGATCCCTAGGATTCCCTAGGTTTCGGTTGGCCACACTAGATCCACATAACAGACATGTAATAAATTATCATTAGGCTACTGTTAAACCATCCTAAGATGAACTGGTGTCTTCATTGCACTTATTATTGATAAATAGGTATTAAACTAGAAAGAAAATTACAGAAAAAGATTTATTCTCGGAAACGTCGTAATACTAAAAATACCAAAAATCAACATAGTTTAATTTCATCAGATTAAATCGCTGCAACTGATTCAATTGTCGAGGTATCATAAATAAACTTAATGACTTAGAAATTACTCTAGATATACATCACCCTCTGATTTTTTGTCTAACGGAAACGTGACTTAATAAAGACGAAATCAATCTTTTCCACCTTAACAACTATAAACTTGCTACTAGCTACTGTAGAACCTCATACATCAGAGGTGGTCGTCCTATATTAATGCATTTGATTACTGTGTCGAAAAGGATATAGAATTATGTGCTGTAAAGATAAAATTAAACTCTATAAATATCCTTATCATTTCTTTGTATAGTTCACCTAGCGGTAAATTTGACATATTTCTGTTCAACTATTCTAGCAGGGTTTTTAATATTGATTGCACTTCCAGGGATATTAAATACAAGAAGCTTATTAATACATTGGATTCCTTTGGCCTTATTCAAAGACTTTTCAGCCATACTAAAGTTACATCTACAACCAGCTCAACTATTGATAATATATTCACAAACCACAACTTTCATTTGAAGTGTGAAACAAGCGATATTTGCTTTTTTGATCATAGATTAATTTTACTTCATTCTGAAATAGTCAATTATTCAACTAATCATAAATATTATGAATGTCGCACAGAATCTACAATTTATTTAACAAACGCCTTTTCTATAACTATTTACTTAGTGAGTGCTGGGAACGATGTTTATACGGGAGATAATCTCAATGATAAATATATAACTTTTTTCAAAATCTTTTATTATTATTTTGATACGTTCTTCGGATTCAGTAGGTGTTGCATTACCAACAATCATAAAAGTTGGATAAATAACGAAGTTAGAAGATCTAGCATATTATTTAAATGAATGCCTAAAAGAGTTTTTTATTTTGCAAAAACCTTACCCGATTCTGCAACCCATTTATAAACAGCGTATAAACCAGCATGAACAATTGATCAAATTTACTAAGAAAAACTATTATGATACATGCATACAACGAGCATGATGTTGAGAGTCTCGCAGACAGCTGAGTCGAATGTATAACTGGTGTTGCGCGAATGGTTTCTGGTTTGTCCCTAAACTTTAACAAAAAGAGAGAGCATTTAACAATGCTATCAGAAATTCAATTATAGAGGCTTTATGAAGAAAAACGTCGCACCAGAGCTTCCGCAGTGGGTAAGTATAATTACATCTACAATTATTGAGGCTACCATAGAAGCGGACGTGAGAGGGGGGTGCCTGCGGGGTGGAGTTTCATCTTCCTTCTTGTGGGCTTCCGTAATATACGATCCAATCCGGAAGCTGAGCGGAATGTGGTTCTATTGTCGGGGGTATGTTAAATGACTTTAAAATAGACGTTAGAGGGCGGTTCCAAAGGTTCTAGTGGAGGGTATTTAAACCGCTCTAAGTACGGTTGACAAATGGTGAAAACAAGAGCGACTTGTTTTCACCATTTTACCATCAGTCAATACTCAGTAAACACAAGTTGTAACGTTTACAAGAAAAAGAACGCCAGAAGGCCAACAACCATTAGTGATAGGAGGTGAAAGGATTCTATATGTTAAAGAAGCAAAATATCTTGGAGTATGGTTTAATCAGAGACATACAAGCAACCCACATATCCATAACACAACCAACAAAGCCACTATCGCTCTAGGTAGGCGCAGGGGGCTGTGTGGATAGAATTGGGGACTTATCCCCAAAGATAATTCTGTGGTTATACACAAGGGTAATTAGAGCCATGATAACGTACGGAGCTATGATATGGTGGCTAAGGTGCGGCAGGTGGGGATGGCAAAAACGCTAAGTGAGATCACATATTTACATACAAGGAACTGCCAAGTCTACAGTACATAGACTTTTGCATAGTCAAGTACCGATGAGTAAATCGCACGGCGCTGACTATCAAAAATTATTAGATGAATTTAAGGAGTCACTCATTTTTGGGATGTCATGGTTCAAAAATTTAAGCTAGATAGAAAATATCCAGAAAATACACCAGAAAAGAAGAACTGGGAGACAAGTACTCTAGAAGGAGCGGACTCCAGCTGGTATACAGAAAGCCTTAAAACGTACTACCGCGTCGGAGCTGGAATCTATGCTAAGAAACCTAAAAAGGCTCTTTCGGTAAGCTTCAGCAAAGACACGACGGTGTTCGAGGTTGAGGTTGCTGTAATTCACTACTGTGTTAGAATAAGCGTGCTGATTTGAGAGTGCGTAAGCGCCCTAAATGAGGTGGGCACCCAAAGCGAATTAATATTGGTCTGGGTTCCTAGGCACTTGAGCGTAAGAGGAAATGGGGCGGTGGATGAACTGGTTAGGCGAGGTTTGTCAAAGTCATTTATTAGAGTCCTTTCTTTCGGCACTATCACAAATTGCAAATAGAAAATCTATCATAAATGGATACATAATCAGTTCAGAGAGTGGTGGCAAGAATCACCAGGAAAGAGTTAAGAAAAAAGTTTCTAAACGGACAGAAACCTGAATTTATTATAGATCTGCTGAATAAAGATAGGAAAACTGTCAAAATGATAATAGGACGCTACTTGCAGATTCTGCCAAGAGGAGGAAAAAACACCAGTGCATGTGCTGTGCCAATGTCACGACCTGGCGAGAACAAAGTTTCTAGTAATGGACGTGGCGAGCCCCACCGCTAGCAACTACACAAACAAGCCACTCTCAAAAATGATAGGCCTAATTAGAGAGCGTCTTCTACATGAAAAAACCAGGTTGTTCAGGATAACAAAATAATTTCGAACAAATTTTATCATTAAACTTTAATTAATCCAACAAAATATTTTGTTATTTCAAATAAATAAAGAGTTAAATGAACAAATAATTTGGTTGAATGAACCAAATATTTGTTTGCCCATATTTTAACTTAATATTTTATTATTATTTCATTTTATTCATGATTATAATTAAATAAATCGGTTTTTCAGTGTGGGAAAAAGAGGATCACAATAGAACTGAAAAGATAAAGGTGGATTCTTAACCTAATCTAATCTACTACGTGTATACTGCCAAAAGTATTGCAAATAAATCTGATGTATATGCTTATTATATATTTAAAATGAATAAGCTGGCAGATCTCATAAGGTAAGGATTAGTAAGGGGTCAGATAGTTATTGTCACAGAAGGTGCGATAAAACCATTACAGACGTTGAAAGTTTTTGAAATAGAGTATACATCAAAATTAATTCTATTGCTGATTAGTTGATTAAAAACACAATATTAAATAAATTCGAGTCTTAACAAGGGTATTTATAGCTTATATTAATTTAATATAACCGTTTTCTTTTCCAACAGACAGTTCTATAAGCATTACTATTCTCACTGTGGATTACATAAAATAATTTATTGAATCACCATCACAATTATCATTCAAAATCATTTGGAACATTACTGGTATCATGTAATAGCTAAGAGGCTTTAATTGGTAATCGTCTAAATGGTTGTCATGTATTTATCAGCAATCGTCGGCGTGACTTCAGAGTCTTATTTATGAACGTCACAGTTAAGCTTGATACCCCCTCTTTACCATGAAATCGATGCTACTAACTGCGTGAATTATTTCAATTTCATTTAATGTGTGAATATTTAAGTAACAGAAATTAACAGAACTTGAAATGGGCTATAAGTTTTACGGTTGTAAAAAAATAACCAGAACTAAGAGATCGTATCGCTAGGACTAAACGCCTGGCCCGGTAAATATTTTTTCACTTGTAGCGTCGATAAAATTCGTTTAAGACGACGTATCCCCTCTCACGTACCAGAGAGGGCATTAAATAAACTTTCGACTATATAGAAAAGAAGAATGTTAATGTCCAGTTTTTAGATGAGGCAGTCTACTTTATACGCGTACACGTATGAAGGTTTCCTTTTTACGTTTTGGAATGTCCGAAATCGACAATCAGCCGAAACATTAAAATCGTCGTCCTGAACTCTCTCTCTTCGAACAGGAACGGCGACGCGAGAAGGAACAAGCAACAAGCGCTTAAAAATGCATAGGTCAGATAAGGCGGCGTATAAATTTTCACTGAAACGAAGATAGTGTGAGTTATAAACGAACTCGGTTCGGTAGCAAGTTTTGGATTCTTCACTTTTGTAAAACGACGTTCAATCAACGCTTACCGTGTGTTCTGTGACCAGGGTCAGAAGAGAAATAAAATTTAAAACAAAATAAAAGGAGGTGAACGTCAGCGAACCGCAGATAAGATGTATTTAATTATTGAGACAGGTCGTCTTAGATCTTACACTTCACGATCTGTTTATGTTAAATTCTCTTAAAGAATGTAACTCAGGTTGACTGTTACATAAATTATCTACTGGACAGTAGGGATTTCTACTTGAGCTTGTCGTTGGAAATGTTGCATGACTACGTTTCGTTGCACTACTGCACTAAGTATTACGATAACGGAATAACATTTAAAAAATGCATTTTTTGTATATTCTCAAGTAAAACAAACGTACCTATGGGTTTGTCCTACTTTGAGCTTGGTGGAATTATTTGGATACAATTATTTGAAAAATTGTAACGTTATTAGAAATACGTTTCAATTGCTTTTATTCGGAGACAAATTTGTTAAAAGTTGATCAATTCTTCAAATTTCAAGGGTATAATTGTAGAGGGTAGATTTTACTGTAGGTAATTTTCATTAACTATTTTGTTGTATATAAAACGGTTTGTCTTGAAATCGACATTTTCTGTTATACGTAATATTTTATCCAGGGCTGTCGACAAGCGTTTTTCTCAGGAGTCGGGAAACTGGCCATTTCACTTTATCCTAAATTGATCTTTACTCGAAATCGAGCTACCAATACTCTACTCATGAAACCTACTACACTGCTGTACCGTTAACTCTTTTAATAAACCGCAGTGTGAATGAGGGGACATTTTCGAAGTATTTGAAAAGATAACACTGCGTAGGCTTTCACGGCCGGTGTAACTATAACTAACAGCTCCTTGCGGGTTTCGCCGTGTGTCAAAACTTTCGCTCGACGTTTCGCTGTTCATACTGACAGCTTCTTCTGAACAGTTCAGTTATCCTGAAGAAGCTGTCAGTATGAACAGCGAAACGTCGAGCGAAAGTTTTGACACACGGCGAAACCCGCAAGAAGCTGTTAGTTATTTGAAAAGATCTACTGTAACCAGTTTATATAAAAACGGATCAAGTCGAAAAACAGTCGCAGTATTCATGGATTTAACTAAGACATTTGACAACCTAGTATACACATATCTTCAATTGTTTCTAAGATATTACTGTTTATGTAAAAATTTCTACATTTAAACTCTTGTTCGTAATTGATTAAATTTCACTTACTTTAAATGTTAGAGGCATTTTATTTTGAAACTACCAAATACTAATATTGTTTCACTAGAATGTAGTAAAAAGTTTCCGTGCGAGCATAGAGGCTGTGTAAAAATTAAACAGCCTGTATGATTGCATTACATCAAAGAATTTGGAAGCTGCAAAACTCAATTTTTTAATATAGAACATCCTATCGTATATTTTTATATTGTTGGGTATAGGACTAAATTTTACGCTGATTTGTTATATGATTTCCTATACCATATCTATCTTTAATGGAGAGGTTTATTTTAAATAAAATTCGAAAAGAAGAGGTGCCAGGTTACTGACATTGCAATAAATTATTGTTTCGCAAATATTATTTGATTTCTTAGAGGATATTTATTTAGATTTACGGCTTGTAATTAATACTTATATCATAATAAAAAACGTTTTGGTAGAACTTTGGTACACAAAATTTCATTAAGTAATTGATAAAGGTAGCTAAGTTCTACCAAAACGTGTTGTATTATGATATAATTTATTAATTACAAACCGTAAATCCAAATAAATCTCCGCTAAGAAAAAAAAAAAACTTTTGCTTAAATAATTTCACTCATTTATTTTATCATTACTATTGTTTTTTATATATTTAATATCCAGAAAGTTGCATTAGAATTAGAAGCATCTAACAGTATAAAAATATATAAGGTCTTTTGAAACAATAGGGAAATGAAAGTAAGTGGTCCAATTTCTCACAAATTCTTTTATTGACGACAACCGGTTTCATCCAATCATGGACATTGTCAGGTCAGAATTGTAAAACAGTTTAAAGTTTATGCATGTAAAATAATAAAAATTGAATTGTGAAATCGAATAAAATTGTATAAAACGTAATAACACACATAACAACGACAAACTACACTTTAAAATAAATAAAATAGAAAAAACACTGTATTTTTAATCGACGGACGCAGCACGACGGACCATGGATTATATCTTTTGAAACAATTAGGTTCTGCAACATTCAAAATTTCTTAATATGTCGCTAATTTTGAAATACCGTATATAAGGCAGAATCTTTTTATCACGTTTTGGGAAAACAATGTTAGTATTGTTAAAATGGGAGGCTTTTGACACTCAAAGCAAGTGAAAATTAATCAATTAATATAGGAAATCCTAGTTGTAATCATCATAGAATTTTATGCTGAATTCAAAAATATAATAATATATAGGATGTTCAACTCAAAATAACATGTTCACGATGACTTCCGGTTAACAGAAGGTGTGAAGCTTGAAAATTTTAAAAAGAGTGGAGTTTTTGCTGCAGTTTTCGATTCTGAGTACATACAGGGTATGCAGCGCGTGCAAAAATGTTAATTTCTTCGAAAGGAAGTCATGATAATAGAAAAGCACCGCCGTCGAAACGCAGCATTCGCCAAGAAGTGAGGAAAACCACCAAAATCTCACTCTGAGAGCAGTCCTTCGGGCTCGAACCGAGGACCCCGCGACTGATAGCCAAGTGTGCAAGACACTAGACACTAGACCATCAGCCGGGCTGAATATCAATACTTTTCGATTGTTTTTTGGTTCACCGACTTACTGAGATTGTCACAATACAACTTTGTGTTGGGGAAGACAAAAGACGTATCGTCGAGGTATGTAAGGCAGTCGCTATATTCTGAGAAAGTTAGTTAACACTTAAAGCGACTAATTAAACAAATGTTTCCAAACTGGTTCGGAACTTGTGCCCTGAAAGAGGTGGGCAGCTAAAATAAAATGATATTGGGTGTTTAACCAAGCGTGAGGGAAAAATAAGGTGACAGACTTCTGCCATCTTCTGCCAGAACTTACTGGCTAGGCGAGAATTATCAAGGTTATCCATTGCAGCCAACTCTTCCACCGAATTACAAGTAATAATAATGTCCATCAGAGAATGCATGCACAACGTTCAAAGACTGGCGATAAAAGTCATCAAAGAAAGATAGTTGTTAAAGTAACAAAGTAAGCTAGGTAAAGACAAGAATACGTGTTAACGTTAAAATAATAGTAGGATTAGTAACTGGTTATTGTAGGCTAAGTATGCATATGAACACCACAAGCCTACACAGATAAAAATACGGAGTTGAATCTAACACCGTTTTAACCCTTTTCCGGTGTTCCCTCGCGACCATCCGTTCAAGGAGCCTCCATTTCGAAGTTAAATGTTTTGCTACTAAACGGATAGAATACAGAGATAATTTTGCTTTCCATAGGAGAAAACACATCTTTAACCGAGGCAACCTAATCCGTTAAGGACCAATTTGTCTCTCTTATGCAGTTTTACTATTTTGCAATAAATGTAAAAGTTTCCGAAATGGCGAAATTTTAACTCCTACTGCTGTTATTAAAATGAATAACGGATGTTGTTTCCCCCCATATGTATGTAATACTACTATCATATCAGATAAAATTATCTCCGTTGCTAATGCAAGTAAGTCCACGTGGAAATAATTAATTAAAATGTTTAGGGAAGCAGTTAGTATTTGGAGAGCAAATGTTTCCAATCGGAGGTATCCTTTCCCTTTTTGGCGTTGATGTATTAGAAATAGAAACATCTGTTAAGTAAACAAATTATCACCTCCGTGAAGGAGAAAATATAATGCAATATTAGGGATATTTGTTCACATTTAGGACTTAAATACGGTGGTGTAGATGCGGACAGAAAACGGAGATTATTTCTTTCTTAACAATCGTGTTAGAAGGAGGAGTAAATTCAATCTCTCCGTTTTGGTTGAGATTTTGCACAAAACCGAGGAAATACTTTCTGTTTTCAGCTACGGCAACTCCTTTTTGGAACAAAATATTTCCAAAACGGAGACTCCCTATTTCACTCCGTCAAATTTTTACCTGTGTAATAGACAATGTTATTTGCAGACTCTGCTTAACAAACACAAAACCTTGATTCATGTTCTGGACCAATACAATGGCTTTGCAAGGACAAGAATCCTTCTACAGGGCTCATAGCATCCCCGAGCAGATAGCAACGTAAGGAAGCCACCCTCAAAGATGGTAGGTCGAATTAATTTGAATGCAAATGGTCGGGTCTCCGTCAAGATATTATTATTACATTTTCTATATTAACTTAAACATACTTTATCTGATATAAATGAAAAATGATAGCAGACACAAATTCTTCTCACAAGATATGGAGACCAAGATGAACGCTAGCATCGTCATCGTTAAAGTTGTAGCCACATAATTTCAATTTTAAAGCATGATTTAAAACTTTTACGTTCGAGTAAGTGTGATGTTATCGTAGTTCTAGCGTTAGCAAGAATTAACAGTACTTTGAAATTGGGTTTGGTGGCCTTTTTTTATTATTTTAACTTACGGTTTAACGCGACAATTGTTAATAACTTTGTAACCTTCTTTACGTAATTAAAAAGGAATCTACTTCTTTTTTTATTGGTTTTTTCATCGTCGGCGTCGTTGGAATTTCCATTAATAAAATCATGTTTCTTATTTATCACAAGTTCAGTATTTGATGAAGCACCTGTCGACGAAAAATTACGTACGCGAAAGGATACTATTTTATTTTTGCGATTCAAACTCTTATTTCGACCTATTTACTATCATTATACACTTATTTTCATTTAATGAACTGCTTTGTCGACTGTTCAACAAAAAGGCGTGCAGAATTACCACACGTTCTATAAACCGCTCCTGCTATGAATAGAACTACTCCCATTGGTGAATGTATACCACTGGCAGTCGCTACCGTAAATGTTTTGCGTAACACCTTATCCGTATATCCTTGTCGGTGTAATAAAATGCATTTGAACTACTTTTTATTTTTTTACAGTTGTTCTACTAGCTCATTCACCAGGCGGCCCTTAAACATGAAGATTCTTTTCGCACGTTATTGTAATAATAAAATTTTACCCCACAAACAAGTCGCGCTAGATCCGATCTTGAACAAGAAGAGAAAATGTGCGGAATGCGATGCTGGAGTATTGTTGTGCTAGGAGTAGGTAATGAATCGATAACATGAATTTCTACTTTATCTTGTCATCTCCCTATTCTTAAACACAAGTTGGTGTGGTTGTACTTACATGATGTGGAACATATAGCAAAGATTCCTTGCACTTATATTTCTTTTGTAAAAATAGTTGTTTACATAATGAAAAAAGAAAACGACAGTTTGGTAATCTTAGATGTAAGACAATTATATGCTTTCATTTTTGTCTTTAGCAGTGGTCCTCTTTCTTTTATTTTTCATTATTGAGGAAAAAACTTAGGGATCTGAAGATCCTCAAGAATATGTAGCTACGACACGTTGTTTGCATATGTGGTTTTATAGCAATGCAAATGCAGGTGTATAAGGTAAGGTAAATAAGTATCTTTACAACATATTCGATAGAATTCTTGAATTGATTTTTAAAACTATTTAATGTACTTACATCCTATGATATTCCAACTGAAGGAACTGTAATAGTAAGAACCTTATTTAAATGGATATTTTAGATATCCGTTTTCTTTTTTTTTTATTTATTTATTTTCTTTACAAAATTTTACTTTTGATGAATTGTATTAAAAAAATAATTGTGTTTAAAAAATATATTGTTTTACTTTGTCTGTTCCAAATTAGAATATCTTTTATAAACCTTATTTTTATATTCTTAAAAACTTCAATGCCAATTCTTCAAAAATTTAATCGTTTCTTTTAAATTTATCCCACCAGCATTTTTAACGGTTTACCTAGGGTTAGTTTGCGTTACTTTGAATTGATTAAATGGGTTGAAAATAAGGGTGTCTTTGCAACATTATTAATTTAGAGATTGAGGCGGCTTCCCTCTTTACGACATACAATTTCATGTACCATAGCATCCAACACATTAGAAAATAGAACATTCTATTGTCAAAATAAAATTTAAATATTGTACGTCCTGATAAAAGATGAAGCCGATACAGAAAGGAAGTATATACTATAAGTGTTTACAGATTTGCAGCGTATTTGTAAGAAACTTGTTTGTAAGTAACAAACTATCAATAACGTTTTCTTAAGAATCATTAATCTAAGTTTCAATATATTTTTGCTTTTTCTGATTATATATATTGTCTTGCATTCCTTGAGGAATAGTGACCACTTCAGTGATGAGGTTCTAAAAATCCATTTTTCAGGCGGATAAATCCTGTTTGCTATTGTTTCTTTACTATAGTTTTCTGTGAGTCTTTGTCTCCTTTACTATTCTCCTCCATTGTTCTCGGTCTTGTAATTAAATCGTTAACGACCTGGTCCTCTCATCTCAACTTCGGTCTACCTCTACTTCTCTGCTCTATCGGTCTCCAATCGGTTATTTTCCTCACTATATCACCTTTTCATTTCCTGTATATGTGTCCGTACCACCTGATCCTTTGCGCTTTCCCCACTTTAACTATATCTTCTCCTCTCATTCTATTTGTTTGTTTATTCTATTTGTTTCTCTTATTATCGTTTGAAATTTGTTTTCTGTATTTATTTTAATGTAGACATCACATTGAAAATTTAAAAAATCTACTTCACTTTAAAGGTCAGCTTATTTTGAAGCTCGGTTGATACGTTTCTGCATCTTGTAGTATTTTTATTTTTATTAATAGGACCAATTCGTCGAAGTTGATTTTCTGCGATAGTATTTGATAATATCATAAAACCTCCAAAGGTTCCAGAAATTATATTCAATCCAACTATTACATCTTGAACTTGAAAAAATTAATAGACTTTCAGAGTTTATTTTAGTTGTAAAGCATTCTGTCGTATTACTATAAGCACTAATCTTTTTTTAGTTTTATATTCGCCATAAATGGATGGATGCACAGTAAATACGACGCCTATAAATTGCATATGTCCGCACAGAGCCGTTCCATAAAACCATTTAAACAATTACATAAATACTGACCATAGTGTCATTGAAATCAAGTAGAAAAGCTAATGGCAAATTACTAAATGGCGATTATGAAGTTGGTTACGCTGCTTTTACGGCTATATATGGCCACTAGTAAACGGGCCAATTGTATTTGTACCAGATGCAACAAGGTTTCTATGTTCCACACCGTCTTGTCTAGACGAATGATGTTTCGCTTAGATCGTTCTATTTGCATTATATCGATGTTGCTTAACAGAAAACAATTTTCTTTATTACTTTTTTTACAAAGATTATATCTAAACGCGTGCTGATATAAACTCGGTATCGCAACACTATATTTGCGCGTAAATAATACATATTATATGTGTATTTTTTGCTAATCTCTTGTGGTAAGTTTAATGTTTAGTGGCGAATGATAGATTTACCAACTATTCTTTAATTTTAAATTAGCAAGACATTTTGTTTTAATTCAGCGCACTAACGGGCGTCTCATAATCTGAGACATTTATTAAAATATTTATTACAGTTCATTAAAGGGACATCAGCTAAGACTTATTTATTACTAAATTAAAAGAATTATATTAGGATATGGTTAAAGGGGGTGTGTATGTATTAAAACTTGTATATCTATTAAACCGACGGATAAATAAACTTTTTAGGACTAATAAAATTCTAAAAAAAAATTGAAATAGCTTACACAAAGGCAGCTATACATACAGCTGTCTTTAAAAAAATAGAATTTTTCGGACTGTTAAATGAAAATCATAATCGCAAAGAAAAAAAAAAAACAAATCGTAACTGCATAAAAAGATGTGAATTGTAAACCCGAAGCAAAAAAAAGGTAATAGAATTTTCAACAAAATGCTATATCCCTAGTGGAACTATCATTCTAACATAAATAATATGGACAATCCACCCGGAAAACAAGACCAGCCCTCAGCGTCAATGATGCAAAACTACTACGGGCATGCGACGGCGTCAAGCCGGTAAGAACGCCAGATAACGTCAAGTCAGCAAGGACACCAGACGGCGTCAAGCTGACAAAAATGCCAGATAGCGCCTAGCCGGCAAGAAACCTAGACGGCGTTAAGCCGACAAGAAAGTCGATGGGCGCTATAAGATATCACACTTTTGACATTGACGGTTTTAATTTAGGATGTTTCGTTATAAATATGCATAAAGATGCTTATTGCTAGATACCTACCTGCTGATCTGTTCCTCTTAAATGTTCACCTAAAGTATGGAGTTTTAGTGTTGGTATAAAAAAAATAAAAGATTCTATGAAGCTGTAAAACACTGAACATTCTGAAGGAAACTCCATGTTGAATAAATAAAACAAGGCGCTAAAGAATCATTATTTGACGACAAAAATGCAATGGGATTTCTTTAGAACTTTCAATTTAAAAAAATATGTATTTAAAAATGCAAAATGCCGCAACATTGTATAATTCACTCTAAGGTAAAACTATACGTTAAAGTGACATTTCTAGTTATTGTATGCAAAAAATATTTTTTTGTAACCTGTAACATTTAATTAGCTGTTTTCAGCTTTATAACTTAAAACTTTTAATTTTTTATTAGAAAACATTCTTTTCTGTTGTAAAACTTATCTTCAATAACTAAGATAATATTGAATGAACGAAAATCTAGTACAAAAGTATATTTCAAAGACCACAAATCGTAAAAAATGTTATTTGTATCACTAGGCCAGAAATTACAGTTTTTCGAGTACGGTTTGTACACAAATCCGAATACTCGCAAAAGATTTTCTGGTCGTGTGGTACACAATGTTTTTTGGTCCGACAAATCTAATTTTGAATTGAAAATAGAAAAGAAATTTTTACACTAGGGAGTTGAAAGTACACATATGGCACATATGTTTTATACCTTAGTATTTTGACGTTTCCGAGATTAATTAATTAATTAAACTTCTTCTGTAATTTTCTTTCTAGTTTAATATCTATTTGTCAATAATAAGTGCAATGAAGATACCAGTTCATCTTTGCATGGTTGAACAGTAGCTTAATGAGAATTTATTACACGTCTGTCATGTGAAACCTAGTGCGGTGAACCTTTAGTGACATTTTTGTCTGCCTAGGTAGGAATCTGCCGCTTTTCCTGCCGCTTTAAAGTACTGCAAATTTCTGCAATGATTAACTATAATAAAGATAGGAAACTTCACAAACTATACGATCTAGATTGCATGATCTATTGCCGCCGCATAAAACTAACATTACCTAACCACTCATGGCGGGAAACTCGATTATAGGGCTAGTAGTGTTACCTGGTGTTACTCATTTTGAAATCCTTTTTTAAATAAAGTAACTTTATTTTTTAAAGGCTGTTTTAATTGCACACATTTAAAATACACAGAAATAAACTAAAAGCTAACACCTAATATAAACAAAACATATAAACGATATTTAACTAAACAAAAGAGCACAAAAGTGTCCAATACTAAAACTATGTACAAAACTTATATAAAATGAAAAACGGAATGAAATTGTTCAGAGAACGCTTACATAAAACACCAAACACACGTTAAATGTTAAATAGGGTAAATACACCATAAACAAAGTTCGGGAATTCAAAGGAAAACAGAATAAGTAGCTTGCAACAATCGTCAACAACCATGTCAACAACTATACGTCACAACTCGTCATGTCAAATGATCACGGATCCACACCAAGATACGATATAGATTTCTACTATGACACACACTGATTATTTCTAATGCGGTAGCAATAGTGGGCGCGCAATGTCAAGTTTCTATCCCCTGAATTTCTGGACGCAGGCGCAAAAAAACATTTATTGGTATCTTACTTACATTTTCAGAGCCAATCCAGTGGACGTTCCTTTATCACCTCTTAGAAGTTGGTTCGGTGCTTTTGAATCATCATGTATTTAGAATATCTTCCCCCAATACAATATACAAATAGTTGAATGGACGACTTAACACCATTGATGTGGCAAAGCTGGTCTTCCACTTACTGAAGGAACTTGTCAATGAACATAAATGCTTCTTGCGAATCCTTAATTGTATATTTTTTGGTAATTTTTGTGGTTTCCTTTTTTGTTACAATTAATTTGGTTGGAAGGAAACAACCATGTAGTGCCCACAAAATTGCAACGTTTCTTCCATCTAAAAATACATATAATATTATTTATGAGAATAAATAGATATATTGAGGTAAAATATAGCTTAAATTCCGCTTTTCGATTGGATATTCTTTAACAGTGTTTCTTGATTGTGGACGTTCACGGTATTGTTGTCTGTTTCTAATATTTTAAAGTTATTTATAAAGCTAGTTTTAGATAACTGATGTTCAGTGTTATTATAATTATGATCAGTAACAAGATTTCTTAATGCATCATTTATAAGTTTAAGATTTATGTGCTTTTTGAAACTATCCAGAGTTGTAAAAATCTGATTACATTGCTTATGCTTTCGCTTGAAATGACCAAATTTCAAAGTTCTTTTACATGAAAAACACAACATGTTCCAAAACAAAACTGTAAAGAAATCTAATAATAATCAATTTACTATATCTGACAATCAATAACTTACCTCATGTGTAATTCAGTAAAATCCCATTTATTTCCATTTTTAAATACTAAAAGGGCCTCTCCTCGTTTACAGACTTCAGACTTTACTGTTATGAGGCACACAATATGATGGCTGATGACTAAACACCTGAAGGATGGAGAATAATACCGAGAATTCTCTTTTAATATTTTGATAAGTGCGTTTATCGCTCAAAAACAACAAAACTCTAAAAATAAAAGTAAAACCAAACTATTGGCATTGAAATAGAGCTGAGTTCACTGCTAAATAATAATTATAATACAGTCCCTCAAAACAAAACATACCATTGAATAGTTGCGTTTACATACTCTTGGTCATCAGTGTGTTTAAAAAAAAACATCCTATTTGTACTTAGATTTTGTTATTTTAATTGTTTTGAGATGACAATACCGGTACAAAATATATGAATAAAGCAAAAGTATAGCTGAATGTCATTAACATATTAATACAGGTAGAAAGCTAGTGCTATATCTCGAATCCTTTAATTACCATAATGGAAAAGAGGGATTCACAATCTGATATTCGTGTGGGCGATCAAATTCTTATATCTTATATTTTGTACAACATAGTGAACATAAATGTATAGTACGTAATCTTATCAAATATTATTGGGCTTGGCCTAAGGAATTGTAATATAAATGTTTAGTTTTACTTAAGCAGTTTCAAGTTATCTTTCTTTTCGGTAAAGTGTTTTTCTTACTTCAATTATTTTAAAAATTCAAATATACAACAGGAAGATTGGAATTTGTTTCTTATCGTTATAACAATTATATAATATTAGATATTAGCCTTTAGATATTACAGATAAATTTCTTAAATTAAGTGCACCGGATGTGCACCTTGATGTGATATCGCAAAAGCGTTGTTAAGTAGTTGCACCAACAAAGTAACCTACTCATACACATTAATCCTTACAACAAACTTTAACACATAAACTTTATCTTGCTTGTTAATTCTCAGACTACAGACACTACATATGTGGAATATGCAATCACAAACGTTAAAACCTCGACGAACAACTCAATTTCTCTGAAAAGGCATTGCGGAATTATGGATTTAATGTCGGCTAACGATTGTATAATTACCCTTAATGAAGCGCATATATCATCGAACGCGATTGAACGGAAATTTACGATGGCAATTAGTGTAAACGTGAATACCTCCCTTTCGGATTTCATCGTTGTGGGATTCGTTGTACCTTTCATCTTTAACTAAATTAGAACGGATCATTGGTTCGAATGTAAACAGGTCGGTGATTAGAGAGAAGTCTTCGTTCATACAACGGTATGTAAATACTAATTTTCTAAAAAAAGACCTGTACATTCACTAGTCGTGATTCGATTAAAATTTTAGTGCAGCTAAATCGGAAACCATAAATTATGAAGCTGCTACTGTTTGCGGTCGTGTACCTGACGGTGATGGTACTTACGCGTGGGTGCCGTAAATTATACAGCTTAATTAATGGTTAACGAATTGCGCGCTGGAATCCTTGTAAATTATGTTCCGTTTTGACCGACGTTTTCCGTGAGAAAACGTTGCTATGTAGTCGTGTTTTGACTCTGCAAAAACATCAGGCATCAGAAACCAAAGAAACTATCACATCACTACACGTAATTAAATCTGGTTATTTTCGTTACGTGCACTGTAAATAAATGGCTCAGATGTGCAGGCGTGCCTAACTTGAAATAGTCCGCTTGATACAGATTTAGCTTAATTAGTGCATTTGAAGTATCCCGATAATTGCTCTGGAAACATAAAAATAGGGATTCCTTTAGAAAGAAATAGCCTTTGCTAAGTTTATATTGCCTTGATTAGTATCTCGTTTAATTTGCTCTCTATTTGCAGTAATTATACATCCAAAAATGCTAAAACGTTGTTTTTGTATTTATGTATACGCATTTAAGATTTTATGAAAAAGAAAATACAACTGGTGAAGTATCAGTTTATATTTGAATGATGAAGAACCATGTTGTAAGGAAAGAATAAGATAAGAGAAAAAATCAAGTACCAAGGCTGCGTTAGAGAAGAGAAGAAGGGTGGAAAATATAAAAAGTTGTAATTTTTTGATTATAACCCATTCGGAAACTAGGTTATTTAGAAGAAAGAATATATTTGATTTGTAACTACAGTTATATTAGGCAAGTAGAAATTGAAATTAGAATGTTGAAGGTGTGGTATGTGTAAAGTACATATAATGAATATGAAATTTATATATTTTTTTTTTTCTGAAATCTGTCCATTTAGTTCAATACAAATACTAATTAAATAAATTTCACGGAAAATTACGCTAAAATACGAAGTATATAATACAATATACAACAAAATGAATAATACTAGGTTGCTGCACGTGTAAAACGATTCAAATATGACTTCTGTCTTGTCCTTTAAAAAAACTACACATATTTTACCAAGATATAATTAATATAGTGTAGGCTATTATCCTTGTGTCACTTTCACGGGTTTGATGCCTATGAGCGGTTGCAATGCCCTAAAATGCTACTAGAACCTAATCAATTTTGCCAACTGCTACGGTAACGTTTCACGTTGCTTTCATGTTGGTTGAATAATAAAGTTGTTAGTTCATTTTTATTCAGAATTACTTACGTTTATTTTGTTTGCTGCAAAATATAAAGCGTTTCAAATAAAACGGTTTGGAGAATCTAAGAGCTTTTTTTTGCTGTGAATATCTATCCATCAGTCACAAACATTTTCTTTCGGATACCTTCGCCAGTATCCGAAAGAAAATGTTTGTTTGGTGATGACAAACACTTGCGCGTGCTTGTAGTAATATAAATTTTACTTACACGTGCTGCAATTAGAAGTGTGAAACTGTTGCCCCTAATACTTACATTCATATTTTTCGGAATTATTTTCAGTAATTCTAACATAAAGCTATCAAAATAACTAAAATGAATTAGAAAATCATAGGTAACTTTATGCTCCAGCGTTGAAGTACTAAAAAAAGCAGAAAAGTTAAATTCCCTTATCTGAGGAGGCACAAATTTGTCGTTTGTATTTCATACTAGTTTGTAGCAGAGCTTTGCTGTAATACTAAGTATAATGGTGGTCTTACTTAATGTCGCTCTTTATGACAGAAAGAATATCAAAACTATGATCCCTGGATATCATACGCAGTTCGGCTGCTGCTTCGGAGAGCATATATATATATGTGTGCTTATTATCGTTTACATACTCTACCAGTTTTTACTAATTCTCTATCATAGGGGGAAACATTAATTAAAACTACCAGTATACATACATTATTATTATATTTGATTCCAGCTTTGTATGATTCATATAGATGGTAATGATAGGATATATCATTATGTTATCTTATGCTCATGGGGCCATTTTACCCAAATTTTACTGGGGATAGGTGGAGATAATTATAAATCAAAATTGTACTACTTGCTATTGGCAAGCAGTATTAGAATCATTTTCTGGGTTTCAAATTCGTAAACTAATCAGGAGAGGCTATTGTAAAATATTTTCATATCATGGTGTTATATGATATAGAGTTGCCACCTTTTATATATGCTAGGCGAGGAGAAACTTGAGATAGGTGATATCAGACTGAAATTATTAAATTAATGGGGTCATTCTTCATTCATTCACTATTGGGACTTTTTTTTGCATATCCTATTCCTATCCCTAATGTAATATTGGTTTTACACAAATGAGCCCTTGTAAGAATTTTTCTTGTCAAACGAGGACAGGAGGACACAAGGAGTCTAAAAACCCGCTAAACACGGACAATCCTCGTGAAACGAGGACAACCCTCGTGAAATGAGGATGGGTGGCACCCCCAGCGTATATACCAAGTACTATTTCACAAAAAGAAAAGGTGCCCTAAATATAGATTGGCCGTCCGAAAGAAATCGCTCCGATCATTTACTGAATGAATGATTCATATGAAATCATTCGATTATAGCCACTACTGCTTACTACGTAATATACCAAGAGCTCACTTTTGACCCGTCGATTGTCAATGTGTGAACAAAAGAAGTATGAAAACACTGATTTCTATTCGTAAGCAAAGCCGAGAAATACGCATGTTATTCTGCTAGGCGGTTGTGTGTCAGATACACAGATGTAACGTTGGATTTAATATTACTTTTACAAATTTTGTAAATATAGCGAGAAAAAGAATATCAGGCCCAATATTTAATTCGGCTGAACTATAGCAATTCGCCGAACGTTAATAAATCTGTTCGACGGCTTCGAGCGTAGCTACGTTTACAATTAAAGTCCTTTCCATTTCCAATCAATCAATGCATAAACTAACAAGATACACCATTTTATTGAATTAACTTACGGTTACGTAAGACGTTGATGTGTCAAAGGTGGGTCTTGTGAAAAACAATTTTGACAAATAGATTGTAACAAGAAATAAATGTATATCAAAACTACTAAATGTTATTAAAAACTTCCTAAATTGCTAACCTTAGGCTATTGAATGTTAATATTGATGTACCTTGTAAGGAAATAAGTTTTCTTTAAGACCGGTCTGTATGTCTAAAATACCACATTCATATAGGTTTAATAAGCATATGCATACGTCAATACAAGCCTAGGTGCCGAAAAGTTTGTCATAGATTTATTTATTTTTTAGTATATGGTCCTCTAATAAACACACAGGCGAAAAAGATATACAATAGCGTGAATAAAAGAAATTTAATTTGCATTTATGCAGAAAGAAGAAAGAATATTTGAACATGATTGTCAGTTCAGAATTCGATCCTAAAAAAAAATCCTATGTGCATATTATCGCTGTTCCAGAGACCAATGCAATTTATAAAATAGTGACTGAAAATCTATGTGAAGTTGAAGGCATTTATAGATGACTCTTAATTTATTCACATAAAGTTTCAAGTAGTGTTAGACGTGTTTTTTAGTTCTTATGATGTGCAGAAGAATTCACAAAATTAGTATTTCGAATGGGATTCTTAAATTCCAATTACATTTAAGACGTGTTACTCCTACATATAAAAAGTTCCTTTTATTGCAAGTAACGTAAAAAAAACCGAAGAAACTGGTTCATAATAAGGATTCGCGTTTTAGCAAGGGTTACGTATTAAGAAGCGATAATTAACTGTAAAATAAGAAAGTGAAAATGCGTTTTATACGTTGCATATTTCGTGAGTATGAGAACGGCTCCGTTTTCTTGCTTTCGCTAAAACGAGTCCATGCTGCAAGGCGTACTACTGTGGAAGCTGAGAAAAAAAACAAATTATAATAAAGGATATAATAGTGGCGTACCGCCACTCCCGTTTCAAGTGGTATTTTCTCGTAAAATGAGCGCTCAATTAAAGAAATTTAAATTATTACCTCGGACCGCCTCCAACTTATAGCCACTGTAATTTCATTTATATAAATAGCAATTAAAATGCTCTTTTAATCTTGTTACAGGGCGCACAATGTGTTTAAAACTGCTTTTTATTTGTTCTTAAGTATACGGTGGCTATAATGACGTTACATATTTAATGGAACGCTTTAACACCGGCGAAAATTACACCATTTTAAAAGTTTGGCAAAGGTAATGGTAGAATACAATGCTGTGTTATTTTCTGGCATTATGAGTTAATCAATACAGAAATGCGATATTTTGATGTTTTAGCACTACAAATACAACTGACTTCATTAAAATGACTTCCTTTGGATATTAAATTTCCATTTTCAGTACTACGGCAATTTCAAAAGCTACTCGTATAATAAAGAAATGTAGGTATGCACTTCGGTCAAGTTCACGAAATACGAGCTCAAGTGGGTAGGCTCAACCTCGTATTCCTTATATATACCAACAGTATTAGCTTCAAATGACGGTCATCAAAACTCCAGTAAGGGCGGAGATTCAAGCTGAAGATAACATCTTTTATTATCATTGTTATTGTTGTTATTGTTTGTTGTTAGTTCTTTTGTGGAGTTGGACGATAAGATAGTTATGAAGCTGGCCGCTCGTGGACCACCGTTGAGACTCCTACATGGGTACAAAACGGCTTAGTACAAATATTAAGTCTTCCCTGATTGCTCGTTTATCTATGCAGATAGTTTTATGCGTTCCGAGAAAGTAAGTAAATTACCGCATGTAAGTAGCTTTATAGTCTACGATATAACCATATCTTGGATGTCGGAAGTAGTAAAAAAATTTCGATGATATTGGTGTAAGTAGGTGCAGATACAATACGTACTACTTGAGGAACATAAAGTAGTTGTATAAACATTTCGTTTTGATTTAAATCACTCACTGATATTGAACAAATATCTGGGAAAAAAATATTTAAGGGCAGTTTAATAATAATAATAGCAATAATAACCCTTCATTGCATAATCGCAATAACAATATATAAAAAAAAAACAAAAATAAGCTAATAAAAATAAACTATCAAGAAAAGATGGCACAAATCCCAAGCTGATGTTCAGACTAATCCGCAATAATCAACCACTGTTAATATACACACATGCCATAAAGTGATTGTTTGAAAGGATGAAACATGAATACATAATCACCTTCTTTATAGGGACAAAGATATTTGATTGCCTAAGTTATAAAAACCATAATTGTTTTGCTCCCTAACTTTTTAAATATTGAGTCTACAAAAGAAAATTTCACATTCATAGAAGTAATGTTTCGATTAGCAAAAAATAATACAGCGGTTAGTTTCCCATAAGCTCACATTTGACTATTTCAGCCTATTATGCAAGGGTGTCAGAAACGCGACTCTAAGTTACGTCAAAAAAGTTTCGTTTAGTTAGTTTAGTAAAAGATAGCATCTGCATGGTTCAATTAGTCGTACCATCCACTGCTACCATTAAGGTGTATTGTTGAGAGGAAGTTATCTTAAAGTTTATCCAACAAGTTCAGGCCCTTAAAAAGTAGCTCAGTATCTTGTTGAATGAGATTATTTTCAGGTCTTCTAGGGAAGAGTTAGCCTTTTTGAAGGTTGCATACCTGATTCTTCAACTCATCTTCTAAACAGAGTCGGCATTCAGTCCTACCAACGAGCCCGATTCTGTGTAAGTGCTTTCTGAGTTTACGATGACCTTTAAAAATATATACAATCACCTTGACATTTTTACGGTCAAATTCTAGCAGTTTCTGGATTCTGGATTCAATGGAAATAAATGTTAATATATTCTATTGCTGAAATCCTGCATAATAGTGGATTATATAGATAGTAGTGTGTGATAAAGTGTATAGTTGTTATTTAATTAGGTTTAATGTTTAACTTTACTATTTTATTTTTTGACTTTTCATTTTAATGTTAACTTGTTACTTCTAGAAACCTACATCGTAAATAACTATATGTTTTTTGAGAAGTAAATAACTGTACTTAATTAAGTTTTCGCTGATTGTAGCATCTCCTGTTATTGTTGTAAGTTATTGAATTATAACGAAATATTGAGAATGGATAATTGAGTTTCATAGAACAAATAGACCGCTAACCTGAACAAAGCCTTATCTCCTAACGTGTATGGTCTGCTTTCTCTATTATACGAGTTAATAAACACTAACTAGAAAATATATTAAAGCATAATATACTTATATTAAAGAGTGCAATCTATTTCTCTCAATGTGCATATGAGGATGTGGCGCTTAATTCGCTATTTGCTTTTGGCGAAATTCAGCTAATCAGGGCTTCTTTTCCACAACAATGTACGAAGGTGGTAGGCCCAGAAAGGACTTCTCAAGGACCTCCTTTGTATGTAAGTAAGTTTTGCTGTGGCTCTTGCTTGTTGCGCCTTTTGCCACCACGCTATTGCTCCATAGGTTACGGTGCTTAGACGTGCTATCATCACATAGAGCCAATGGACTATGTTTGGAGATAGCCCTCAAGATTTCCCACATATCTTTCGACATGTCCTTGTGAGTGATCTTTCCCGAGTACGGATTTCAGAATAATGTGTTATCAAATAAAACCCCTAGATATTTTACATTATTTACAAATTCAAGCTTTACACCTTGAATAGTGGGTGGTACCAAAAGTTACACTCTCATTTTGCTGGAGAACCATGTTACTGTAGTTTTGTTTGGGTTAATGCTCAGATTTTCCCTGCTGCACAAACTACAAATGGCGTTAATCACCTGTTGAGTCGAAAAAGTATTCCGCAAATAAACAAAAGTACTAAGAAAGCTGTGGCTCAACGGAATCGAAATATTATATAAAAATTCCAAATAGACACACATCAATACATAGATAGAAGATCGAAAGTTGAAAGGGAATGTGGTTTTAGTTTTTTTCTGCAATGAGCTTTTTCGGTCTTTCAAAAAATCTCGAAACATCATTTTGTATTTATATATATATTTATTATTTTCTCTGGGGGTTGACAATGAGTTAGTAGTCTTACGAAGTTTAAATCTATAGGGGAACAGGTCGTATACGTAAATCAAAACCGTTTTTCCTTTCAGAAAATCCTCTTGAAAACATCGGCGCAGGTGACAAAGTAGCTTTGTTCTAAAATCGTTGTGATTTATACATTTTTACTATAGTATATTAGGCACCATTTGAACTTTGTACATACTTATTGTACAATATTGTGCTTATTATATGAGGTTATACTTTTTAAAAAAGCGTGCATCAATTATGGCTCCGAATAACATTAATTATGATAACGTCTACACCACGGTAACCGTTATTACTACAACAATAGATATTTGAACGCCCTTCCCAATATACCATACAAAATATTCGTTAGAGTCTCTTAATAGCACTGAATAAGCCACGGCTCGAGATAGCTTAAGAACGTAATCGTTTAAATCTCCATGTAGAAATCCATTTTCTCCTTCGTAACAGGCTTAAAATTCACTCAGGAGTCTCTCAATCAAAACACTATAAATTACATTATATATGCGCACACATACAAGTACGGCGAAAGATCAAGACGAAGACTTCCATTGTTATCACAAACTGGCTCTAAAAGTGGATTTTACAATAAATTAGCCACAATCAAAAAAGAAAAAAAAAACTAATACCGCAACTAACGGCCATAACTAATGCTTAGTATTGACAGGACCGGCGATAAAACGTCATACAAACCAAATATTTGTTAAGTCCATTCCGGCCGTGTCGTCATTGTTTAGAAAATAATAACCGTATGGGCGCTCGGGATTTAACGTGTGAAATGGATTTTAGACTCCCCAAGTGGAGGTAAGCAACTTAGGTTACACCTTACCACGATCAATGAGTCGTAGGTGATCGTTGATTAATTTAAATAATTTCTGGGATAGTCAGCTTAATAATGCCCAGGACAGTCCGATGTTACACAATGCACTTGTGAATTCATAAGCATGATTTTTTTTGATCATTATTAATTTATTTAAATAGAACATATTATATTTATGACTACAAGAGGTGTTTGATTTCTTAATTGTCAGCAAAATACTTATTAGTGTTTATAAAATCCATATATTTACTCTGAGTGAGTTGTTAATATACGGGAAAAAACAATCAAATCTATCGATCTATCTAGACTTGTTTGTTTTTTTCCCTATTAGTGTTTACTTCCATGTCTATTGCAAATTCGCAACCTTTAAAAAATACATTTATAGAAATGAATTACAAATGGATAATGTAAGAAGTAATATAGATACGGTGGAAGGTAAAGCAGTCAGTAATGTGGTGCTAAATTTTTCATAGTAGTGTTGGATGAAATAAGGAGTATATTGTACCGAATGATCCAGTAAGAGTGCGATCGGCTGTACCTAGGGGACTGCTGGGCCTAGAGCTTCAAGTGAACATGCATAACTAATGTGGCTACCAGAACTCTCCAAAAATTACGTTATAATTTTCGAAATTTGACCGCTAGGGAGAATGTCCGCTATTCAGTATTATTTGAGAAAATTGCAGGTTCAGCTATACTTATGATAGCCTCGCTTTAAAGCTGAGTTAATTGCATATTATTTTGTTTAGTAATTTCTTGTCGGATCTGCCATAATAACGAGAGGTGAAGCTAATGAATTCTTCAATATTTGATTTTTAATATCACCGGAACCATATTATGTCCTTACTTACCTCTAACTGTTTCCAGTTCCACGGCTGTTAACTAATTAATTAATTAACTAATTTAGCTATTGCTGCTAACATTTTATGCAAGCATTTGAATAACAAATACCAACTTATTCCCAGAAATCACAGTGTTAGTCCAGATACGTTGATGACACCTCGTAATCTTGCCACATGGACGAGATTCCTTAAACAGTTTTATTATATTCCTTATTCCTAATGTAGCTCCATTAATTCTTTCAGGCCTGATGTGTAGGAGGTTGTGATCGTTTGTACATCACAAAGAAATTAAATTCTAAGTATTAGTGATACTTGATAAATTAATTGTCATATTAATTAATAAATTAACTAATTATGCAATTTCTATTTTTTGTCACTCTAGCTTATACGTGTTCCACAAAGAACACTTTATGGCAAAATATGTTTTTTCTGCCCAAAGAAAAGAAATCAGGACTGAAAGGGTTACCATGAAAGTGTAGTTAGGCGGTACACTTCCTTTCCTAGATGTCCTAGTGAATAGTCGCTCTGATGGTTCTTTAAAATATTCCGTTTACCGTAAACCTACACATTTCGATTAGAAGAAGGGTGTCCTACTTTTCTTGGTCCAAATTAGTCATTCGTTGAAATAGTTACTCTTGATTGGTTCTACAATCAAAAATAACTATCTTAACTACCACATCTAGCATACCCTAAATCGACAGTTACGCCCTAGATTTAATATATATGAAAACAGTTTACTTCTTCTTAATCCATTGCCTGTCTTCCCTATATCCAAGGTGTGTTTTTTTCTTTCCCATTGGCGGGTGTAGAACGAACCCGAAGAAGGCAACTTCAGAAGAAGCCAGAAAGACCTATTGTGTCCCTATGTCAATTTTAGCCCTCTCAGTTGGGTTGCACCTTATCAAAAAAGTTCGCAATCTGGCTGAGAGTTAACTCTGGCTTCATTCATCTGATCGACCCCAAAGTGCATTTGCATATCTCCGTCCACTGCCGAGCAGTGAGCAGGAGTTTCCTCCACATTTCCATACTTCCTGCATAGGAGAGAGTTCACTAGCCCCGTGCGATTCATGCCTTTATTTAGTGCGTAGTGCCCAGTTAAGATTCCTGTGAGTAATCTCAATCCGTCCTTGCTCTTACGGAGTCTTCCTCATTCGGTTCAAGCCCTAGAGATTTACAGTGTCTTGCGCCGGCGAGCCGATTCCAGAAAGAGCTGTGCCCAGCAGCACATTGGGATCTGACAAACGTTTTGATGCTGCCATATGAGTTACCACACGTAGCAAGCCTCTAGGGTTGTTTCAGACCACAACACAAACTGTAGCGGGGGAAGCCCAAGAATGGTCTCCATAGCAGCCGTCGGCGTCGAGGACATGGCTCCCGTGATGCCCCAACGAGCAATCCTTTGGACTTTACTAAGCGCACTTATAACATAGCCTCGATTTGCTTTATGCCACGAGACTATCGAGGCATAAGTTATAGAGGGTACTATATCTTTCGTGTACAGCCAGTGTATCATTGCAGGCTTCAGCTCCCATATTTTACCGAACATACCTCTACAATCCCAGAAGCTCCTTATGGCTATGTCCGCAACATGTTCTAGGTGTGATTTGTACAGCAATTTGGCGTACAAGACAATACCCGGATATTTGACCTCGGTTGACACGAGTATTTTAGAGTCGAATATAGTGGGACGCTGAAGTTTGGAAGCTTTCTTCCTCTATGTGAACGGAACCGTAGTCGTTTTGCTAGAGTTGACATTAAGACCCTCTCCTATACACCACCTCTCTACGAACCTGAGCGCGACCGGCATCCTTTCCACCACGCCTTCAAATTTCCCGCAGACAAGCATGGTGATGTCATTGGCATAGTCCTGCGCGTGGAAGCCGCTCACAGAAGTTCAGAGAATAGGCCGATTCAGGGCGTTACCGTTTAGGGAAGATCCTGGCCAAACATAACATCAAAGCCGATTTTTGGACAACTTTCTTGTCGAAGACCCTAATGCTTTTGAAGCTCTTGGTGCTTAGCGAAGCTTGTGCGGTAGTGTTAACCTCGATCAAACACACAAGAGTCAAATGTTCAAACATAAAATTGAATTGTATAATAAACCTTATATTATATTTTATACAAAAATTTTATTTACTCTACAATTCAATTTTATATATTAACATTGGCGATTCTTAATATGCTCTTAATTCTTGCCTGAAGATTTCTTTGAACGAAACTGGTTGTCTTAATTAAAAAGGATTTGTGAGAAAGTGGATCCTTGTTTCAACCCTTTATTTCCTAATTAATATTATTTGTTTTCAAATGATATATCCTATTCAATAAGCGAAAGGTTTGTTCTATTTCTTGTTTTTTTTTCCTTACATATAATATCAAACAATTTTTTATCGTCAAAACCACTTGCGTAAGACGTAGTGAAGTCTGACTTAAATTTTATTCGGCTGAATGTTTATAAGCGGAAAATATTTAAATCGAATATATTCGGAAATATCATTTTGCGACCAAATGTACATAGTCTTAAAATAGTTCATAGTGACTTATCAATTAATATAAAAATCAATTCAATTCATTAATGCTTTCGTTCTTCGACCCCTGTTCTACTATATTGCAAAATGGCAAGGGTACAAACCTCTTGATCTGGTTATATAGTTTTCACAGATGCAAGAAAACTGCGATCTCCTGTCCAACTATTGTTTTGTTAAGATATAGAGTTACACGTATGCGATAATGTTATCAAACCTCTTGTTCATAATCATTTTTTGGTGCCAAAGTATCACTATGTATTTACTTATGCTTGGTATAAAAAAATCAGTATCAATATTTAAGAAAGTTAAGAAACTCCATAACATCCTTTGTTTTTACACAACAAGACTCTGTATCTTTTTAGCTGTTCCAAATGCATATGTGTGTACATAATATAATAATTCCTAGTTTTACACATCCTCAAAGAATTTGTCACCAATCAAAATAATTTACCAGCTAGTATTTTAATACATAATAGAAATAGCGAAATGATGCAACTGTTATCTACAAGCATTTCCTACATATCTTGGAATTTACGAAATAACCACTTACATGTAACATATTTTCAATATAATTTCGGTATCGGTCAATACCTCAAAACGTAAGAAATGTTGATAAACTCGTCATTGCTTCATAAAACTCATCCTAAAAGCTTTTTCTTAGCCACTTACACTGTGTGATAAAATGGATTTCCTATTTTGGTTTTATTTCCTCTTTGTTTGAATTTTTGCAGAAAGAAAAAGAAAATATTTTGCACACTGACGCGCTGGGTAAGCAGCTCTTCTTTGCAATAATTGTTGTCTATGCAATCATTACATAACAATGCGCTAAAGAGAAAAGGTATTAATGAATAATTAGACGGATTTTTATTGGAGTTACACTTGTATTAAAGCATTACCTCTACAATATACAACACTCATGTATTTCTTCCTTTGTAACCAAATCTCTGTTTGATATAACACTTTATGCATCCTAGCCCACGCACAATGTTATTTACTCTAAGATAAGTACGTTCGAAGTTTAGAGGATTCGTTTGCATTAAGAAGAAGCAGAATGAAACAATGGTGCCGGAGAGACTCAAATGTTTATTTCTATTTCTTGTTTCTCTATACATCTTCTCACCGCTCTTGATTGTAAGGGATACAATCCCACATTGTCTTCTTAATGGGTATTTGTTATTTTTTTTTCTTCGTTTGAACATAAACAATCTCGCACTATAAATATACGATCCGGTGAGGCGTCTCGCATTAGCTGGACAAGATAAAATTATGAAAATTACATGATTTCGGTGCTAGGCGGTTGTGTTTATTGGCTATTTATATTAAGGATGAGAGCCGTAAATAAATTTGTTGTGATAAGTTCGGGCGCTTCGAACACGTGTTTCTATAAATTAACGATAGATATGTAAATTTGTTTCCTTTACTAAAAGCATTTTTTCCCAAATTGTGTTTAATGAAAAGAAGAAACTCCTTACATGGATTTCATTGATAAACGACTTTCTTAGTACCTTACACCTTACGATTTATTGTGAGGACCATAGATAGCTGTGAACAAGCTAAAGGTTTGTATATTGATAATGATGCTATTGCAAATATTATTCTCTAGTTTTCCTTAATTAACAAAGTTTATCTCAAAATTTAACCTGCGATTGAAACTACACTACCCTGAAATAATTTATGGCTTCTTGGAACTTTGTAAACATATTTTTGAAGGTCACTTTAAACGATGATAATTATCATATATAGGAGGTTTGGCTAATCTTCTGAAATTCGTGATAGAAATAAATTTAAACTATTTTGTTACTATTTTACTACCCCCCCCCCTCTCCCCCCTATAACTTTTACATTATCGTTTGTGTAAGAGTTTCGTTTTTCGTAGAAACTTATTTCTTTAATGTAGTACTTCATAGATGTTTGAAACCACTAATTCGTGTAGCTGTTTGCTCTTGTTTAACAGAGTGGTTAAGACTTGATTGATTTTTTTACACGAGGGCGTTATATGAATATAATCATATAACACAAACGAATTTTAAGTGTTTGCGATTGCATCGAAATTATCTGCTCTTGCAACTTAATTCATTTATCTAATGCAACAAATAACAAACCAAACATTCTATACGTCCTGAGAATGAAACAACTATTGGTATTGGCTTTGATAGGAGAGATACCAATACCATGAGATCCTCATGATTCGATTAATCAATCCATCTACTACGGCTTTCAAGTGCCATTATAATAATAAATAAGTAACAAGTTTGGCCCTTGAGGTAAGTCAGTTTGTTGAATGAGGTCATTCTTTCAAGGTTCAAATAACTCTTTTGAAGATCACATACCTGATTCTCTGGTAGCAACGCAGTGGCAGATGTGCTTCAGTATCTTTTCGTTCTCCAAAACGCTGTCGTTTCGTGAGAAATTCCAATTTTTTTGTGTGCTTTCAGAATTTGCAATAACTTGTAAAAACAGAAACTACTTCGACACCTTTATGGTCACGTTTCAAGTAGTTTCCTGCTTCGTTACGATTGGGTGAAATGCGTTCTTTCGCTTGTATCAATTCAGGACTGTTCCAGTATTATATGTTATAGAACTCTGGCTTGCTCAGAAATTGGTTTGTAGTTTACCTGCGTAGGTGGTAAGCTGATGATCGGTCTGGTCCATAAAATAGCTCCGTAGCACCTTTCTTGCAATTAAGGGACTCTTAATTACATCTACATATTGGTTAACAGTTTAGCGCTTGAATGACAAGACAGGCTTCTTGAAGGTGGATGAATAACCGTAAACCTTTAGAGTTTAAAATGTGTGCTTGGAAATGCAATCAAATAATAAAGAACTTCTTTTTAGCTGTCTAAACTTATGTAACATTTATATGTATATCATACTTCTTTAGAGATCACTATTTAGAAAAGTAGAAGCAAGTGAAATTGCACATAAGATAAACACTCGACTTTCTCTAGCTTTTACTTTTTCGAAACTTGTCTCTGAACAAATATCAAAATAAAAATTACGAAGCTTCGATTTCTATAAAGATTCTTTATTATTTGACTGCGTTCCAAACGCACAACTTAAACGGTTACTAGTAGAGAGGTCAGACGTGTCTGCTTACACTGGCCGTACCCGCGTCGCGCTATGCAGAACGTTTGGTTATAGTATATCTACAAGGCAGTAAAATCACTCTCTCCGATTTGTGTGTCTAGTATCTAGTATCAGTGCTAGTCGAGTCTTGCTGTGAGATAGTACAAATCTCCGTTAACATTTTACCCATTGTAAATGTAATACAATGTCGGGCGCAGAAAAACCCAGAAAACGACCATTGTTTCAGAATATAGAAAAGTATATTGGTGAATTCCAGGATTTGCATTATGTTGATGCCAAAGTACTTTGTACAGCGGCGATAAACAGTTATTGTGCTGGCACAAATTGGACTACACACTAGTGGTGGCACATCTGATCCGTTATCTACCTATAAAGATTATTTTAATTATGCGAGTGTACATCTGTAGATGTTGAACGGTCTTTGTCAAAATATAAGCATGTTTTATCATCGCGACGAAAACGGTTTAGTGAGAAGAATCTTGAAACACCTAATACTACAAACCTTTCAGCAATCTTATACCATTTCTGCTACTTAAGTAAGTAAGGTATAATATTTATAGTTACATAAATAATTAATTTTGCTCATTCCAGACACTGTATTGTATACTTGTGTTAAAAGTTAATGTCACATATATGAAACTTAGTTCTGACCTGGCTCACAAACGGAAGTTAACCACTCTAGTTGTTAGGTACAACCGGCACTTCTACCTAACTTATAGAACCTTTTATTAATTTTTTTATTTTTAGTATTTATAAATTTAAAAAAAATAGTATAGAAATAGTATTATATTTTCATGTAATTATTGCTGGCTGCCACAGAAATGTGTTTTTATCCTTTTAACATCTTTCAACTTGTTTTAACATGTATTGACCGGTTTCACACTACATTTCAATTTGTTCACTTTTAGAATGTATAATTTTCCTTGATCGTATTAATTATTGTCTGTGGCCAATGCCAAACACAAAGGAAAAGTTGTCCCCACATATTCTTTCACCTATTGGATTCGGTTCTCCAGTTTTACTGTCAATTATAACTTCGACTTTAATCTTTATGTTTTAAATAGTTGTTCTAACAATGTTATTTAATGGTGTTGCCTTTAAAATTAAAATTGGGAGTGCAAAGATTGCGAAGTTAGAAGCCCGTTTTTTTTTCACAGCAATACATTTTGTTATGTGAAAAAACTAGGACTTTTCATTTTACAATGGTGTTGACCTTTAGTTTTTAAATTTTTATCGTGACATATTTTTGACATAATTCTAGCAATTTGTTTTTTATCTTAGTATAGTCATTTTTAATTTTTCAATTAAACGTTTTAATTATCTTGAAAAACGTTTCTGAAAAGGAAATAATTTCTTGTATTAAACGTATTTCTCCCACAGTACAGGTAGTACATACTTATCTTAGGGTATTTTAAAATCATTCATGTTGATCTTTATGTCACTCAGTTAAAGCAAAAGTAAATGAGAATTGTGAAAACATTTAGTTACGTCGTTATAGTAAATGAAGAAAAATGAGACCGCCAAACGACACCCTTGAAGAATACTTAGACACTCAAAGTAATCAGAACTGCGTTCTGACGCCATAACAGTTTGTTCCCGATTTTAAATATAAAAGGTAATTCATCTGCACTTTTTTTTTTTTTTTGTGGGTGGAAACCTTTTATAGGCACTAGGTACAGGTTCTGCCCTTCCCTAGTAGTGTGGGATTCCGTAACTCTCCAGAGCCCGTGTACCCACTAAAACCACCCCAACTCTCGCACCCTACAGCGGAACTACTCTCGTATTACTTCACTGCAGGGGCAGTCTACCTATTACATGTGCCTAGCTTGTCTCTCCTCTAGCTCCTTTCGACGAATGATGTTTCGTATGGCTTCTGTGGTTTCCTGCCAGTCACTCCGGGGATCTTCCATGCAAGACCGTACAGTTGCTTTAGTGAACTCCCTGGCTGTTTTGGTTTTGAAGGTCTCACGCACGTCCCCCCACCGATGACAGATGAAGAGAGTGTGTTCGGCCGTGTCGCGTTCACCACAGTATGGGGCAATTGTAGGTATCTGCCCGCCGTTTCCTCCAAAGGTATTCCCGAAAACAACCGTGTCCGGATAGAGCCTGCGTCACGTAGTAGTCGATTCCCTCGTCCTTCTGTAGCCAGAGATCTATACTCGGTATCAATTCATAGGTCCACCTTCCCTTGGCGCTCGTGTCCCATTGTCTTGCCATGCCCGCATCGGCCGCGCTCTTGCCTCCTTGGCTTGGACCCCCTGATGAATGTCTAACCTCTCCTTGATCAGTAGTTCAATAGGGGGAACCTCCGCCAAGATACAAGCTCCTTCCGCCGATATTGATGTGTACGCGCTGCAAACACGAATGCAGCATCTTCTCTGGGTTGCACGTAACTTTTGCAAGAGCCTCTGGTTAGCGACGGCAGCGTTCCACACTGGCGCAGCGTACAGTATCTGACTCTGGACGACGGATGCCAGAACTCTCCGTTTAGCGCTCTAGGCCCAGCAATATTGGGCATTATGCCAGATAAGGCCCTAGTGGTTTTTTCCGCCTTAAGGACTGCCTCATTCACGTGCTTAGCAAAAGTAAGCTTCTTGTCCAGCATACCCCTAAGTACTTTATGGCCTCCTTTGTCTAATCATCTCGTTGCAACAACAAAGCGTACAGGAGACATTCTTCGTCTGGTGACAGGATGACCGCCTCAGTTTTTTCAGGCGCCAGTTCCAGGTCTTTTAGCTTTAGCCAACGTTCTACTTTCAATAGGGCCGCATCCGCTCTAGCCATCAATATCTCCTCACTCATTCCAGTGGTCACCAGGGCAATGTCGTCGGCAAAACCGACCAGTTGTGTGCCATGCGACAGCTCCATTTCCAAAAGGTCGTCATACATCGCGTTCCACAACGCCGGACCAAGGACCGACCCTTGGGCGACTCCACTATGCACAGCTATGGTGAGGATTCTGTGTCAGTCCGCAGCTCTATGGCTCTACTATCAAGGTACGACGCCACGGTACTAACCGGTGAGGGTTAATGCCTTTCCTGAGAAGCGCTTTCAAAATTTCCAGTCGGGAGGTGCTATTAAAAGCATTACGCACATCCAGCGTTATTACCGCGCACAGCCTACGATGTTGCGGTGCATAGTTCACAGCTTCTCTAGCTAAGCGTAACACGGTTTCGACCGCATCTATCGTTCCCATACCCTTCCGGAAACCGAACTGCCACCTCGACAGTCCGTCCCGAGCTTCCAACTCGTCGTTTAGTCTGAAGTTTATGAGGTGTTCGTAGAGTTTGCTCTCAGCGTCGAGCAGGCAGACGGGTCTATACGCTGCTGGTCTTCTATAGATTTCCCGGCTTTCCGTAGCAATATTAAGTTCCCTTTTTCCACTCTCCAGGAACTCAGCAGCCTCCCACAAACTATTATAGAAATTCAGTACCCATTCCGGCTCCTTCAACACCAGTGTTTGATTAATTCGGCAGGATATTCCCGGGCCTGTCGCACGGTTGTTCTTGAGCTTGTTTGCTGCAGCTTTTAATTCCTCTATCGTAAACATCTTAGGACATCTACCTGCGATCGTGTTTCGTATAAATGTTCACACCTCCATCATCATGGTTATAGACATTTTAGTTCTGGGGGAAAACCCTTCATCCTTTGAACGTAATCTTGTACGCGGTTCCCCAAATGTCCGCGTCCGCCTCCTTACACAGCGCCCTCCAGCTGTCCCTCTTGCCTTTCTAATCCGCTTCTTTAGCGTCTTTTGTGATTTTATATATTCTTCTCACAAATTTTGCAGCTCCAAGAGGTTATTTCTACTTCTGGCACGGGTGTAGAGCCTTCGTTTGCGCACACAGTCTTTCCTGAGGTCGGCTATATCGTCGTTCTACCAGTACACCGGTTGTCTCCCCCGAACTGCTTTCCTTTTCGGCATAGAGGCATTACACAGGTCTCTCAATATCTTGCTGAAGCTGTCCACACCGACAATGTCACCCCGTCGCATATTGCTGTCAATAGCCTACCTCAGCTTTGCGCAGTCCATTTTTTTCGTTTGCCATCCAAGTTTCTTTCTGATGGGCTCTCGCAGAAGTGGTTCGTCAAAGTTCATCGAGAAGAAAATGTATTGGTGGTCACTAAGCGATTCACAGGGAAGGACGGCCCAGTCCACCAGTTTGCCCGCGACGTTCTGTGTTGCCAGAGTTAAGTCTATAATGGAGGTTGCTCGCGTCTACGTAAGGTTGGGACATTTCCTCTATTTAGGACCACTAGGTCGTTTGCGGCTACCCAGTCGGCGACGATCCGACTGCGCGCGTTCATGGATGGTTCTCCCCACTGAGGGGATTTAGCGTTAAAGTCGCCCGTAATTATAGATCTTCCTGAGTTTGAGGTAAGGCTTAGTGTCAATGAATGTAGGAATCTTTGGAGATCTTCAAGTTCCTGATTTGGAGAAGCGTAGCAACTGTATATGGTGATGCCATTGGATTCCACATATGTAAAGCCGACACCCTCTCCTTGCCGGTCGATGACTAAGTCATGCTTCAATACCTTAATGGCAGTGTCTACCTCTCGGTCGTAGTTCCAATCCTGACAATTTCTGACAGCATTTTTATTAGGTTCACTTAATAAAAGTATGTCCACACTCATTTGGACTGCTTTAGCTAGAGCTAGGTCCAGTGTTGGTCTGCTTCGGTATGCATTTAATTGCAAAAAACTAGTCGTCATTACTCGATTCGGGTGCTGGACTTATCTCCTCCCTGCGTTTAGCGCACCTTCTGCTCGTCGATTGGTGGCCTCCCTCTTTGCAGATAACACAGAATGGTTTGTTCTTGCATGTCGCTGCTTTGTGCCCCTCTTCCCCGCACTTTAAGCATAGTCTTCCTCTGTCGGGGCCTGAACAGTTTCTCCCAATATGGCCACTCTCCCAACAGCGATAGCATCTAAGTTCTTTCAGTCTCTCTGTTATTGGACATCTTACTAGGCCTATTCTGATTTTACCCTGGCTTATTAACTTGTCGGCTTCGGCGTTGTAAGAATAACAGTTACATTTTGCTTTTCCCTTCTAGCTGGTCTTAGCGCACGTTATCTCACTTGATCTATCCTATCGCAGTCGCTTTTACGATGCCTCGCTTACATCTTCAGTTGTGTAGTATCGTCCAACTCCCGATATGCAACACCTTCCTATTTTTAATGATGGAAAACGTCGAACCCTGCACCTTGTTCTCGATTTCTTTCTGTAGAGCTTCCGCTTTTTCCGTCCCGTTTTTTACCATTAGAAGCAAGTCGCCTGCTCTGGTCCTTTTGACACTTTTAATATCAACCCCTATTTGGTCAACGTCTATTGCGTTTTTAACGGTTTTTTACTAGGTCAGCATAGACTTCCCTTCAGCTTTTACTACAACTGCCTCGTTGTTTTAGAGACAATCTTGCGCGCCTGTTCGTGCGTTTCATCACCGGGCTCTTCAAGTCGCCTGCCTTTGTCTTCACATCAGCCTTTGTAGGTTTGCCCCTTCCTTCCTGTCGGATTTCTGCGTGGTTTAGTCTGTAGGTAAGAATTTTGGTTTCGGTATTCCAGAAGAGATATGTCACCATCCTTTCCAGAATACTACCTTCTATGCCGTCTAGCTTTGGGATAGCCAGCGTGGTTCTATTTTTGAGACACTGATGATTCTTGATTTTCTTCAGGCATTGGTATACAGTTCCGTCCTCGACCAGAGTCCTTTCGGCCTTCCATAATAATCGGTAGTACACATACTTGTGGCTTCTATAAAGGTACCATCTTCATTAGGAAAACCTGTCGTTTGACTTATCATGGCCAAATCCCCTTTTTTGTGGCCTGCTTCCTCAGTCCTTCATTCCCCCCTATAGCCTCGATGGCTGTATCTATTGTTGGGTTGACATTTTGGAATTTAACATTACAAGGCAGCATCACATCGAAGTCCGGTGTAAGATCTCAGAGGTGGCCCGCGTACATCTCGATGCGTGGAAACACGTCATCTAGCCAGTCCTCCTCTTTTACTTTTCGGAAGGACTCAAAATTATCATCTTGTGCAATCGCCCTTCTTCTTTGGTTCTGCTTCGACACCTTTATACAGTTCTCGCATTGCTCAAGGGAAATGCCTTCCTTTATCTCAGCCGTATCGTTTGACCGTTTGCTCATTAAATATTTAACTTCCCTTTTAAGATTTTGGTTTTCGCTCTCAAGTGCCTCAATTACTTGGTTGTGTTCTTCGGGTTGTAAACTACTGCCTGCATCGATCCATTTCTCCAAATCACTTTCTTACAGCTGCAGGGCTAGTAGTGCAAGCTTTGCACTTATCTTCTGCAATTCCTTCTTCGGTTTATATGCGAGATTAACTTGGCTTTCTAGTTGTGTAACCAATCTACACATTTTACCCACTACGGTTTTATATCTTGCCCCGCCATCCTGCGTTGCTCTAGCAGGGCTCGACTGACTGGCTGTTGAATAACCTGGACATTGTCTCTTGTACCTTATTAAGCAGAAGGTTATGATTAACATTACCAAATGCTAGACCTATACAGGATATCCCACCTAACTGGCTTATCAGATTTTTTCGAAATTCTTGTAGCAATTTGAGCTTAAAACTTGGAGAGTGGTCTTGAGTCACTATGATCTACTTAAGAAAAGTATTTTAAACTTTGTAGCACTGTCGATATATACTTTATTTGTGAAAAGCTAAATAATTACAGTAAATTCTAAACCTCGCACCTCACCCAAACGTACTACACGAGGACACGTCGCCTATGGAGCGACTTAAGTTATCTCGCAGCATTGCGAAGAGCAAAGTAAACCACGGGAAACTTTATTTTAGGAGCAAAACCTGGAAAGCAGCTCCTGTCACTGCTACTAACAGTCAGCAAATTATTATTATCGTTCTGCGTTTGAAAGAGCCTCTACAATTTTTCAGTTGCGATAGCTGTGCCGTCTTCAGGTAACTACTCGGTCCTTCAGAGACAATGAAGGCGGCTTCTACACTGAGAAAAGAGATTGCATTAAAAGAAAAGTTTTATAACTCTTGGTTTTTATCACGTTCAACGAAAAAAAATCCTTTTCTCAGAAAAGTGTTTATTTTAATTGAAAGTAGTGTACTGTTTTGCCGGATGACTTAAGTACATGCTTTTCGGCGAAAAGTAACCGTAATTAAATAGAATGCACCTTAGTTTTGATTAATATTTAATAATGTTTGCATTACTTCTGTTTAAGTAAGACAATACACATTACATATTATATTGCTATTATTATGTACCTACATATTTAACAACATATTTTGATTTATTTTAAGTACGCTATCATATTATTGAATTATAAACAATATTTTAAATAAAAAAGCCGGACGTTTTGGTTTATTTGCGTGGACACGCATGTATGCAGTGATTTAAAACTTTTGCCTTTTAACGGAAAATGCAAGCACCTGTATTCAAGCTAAGTGCTTTTTTATGCGAAATTATGTCAGTTTTATTATCCCACGTGCATAAGTCTCAGATACACAACCAATAATAAACAAAAGTGAATATTTTTTGCGCGAGGTTAAAGAAATTTCAGAGATAATTGGAATCTTTTCAGTTAATGCTGATTTACATATAAGCCAAGGAACTTTACTGCAGTATATAGTGTTTTAAGGTTTCAAAAGTGTTATACACGGGAAATACGATCTTGTTGTTTCAACCATTTTTCATGCACTTGGTTGCAGTTACTAAATTATTACTTGATTTAGGAATATTAAAAATATTCCTGTATTCCAATCAAACAAATAATTTGGTTAGTAGATTTATTTGAAGCTAGCGCAGTATTTATTAATTTAACTAAATAATTACATGGAAGTAAAAATAAATATCGCATTTTATTTTCGTATAGCAGTTTTCTCCCCATACAGTACAGCAGGTATACTTATGTGTAGTAGAGAAATTGTCGCATAGATGGCGCATCTCCTATTTTATTCCAGTAACAGATAATATTTCGCACAAAATAGGCTGGAAACTACGATCGTAACATGCTAATCTGTTATTTTACCAGAACAACATCTGATAGGTCTCTCATTGAAGGTCGATTTCTTTAAAGGCACAACTAGAGTGCTAAGGATTGTACCCCAAGAAGTAGATGATAAGATACGTTTTATTTCCAAAAGTAATCACTATTACATACAGAAGTCAACAAAAACAAAGAAAAAATAATAACTTTAGATAGAAATGAGAAAGAAGATTAAAGAAAATTAAAAATCAAAAAAAAATACATGCTTATATGAAGCTTGAAATATACATAAATTATTTATAATTGAAAGTTGTAAAGAAACAAAAATTTTCTTATACTAATGTATGTCAGATAAAGAAATAAATTCTGAAATGTATATAAGCCTCCCGTAATAACAATTGTTTTTATTTCCTCTTTAAGTATTGATCGCATCTCCTTGTACTTAAGGGTAGGTATTGAAAAAATTGATGGCTTGGTAGCGCCATAGAAAGTTTGAGTGGCCTTTACTCGATGGCACGGAATCTCTAAATTTATATTCGTTCTTAATGTTTAATTAAATATTATTTTATACTCCTAATGTTATTTTATACGCCTAATGTTATTATCTAATAGCTATAAGCTAACACCAACTCAGACCAGTAAAGAGAATGATTTCATCGTTTATAAACACCTATTACCCTACAAACTGTCTAAGTACCATGCCATAACCTATCTAATTATTTAGCAGCTTATCTGCTTTACGTGGCGGCCAATTGAACTCCTTTACTAGCCCTAGCTTTGCCGCCTACGCCGACCGCCACTCATACAGTGAGCCTTAGAGCATATATGCCTATTGCGTATAAGTATAGGCCCACCCCGGTTTCGGAAATTTAAATGTGTATTTTTATTTATTCCAAATCAGCCTTGTCAAAACATGATAGAGTTCCACAAGTTGTTTTAATTGTTAGTATCATTTTATTTGGACAGTTCTGTATATTGAATTTCAATTATTTGTACATTTTGCGTACTACTGTATTGTATAGTTTATTTGCTAGTTTTTTCTTTGCGTTGCGCTGTGTTGATCGCACGAGATTGTAAATTTTCACATATATGAGAATGTTACCCGTGAGGCCGAAGGATTATCAGATAGACGAGCCGCGTATTGTTGTGTTTAGTTTTTGGTTACCGTTAATGGTAATCCTTTTCAGTTTTAAGATGTTTTCGTTTTTGTATTTAAAATCGTCTATCTTGTTAATTCTTTAGTTAATTGTATTAAATAGGTGTGCACATACATGTAAGGCTTTTTAATATATTCGTTTAGAAGTAAGCGCGTTTAGAGTTTAAATTTTCGTTTTTTTTTGTAGTCATATTTAATTTAATTTTATCATCGCGGTAGGTGAAGTGAAGCTGTGAGCTTGTTTTAAATTTTCATTGTTGATTTGCTTGCTTTCTTTACGTGATTTGCAATTAAATTTTTAGTTTGCTTTGATTTTTGAAACACGGTGGATTTTTTTTGTGGTGCTAGAAAGTCCTTCTAGAACGATTCACCATTTTGTTTTGCTAAAGGATTTGCATTGTTCTTTTTTAAATTGTAGAATCTTATGCAGGTTTGTTTTATGCAGATCTTATATTCAAGGTTTTTATTCACCCTGTAAATTGTATCATAGTTTTTTTTTTCTTTTTTTTTTAAAATAAATTAATGATTGTAAATATTATTTAAAAATCACTAGTTTCTTTTATTTTGAATCTGCCATTTCAATTTTTGGGAAGTCATTTTTGCAACCGCCCACTATTACTTTTTAAAAAAGTTTCTCTGAGATTAAGAATCTCTGGGCCTTTTAAATTCATTTTTGCTGAGCTGCTAGATTAATTTTGTCATTTTTATTTTTTTACTATATGCTGGACATCGTTCACAGCATATGTATAAAGCATGTTGCGCTGGATCTACCCCAGCAAATTTACAATGCGAATCATTACCCCCTCTTAATTATACATAAATATGATTTAATGAGCCAACTTTGTTGGACATTATATATGTATGACATTAACTTGCATGTGTATCCAAATGACTGTGTAACTATTGAGAAAAAGTTAGAACATTTGTCTCAACCGTTCGCGATCTACAAACACCGTCCTGATATGCAATAAAATTTAGACATTCGACGAAATGCCTATTAACAATAGATGCTAGTTCTTTGGATTTCAGATGGTGGTCGATTGATGGCTAGAATAAGCAATAGTTCACCATAGTTGTTCACCAGGTATAGTATGAAAATCTTTTCTGTAACGCCCGTAAATATGGGTTAATTTAATAAATAGTATCCTATTAACCTAATGAATTCAGAGTAAAGTGTAATTAACACAAAATGCATATACATATGTATACATGCAAGGAAATTACATGCATAAGTTGTGAGCGATGAAAAATTGATGGGAAAGTGTGCATACAGTATGATACACATAGTAATAATTTAATATACTTTTCGTTTTTCAAAATTGTTCATAAATTCAGATAGACTATTAACTGATTTTTATTTATTATATAATTGATAAAAATTATAAGGTAAACTCGCATAAAATATTGTACGGCGTACAAGAGAAGGGAGGATCCACATTCACTCGTGGCTTAATATTGCTCCGTACATAGTTATTTATGTTGGACGAAGAAAAATGGAACGCGAACTGTCTTCACGCAGTCGCGTATCTTTTTGTTTTTCTTTTACGTTCTCTTCTGCTTGGATATCTTATTTGCCCATTATTTTAATATATGCTAATTTAATAAATGTCTTCATTTGCGATTTTTCCCTTATTAATGGATATCTTCATTATCCGTATTCCTGAATATGTAATCACATGCCCAACCATACGAGCTCAATAGTTATTTGCCAACGTAGCGACGAGTAAGATTATAAAGATGTTAATCTGACAAAAATTACCGGACTATAAACAAACGTAACTGTTCAAAGACGAAATTTAAACTAAAAATTTTCAGCACTGCAAGTTACAAATTGCCTTGCGGAATAATTACCTTTCTTCGTTCTCGACGTAAAGTTTAAATAATTAAGAAAATAAAAATATGTGCCTGAATTTATAATAACCGTAATTAAGCCGAATATATCCAGTATCGTGCCTCGTTATCCAGAATTTCATGCTACTTTTATACGACCTTTCGGAACATTTTCGGTGATATATGTTAATTAAAGTCTAGAAACGAAAGTATATTCAGCTTAAAGGTATCGTTGAACAAGTTAAAATTTTAATCGGCGACTTATAATAAAGGAACACACAACGCTGCTAACTATCTATTTAAGATAAATCTAGTATATCTATTCTAAACTGGAGTGTGTATTATATTTAACTCACTTTTTAAGCTGCTTTAAAAATACTTCATAATAATTAACTGATTGAGCAATTTAAATTTTTAATAATGCAACTCAAATCGAATGCGTAATCGCTTGCTTACCTTAAATTAGAATGCATCTAATACATCCGCTGCATAAAGCTCAAGATAGTGACGTTTGTCAATTCACACGTGTTAATTAGTGAGACATAGCTCCACGCTAATGAATTGGGAAAACCGCGAATAATCGAAAATCGGAAGTATTTAGCTTGCTGATCCAAGGAATCATAATATGAAGGGTTCTTGCGAAATCCTTCGTATTGCGATCTATAAGAAGATGATCGAAAGCATGGTAAAATTTTCGAAAAGTTGGATTGGTTCTTATCACTTTTACAAGCCAATACTGTATCAGAATCGAAAATCCGATGTTCGAGTCGATGGAAAAGCGCGATACATGATCTCACTGTAAGAATCCCATTACTATTATTATTATTATTATTATTTCCGTTTTCACACATTTGTTCTTAGCTCTAGTAATCTATCAACCATCGACCTTGGCAAGATTATTGATTTCGCAATGCTTATTCAGCATTCACTCGTCGGAGCATAGAGCAGGTGTCCAGAAGGATTGATCTTTGCATTTGTAGGTAAGTTGTTTTTCCAGATATAAGATATTTAGGCTCTGGAACAGTTTGTGCGGCACTTCCCCGGTAACGCCCAGCACCACTGGTACGACTATCACCTTCTCCATTCTCCACATCCTCTTAATTTCTCCCGCGAGAGGTAAGTATTTATTGATTTTTTTCCCGATAAGTTTTAAGTATGTTGCGGGGCAGCGGGACAGCAATGTCAATGATCTTCTATTCCTTTAAAGTCAGCACTATGTATATATGTATATATTGCAGGAGTGATATTACACTGCGACTTAAAAGATCTATTGTGTCCCTGTTCTTGCTGTTTTTACAGCTGGTCTTCCAATCCTATTCTTTTCAGAAAGTGTAGGATATCAGAAGCCCACAGGATAGGTAAGTCTCCCTCTTCGATTTCACGTTCTCCCAGGTGCAACGCCCTTGAGTTGCCACAGTGCTACGAATTTGAGAGGGATAGATGCCAATCCTGTTCCCCAATTGCTCCAGTCGTTTTGCTCCTTCCTTGTGAGGTACTCTCACTTTGGAAATGGAAGGCTTCTTATGGAGGTCCTGCTCCAACTAAAGTCAGCACTATGTCTGGTATATTATTCGGTATGGGTCTGTCTGTTATAATTTTCCTGTTTCAGTACATCAGCATGTCATCATTGTCATTGACAGGCGGTGCGGCGACTGAAATTCATCATATCGGGGGATCTTCTCCAGATTTAAATGGATCTTCTGGAGATACAGGTAGATGATCTTGCTCACCCTAGTGTGCCAGTCGAGATAACGCCCAGGCGCCATCACGCTACATCCTGCAAGCATATGGTCCAGGTACTCGTCCTTCTCATTGCACATCCTGCACTTGGTGGAGTGGAGGTTTTCGGTAAGTATTCTTTTTCTGTAAACCCTTGTAGCTACCACCTAATCTTGAATTGCCGCTACGAACTCCTCGATCTCCTGGAAGAGATTCCCAGTATTAAGCCACGCCTGCGATGCTTCCATGTCAATTTCCTCTGCTTCCAGGCTTGCAACATAGTTGCTATATAATGGTTTGGCTTTCCATCTGGCTTTCATTTCAGCTACAGAGGTCGTTTGGGTATTTGGTCGAAATTTGCGTCGGCTAGTTTTAAGGGGGTTAGATTTTTTCTGCATTATTATTATTAGTATTATTCATTCACAAGAAATGAGTTTCGTGCATTTAACGTTCCTCAAACTCACATGCATTTTAAGAAAACCTCTTGTAGGTTAATAGAAACGCTTTGTATTCATTGTTTTACCTGAACGTTATTAATTGCTACCATAGACTTATTAGAGAATGCTATTTAAAGGAAAATATAGATTTAAAAAAAAAATCTTTGCGAGTAACTTTTTTTTTAAGTTGAAATACTCATAAAGTATTAGGTTTTTTCGTAAGGTCTTCTAGAATTCTAGATAATTGTAATTTGTGTTGAGTCTAGCAATTTAGAAATGTAATAATATATAGTACGCTTATTTGAAAAAAAGTTCATTCCATAACATACTGACAAAAGCAAGCATCAAGTACACACATGTTGTAAATGTAGAGTTCATTTGTTGTTCTTTTGAATGCAAAATCATATACTTTTATTTTTCTAATCGTTGGGAATTTGATTAGTCCCATTTTTATATTTCCTATACATTTTCATCTCAGAAGCAGCTAACTACACTAGCGTCGATAAGACAATTGGTAAAGTTCAATTGATATTTAAAAATAAAACACGTACATGATGATATTTTACTGCTAAGTTAACTTTTACAGAACATCTTTTGTAGGTACTAGCAATCCTAATGTTTCTTAAAATATGAGCTTTTGATGATTTTATTTTTCTAGTAGTGGGTTCAAAGTATTGTTACAAGGCGCAAGGCAATTTTTGATTTGTGGGAAAATTAAAACAGCCAATGTAATAAAGTATTGATTTGAGCATAAAGATATTTGAAAGTTTTGTCAACTATTAGTAATTGCTTTATTGGTTGAAAACATTGCGTTCATTTGATAGCTGTAGCTAGAAGTGATTTAAAAGTATTCTAAAGGAATGCAATAATTACGTTACTTGAATTTAGATCAAAGTAATCGTTCAATAACAACCGATACAGCCTCCGTCAGTATTTTACCATATGCAGAGGTGGATACTGTAACACGAACATATATAACTGTTAGATAATAATAAGATCTTACACCGAGAAAAATACTGGACGTAATTCCAATAATCAAATTCATTGAGCGAATTTTCATCAACAGAACGAAATGTGTCATTGATATGATAAAATAATGTTTACAATCTTTGACTAAGTAATAACAAGATTCATTAGTGAAATAATAAATTAGGTATCATTATTATAACAAATTATTGTATATTAGTCCAGGGGTAATTTTTGTTATGGTAATTATATTTTCCTACGTTCAATAAATATTTTTGTTAATAATATTGTCGCGTTATTAATTTTAAGGGGTACCAGGATCTGTACTTACCCGGCTAATTTCCTCCGCGACACTTTTCAGCTCCGGGGGATGTCAAAAACCCGCTTTTAAAACCACGAACAACTATATTCTTTCACAAAATCTCACAATCGAGTCACCGACTTCTTCCCTTGGCGGTCAACCCGAGCTCTCCTGTGTCTTCGTTTGCTGACTCTGATACTATTTCTTCCAACGATCCTACCACAGGAAACGAGGTTTCAATTTTCGCCTATTTACAGATTATCTAAACAACGCATAATGCAACTTTCCGTGACACTACTTTCCCCTTTGAAAACATTCTGTCCACACAATTTAACTTTAACAACTGGATAACTGCCACCAGAGTTCCATTATTTACAATTTTGAAAAAACGTTTAAAGAACTACAAAATTAATAACCAAATGTTACAAACAAAAAAAAATCTATACATGCAAACAATCAAATGAAAATTACAAACAAAAATGACAGTGAGAGTTCCACAATTTCATTTATTTTCAATTCTTCCCCATGTTCGTACACCGTTGCTGACTGCGCCTTCTCCGCCCAGATTGATAGTTGTATCCATTCTTGTTTCTTCCAATTCCCTTGTTTGCTGTTTGTTGATGTTTGTTGTGAGTTAACATAATAACTATACTCTCCTCAATTCAAGCATATCCTAGTCTCTAACTCTGTCTTCGACAGGAGCTACCTCATTCCGTAGAGTGATCCAAATGCCATGGTTATTAGCTGACATAGTGACAATACCCTACTCAATCCAGGTATGGCTTAGTCTCTTGCTGTGCCGTGGTCAACGGTCTTTTCCAAATCCTGTTGAACTGCAATAAATCACCAACTTACCGCCACGGATGCTGACTGAGTGAGAATTTGGCGTGTGGCCCCTAGAGGGCGTGCATCTAAACCCGTGACGTCTTAGGGGAAAATCGGGAATAATACATTGAGACACGATACTGATGAAAGCGAATTTGCACTTGGAGGAATGCTAAAGACGCTTGGTGTAGGCAGAAACTCATATTTTTATTTCCTTTTCTACTTATATGGTGATTTCTCCGCAATGGGCCATGGTGGCATTCTTACGATTAATTGCTTAAGCATTTTCTTTTGATGTTTTTTGGTAATCACCAATACTTGATATCGATCTATTAATTATTACGAATAATTTTGAAACTTTACTCAACAGCGAAAAAAATGCGATTACTGCATCAATGAATTAAGTTCATTATTTTAATTAGAAATTTACTCTATAACAATTTTAAAAAAAAATTATTAAGATTATGAATAACATACATTAAGTCAATCACTTGCGATGAGTATATCAACAAGTAATATTCATTGCATTGATACCTTTCTTCATTGTTCTATTGGAATTCGTACATAACATTGATAACTGGCGCAAGTTGTTACAACAAAACTGGTGTTCGTTACAACAATAACATATTTCATTGACCCAATCAACTGCCATTTCATTTTCAGTGATTTGGGTTTCGTCGTCAGTTAATAAAATCTTCTTCGCTGATTTGATGATTTGATGAACTCGGACCCATTTTAATGCATTATTCTGTGAATAAGTTCTTTGCATTTTGTAGAACCCTTTTTTGGTTCAGTGTAATTAATATGGTAAGGAGAATTTAAAGAAGTTCAAAGCGGTGATTTTAGTAGGGAATCATAGCAATGGAACAAAATAAAATTTCTTTGAGTTGTAATAATAAATTTGTGAATAAAAGCATGCAGATTTTTTGACAAAAACGTGCTTGTTTACACACAAATAAACAAATATAAATATAATGAGCTTTTTAACTGTAGCAGTTCTAAATATAAACGACTTCTCATACAGATGTCCTGTATTATTCAAATATGAGCTCCTCCAGAAACAAACGGTTTCAGATTACCTTCTCCATCCCTAATTAAACATGTTTCGTTAATTTATTCCTGAAGCCCTATATATAAACCTCTAAAGATATGTGAAAGAGTGCGCTTAATCCATGTAATGTATTACGTAACAATTCTGCTTGAAAGAGACAAAGACAACAGAGCAAAGCTTGCCGAAAGCAATGCATCGTAAATGATAAGAGGATACGCGCGTACAGAATCTCAAATAACATTACCATAATGTACATTCGAATTACATAGTTTGTTGTAGGTGGTCCGGTCTTGCTGACTTAATGTGAGGTCTTTTTAAAAGTAAAGTGCCATGTAGACAAACGGCGAAAGCAATTTCTGCCGCGTTCTTGCATCTTATTAGTCTACATTTGTAAGGCATTCTTAATCGACTTTAAGCCCAGCGAATACCTATTTCCTTCTATTTGCTTGGTTACTTTTGGAGTTTATAATGTTTGAGCGTTTTATCTGATTTTACATGCTAATTACTTATGATAATTTTATCTAATAATTAAACCTAATGTTTTAAATGGATATTTGAATTCTGAACGTGTGTGAAGCTTGAAAATATTTTTTCTATTTAAAACAGAAATATCGAGTGTCGGGGAGCACCACAATTTTGGGAAGTCAGAAAAATATAGCGTGGTAATAAGTAGAAGTTAAAAAGCAGAAGGATTATTATAATCAGAATTCTATTTCGTCGTTTACAGTTACAACAAAAATGGATAAAATCAAAACACAGTGGGATTGAAGGAAAAAGGTAAGGTTACGTACAAGTAACGTGGTTGGCAAAATTAAACACAGACATAATAGTAGCAATACCTATAGGAGGAATACAGTGCAATCGTCGGAGATCTCCGAGGAATTGGGAGGAAGCGTTATTTTATTGAGGAAATCCGGCAAGCATATCGAAAGCCCGGCAGAGTATGTCTGCTCGGTGTTGAGAGTAATAAACTATAAGAGCAACTAATATATGGAAGACTTATAGAGGAACTGGAAGCTCGAGCTGGACTGACGAAATTAAAATTCTGCTTCTGGTAAAACGTATATTAACTTATTTTTCACAATTGTTTATACACGCCTCCAAATGGTAACACTGATGAGCTGATTGATGTTTTGTCTCTCGTTTTCAGGATTTGATTGATACTTATCCTCAATCACGAATATTAATAATGGGCGATTTTAATTTGAATTTTTCATTACTATCAAAATCATGTGTTTTATGTGTTTGGATAACTTCATGCAGGAACATGGTTTGATTAGATTGTTTTCACAACCCTCTAGAATATGTCCCACCACAGAAACTTGCATTGATAATGTGTTTGCTCCTCTTGACATGTCCATAAATAATAAAAACAGTTAATCTACTCATTTCAGACCATTGGGACACATAATACGGGTGCCGATGCGTACTGCACTTAAATTGAAAAGACTATGACGAGATTAAATAATCACAACAATATCTATCATTTTGTGAGGGTGGTGGAGTCAGTGGATTAGACAGAGATCACTTTGAGCGTGAAGAAGTTTGGGGCACATCTGATTAGGAATGAGGAATTGGATCAGCAAAGAAAAACAGTGGAGGCACTGGAGACGATAGCAAGAACAATCAAAACGGATAGTAGTTTTAACCTATATAGGAACGTGAAAGAATTTACAACTTCATAAATAAAGGTGAGAATATACAGGCAGCTACCTGGTGGGTCATTCACCGAGAAACTCACACTAAACAAAGCAATCAACAAACAAAGGAATCTAGTGTCCCAGCTGAAGATTTTAACAGGTATTTCGTGAATAAGGGTAAGTCTGGTTCTGAAAATATGAATCGGCCAACACAAGCCCCAGAAAATTTACTAAGTAACTTAATGTCAACTACTAGCTCTTTTATGTTCTTAGCCATGTGGATGAAGAAGAAATACGTTCAATAATCAGAAACCTAAGAATTTTCAGAATCCAGATAGTCAATGAATGCTTTGCAGGTGTTACATTTCCTGAAGAACTGAAGATTGTCGTACCAATATTCAAGACTGGTGATCGAAACGTAATGAACAGCTATAGACCAGTTTCGATGTTGTCTGTGCTGTCAAAAAAATCGAAACTGTAATAATAACAAGCCTTAAAAGCTTTTTCGAAAAAATAAGATATTTAACAATGTACAGCATAGTTTTCGTTCCGGTAAATCAACAACTATTGTTAAGATGGTGGATGAGATTGCCAAGCAATTAGATAGCGGTAATGAAGTACAAATGTCATCTTATGACATCAGTAAAGCATTCGACACAATAAATCATATATATGTATTTATTTAATTAATTCACTAGTGGAAACCAGAATATTTAATGTGAAAAATACGAAAGTTTATTACTTTTTTTGTTAAATATTACATTATGGTATGCAATAATACAGCTGTGTTTCTCTATATGTTATTTGTATACTTATCGAGTATTTTTTCTGGAGATTCTTGTTGGCTTATTTTTCTTCTCGTGATTCTTTCTTAAACGATAGTCATCAGTCAGTGTGAAATAAAAATCACCATACGAATTTTGCGCGTTTCTCAAACTGTCGGGCACCTTTCGACAGAAAATTCCAAAATTTAATTTATTACATATACGACAGCCATGGCAGCCACTAAGGTGTGAACCAACGCGAGTGAAAACCACGCGGAACGAACAACAAGACTTCGTGACAACTTGGAAATATTAAACCTGATTCCTACGTGTAAATTTCAACACCGGGGCGAAAAAAATGAACGCCGCCCGAAAGAAAGGCGAAGTGAAAAAGAAGAAGTGGCCGCCAGCGGAAAGCGGTTGATTGTGGTTTCAATTTGCGGCTATTTTATTCAATTCCCGTAACAATTCATCGTAACAAGAGGTCTCATAATTCACGAAAGGTGACAGAGGTTTCGAAGACAGACCACCCGTATTTCACGCCAGCACGACAGGGCGCACCGTACTTCTTAATGAGCTTTATGAAGACGCCACTTCCTGTCCTGTACAGAGAGGTTAGTTTGCTTCGTGCCAGCATTATTACCAACCAATGCGAACAATGTTATCGCCTAATGCTGCCCTGTGTTTGTTACTACTGAATATATTTTAGTCGCGCTCACTTATTTAGCTATTTTACACTTTGTGAATCGTGACTGTCTTGAGTTATGAGGGTACTCGTGTTTTGTTTTTATTGCACCCCTACTACGCCACAGCTAACGATGTCGAAAGGATTTGACAGAAATAGTTTTACCACCCTACATTCAGACAACTACAGCTATTAAACCAACCACATTTTGCCCCGTTTAGCAATATTATGAGGTTAAATACAATCAAAACACCACATTTTGTTACCTGAATAAAACACTTCCCATCAATTTATGATTACACTAAGCAACAATTTCAAGTTAAAACAAAGAAGTAGGTATTATCTATAAGTATTCTAGAGGTGATGATTGAAATGTATGTATCCATAAAATATCAAAATAAGATTGTTGCAAGAATATTCTTAAAAATATTGAATTACGTACTCATTTTAGAAATAATTTACGTATAAGTACGTATAACAAATAACGCATCATTTATTACATAACGATAAATTGCAATGTTTACGTACGCTCCAATGCCAAACGTAGATTTACTGTGGCTTAAAAATATAATTACACTATGCAAACTACAGTAATACGGTTAGAATGAACTTTCAGTCAAAATATTGACACTGTACACTGTTTATCACTAGTACTGCGCTGCTTACTGCGCATAGCTTGCAGAATCTATATTAGGAATGATGATATTGACTTTTAAATGACACTACGTTTATTAGTATCAACATTGCAACACAATAAATTATTATTAATTTGATTCTAAAAGATTGTAAAAGAGCTAGTAATAATTCATTACTGATTGTTTAAAATTTAATTAATTATTAATTAACTTCTTGACCCTAGATCGACTCTTGGTCGATTAGTTAGTTAGTTAAGGGTTAACTACACTAAACTCGACACTTGACAGGAACATTGAAATTTAATCAATTTAAGTTTATAATTGCAAATTAAAAGTTTCTCTCAATTTTAGATGTATTGTTTATTTACTACATGATTCACCCAACTAGATCATCTTTAGGTAACAAATATTGTAAATCTACTAGAAGGCAAAACTAACCGCTCTCTAGTAATAAATATCTTACCTGAAGATGGTCTAGTTGGGATCGAAACATGTAGTAAATAAATAATACTTCTAAAGTTTGGAAAAAACCTTAAATTTGCAATTAATCTATGTTACCAATCATGGACTCACAATCGAATGTAAGTTTTTGCTTATTATGATCGTAAAACAATAGTGAATTCAATACAACAATGGTCTGTTTATAGATTAATTTAATTATTTTTAACTAATGAAAACAGGAAAATTATAAGAATAGTAGGTAAGATTCGAATATCAAACAATATACAAAATATTATCTATCTGAAATTTAATATTTTTAGAATATGCTTTGCAATTATTCTAAGAATAATTCTATGTGCAGAATATTTGGATAATAATTAGAATATATGAGCACCTAAAAGTATCTCCCTCAAACAATTGAATTCGATAAACACAGTCATTATCAGGGATATTCTGAGGACGCCAATCGAAACTCGGTTTCAAACAATCCAACAGGTGGTGAAAATAGCTTAAACACTAAGTCATTTACTACCGATCCATTGCCAAGAATCTCACGATACAAATATTATCTGTTATTTTAGTAGAACTATTTTTGTTACTAAAGAAACAGGCATTCATTTCGTTTTGGAAAGTATAAGGTATGGGTGTCGTGGTATTATATTTTCATTACCTCATATAAATATGCTATGTAAAGTCACGAAGATTGGTTTGAAATTTGAATTAGAGTAATAAGTGTTCAATATCCAATCTGATCTTATTTAATTTCATTTCACAACATGTTTCAATCACAACAGAATCATCTTCAGGTGAAAATTGCCAAATAGTTTGTTAAATATAAAAACGATGTGTCAATAACATACATTGAACGTTGAATGAGAGTGTTGTAAATAAAAATTAAATTTGTTGTTTATTCTCTAGTGATCAACAATATTTTAATATGTTTTGTTGTTGTATTGTTATTTAATTTTGATTTAAAACAGCTCTCATGCACCAAAAAACATTACCATAATTAATATTCGTGCTTTTATTGCTGAATGAGCATTATTGTTGGAGTGAAATACGAGAAGTGTATTCTTGCTATATTTGCTGTAATATTGCTTATAGTATCTACTTAGAAAAAGATATAGGGGCTAGGTTTGAAAAGATGGTAAAGTTTATCGTGATTACATTAAATTAACTGCAATTTTGGGTAGCTTGACCCTTATGTGTTTAATAACACTCACAGTGTTAACTCTTATTGCTCAAATAAATTTATTTGGTGTGTCAAATTAATGAAGTACCTATAAGTAACAAAATAATAGGATTACTTTCACTATTTTTTCTTATTAGATTACCTATAAATTTTGTAAACTCAATAATACTTTGTTTGTAGTTCCCTCAGTGTATAAATTTTATTCTTACTATAATAACATTGCCAAACTTTTTAATACTTTTAACATGAAATAAATTAATTTTGCGAATGTGATCAACAAGTACGTTACAATTATGTATGTATTAGTTGCACCCATTTATAAAGTACTACATAAACAATCGACAAAAACAGATTAATTACAAATAGTTCGCGATCTTTTCAATTTATACAATCGGTTAATTAAGATTATGTTTAACATTTGTTGCTCCCAAATAGCATGGAAGATTTGACTGCGCCAGTGGGTTACACCTTTTAAACATCGTTGTTTAGAACAATTTGAGTTAATACTTGTGAATAATATTACATTAAAAATGCTGCTATAATGTATTAACACATTTACAACAATTTTGCTTTTTGAAAAAGATTTTAAAATAAAATTTTACCAATTTTTAAGTCAATAACAAATCAAACCTAAAGCAGCATACCAATAGAGGTAAGTATAAACGCCTTCTGCAGTAACTTCAACCATTGGCATAAAGATGGCGCTAGGGTGTTCCGATGGTTGTATTTATAAACCTGAAATGCTTATAGGTACTTCCACATTTTTAATAGTTAGGTTAAAGGTTTCCTCTAATTAAAAAAAAATAATTGATTGATAAACAAAGTCTCTTCTACAGCACATTCATAAAAATTGGAGTATTGCTTATCAACTTATTGTTAATTTAAGTTTATTTACTGAACATAGCATCTTTTACAAATTAAAAATATGATGGCATCATCCGCTTCCATTTATTGTAGAACATGAATGTTAAATATTTGAGATGATATATTCTCTTATATGTAATAACTATACTTCATGAATTTTCTCTTAGAGATGTATTGTTTGTGTTAGTTGGATTTTTCATTCAATATCATGTATAATGATATTATTGTTTTAATGTGATATCATATCCAATGGAAAAATTATGCATTCTAGAGGAAGACTATGAATGTGAGTATTTTTGGGCGGATAATGAACCAATTTAATTCTTAATAACTTAGCAACTAGTTTGCACACTATTAGTGATTTGTAAAATTTCTGCTTTTATATCCATTATGGTATTATTGTCAAAGAAGTGACTTGCAAAGATGTAATCATTATTTATGGGTCGTACTTACTTATTTTGTTTCCCTGCAATTTCTAGCCTTTGCATACAACAAATTGAGAGCCAAATTTCTTTTTCTTTTCGCATTATTTTTGGCTATATGTCTACATACGAAATATTAGAAAAGAAACATTTAAAGCGCAATTATCGTTTTAACAGTGAAATTAAGGTTCTACCTTGATGAAATTTGAATAACATCTAAAAGTATTTCTAAAAGCATAACAAGATTTTGTTAAAACATTGCAATATATTTTTAAAAAGTGTTGTATCTACCTTTCAATCGTTGCATTACCTGCAGAATATTGTCTGAATACGCTGTATAAACTAATTTGTTTCAATGAAAACGTACACAAGTATATATAGAGAACAAAATATAAAGAATAAAAGATATTAATAATACTTTTCAACCTCCAGGGTTTAGGTTATTTTTACCGCGTTAGAATGCTATAATTCTACTTTTTTGTATGCTATGAAAGCTATGTACGTAATATGTCTCTAGTTTAGTAGTCAGTTACAGTTTCAATTTTCTAGTTATTTCAAGTTTCCAATATAGTCATTTGGTAATTTCCTTAAAAAAGAAAGATAAAATGGCAGGGAGATGTGGTGCAACTAGTTTCAATATGTCTCTTGGTATGTTGAAAAACTATTACATATGACATATTTAGAAGCATAATTATGGTTTACTCTATTACATCACTAAGGCATTCAAAATATTTTTTTGAAATTTATTTATTTAACCAATATAGAGATTAAACTATTCAGTTTTATTTTATAATTTTTTTCCTGAAACGTAGACACTCAAGAGATCATATATATATGTAATAACATTGTATACCTGAAAATACTATTACCATTTCAGGGTTAATCTTATCCTATCGCAGGCGTTACCAAATTTCTATAGACATTTTTTCTTATGTGGAATTCACCTTCTCAAATTAATATTCCTTCCGTGTTTAGGTATTTGATAGGATTCTTTTGTAATGTACGGTTCCTATATTTGCATTTGCAGTGTAGTGTAATAGGTACTATAAACCAGTAGCTCTATAATCAATATATTAAAGTCAAACCAAATAAAATTGATCATTAAATTCTCGTTAGTCAAGGACTAAGTTAATAGTATTAGCGCACTACGAATAAGTCGTTAAATGTTCGAATGGCGTTTTAAATTCTTGCAGCAATTGCTTTTCTTTTTTAGTTTGATTTCGTTTTTTTGTTTTTTCAGTCACTTCTTTGTAAATCTAACAGTTTTGGATTGCTTAAATAACAACACGAAATAGTTTTAATAATTTCTGTTGTGATGAATTCAACATTTCATGTTAGTTGAATCGGTTATAATGAACTTATTGAGCTATTCACAACAGTGTAATATATTTTTTAGTATATTATGGTTATAAACTAATCTTTTTGTAACCATCTATTATGTGCAAGATCAACCTATATCCTAATCTGAATGCATCAAGGACCTAGGTATACTTTTTGATAGTCGTCTCATTTTCAATCTGCATATTAATAACCATTATTTCCAAGATTAGGGTTTATTATGCGCATATCCAAATATTTCACCAATATTGATACTTTAAAATCACTGTACTAGGCCTCTATTGTTAGTTCCCTTGAATCCACCCTGTGGTTCCATTACTATGTTTGTTATCAATTATCCTTGGAGCGCTTACAGACTCATTTTATCCAGCTAGAGGAACTGATTACCAACATTTGCTAGATCGATCCACTCACAGAGAACTTCACAATATAAGTTTATATGAAAGTTAATTGGTAGAGTGATCGATTGCCGGGGCTTCAACTTTCCGATGATGTAAATTGTCATCTACTCGACTGCCTAGCCCTAGTCCATTTCACATCTATGCTTTGTTTGACTGTTGCAAAACAAATTTACTCCGGCAATTACCACTCTATACTATGTGTGAAAACTCAGATAATTTTTGACATTTTTTTTCAGTCTGTTTAATTAGGTATTATTTCTGCGTTGTTTGCTTTATTTTTATTTTTGTATATGGATAACATAACTTTATGTTGTATACATGCTTACATGAAAGTATCTTGTAACTTTGTCCTGTAAGTGGTCTGAAACTGTTGAACAATAAAAAACTATTTGTATTATTTATTGTAAATTTAGCACTTTTTCCGTAAAAAGAGTATCTTTACATGTTAAGTGGACAATTTACCACAGTATTTTAAGCTGCATTTATCATAAGCGCAGTTTAAAAAAAATGTTTACTACCAAACTTAATTGAGGGGGAAATCAAAATCTCTAATTTTACATCTTCACTTACTGGAGTTATTCCCTATTGAGGTTAATTAAAGAAAAAAAAAATGAAAATAGAGAATAGTTAATAAGTAATAAGAAAATAAGTTAGCATGAACAAGGATCCTAAAAATGAATCAACTTACTTTTTTTACCTCTAGTTCATTCATTATTAAAATTATTTAAAAGATATTCTTTGTGTTATGTTCGAAAACTTTTGTGTCATTTGTGCTCAATCAATCCCAGAAAGCACGTGAAATTTTCATTAGAATATGTTTCTGGCCAAATAGATATTCGTAAGGTTAATTCATGCGCGCATATGTCTGCATTTATCTCGCTGACGAGACCATTTGATATACTTCTTTTACATACCTGTTGCGGTGTCTTTAACTGGTAACGGGCCGAGAATACCCACCTAAACGGCGACGTCTGCAATAACAAACCAAAGAAGAAAACGCTAAGCATTCGCGAAGCACGAGATTGATAAATTGGCATAATTACGAAAAAGCACGCGCTGAATCTGAGAATGCAACATTATACAGCGCCTTAACAATCGACTAATTGAAAACATATTTGGGATACGCATTAAAATTGTTTTAATTATGTTACGCGTTATCTTGAGCACATTATATGTATTACAAATTGTTATAAAAATTAAGGGAGTAGGTAAATACTCACACAGTGTTAGAAATTTAGATTCAATTCTGCTGTAATGATCTTTACAGTTGTTTTTTACGTTACCAAAGAAGATATACAAAGTTATAAGCTATGTGTAATGAGAATCTAAGAGTTTAGAAAGAATCCCGTTTTCAATAACCGTTTACCACAAACTGTACAATAAATCTAATGTTGTCGTCTGTAGTGCAGTGAATGCAGTGATCGTCACAACTACGCACCGTTTGAACAAGACAGCTTCCGCAGATAAAAGGTTTGCTGGGATAAATGTGTATAAAATACTTCGCAATTGCGCAAACTAAATAAAAGAACTGAAATCACTTAACATCGAAAGAAAATGTTGTATATTGTAGCTGGAATTTTATTTAAATTCAGAAATTTGTTTTGCTGCTTGGTCGCTTGGGTGTGCTTAATATTTAACTTGTATGTATGTATATGTATGTAGATAGTAGGGTGATGTTACACTGCGACCTAAAAGATCTGTTGTGTCCCCTATTCTTGCTGCTTTACAGCTGGCCTTCCAATCCTATTCCTTTCAGGAAGTGTAGGATGTCACAGGGCCTAGTCTAGGTAAGTCTCCCTCTTCGATTTCACATGCTCCCAGGCGCAACGCCCTCGAGTTGCACAGTGCTACGCAGTTTGAGAGGAGGTGGATGGGTGTTTCATCCTGTTTCCCACAAAATCTACATTCAGATTCCTTTTCCAATCCAAGCTAACTCAGGTGTTCTTTCAGTCTACAGTGGCCTGAAAGTATTCCTGTTAATATGCAAACATTGTTCTTACTCAGGTTGATGCATTCTGTAAACCTCTTCTGGTTATAAGTTCCCAGAAGAATTTTACATTGCCTCATTCCCTGGAGATTTTCTCATAATATTTACTTAAAATTAGCGCATTGGACTGCTTCCTTTTTCTTTATGATTTACTCTAGGACTAATTTTGGTTATTATACATACCCATTTCGATGTAGCTAAGGCCACATTAGAAATACACTGGACTCAGCACCATACCCTGTTAATTTGTGGTGCACGTTATCTAAAAAAAAAATATAGGAAAATATTTATTGAAGATGCAGAGGTTGTTTGTTGAGTCTTTCTGAAGTTAAATGTTAAGATATTTAAACAAATACAGCAACAGTTTAAAATGAAGAGCGAAAAAACTTCAGAGTTGCAAACGTTAATAATCAAATTAAATCAATTCGACTTCAAGCATTGACGTTGGGTCTCAATACGTAACTCACATATAAGCATGATGTCTGCGCCAAATTTGTCCGATTCATGATCCCGAACAAGTACTGCAGCAGTCTGCAAGTTTGACAACCTTATTTTTTTTTTATTTTCGTACTCAAATCTTCTTAATTCTTTAACTTTAACTTTATTTTCGGCAAACTGCTAACTAGCGGCAGTTGGTGCATATGTCACCTGGAGGGCTCTGACTATGATCGAAGTTCTTCGTACAAACTCGTAACGTTTTTTGTGTTTCATACGATGGCATACGAAGGGCTTCGATCATCTTCAGAACTCTCTCGGCGACATATGCACCAACCGCCGCTGTACATAACTTTCCATTAAAAAAAACATATTTTGTTCTTTAAGTAATAGACAGTTCTAGTTGAGAACGGTTTTGTAGTTGAAAGTAGTTCCAATGTAAATTACAAAGTCGCAAGAAAAAAAGAGGAATTTCACATTTTCTAATGTCATGGATCTGAATTCTGGATTTGTTGGTTGGGAAGGGTGGCTAGCCACGCGCACTTAGGCCTCTCTAACCGGGCCCATTGTGCTACCTTCCCTAGGCGGGGTCACTCACCCGCAGCCTACTCGAGCCAACCCAAACGAAGAATGAACTCGAGCAGTGTAGCATGTGAGGCGCTGCCAAAGTTGGCCATACTGGAGCAAGTTGGGCAAGCGCCGGACAGTCACATAAGATGTGCTCCGGTGTTTCGTCCTCTAGGTAACATGTAGGGCAGAGTGGGCTGCTAGTCAGTCCTATGCGGAGCATCTATTTATTAAGTTTGCAGTGACCAGTCAATAGCCCTACAACTTACGACGTAGTTTACTGCGAGAAAGCTGCAGACAGTATCTCATGGATTTTATCATCTTAATTACATTGTTTTATATTTAGAAAAATATGCACGTAAATAGTTTATAGTATTTTTTTTTAATCTAAGAAACGAGAAGAAACAAATTATTACTTTAGGAATTTATCATGTAACTATAGCTTCAATAAACAATAACTACTGTAGTAGTTTATTAATAACATCGATACCTTAAATTAAAATTTGAAATAATGTCTTATAAGTGGATTATCAAGGGGCAAAGTTCATAAAACAGTTCTTACCACGATTATATTGTTTATTTACATAAACATGCCCCATTTCGAAAAAATATATTCTTGGTGGCTTACCTACGTTCCTAAAATTATTATAAACAGGTATTGCATTTTGTAATTATGTAATTGCCGTTATATACATAAACAGCAAAGGTAAGTCCGACAAAAAAATGAACACTAAAAATATCTAACAAGTTAATAATCCATAATAACTATAACATCATTCTAATATCAATATTCTAAGGAAAAGTTACAAATTGTCCATATTACCCTCAATGTATTTTATGTTTGATGAAGAAATTCACATAATGTTATATAATTACAAGTACTTGAAGTATTTTAAATAAATAAATGTAAATACTAACAACACAAAAATGCCATTACACACAATAATTACATTTACTGGGCTTATAATTACATTTGGAAAGTTTAAATAATTTTAGTTTAAAGGGTAAAAGATAAACTCCAGTCTGTTGTCTATTAGGGGTCATCAGCGACACTCCGAGTGCAAACCCCCTTTCGTCGCTATTGTGTCGTAAACTTTATCCCTGATCGTCCATTGAGAATTTAACAATGCCTATAGGTATACTAACAGTAGGCTTCCAAATTTAGGACAGTACTATCAAGCTGAAAATTTGAACTATGGACCATTATAGTTCGTCAAAAAAATTCTATCTTCAGTTGCAAGACTGTTAATCCTCATAAACAATTTAGCAAACATTCGTTTTGGACTGAGAGGATATCCCAGTCCTAAGCTTTGTCAGTTCTACTTAACCGTACGACAGACCGTAGTTTGATACTGAGAATATTATTTTCGATGTAGTATAGTTGGACTAACTTGTGTGTATGTGGGGAGGGCGATGTTACATTGCGACCCAAGAGATCTTTTGTGTCCTCTACTCTTGCTGTATTTTCAATCCTATTCCTTTCAGAAAGTGTAGGATATCGGAAGGGCTCAGGTTAAGTAAGTTTCCCTCTTCGATTTCACATACTCCCAGATGCAACGTTCTTGAGTTGCATAGTGCTACGCAATTTGAGAGGAGATGGATGGGTATTTCATCCTGTTACCCACAAAATCTACATTCAGCTCGCTTTGCGAATCCAAGCTTGCTCAGATGTCCTTACTCAGACTTATGCATTCTGTCATCTGCTCTTCTGGTTACAGATTCCCACAAGAATTTTACTTTGCCTCATTTCCTGGACATTCTCCCAATAATTAGATTTTCTCTGCCCCATTTCTCTTTCCAGTTTCTTCAGTATTGTACTGTTACTTATCCTGCAAAAGGGTTCAGGTCATACAAAAGGTATTCTAGAGATTATCTCGTTTCCTTCCACTCCTGTGTGACCCGGAACCCACAGAAGAGTGGACCAACTTACCTCACAAATCATTTACCATCGATAAGGGTCAAATAATTCTAATAGTTGGGCCAAATGTCGGACGGTTATTCAAAGCTGTGCGTGGTAACGCGTTTATTACTTGAGCTACAGTATAATTTTTTCCTTCCTCGTCACGCAACATTGAATATATTTACTTCAGCACAATATAAAAATTAAAGCAGTAGCAGTATATGCATGAAAATAATATACCGTATGGTCATCCGAAAAGTGAGGATATAACCTACAACCACATATGCATATAAGTCTATGCTTGTTAGGACAACTCCACCCTACATGGGCCATAAATGATAGTTATCGCAAAATTTGGCACCCAATAGGAAGTAAGTTACCATTCAATCATGTGGATCTATTTAATTTTTTATTTAGAAATTGCATGCGTCGTTAATACAAAGACGATGATATCATGATCATCACTTTCCCCACCGCCGTACGGTATATTATTAAATATACATTTTTAAATTAAAAAATATAATCAACATAACATAATATAAAAAGATAATAGAATATAAAAACAGATTAATATAATTTTGGAAATACATTAAATAATGTGTGTAACATTTGCGTCCTTCTCGTGATTAGGGCAATATTCTGTATGCAAAACATCATTATAGTACCCAGATAGCGTGTATACTTTTACGGAACACTTCGTGTTTTTGTTAGAACACCTTCACCTTACAGTTATTTTTTGTAGAATATTTGCTTTACAAAATCTGCATTTATTTATAATACATATATATTTGCCTTTTTCAGTAAACATGTTTCCAGAAAACTCCATTTCATATGTATCAATGCCTATGTTAGGAATATTTTAGATAAATTACATTTTTTTTACTTTAGGAAGTTATGGACAAAATATTTATTACACATTTACGTTAGTTAGGTCCTTAATTTAATTAGTAAATACCTGTTTTTCTATAATAATTACCTATAATCGTTTACACGTACTTTAGCTTAATGTACAGCCGCCGCCTTAGATTATGTCATAGGCTTTTAGTTCAGGCCTAGTGTAGACTATATTGATATATCTGCTTTAAAAACGTGCCAGCTTTCGTTATTTTCAAGATACATTCATTGTATATATTCACCAAAATTTCTACAAGCTTTTATTTGTTTGTTTAGTGGCAACCCCACTCACTATAGATAATACAGATACGCATTAAGTTTGGCCGAACACGGTTTTTAAGTGGTGCAAGAGGTAAGTTTTACGGTCTCGGTGTTAGTAAGAAAGGGATGGTGCTAGGCGGTAGGGCTCTATACTAATCAGATCAATTGTAATGGTTGGTTTACATTTCTAGAACGAAATGAGTTTCAAATTCTAATTTGATTATATATTTTATTTTTATTGCTTTTGGAAACAGCTGTGACATTATAATAATCAAAAATGCACTCACTACAGTGTTTATGTGTTTTGAAAAATTAAAAAAAGGAATAGCCAAATGTTGAATCACAGTGTTTTAATACTTATCCAATGAATTATTCATTTTAAAGTAATATGAAGTGTATAGCCAATGGGAAAATAACATCATCAACATTTATCAATGAATACTTTATTTACAATTTTAACATGTTATTACCAAATCGACATTAATATTTTCGCAAATCTCTTGAATTAATATTTGGAATACTAACCATTATTGGTAAGACACTTTGCTAATCTTTTTGTCACAGAAGCAACTAAATTTTCGTAATAATTAGTTCCTCGAAATTTCTCCCAAATGTTGAGTGAGGTGTGCGACATTTCTTTGTCGAACACCATGTTGCTCCAAATCGTCTCACTGTCTATATGTCATATTGTGTTTAGAATACCCGAAATATATATGCAAACTGGGATCCCTGCACATTTCGCAGTTCTGAACTGTTGAAAGATAAGCGATGATTTTTGGTAAGAAATATATATGGGGGTGCATATCTGTTTCTAACCTTTTCAAGTCGAAAACAGTTATCAAAGAACTTGCGACCCGTAAATTATTTATAGTGCTATGTAAGAACATAAATAATTCGAGTTGCAGAAACATACTAAGTTTTATTATTTTTGTTAAGTTTCTTTCTTGCTATTAATAAATGCGTTACGTTCTGTGATGTCTAATAAATGAATGATTTTGTACTGAAAGAAAACTAGTTTTGTTAAGTCTTACATTGAGAGTGAATAGAATGTAATAAATCAAAAGCGCCTATTGGTATAAGTTAAGAGTTTCAAAGTAAGTAGAAAGTTAAAATAATTAAATAAATTAATTTTTTGTAGTACACTATTTTCAATTTTCGGAAACGCATGATATACAGACATGCTTATGTGAAAAGTAAACAAACATTGCACCCACTTATCCTAACGAGCAACCATAAATTGTGTTTTCATGGTGCCTTGCTTATGTTAGACGAGCATATTTGGAGTATTTGAATGGGTTGGGACCCTTAAAGGAGATATAATACTCTGGGTGACTCTGGTATATGCATATTGCCCTATGACATTTCTAAAAATTTCGACTGTACATTCCGGATTACAAATCCAAAGGAATATTGGCCCAACTATAATACCTCCATTACTTTGTATGAGAAAAGGAGAGTTTATCGCATTTTTTTTCTAATTTTTCATTACAGAGAATAGTGGATAAATGGAAAAAAAGTGTCTCTGGGTGAAAATTACTAAAACGTGATGCATTGTTTATTATAATTACATAATTATTTTTAGTTGTCTTAAATGAAATTATTATTTTTTTATAACATCTACTGTTGCATTTGTATTCACACACCTTTAATTTTTTTAAGTTTGCGTATTGCTCCTCCGTAAACGTATGATTTACTCTTCACTTTGCATAAATATGAAACTTTCAAATACACAGTAAGAAATAGCGCCAGTGTTAATGTTCTTAGTGTTAGGGTTGATCAAATAGAGTTAAAATTGTAGTGTATTTATACACTTTGATTTTACACTAAAAAAAAGTAGTGTACATAACACAATACACTAAAAAAAAAATTAGTGTGAAATAATTACACTAACAGCCTACTTAGTGCAATTCAACACTGGCAGAGTAAAGTATATACTCTATCAGTGTAACAATAGTCAATTCTTTGGAGTGCATATTGTATTTCGCGCGCTGTAATAACACATGATCAGTTACGATTCGTTCTGATTGGCCAGAATAGTTGTAACGGTTTAGTGTTCAGTGCTTCAGTGGACAAGACCTACATATGTAGGTAACGTACATCAGCCGCCAATATGGTATTCTAGTTAGGTTATGTATTACATACGTGCTGCAGTAAAATAAAAAGTAAGTGATTGTCTATATATTATAAACAATACATATATTTAGAATTATATTATAGCAGGATACCATCAGAAAGAGAGATAATAGGAAAATAAATAGGTCGAGATTATTATCAATTTTCTGATTAACAAGTGCCGCAGTGTTGAGTTACTGCATCGTCAGTAGAGGAACACCTGATAGCAAGGATGATAAGATGTTCAACATGTTCAAAAAACTACTTTCGTGTTTTGTCGATTCGTTTAATTTCAATATTTGAGTTTATTTTTATACTATATAAGTACTGTATATGTGTAGAATTATTTTATGTCGGAGTAATTACGTTTTATCTCAACGAACACGGTCGTTGCTTTATTTATTAGTGAATAAGGAGCTTAATTACTTTCCTTCTGTTACAGTAGTATTGATAAAACATTTAATAGAGAAAATTACCTCTTTCTAGAGTTAACAATCACTATTGATGTTGTTTAATACACACTAGTAGTGGCCTTACGATCTACATTAAAAAATTAGATAAACACAAAGAAGTAGTAACATTCGCACTAGTAGTGATATACTATATTTACACTAAGGCATATTAAATAGAGGATAACTACCAACACTACTCTTCGTGTTAAAAAAAATTACACTATTTAGAGGGACCTCCATGAACTCGGCGTAGTGTAGTTCTAGTGTTAGAAATTTCCTACTGTGTACATTTCACTGAAATCCATAAAGAATTAAATTATGCAAATGAGATAATAGGCTGTGTTAGGACAAATTGGACTTTTCTTAAGTACAGATTAATTATTTTTGCGTTAATATAATCCCCGGCTTACAGTATAAACCTCCTTATTCTAAACTAAATAATTAAATTTTAACAATCGTATATTATCGTAATTGTATTTAAGAATTCTGTTCAATCGTATTTTAAATATTAACACCACTTTCGTTCAATTAACTGATTTGTACAAATCAACATATATAAGACGGTAATAAGTGAGAAAATCTTCAAAGACAGGTGCAGCAAATTGTAGATGTTTAAATTTGTAAAACAAAAAGATGTGGAGATCCTAAGCTACCGATGAGCATTCAAGAAACAATGTATTTGCGGGTAGTTATTTATATAGTAATATTTCGGTAAGTGAAAGCAGTGATGCGATAGAAGACGATGTTGATAGTGCAAGAAATCATTGGAGCACTAAATTCAGGTAATCCTGAATGTATACAATAATTTGAAGAGTGAGAATTATAGGGCTAAATCAGAGATAATTGTTAAAAAATCGAAATTGACGGGAGTGTCCTAAGGAACAGTGCAGAACATCTTTCAGAACGGTGTATTTAAGAGAAACAAGGTATGACGAAGGACAATCAATGAAAATCTAGCTAATTTTCTCTGCTTATGCAATTCTTATTTTCTTTATTTGATTTGTAGTTAGTTAATTTTAACTTTTAAGTATTTTTTTAGTTGTATTCATTCTTATTTTTACTTGATATGTGTGTGTTGTCCGTGCTTGGATCTATCACCTGTCGAAAGATAAAATAATATTAGTATAATATATACAAGACGAGTACTTTTCGCCGATAGGTACAATTACAATTACGAGTGCACTAATCAAAGTACTTAAGTTAATGTAAAGACATATTTACTTTAAAGATATAAATACATATGTATGCATATCAATATATTTTAAAATCAAATATAAATGTTTTAAGATAGACGTTTAGTATAATAATCTTTATAGGTACATTCATGTGAACCAAATGAATGGTCGAAAGATTGGGTTTTCTGAAGTTCGAGTGCTAGTGAATAAGTCAAATCTTTATATTTATGGACAGACTATACTTGCATCGGCCATCGTACAAACCAAATTTTTAGGTGATGCACAAATCTTACACCATACATGTCAGTTCTACAGTTATGCAATTGTAGTGTGGATCTGGGTATGTTGTCTCATGTAGATCTATGAGAAACTTGGCTGCAAGTCGAAATATCAACAACAGTTCTCGACTTCAAGTGCCTAGCCGCCTTAGAGTCTGAATTATCCGAACACTGACGTGTTCTAATGGTGAATACTGTGGACAATTACTGTTTTGTAATGGACGACGCTGTAGCTTCGAATAGGGAAATTAACAGAAAAAAATATTTTTTTTTAAATTTAATAATAGAAGGAGTTAACCTGTTGAAGTAAAGCCCAATTTGGATATACTAAACCGAAAAAACAAGACTGTCGATACGGCCGCTGATTTTTGATACATGTAAATAAAAATAAGATAAAGATCTATCCGAAAAAATAGTTTTCTCTCACGGTTACACTTATATATTAAACCATAAATTTAACAGGCAATATACATTTTTTTTAAGAAAATTTACTAAATTTCCGTAATAAAACGCCCATGCAACTGCAGTGGGTGTATTGCTTTCGACCTTTCTGTTAGAATTTATGCAAATATTATGTAAAAATCAAACGGTACTGACAAATATAAAAACGCTCACGTTGAGATGAGTAAATGTAAACACCTGACGGTTCCAGAATATAAACAACAATAATGTTATACGTATGCGAGTGAGGTTGGAGGCGAGGAATCATGTAGAAGAAGCACTCGATGAGAGACATTCAAACTATATACAGACCCAGGCGCATTTATAATAAAGGCAATTATTTATTATCGCATGTATATGCGATTGGAGGCGTATTTGAATCCAATTTTCTCGGTTTCTCGTTTGACTTTTGCCCAGGCCGGTCATAATTTAGTTTTCAATATAATTATTTATCCTGATAACTGTTTAACGAAATTAATGCACTTCGTATACGAGTACCGTTGTGTTAACAATCTTTTCCTCAAACCAAATAAACCCATTCTAGATTTATTTGCTAATCGACTAGAATGGTTAGATTGTCTCGTGCGTATTCGCTTGCGTAAGAATGTACTTACATAGCTATGGTATATAGTTATTGCTTCACGCTAGATGCACAATATTATTTAAAATTGTTGTCCGTTAATTGATTAATTAAATTGGTGTTCGTAAGATATTAGTTTACGTATGAGTGAGCGCAATACGTGTTGAAGGTCTGAAACATAAATTGGTAGACCCTAATGGTTTGTATTCAGAATTGTTTGATGAAACCGGCTAATAATTAAGTGTTTTTTTTTTCTAGTGAACATAAAATGGAAAAAAGAATGCATTTTAAAATTTGTGCATATTTTTTAGTCCTTATGGCTTAAAAGTTGACATTTGAAAAAGTGCTAAAAATATATTCAGAAACATATATCTATTTATTTCTATGTGAAAATTCGTAGGTACATACTTTATTTCTTGTTTATTTTTTTCCTACTCCATACTATTTCGAAAATGGTAAATAATTTTTTTGTAATAGTTTCATATAGACTAATGCTGGAAAATTTTAGCTAATAAGCGATTTGTGAATTTATTTGCAACATAGGAACAATTATTACTCATAATTACTAATTGGATTAATGTTTTCTCTATGATTAATCCATTGTTTGTTTTTTATGTTGCAGCTTTTTTTGTTTTTGTTGTAGTTGTTTCGGTGTGTTGATTGTTTCTGTCTTAATTAAATTCCATTGGCTCTAATTTTAAACTCTTACAATTAGACTGGATATATATAATGTGTGTACCGAACTATAAACTAATACTTCATGTAGTTTATATAAATATTTCGAAATAGTTGCTTGAAAAGGTTGTTATTGTAAGCAACAAAACAATATCAACGAAACAATTTGCATTACATAGATGTTCAACAAATCTTAGTGAGTATTATACCGGATATGAGGTTTCAAATAGCGGATCCGGATAACATTAAGATCCGGATATCCGGAAACTAGTGAAACACTAATTAACTAAAGAGATATTGCTTACAATCTGTTTGCCCTTGTTTCATTATTATAACTTTAGCAAATATACTTTTAGAAGAAGTTTCCCAAGAATAATGTCTGTTGTCTTTATGCCAAGAATAAGATTTTTGAATTAAATTCATTTTCGTATACAGTCGTGCTGTGGATACTAAAGTATCTACTTTACGTTCTAAAGTTTTGAAGTTTCAATATTTGTTGTGTTATTGTGTGATATCTATCTTATAATTTTTTGACCATTCTATATCACTTCTATATTGAGTTTTACTTTAACAGAGAAGAGATAGATAATTGTTGTTACCAAAGCGTTACCGAACTAAAATATATAATTACTGATGGTTGCTCAAATTTGCTTTTGTTTGTTCTAGAACTGAATTATAATCAGTTATTTAAATTAGATCGCTTCATAAGCGAACATTTAGAACGTATTTCTGTCTCATTTAAGTAGCTCTAGTATCATACATGTGAAAAGATTTGAGGCAAGCAGAACCTTAGAGACAGAACTTTTCTTATTATTTCTACAAAACGACTAAAATACAGATTCTTTTTATGTATAGAAAAAGTGATTATACATTGCTATGCAGCAATTAACCATTATGAACATGCTCATTAAGATACTTTCACCAAAATGTCATTGTCGCTTGGCGGATAATAATCAACATTGTACGCGTTGTTGTCTTCGTTTGTGGGCTGATAAGTGACATTCCGCGTAAAATGTTAATACATTCTGCCAGGCGAATAAATAAACTTGTACGGTCGCGCAGTGCTCGCCACGATTTGCGAAATCCTTATTTTGTATTAATGTACGACGTTGTGGTGTAATTTTTTTTTTGTAACCACGCTCGTCGAGAACCGCGAACAAGCAAGAATGCGCCTACCAGTGTCTGCTTATTACGCAATAAAAGCTGATAAGCCGGCCAGTTTATGCGCGTCTCCCGCGTAAGCCTTTTTAGAATGGGGTTCGTTTCTTTCGAGCTCCAATTTCAACCTAATTGTTGCCGCCAACAGGTTTCTTAATTATGATTATTGAAAAAGCGCTGCCTTCAAATAAACAAAGGGAAATTTTAAATAAGTGTGAAGCGGATCATTCTGGTTGATAAGGGCGAAATGCGTATCATCAATTCCAAAAGTTTATTGCTGAAAGGAATGACACAAATTAGGCTGGTGATTGTCTGTAACTTCGAGGATATCTTGTTACGCACTCACAAAATTCTTGATATTTTGCGCTTTTAGATTATACATAATACTTAAGACAGCTTTATCTATCATCTTGTAAATGTTTCGATGGCTTTTATTCCCTGTTCATATCTTTCGCTTTATTGTATGCGCTGAAGAAATCAAACAGTTTTTGAGTGCATCCTAAAAGAAGTAAAGAAAATACAGTGAGCAAGAAATGTGTTAAGTCAACGCAAAATTAAGTTGCATACAGACGACAATAAACTGGGTTAACAACTCGTACAATTTAAAACAACGTGGTGCTTTCTTTTTTGTTGTTGTCGCATACAACATAATTTTGGGCTGTTTCAATACATTTTTTTCTTTGTAGTGAGGAATCGGCGACAACAAGGAGATAATTAATGTTGTAATGGATGAGATCGTATTTTTTAATAGAAACAATGGGTGTCTTCTCTATGCATGTAATGTATTGTTGCTGACAAGAAATGTAAATAAATCCCAAAAGACGGCTTCGTTTCTTGCTGATACTTACTTTCTGGTTGAAAATCAATACCGAAAAGAAATTAGAAGCGAAACCTAATTTCAGAATCATTAGCGAAGGTGGGCAAGACCTGTATGTACATTTTCTTCCTAGAATTTTTAATGTCCTTTAAAAATGGCGGAAAATATTAGTATAACAATTGCCGGTAATGTTGTAGGAAGTGCATCGGTTTGACGACACAGCAGTAATTGCCGCTGACATTTTCGACATCCCCCAAATTGTATGTATTATTGTTACTGAGTCCAACAGACAAACTTTCAAGCTCATAAAAAATATATTCGTTTTCTCTCCTACGACTCCTATTTTCCTTCAAAGATATGGTTAGAGCTAGGCAAATTGTTTTGAATGTGTTTTATTTTATTTAAATGTATTTGTCATCGTATTTATTACTAATGCTTTCAAAATAGAATATATGATAATTTCATTGCAATTACCTCTATAAATGCGTGCAAGTGATAAAAGAAGAAATCATTCGCGTGCGAATTTGTTGTGACTGAATTAATGCAATTCACAAGGGTAGTAAGAATTAAGGGAAATTTGACGAGTAACGATTTAAGTCATAATCTTTGTCCACTTCATCATATATACACAATCGGTGGAAGTATACATTTACTTCTGCCTGTCATCTGTCAGGGCGTAATATCTAGTCTAATTCGAAAACTATTACATATAGTCATTTAGTGCCTGGTATAATTTTATATTGGTTTTCAACATGCAATGCCATCAAATAACAATATATAGAGTATTTCATTAGAATGAGAAGTATGAAAAGAAATAGTATGTTTTATAGACAGCTGATATAATTATTTAAATCGCCTCAGTATACAATATCTGATGATTGATTGTCGAATGGCTTGCACGCTTGGCTATCAGTGCGGAGTTTGGAGTTCAAATCCTGGTCTGGTCAGTTACAATAATCGGTTTCTTTCCGTGGTCGTAATGTTGATTAGAAGGAAAATTTGGCTCTGCAGGAGCCTGATAAGCCGAGGCTTAGGCATTACCACCCTTAAAAAAAAAGTCATTATAAGTAATTTCTGTAGGTCGATAAAATAAGCACCACATAAATCGTTCCGTGCTTATTATAACATACAGTATATAAATAGTTCCATCAGTCGGAAAGACTGCATAAGCGGTGCATGAGATAAAAAAAGAGTTTTGACTCTTTATCTCTCACCGTTTAAAAGTTATTATAGATAAATGAAATTTAGGTCGAATTTCAAAGTAAAATTACACTCCGTAAAGTTGAAATTCCGCAGCAACATATAGCGTCTTGAGTAACACTGCATGGAATCTACAAACTGAGAAAGTTTAACTATAAATGGCGATTTACAGTTTACGTAAATGTCAGAACGTTGACGTAATCAATTCAAATATATCAATCTCCACAGCGCATTGAATTAAATCAAGCCGATTTTAAGCAAATGAATATAGTGGACTATTGCAGATCTTTGATGAGAATAAAAAAAAAACGATAAAGCAATACTACTATCAAGAAGAAAACTTCATAATCTCAGTTCACGAACAAGAAACCTTTCAATCAAAAATAATTCCTCGACTCATGGCTTTGAAACTCGGAGGAAAATTTAGAAAGCGCAACCAAAATTAGAGGCATGCGAAAGATACACTCCAAAGAATTTTCAAAGGTGGAAGAATTGATTGGCTTAAGAAATGAGATCCACCGATGAAATACCTTCATTACATGATAATATACAATATTCATCATATCGAGAAAATGGGCAGTGCGAGATGGGTTGCAGATACAGCCTCAAGGTATAAATAAAGGAAAGGATACAGAAAGAATTCAAGAGGAGCGGTACTAGAGAATGTACAAGTGAAGGAAATGTGTAATTGCTTATTTTCTCTGCATCGAAGGTATTACCGACCGTATAGGTCAATCAAAACGTCAAAACTTCAAATGTTCAAACTTCTTTCCCGTAGCCTTTTCGAAACTTCTAGTGTTTACCGAATACCATGCTCGTGGTGCCATGTTTACATTGGTGACAGCCCTGAAGATCAGCAGAGTATAGGTCAGATTCTGTTCTTCTAGTAGATTAATTATTGTTAACTCTTGCTACCGTGTGTTTCATTCTATGTATTTTCCTTGGTTGCATTTATAAACCCTATATGATTTCTATCGTACTTCTCCAAGTAGCATCAAATATTTCCGAAACGTGAATTTGATATTTTCCCAATTGAAAAATATATAATACACATTTAAGGCCACTTGAGTCTAATAAAGCCATATGATCCATTGTTTAGGATATCAGAAATGTTTAGGTTTAGTAAGTTACTTTTTATGATGGCTGAATTTGCAAGCGAAGTCTGCAATGACGAAGTTCATATTGTCAAGGGAATATGAGCAGTTACCAGTGACACAGCTTGTACATACTCATCACACAATAGTAAGAGAATTAAATATGCCATTATATATAGATTTATTGAGAGCTTTGTTACAAATCGATTTCAATCAGTTAACAATGGAAATCAAAAATCTTCGTTACTACCAATCAAACATGGAAGTCCACAAGGCTCAATACTGGGGCCAATAGTACCTTATATATAAATGATATTAATAATCATATTGCCTTTAAAAATATTGAATATGCCGATGACACGACCATTCATTCATTCATTGATTAAGTTAGGATGGGCTGCTATAGTCTGAATCTCTCACTTCCACTCAACCAGCTTGGTGTTCTCTATAAAGCCCAGTATCTTGCCCGGTGGGAACTTGATAACCTTCGAGGATTCCAATAGATCTTTACCGAAATATTTCTGCCTAAGCACTTTCAATTCCGTACATGTGCAGATTATATATAAATTCATCTCGTTTCCTCCATCCCCAGCCCCTACCTTTAGTATAGAGTTGATCTTCAGTCGATTTCCATTTCTTTGTACTTTCTTTATCTAACCAGGTCCAGATCTCCCTTCTTGGAGAGTCCTTACTAATCCCACATGTATGTATGTATGTAAATAGAAGGGTGGTGTTACACTGCGACCTAAATAATCTATTGTGTCCCCTATTCTTGCTGCTTTACAGCTGGCCTTCCAATCCTATTCTTTTTAGAAAGTGTAGGATGCCAGAGGGCTCCAGTCTAGGTAAGTCTCCCTCTTCGATTTCACATGCTCCCAGGCGCAATGCCCTCGAATTGCACAGTGCTACGCAGTTTGAGAGGAGGTGGATGGATGTTTCATCCTGTTCCCCTCAAAATCTGCATTCAGGATCTTTTTTCAATCCAAGCTTACTCAGGTGTCCTTTCAGTCTACAATGGCCTGAAAGTATTCCTGTTAATATGCGAACATTGTTCTTACTCAGGTTGATGCATTCTGTAAATCTTTTCTGGTTATAAGTTCCCAGAAGAATTTTACTTTACCTCATTCCCTGGAGATTTTCCCAGTAACTGGATTTTCTCTGCTCCATTTCCATTTTTAGTTTCTTCAGTATTGTACTGCTACTTAACCCGCAAAGGGTTCAGGCCTACAAAAGGCATTCCAGCCCGTTTTTTTTGCGAGGTTATCCGTTATTTCGTTTCCTTCCACTCCTGTGTGACCCGGAACCCACAGGAGGGTTACTTTATTTCTTTTGCCTAGCTCATTTAGTTTCCCTAGGCATTCCCAGACCATCTTGGAGCTGATTTCATATAAGTTCAGCGCCTTGATGGCTGCTTGACTATCAGACACGATGATAATCTCCTGCTTCCGATAGTTCCTATCCATAATGAACTGAACACATCTTCCAATAGCGTGTATTTCCGCCTGAAATACACTTGGGTATTTTCCCAAGCTTTCGAAATATGTAGTTCTAGGCCCATACTAATCCCACATACGGGCTCTGGACATATAAAGTGTGTTTTAGAACCCTCTTTGGCTAGTTCGTCGGCTATTACATTACCGTTTATATCCTCATGTCCCGGCTCCCAAATCAGAAACACTGTGTAGTCTCGTGCCAGTGTATTGAGGGATTGTTTGCAGTCTCTAGCTAGTTTTGACCTAGTTACGTGGTTCGAGACTGCGTTGATAGCAGCCTGGCATGACAAGATTGGTCAGCCATGGAAAATTGGAATCATTGAATGAAATATATGAGGAGGCTCTGTCAAGCTGAGTTATATTCAATAATATTAATCTATGTTTAAATAGAGAACAAACCCAACAGTTAGTTTTTACGCTAAATCCGTAGCTTTAATTTTTAAATAATGATCCGATCAAATGCCTTAGTTTGAATTTGGTTGGTAAACTTACGTGGAGTGTTCACGTTTGCTCACTTGCGGGTCGTTTATCAACAGTTTATATATGTACTGACAAATCTTATTGCATTGACTTCGATGTGTTGTTGATGACCTACCCCGCGTTGTTTCATAGTGTCATGAGTTATGGAATCTCGCTGTGTGAAGGTTCAGCGGACCAGAAGGAGATTTCGATTTTGCAAAAGAGTGCAATTAGAGTAGTAACTAGTTCTAAACGTAACGATTCTTGTCGGCCACTGTTTAGAAAACATGGAATCTTAACATGTACTATTCAATTTTTTCTTGAATGTTTAATCTACTTTAAGGAAAATTTAAATTCATATTATCGTCAACCACTGTATAATACTAGGCTTAAGCAATTTGCATAGCCACAGCTTAGATTACTAGAGATATAAATTCTTTTAGATATCTTCGATAAAATTTTGTAATATGTTGCCCAATATATGAAAAGAACTTAATGTAAAACAGGATAAAACCATTGTGAAATCAAACTTCAAAATAAATCCGTTTTATAAAATCAAGGAGTTTGCGGACAACATTAAATTTGAGTAATATATGTACATTTTCGTTATATTGTATTTGTTGTTTGGTTTTTATTTGTTTCGTCTTAATATGTATTATTTTATTATATTATCCACATTATATATATGTTATAGATGTAGATAGATAGAAGGGTGATGTTACACTGCGACCTATATATATGTTAATATCATCTATGTTTGTATGACGAGTGTACACAACTAAAAACTATTGTCTCACACAATATCTATCTATCTATCTATCTATGGGGCAGAATAAGCCGCGCGTCTATATAACTACCGGTAATATCCGGTATCTTGTGCCATCTATTATCGTCCAGAGATAATCGAAATTTAATATTAATGCATAACGGTCGTAACTAAAAGGAAATGTGGACTTCAGTTACTTGATAAATGGTTAAGTTTTTTCTCTTACTGATAGTAAAAAAAACGCTATGATCTTTCTTTAGTATCTAATGATCTCCAAAACATGTAATTCTCTGTTAAACATCAGCCGTTTAGTAAATGCAACTTACTTAAGGTAACGTATAATTCTACATTTGTGCTGCTAATATATGAATTATTTGCAAGATGGTTTCGATAAGTTTTCATCCAAATATGCAGCGCACACAACGTGTGTATGACAGTATAACAACTGTAAAGAGATTTGTACATGTGAGCAGAAGCGTGGAAGTACATACATACATATGTGTAAATAAAACGTTAGCTTCTTCGAAGAAGTTTCTAGTTTCGATCTGATAAAAGCTGTTTTTAAGCTACCTGCTCCACTCGGCGGGCCAGAGAAAAAAGAAACTATTAGCGTCTATCGGTCGGCATCTGCGCAGCTCGAGTAGCAATATATTGACAAGCGGATTTTACCAGCAGTGTGTAGATAGTGCTGTTAAAATTGACTATTGTTCCCCACGTAACATATTAACATGCGTGTAGTTCACTTACCGCTGGAAACGTTATTTATGTAAATTGCGTCACCCATATTGGTATTTAGGAGCTTGTCTACGGTTTCAAACTAAAGTATTTACTGTAATGACTACAGAGAATACAGAATTTGTTTCTGATACATATAAATCCTCTATATTCTTGCAGAACAGAATAAGGATAGTTTACACTCAAGGCAATGTTTTTTCTTTTTATAGCGCCAACTTTATATAGTGCCATTTTATATAGTATTGATAAAGTAATGCAGAGTATCAATAATTGGTTTGTTAAGCGATTTTATTTGAAGGACGTAAAAATACTCCAATTTTATCCTTGTGAAAGGTATTAGTTGACGAAAAGAATATTTTTACTCATTTTCTGTTTTTCGAACAATAGCGCCGTTATCTGTTTTTTTTTAAAGAATAATTTTCCGATATGATTATATCTTACGGGTCAATTTTCTGCCTCCCAGAAGACACAAGGTGTTTTCTGAAAAAGAAAAAAAATTCACCGCAAAAGTACAACATTAAAAATATTAACCTTGAGTGATGTCGATAATTGCTGTTCCTTAGGTTACATGATGTCCCACCTGATGTTTTACATTTCATGTTTTCAATACGAGATTATAAATGTAATAATATATATTCGACCATCCTAGAGTCAGTGGATATTATCCTAACGCGTATGCATTACACCGCAGACGTGCTCAGTTCTGGGGCAAACAACACTCGTAATGACATGATGTAATACTACTAAATGCGACTAATCGTATGCGAATTAAACTACTAGACTAGTAATGCAATATGTATATATTTTTATGGAAATAAAAACAATTCTAAAAACAATAAATTAATATTCTCACATAGATAAGAGACCAAATATTTCCCATTCAAAACACTTCCAATAATAATACTGCCTTGAGAAAGAAGTCAGATATATTGTTTAAAATATAAAAAATAATAGTATTCTGTGCAAAAACCAGTATAAAAGGAAACTTGACATAATAAATCCTCAAAACTGTCTCCAAGCTGAAATGCCTAGTACCCTAACCTATCAATAAAATTTTTACGGTCAATGCACAATCTTTCGGCTGATATGTTTCACATGCAATCAATAATCTTATCTCGTAATTCTTCAATAGAATGAACTCTTTTATTTTGAGAGCCATAAATTGAGGACTTAGCATGGACTCCATAAGAAAAAATCGTCTGGTGCTGGACCGGGTGCTCTGAATGGCACTCCGCCTGGTGATCAGCGAATTATTGGAGGTTTCCTATAGGTGCCCTAGTACGATAACTGCAACTGGACAGTCGTCTTGCTGTAACCAAACAACGTGCATTACAGCGTTCTGTAAAAGATGTAAATATCTCTCCCATTTAAATTTCCTGCAATAAAAAAGGGGACACTTATGTGGTCTACTAAAAGACGGTCTGCAGATCTTGGACATTTACATATTATCGTTGATCAAATCAACAAACAAACCTTCAATCTAATAAAATCTCGGTTATTTTAGAGATATTGCCAAATTTAAGAAAATGATTGGTATAGAATGCGATCATATTATCGACCCATTAATTTCAGTTAAGTACTCTTCAATTAATAAAGTGAATATTATTAAGAAATAAAGTTTACGTTAACCACATTTGTAGTTAATTTAAGCTAATTATTATGTTTAAATTATTTTTTCTTCGAAACCTAACCCAAATTTTTGTAAACAGGTTCTCTAATCTAAACATTATTATTATGGTGAAGTTCTTTACCCATATAGTTACATTTAATAGGTATATGTGTTACAGCCAATGTTGTAAACATGGCACTTCCCTTATTTCATCCAAACAAGGTTATAAAATATTGATTTGGTGCATTTACCAGAAAAGCATTTTATACCGATGAAGGAGAATTCGCAAACGTCACATACAGAACAAAACAAATAAATGATATCAAAACTTCTTAAATTAAGGATTCCTTGATTTAACAGTTCAGGTTTGCTGTACGCAAAATCCCACTGAAAATTCACTATTGCATTGGCGGCAAGCAATATGCAGTTTATGCTCCTTTTATAGGTAAGTTATGCCAACAAATTGTGCAATAAAATACACATTATGTTTCAAAAAAACACACTACACAGTAAATAATTATTCACAACTAGGTGTATTAATTATAGTAACAGCGTAGTTAATCTGTACGCAAAATCTTAATGTCGGTTCATTGCACAGATTTGTAATAGCAGCAAAAATACTGTAAATATTTTGTTGATGATTAGCTGCAATTACTGCTGATCTAAGCGTACTATTTGCAACAAGTGATCTGTACTTAATGGTACTGTAATATATAGGTTCTGTCAACATAAATTGTATAACAAAAGTGTGCATTTTATTGCAAAAAGAACTTTCGTCAACAATTTTGTAGGAAATTTGAATTTTGCTCGTCCCGATATGTTCAACAACTTGTTGTGCGAAACTTTATAATTGTTTGGAAATTTACATTTTTTTTTTCAGTGTAGGATCGACAGTTATTTTTATTTAAAACTCTATAGACCGTATTGTATGCAATATTTAGCTGCTCTGCAATTTTTCTACACAGAGTAGACTTTTTCTACACACTGCTAGATGTCCGCCACATTTCTTCAACTGCTGCGCAAATTTAAACATGTCTTTCGTCATTTTGTGGTATTAGGGTCTTTTTATGACGATGTGGGTGCAAACAAGCATGCATTTTAAAAATTTTAATTATGCGACGTACACTTTTATAACTAATAGTTTTTCAATTTTTTCAAATTTTGCTTAGAAGGAACGAGTAATTTTTCCTGGCAGACTAACAACTATGATAATGTTTTACTATGAATTTCTTTTCTTAAACGGAGACCGTATCGATTATTACAAACAAAAATAATAATAGCGGAACAACAGTAAACAGCAATGCAACTAAAAATAGTTGAAATAGTTACTAATTCTAAATAGAAACCATTAAATAGCGAGATGAAACAAGGAACAATAAATATAGAAAAAGAAACCTTAATGCATTGAGATCCTGAAGTAATCAAATATCGACTGCACTTCAATGCGGCTTCTCATACATCCGACGAAGTGATGATCCAACTATAGTCAACCATTAACATCGGCTCTACATGAACGAACAATCTGTATGCGCCGATAATAGCCGAATGCCTTAAGACGTTTGAACTAGTGCGAGAAGCCGCGAGTTCGAATCTCATTCTGGTCAATTACGGTAACCTGTTCTTTCCGGGGCCATAATGATGATTAGAAGGGAGATTTGGCTCTGCGGAGGTGCCTGATACGCAAGAGATTGCTTAGGCTTTCTTTACCCCGAGAAAAGCACACGAGTCCCTAGCAAAGCGATTTGAATGCCGGTATAGTTTGCCGTAACATAATTATTAACTGAAAAATAACTCTGTTTGAGTCGAAAATCACGAGCGCACTAACCTCTGGCAAAAGCTCCGTCAGAACGGAAAACGGTAATTTAAAACTTTCAATAGGTTTTACAGATATGCTAAGTTTCCCTCAATTTGGTGCATGAAAATTAAATCATGATTAAGTTATTGTTTCATATTCACGCATAAGAAATATCCGGCAAGCTCGTTCACATTATGTTATTAAAGTAACAAACATAAAAACTTACCCTTCCTGGTGTTTGTATCGAGCACGATTAAATTCTCCTAATTGAATTTATCTTTTTGTCATGAACTTGAATTAAATTGCTGAAAGCTACAGACATGCATACGTACATACATATTTGTCTGGGAGTCACGAGGCAATAGTACAAGTTCTTAGGCGCGTTGCGGGGCGTCAAACATTGATCTATGTCGTCTGTAACGCTAATAAAACTTATACATCTGACCTTAATTATCTTCGGAACTGTAATCTTATCTTTTTGCATTAGCGGTATATACGTATGCAAGTATATGTATGAGCAATGAAATGGAATTTATATAATACGGATTAGCATAGCGGCCAAATAGCATGACACGCAGAATCACGAAGCGTTACGGATTTCCTAGCAGCGGAATGATTTTTTCAAATTTAAATTAGTGTTTTTAATGAATGTCCCATTGCTATTAAAATTAAATTTCAAATTGTCGGATGTATACCACTTCTGTAATATATTTTTTTTCTGGTAATTTTGCGATTACTGTTGAAGAAGATTGGTTACCTACAGCGAACGCAGGCCGCGTAAATAATTTGGAAATAACTTTCAGACGATGACACTTTTTCTTCACAATGTAAATTAAACAGCTTATCGGGGATTGATGTTAAAATTGGGACATTGATAAATTTCAAATAACTTTATATACAACCCAATAAAATAATTGAAACCAGGTAAATAATAAAAAGTTGTAATATATTTATCAGTAACCAGCTCAAGGTGACCCTGTGTACTATAAACAAAGCTGTATATTTCTGTTCACTAATAATTTGACGGAATGTATGTTACTGCTTTAAAATTAGTTTAAAAGATCTAATTTATCTAAGGGTATTGGGTATCATAAGTTATTTATTATACCCTAAATCTGGAAAAAGGGGATGTTGATAAATTCCTCCCCATAGCCAGTAGGAGAAAGAATCGGACTGAATTGGTCTCATAAATAGGTAAACTGCCTCCCAAGCGTTTGTAATCATAAGTTTCAACCATTATTGTTTTATTATTTATCAACCGGGACCCAATTTACACATGTATATCAGGTAGCTAAAATTTGTGGGAGGCAACTTAGCGATTATTAATAGTTGCTCTTTATCCCGGGAGGCAATTTACCAATTTGCCAAAGCGTAAAAGATGTCAGAAGTTCATACATCTATATGAAATCAAAGCGCTGTAAATTTCGGTAACTTATGAATCATTAATCGTACTAGAAATGTGTATTGGACTAATTCTGTAATAAATTTTAACTACATTAATTTGGTATATGTAAATGTTTGCTCTACATTGCATATTTTTGTTGATACCTAACCTTTTCTAGTAACATCCGGAGTACCGCAAGAAGGTAATTTAGGGTATCTATTATTCACCATCTTTGTAAATAATCTACCTGAGATTTTTAAAATATCTACTTTAGTGCCTTCTTTACGCAGATGATTGCAAGATTTATTTTAGTTAGCGCTATCGATGATGCACTGGGTTTGCAAAATAATTTAAGTAGATTATTCGTTTCAGAACAATAAATTGAATCCTAATATAGAGAAATGCGCGGTTGTTTTACCAAGAAGAAAATTTCTTACATCTTTAATTACAAATTAAACAATATTGACCACAAAAATGCATTAGAGATTTAGGTGTGACTTTGGATCAACATTTTCTTTCACAGAACATAGTAAAAAAAAATTGCAAGGGAGGCTCCAAGAAATTTAGGTTGTATAAGAACACTTAAAATTTTGTGAACATTAAATCTATTTTTTAACCGTAGGAAAATATTAGAAAAGAATTCTCGTTACTTCGTCTCTCTCGTTGACGTGATTTTATAATGATTTATACACTTATAGTTACTTTTTTTAGCCGGGTTTTGATAACATGGATTGGCTTCGTGGTTTTATAATGTTGACAAAGAAACAGGCGAAATATGTGATGTCCTCTGAAATCTGGATAACCCGTAAGTAAGATGTATGCAGCAGTTTTAAACTTGCTGTATTTTAGTAGCCGCTTCTTTTTTAATACACGAAGAAGACAACACATCACCGTGCAGACTGCAGATATTTTTAGCACATTTAGAGTAATTTCTATTTTGGAACACCCAAACCTTTGTTTTCTTTTGTTTCTCCAGCTTAGGTTCTTTTATTATATTAATATTTACTTATATAAATATCTAAATTAGGATACTCAATAATGAGGATTTAAAATCGCAGATCAACTAAACAATTCATTGGCGAAGGATATATTAAAAACAGGATTTACTAACTACGATATAGCCATTTTTAATGATGTGGAAAAACTAACTAAATCGCTAATGAATGAATCGAATTAGATGATTTGCAAAGGACGCGTCTGGAACTCTTTGCGATGTGTAAACTGCCCATGCAATTCTATTATCTCATACTAATTGCTAGTTTTGTGTTCACTACTCAGTATGACCGATGACACCTAAATCTCTGTTAATTTCAATAAAACGTTTTACAGGCGACACTTAAACTTGCGCAGCATTAAATTAGCTTATCTATGGGGTGTTAGTTTATCGTAACGCCTGACGTTCGCCCAAAGCATGCTGTTATATACACGGTTCGCAATAAAATATATCATTTGAACTAGAACATTGAACGCACTAAATCATCTGAGGTATTTATTTCCCTCTGAACGGTCAGCATATACCGGCCTGTATTCTTAATATTGAATTTACGACGATCTATATATCGGTATTTTATTGGCTCGTTTGTCTATGCAATTGACTGGAGATTACCGGCCGCGAAAAAACAAAAAGATATTTATTACGACTGCCACAGTCGGTTAATATAAATGCAAAGCGACGGGTAGCACACAAAGTTTTTATTAGTAATAAAAGTATTTTTGTTGCTCGGTCCTTGACGCAAACTATTTTGTATTCTAATTTCCTTTAGCTATTCTTTTTGGTGAATGATACATAGCCCTGTTGTCGTGTCATGCGGTCTAATTACATTCTATCTGAACGAACCTTTAAAACCGCATTTTTTTTTCTAGGATATAAATCGTGTTAGTTTTACAATATTCCAGAGTTTATGTAACGGTTAAACTACACTATTAGAGGCGAGCTTTTACTAATGCAAGCGTTAAAATGTTGAAATCACAATTTCGATTGTGGGTCACAAGTGATACTAAATCATCTCATTCTGCTAATTACTACATTTCGCTGTTTAAATATTTTGTTCAAGTACTTAAAACAAGAGGTTCTTAATCCAATCTCTATGGCTTAAAACACATATGTATTTTGTCAAACTTTCATAGCGCAACCAGAAACGTTCGAATATAAACCAAATCAATTTAATTAACGGTTAGCGAATGTTTAGAGATGCCCAGGTCCTTCCGAAGACTCATTCTTTAATTATAACTCTGTTTTTTTAGCAAAAAAAATTTTTTTTAAGGAATTCAATAATGTATAATAATTAATAAAAATGTTTCTGGCTAGACAAGGTATTCCAAAAGTAAGAAAACGCATAAGTCATGTTATTTTTTTTTGCTTGTTAGATATTATTTATATATTACCGCCTTTTTAAATTCTTACGTCTATTTGTAATAACAATGTTGTTATTTAGGCTTTTTCAAAAAATGGCTCAGCTAAAAACTTTCAATCTGGGTGGGGTATAGTTTATATTTCCATTTGTTTAAGCAGTTCATGCTACATACATACTTGTATTGATACAACAGTGAAACTAAAATCGATACAACTACATATAAATGTCCATCATCATCCTGAACATTTGCCTAACTTTAGTCCAATGTAACTTGATTTTTTTTAATAGCACCCTATATTTTTGCTTATGCTAAATTAATGCCTAAATAAAACGTTTTTAATTTGTACTAAATATTTATGATGCCTCATGCAGGATTTTATAAATAATTAAGGATTTTAAATAAATCCAACAAATTTTCCATTAATTTAATTAATTATTATATTAATTAATTACTATTAGGTGAAAATATGAAACTAATTACTGTGTCTTTTGAACAAAGAATGAATATTGATTAATGTTATTCGATATGATAAGCAGATATAATAATATCTATTTTAGTAGGTCATGAAAATTATTTCCACATAATAGTTAAATGTCAAAACTTTCAAATGTAATTTTGTATGTAGTACCTTGTCCTTTTAGATCTCAAAGATTGTTTATTTATTTTATTACACGTTTTATTATATATTTACTTAATTACTCAAATAGCGGGCATTTCATTCATAAATCGTTAACGTAAAAGGAAATATTAATATAAACACTAACATTACCCCAGAACAAGATACATATTAGAATAAAATTATATTATATTATAATTAAGAATAAAATTTACAGTAGATATTTAAAATATATCCTTTTGCTCTTAAGTATCTATATTTCTACCTTCTTTTGCAATTTTTGTGTTTTTTTTGTAAAAAGAATTGCAAAATTGATGAAAAGTGCCACCCTCATTCTATTTTTCTTATTTTCCTTTGTAGCTAGCTCTCTTTTATACACAGATTCCTTTACGTAGCCCCAGAAATGGAAACGGTGTAAAACGCATTACACAAGCACAAATTATTTTTTGACAGTTTTGACGTTTCATTATTATTGTGAAATAATTATCATAGCCTATCAAAGATAGATAGTGTTATTTCTGTTAATGATAAAAGAATGATTTTAAATCTCCTTCTATTTTCGAAAAATATGTTATTAGTTTTATATTTTATGTTCTGATACTGCACTGAGAGAAGATGTGTTAAATTAACAAAAAAATAGCAATCCAACAACAAGATTTTGGTTAAATGTAGTCACACAGAAATCATTGTTAAAGTAACAAAATGGGAATGTTAAAATAATTGTGTAGATTTAACAATATTTTTAGCATTGTTTTAACAATCAAGATAATTTTATTTTAAACATTCAATACTGTTAGGGTAATAAGTGTTCGGATAAAACAAATACCTATTTCATGTTAAATTAATCAACAGAATTCATTAAAATAAAACCCAGAAGTTGCTAGGTTAAATAAACATTTTAAGTTAAATTGAATAAATGTTATCTGTAATGTCAAAATAACAATTTTTGCTGTGTTAAACAAGAAAATTATGTTGAGCCAAAACAGAATTGCTTTTTAGTCAATAATATGTTATTGCTTTACAAGAGGAAATGTTCAAGTGTCATGGTATTGTACATTTATCATCTCATTCATAACATAAAATGTAAAATATCTGTAAGGCGGGATATATTTAAAACCCTCAAAAAATAGCAGTTTTATTGACATCACTGCCATTGCACACCACCAATCGCTGCTGTAGCGGTCGCAACTCCTATTGCATGTTTAGCTAGCAGATGCACTATATTCAAATTTTATAACTCTGACTGTTGTGCTTTATGACCCTTATGTGTTATTACTGGTGTGAAATGGAAGGAACGCCGCCTTCGTTGCGATTTCTGAAATACATACCTACCTATATGTAACGTATTTGCTGCTATATGGAAGAAAACTGTTATACCTACACAGGAACCCATTGGCTTTGTTAAATTAATAAAACGGCATGGTTGCCTCCATTATACAGTATTCTTGTAAGATTAACTATTTTGGTTAACGCAACAAACATTACAGAACATCTAATATAGTTATATCAATAGAACGAGTTTTGTTAAACTAATTAAAAATGTGTTTCAAAATATATTACTGTGAAGTGTTTTTCTAACAATTTCGATGTAGCTAAAATAACAAAATATTTTTAATTCGTTCAAACAAAATATACTGTTGGTAAGAAACAAGCAACTGTTGAACTAACAAAATATTGTCAACATTTTTTTTTTAGTTATTTTAAACTTATATTTTGTTCAATTTGATTAAAAATGTTAATGCAATAATATTTTTCTAACAAAGTGATGTTGATTGCCGGAATGCATTTTCTGCTCTCGGTGTGATGTATGCTTACCAATTTGCGGCTTGCAATGCATTGAGTCAATTTGCATGAGTCGTCACAAATGTTTAGTATGAATTGAGAGGCCTTTGCATAAGAGTTAATTATTTAGCAGAAGCAAAGATATAGAGTCCTATTTCAAGAAAATCAAGCTATCAAAATCTGCATATAATGACATCGATTTTAGTTTAATTTTTGTTTCAAATACTCATGTATGTATGTTATTTAATATATAAGTAACTAAAACAAACTACCCGATTTAATAGAAGATTTGCAAGGGGGCTATTTTTTTACAAAATGATAAATAACATTAAGAAGACTGGAGTAACAATGGTATTGCTATAGATTGTTTAGCCTCTATCTGGAGCTAGAGAGTTTATAGAAGATACGCATTATCGTGTACCTTGCGTACAAGTTGAGAGTATAGCTTGTGGACGAGCTATATAGAAAACCTAAAATATGTAATGTTAGTAATTGTGTGAAATCATTTTCCTTGTATTTGATAACCGGTTTTTATGTGTTTGCGTACACCAGGAATACTAGTAGCAACCTACATGTGGTCACTGTTTATGGGACAAGGAAAATCACCTACATGTATTTTTTTGTTGTATAAACGGTTCTACCATACGCGTTTTAATAGTCAATTGAATACTACTGAATTTGCGTGGTCTTCCACTGTAGAAGTTATTTAAATTTGAAATGCCATGTAACTCTGTCAATTGTAATAAATTTTGTAGTCCATAGGTGGTGTTACAATAAATACATACCTTAGTAATTTTCGAAAATACGTGCTAAGTCGACCTGGCAGTCATACCGCCACAATAAGATGACAAAAAGATCAAATCAGGAGCATATGTCGTACTCCATCATATTAGTAAAGGTCAATTTAAATTAATCTTGTATCTGAGGATAAAGTTATCTTTATTAACTAACTTATATTATTTAAATAATAATCCAACAAATAAGCAAATAGACGAGTTTATTTGTACTAAATAACTATCGAAAATTCATTGGAATTGTTCTCATTAGATTTTATTCTTAATAAGATCTAATTAAGAATTTGTTGGTTTTAACTAATATTAGAAGCATTTTCGTAAGTAATAAATGAAAACGTTCCTTGATCGCGAAAGAAAATGACTGAGGTAAGATAGTTTTTGTGGTAGTTGAAGTTAGTTTCTGAATTAATTTTAAACATTTTGTTTTTAATAACGTTCTATACGGAAAGAAAATTTCCTATGGTCTGTTTAACTTACCACAATGCCATCCAATCAGAATCAATTATATCTGGACAAATTTTTAGTTTTGAACCAGAAAAAAAAGTCAGGCTAAAACGATAATATGCAGCTTATTCATTTATTGGATTGAGGCAATAAGCAATATTGTAAACTTTTAAGTAAGCAAAAACATATTATATCCATCAAACGCTTTTGCAACGTTCTGTTTGGTTTAAATTTTATTTTCGAAGTAAATATATACTTGATCTGTGTTTGGATTGTTATCTTTTTTTAATAATTTTTTTTATAACATTAAACTTTTTAATCTCTCAGAGGCGGATTTCTTCCTACTTTTGGATTCTTATCTTTTTTGATAATTTTTTTAAAACTTTTTCTGGGGCAGTACTTAAGGCCTCAATGACGGATTTTTTCCTTCTTTCATATATAAATACTGTATAGTGCAGCACAAGATATAGAGAAATTGTGATCAGATATTTACGTGTTTATTACTGTTAAAGGCTTGATAGACAAGTTTTGCTTGTTTGAACCTGACAAAAACACTAGTAAACTTAAAAATAAAAATTTCTAGAAAAATTGAATTACATATAATACCTTAGATGTAGTATTGTTATATGTATGAGTATGCGTTACTATGAAAATGTTTAGTCCAATCTATGTCCACATCACCGTTGAAATTTTCAGCGTTTACACAAAACTGTGTAGTAGTGAAAAAATAATTGTATGATCGATAAGTCACCTGCAACATAATTAGTTCACGTCAGTATAATTTCTCCAAACACATACTTTTCATTCATGGAGGGGGCGGTTACCTCCTAGTGCTTTTCTTTCTTCTTTACTTGAAATGTTAATGATAATACCTGAAGTATTGAAAATCAGATAGAGTGGTGTTTGCTTGACGCAAGCGACGAATTTATTACCCTTGGTGACTAACACTTTTATGCTAATTGTTGTTGTTTAGACACGTGTATCCATATTGTACATTTTATTATTTTATAATGGGATGAAACTATTGGAATTTTTTTAATACCTACAATATTTTCTAGCTAGGCGTTTGTTTCTTAAATTAAAGGAAGTCCAATTATTTTGTTTATGGTAAGAAAGAGAGTATAACGGCCACTCAGGGTTATTTCTAAGCATATCAATTTATTTTTAAACACTGAGAAAACAGGAATAATTCCTGAAATAAATCTTTCAACTAAATATTAATGTATATTGAGATACTTTAATACGAACACAGTATATGACTTACCTATAATTACAGTATTTTGTTACAACCACTTATTTAAATATTTTACAACTTTCACGCAATAAAGTGATTCAAATTGACACAAAAACGTTGCATTGAATTGCGTTTTCTATTAATACTCCGGCATATATTCTTTGGCAGTAAGTGACAACCTAATATTTTGAGAAAATGTGATTGTTTGAACTTTCACACAATATTTTACATGTACCCAAATTGTTGGTGCACAGTTTAATTAATATTTTTACAAAGTTTTAAACAGCGTATATGTTCACTGTACATACGACTTAATAAGTGTTTGGTATTACCAGATGTTAATGGAAATTGAGATATCTATTATGTTTACCACAAATATTTGCTCATATCATATTTATTGATTATTAGTATGCTTGTTCATTTTAAAATAATTTATTGGTTGAATGTGACTAAGGAAATATGATATAAATGCAGTATTTGTACTAAAACCAAATATATATGATTTGTGATGTTTTCACTTATTGTTTACATAAAGATGTTGGAACTTGTTTATAAGTTGTTCTCTAATAAATGCTTCTTTGCTTAAAATAAAGCACTAGTTTGTATTTACTACTAGTAACGAATATTTTATGAGTTGTTTTCTTTACTTATTTTGTTACAAGTACATATTTTATTTGCGTTTTTTAGAAGAAAACTCTACTGGTTCAGACAATGCTACCCTTAGTACACATTTGTATATTGATGGTAATATATCGGCATGCTTGTATTGCTACTAAAAAAAATCTGTTTAGAGGTATTCATTAATTTAAATATAAAATGGCATTTCTTTCAACGCTTTTACATCGTAAAATATCCCAAACACCAGTCAAAATTTTGAATGAAGCTAACAGAGGTGAGATTTGAGTGATATCATTTTTAAGCTAGCCTTATGTTATACGGAATAGTTTCCCTACATCCAAGAAAATTATGGTCTTGAATTAACAATGTGCTTTTTTTTTGTTTTCGTTTAGTTGTTGTGACTAAAATTTGAGTCAAGCTAAAACAGCTTCTAACTTTATAAATTGGTTATTTGAAACAAGCACATTGTTTGCCAATTTACCTAGTTCAAGTATAAATAAATATCGCATTTTGTTTTCTAATCCGTCGTACAAAATATTGTTAAGGTAATTATAATTATAGTTAATCTAGTAAGAAAAATATAGTTAGTTTTATTTTAATAATTTGACAGGCTCAATTGACTTATGCAAAGTTATGCATTGATCAGTTAACAAAGTCAGCATTAGTGAGAAATAATTAGCTAACTAACATTGCAGTTAATTTACTACAATTATAACGTTGAAATTGCCTTTCCCAAACCCTTACATCTGTAAACAAGTGCTCTGATCTAAACATTACTACAGCAGCTTTCTCCCCCATATAATACAGGAAAAACCTTAAATAACCTTATATTTAGAAATTCTCGTATAGATGGCGCTTCTTCTATTTTATTCAAGTAGCAGAATATATTTGGCCCAAATAGCACGGCAAACATGACCATAAACTGTTAATCTGGTATATTTATCAGATAAATATCTAATATGTGCCGTCATCATTGGAAGGGCAAGTTTTATTTTATGTTCCTAACTAAAAATTACTGTGACGTAATTTATAACAAATCATACAATTCTTAGGAAGACTATACTTCATTTCATTTGTAAGAATAGCAGAAAAGTTTTTAAAATTTCTGCATTAAAAGCTGTTTAGAAACATTTTAACCTTGTTTAGTAACTACAAAAATTCGCGACTGTATTTTGCTAAATCTGCTGAACTGACAATGAGTGGGGCGAGTGTTATTGGATTCCAAATAAAAAACGTTTTCGATTTGATATGCGCATTTATTTGTAACATTCTAAAATTTCATACAGAAAAAACATATTTAGATATAGCATTTAATAGGTAACGGTGTTACAAAAAACGACTCTTAATTGCTAAAATAATCTTATTTTTGCTTGAATGGTAGATGGACACCTCGTCGCATTTTTAATTAGAATTTTACGCAATTTCATTGCGACTTAACGACAGAACGAAAAGAATATCGTTAACCTATTTACAGATACGCACATATACAGACAAAGTCGAATTGTTGTCACACGAAATACGAATTGCGGAGGACATCGTTAAAGCGTGTTCGCAGTGTTTCGAACGGCGGTAAATGCGAATAATTCCAGACATGTAGATAAAATCGTAGTAGCATTCATAAAATTTGAATTATAAACATAGATAATTACGCAGTAAACGTTTTCAGAAATTCGTACTCGTGTTATCAGGCGTACTTCGAATTGCAAATAATCTTGTACCCCATGAACATTCTTTCCTTTACAACTTTCATAAAGCTTAACAGCGTTTTAGTGACTTGCATTCGTAGCCGGGCAGGTATTAAATATAGGCTTTTATAGTTCTTACGTGGAATGATATATTTTTATTGATCTTATGTCTCGGCTTAAATTTATGCTTACAAGTAGATATGATATCTCAGTTGTATAATTATTACGTGGATATGGACCGCGTATTTGTCATACATGCATTTTTTAGCACTTTCTAATTTGTATATATTGTGGTTACACTTCTCTAATGGCAGAACTTTCCTTATTAGCAACAGCTCCTAGCTTAATAGCTTGATTATTATGAATGTAATGTGATATACATTATATCTAAATGCTAAAAATATTTTACGCATCAATTCTTACAAAATTGTGCTTTAAACCTGAATAGAACATTACTAACTTAACTAACAAAGAGATAATATCATAGCGCTTCTTTTTTATATACATATTTTAGGCTAATTACAATGGCAATAAGGAATTTATTTACAATTTTGGCAGATATTAGCACAGACATTACTAGTTACAATATGGCACCGCAAGAACTCCAAAGCAAAAATCATTTTAAATTCAAATCACCCTAAATTTTAAATTGTCCTCTTTCATATAAATATAACTATCTTACATATGTACACATGTATAATAAATTTATGAAATAGTAGGATTGTATTATTCGCAATAACATGAATAATATGTAAATGTAATATGCATATCTTATGAATATTATATGTACAAGTTTACACATAGCCTCTACGGTTTGTTTTTATAACTTCATTGAAATTATAAGGCTCTTTTATCCTATATTGTCTAAAATATGTGGCCCTCTTTTACGGCGGCAAGCAACTTATGTCTTTCAAGTATATACATAAATATATTTAAGTCAAATATAGATATTAAAGACTGATATTGTTGTGAGTGGTAGGTACCTTTAAACTAAACTTTATGGTTATTAAAAGCGATGTGAAAGATTTATTTAATAATGCTTCGGTATGAGAGTCATTCCAAGAAATTATGTCATTAAGATTACAATCATGGTGTAGGAGAAAATACTTAATTATAAGCATAACTTGCTTTAATAAGAAATTGTTTAATATAAAAAGAGTTTCTAATTGGAATTTCAAAATTTGTTGGTTTTTTATTAATTAATTTTCATGTGTTCACTTACTACCGCTTCTGGCGCAGTATTAAGCGGTATGTTCGGAAAAATATCAAAGAAATGTTGAAAAAACTCTCGCAAAATAGCGCGGCTACTTTCTATATTAAAAAATTACAATTATAACTACAGGGGATTAATCTTTTAACATGCGAAATATAGACACACGTCTGTAACACCATTGAAATAACATAGGAACAATATGCATTTTTCCTCATTTGTCGTATTTCAAAATAGATTTCACGCTAAAAACACGTAATAAATTAGATATAATTACTGCAGGGTATGTGATGTGAAGTGGCACACGTTTTTGTATATCTGCTGATACCTACTAGAGCTATTACAAATTTTTTGTTATGCAAAATATGGATTTAAGTGGGAATTTAAAAGAAAAATAAAATTGTTTACTTTGTATATTTATTAATGTTTGCTGGCTGCTACGCATTTTTTATAAAAAGACGCAAGCATGATACATAAAACTAAATACCTATTTTAATGCCTCACATGGAATGACAAGATATGCAAAAGTCATAGTAGTTATCAGGTAATTCTATAAAAATAATTGCCAATCAGGTATTTGTTATTGTTATCTGGTCGTTCTGTGCAGAGGTACACGGAGAGAGGATGGATTGCGACAGTAATTTTGTAATTACCTTGAGGAATATTATGCTTCAAGATAATAACAAAAAAAATTACCCCATCATATTGCATTACAATAACAGCTTTACAATTGATAAATCTGCAATCTATAGGATGTACATATTTTTGTCATAATAAACTATAATTTAATGTATAGTAATGTTAACATGAGAGAAATTTAAAACAGAAATGATTTTTTACATTTTATTGGCGAGTGGCGTAGACAAGAAATTTGGGGTGCCCTAGCAAAACATAGGGGTTTCTTTTAAAGTATTTTTATTGATGTACAGGGATGTACAGTTGTTTGAAAATGATTATGGTTCTATTTTCCATTAAAAAAAAAAACATTTTTCGCATAAAATTCAGTGCTGCATACTCAAAATATTTTTGACTTTGCAGAGGTGGGACAATTTATTATTGTAATTTCTAAGATGTCTAGTTGAAATGTTGTAGCTAATTTGTGTTGATTTCATTTCTTTTATTCTTTGGCAACATTTGTTTCTAATGACCTCCTGTCTTCTTAAATACAAGTTTATAAATGAAGAAAACTATCTCTAGAATGCACAAGTATAAGCAGTCAACAATTAGTTGATGTTAATCCCGTTGTGTACAGAGTCATAGCGACTTAAATTGAAAACAATATATTTATTACCAGTGCATTCAGCTGTGTCTTATTTTAGAAATAAGAGCAGTGATAAAAAGTTAGTAGAACTGTAGGAATGCACGAGAATGGAAGATTGAACAAACTAAAGCCAGAGTTTGTTAAGTTTTGATATAGAAAATGAGTCTATTAACATTTTATATTTTCAACCAAAAAATTATTAGGGGCTGAAAACTTTACGAAAGCATTATCTAAATTCATAGCTTTAAATTCAGAATTGTTGCAAAATATAATGCATTTTGTTTTTTGAGGATTTAGTATTAGACGATTAGTGTCTAACCATTTTCATATGTTCTTCTTAGCTCTACTACTTCGCTCTGAAGAATTAGAGAAACAATAATAACTTTAACATTATCAGCATGTAAATGGTAGATATCTAAGGGACGAAGTAGCTAATCAAATGTAATAAATATTAAAAATAAAGTTGGATCCAATATTGCGCCATGAGGAATGCTAACATTTACAATTTAATTAAAACTGTGTTTAAATATTATAATACAGAACTGAATGTTTGCTATCTTGAAGGTATTATTTGAACGAATCCATAGTAATCTAATTTATAAAATAAGAAGCCTGTGATTAACACAGTCAAACATTTTTCTCAAATCAGTGCACATTGCTAAACAAGATGTATTAAGTCTTCTTTAAGTAAATTGAAAGTGCAGTATCTGTCGAGTGATTACTTCGAAAACAGTATTATATTGGGGAAGAGAAGAAATTTTTTTTATATATTATTATTGTTTGCTAATTTTTTTTAAAATTAGCAAAGGAAGGCAATAGGCAACAGTTTACTAGTTTTTAAGTTTATTTTATTCTCCGCTTTTGTATTGCTTTCTATTTATAGTGTTTTTTTTTTACAAAAATATTCAAATTTCAATCAGACCAACCAAGACTTAACCAAAGATTTGTACTGGACTCATTTTTTTATGAAAGACCAAGTAGGTAACAATGTTAATGTTATTATCAAACAGAGACAATATACAAAGTTTTTATTTATTTATTTTTCCATAGAAGTAAAAAAGTAGAGTTATACGTTTCATTTCAAATAACAGAGTAAATAATAATCTATTTCTAATGCTCTCTTTGACCGAAAATATGTTTAGGTTGTGCAGTATTGAATTTGATAAAATTCTTGTAGATTTTTTTTTTTCCAAAATGTTAAGTTTACATTTTTGTAATTATAATCTTAATAGTACTTAAAAGCTCAGCATACTTTTTGCACTCATTTAACTATTTAAACATTAAATCAGTGTCTAATAATTAAAACTAGAAACATTTTTTGAAATAACCATTTCATTTCTCCCAGTATGGAAACAGATTAATTTTCTCTCTAATAGTAACATTATTAAATATTGGGAATTGTTTCACTTAAACAAATTTTAATTAAAAAAAGAAATAATTTGTTTTTTTAAATATTACAAGGAAGTTGCGATACGTTAATATTACAGTTTTATAAGATACGCTACTTACCAACGTGTAGATCCAACAAGTGTTCTCGTAATGCATACCACAATGTTGGTGTAACTAACATTGGAATTGTTACTAAGGGCACATAAATTGAACGTCGCGTGTTACCTGTACATACAACATTCGGTTCTCTATATTTACAATAAGTAATTTGCTAGTTCTACATTCAGTACAACGCTGTAATGCTCAAACTGTTCTAAAATTAAGAAATACTGCAACGTATTCGTAAATTAATATAAATGCATGTAATATTAGTTTTTTGATCTGATGTACAACATATTCTTGCGAAAGTCGTGTATTATGATTTATGTAATAACATACACTGGGTTGATAATTAACTTGCTCCATCTTTTTGAGTTATTTCAACATTTTAGAAGTTGGGAAGCTGTCGTATTTGCAACAAAGTTTGAGTTGGCATGACACTGAAGATTTACTACAATTAATGAGGCTTGGCTGTGGTTAATCAAAAGATTTAATGTAGATATAAACCTCTTCTTCGTGTACAAATCTATGAATAACTAATTCATAATGTTTCCTTAATAATACTAAGATATCTAATTAATAAGGCAATCCATCTCCATTGCAAGCATACTATATCTTAAATTAAACTGTAGATTTATGAGGCAAGATATTTTACTGACATTACCTTTAATCAGTCTGGATATGTACAAGAAACACTTTTTATATAAATTATAATAAAATAATACGAAATGCATAGAGAAGATAGAAAATTAAATTACAATCACTGGATCATTAAAATGAAAATAAAGGAGTATTTACCGTTACGTTAAAAGAAAATCGCTAAAATCCGAAGACTCTAACGCGTGATCTGAAAAGTCTGTGTGTAGGAACGACGGCAAACTGGGATCATCGAAATCCACGGGCGACAGCGATGATTCCGGGAAATCCGGTGACGCTAAGAGGGAATGATCGGAAACTGGCAACGATTCGCCATCAGATTCCAATAAGAAACAATCTAAGTCACTGTAGTCCGTCATTGGATCCACTTTAGCGTCTGGATTTGATAGCGCCGCACTTAAAGTCGCTATGTATTTCATAGCTAGCCTTAACGTGGTAATTTTCGTTAATTTTTCATTAGAACCGGAAGTATGAGCCGCCGCCATCTGTGGTATGGCCCTGCGTAGGGATTCGAAAGCCTGATTAATTTCTCTCATGCGATTTCTTTCTCTGGCGTTTGCGGTTTTACGCCGGTATTTACTGAGGGGCGCCGGTTTTTGTTTCGGCTTGTGCGATTTACAACTTTTTGTACTTGCCTCGGATTGAGCGGATGACTGCTTGGCCAATGTCTCTGTGACCCTTCGCACAGATCTAGGTCGCAGGGAGTACTTATCTTCCTTAGAGGTCGTATTGGTTCTGTCAAAATCTTCGTTATTATTCGCGTCGGGATAAGCCATATCACTAATAGACGGCAAATTATTATCGAATTGCAACAAGACATCCATTCTATACCGTTTCCCCTATGGATATATTTACAACTAAAGTCACATGTCACTTTTAAAGATTTAACTGATCTATAATGATTAGAGAATTACAGTTTTTATGAGATGAACACGTTAAAGCACTCGCTCACTTATCTATCCGAGGGGATGCGATAAAAATTATTCGGCGATGTTTTTACTACCAGTCTGTGGTATTACAAGTTTTCGTCTTGATCTAGCGTTGAAATCTCCGCTATGGGTAGAGTAGATGCGTCCTGCTTGTGAGACCGCGATTTGGTCACTGCATCGGTCCAGCTATCTGGTGTTCAGGTACACTAGGCGCACTGCCCCCACCTGTGAACACAAGAAATCGCCCGCATCTCCCGATATATGCGTCGAGCGTGGAGAAATGATGAATTGGAAGATCATTGTGAAGGTGGAATAAATGATGATAGAGATCTTCAGCATAAATGATTAAGAGGTTGGATTATTATGAAATACCCACCCCAGTGGGTATCATTAACAGTATTTTAAGCCATTTAGTTAACAACTCCTTTAGATAAAAATTGCATAATCTATATACAACAACTTTTTCTATTGTTATGTTACCTATATGTTAAATCATACTAAGAGTACCATAATATTTTGCTGTATGTAACATATTTTTGTAAGTTCACTATATTGTGGTAAGTATATATCTATTTAATTTAAAAAGTAGCCGAAGTGATATGTTTGTTGAAGTACATCCATTGTACAATCATTTACAAGAAAAGCCACCCAAGAGCATCTCACCCATGTTGAAGGAATTTGGTAGGAATGTAGAACACTGAAAAATGTTTTGACATCCATTCTTTTAGTTTTTGGTTTTAGATGGGGGATCAAAGTTACTCCAAAAACACATTTTTTGCGATATATCAGAAACGAGAAGAGATATCGGAAGCGGGTAATGATCAGATCGTTCCTGGTTGGCAGTCTGTACCTGTTAGGATGAAGAAACAATAGTGGCGCAACTCACAGGCCCGGTAGGGAGTTTAAAAAAATGTTGTTTTACTTACCCTTCACTTGATATATCATATCTTCGTTAATTATGAAAAAATGAATTTTATTTTAGCATTTTCTGGAAGATAAAAGTGAACGAAATAAGTATCTGTGTGCGAGTAATGGTGTTAACCTGTCGGCTAAAAATATTAAGAAGAAAAGTTCCAGTAATTAATTTCTACAAGAATTTCTCCAGATTACTTTATTCTAGATTCTAGCTTATTGCTGGAGGTCCTGATAGTGAAGTACAGAAGACACTTTGTAATTGATATCGTTTAGGACTCCTTTAATTTAGATTGTAGCTGGATGGGATTTTGTTTTAAAATATCTTTGGATGTACGTTTCGAGAAAAAAAAAGATATTTCATTTGATTCGCATTTAAAGTAGAATTTGTGTTTCGCATTTCTTGCATTTTGTGGTTGTATCTACTGCTATTGTTGACATGTTACAATCGTTATAAAGAAATTAAGTTTTTAAATGTAATGGACGAACGCTTTACCGTTTGAGCTAGGGAGAAGTGTATGTAGGTTCGTACGAAGATAGCCTGCATCGATTACAGATTTTGAAAGGTCGGCAGGTCGGCGAATTATGCAAAGAGTACAAGAGATGAAATCATTAACGAATTAATATATTTCTGCTAATAATAATATAACAATTTCCCAAAAAAATTGTCCTCAAACAGGATTTGAACTGACACACTCTAGTTTACCGGACGAACGCTCTATCATTTGAGCTAGCGAGAAGCGTATGCAGTTTCGTACGAAAATCGACTCATATCGATTACAGACATTGAAAGGCCGACAGGCCGGCGAATTATGCTAACAGTTTGAAATTATTAACGAATTAATGTATTTCTGCTAATTAGTGTAATAATTGTAAGAGGAATTTTTCCCAAAAAAAATTCTCCTAACGCAATATTAGAACCTACTTACTCTAATTTACTGGACGAACGCTCTACCGTTTGAGCTAGCGAGAAGTGTATCCTATACATCTCTCTTAAGGCTTCCATGGGACCATTTTGCGTAGATACCGACCTCGTGGGTATCCAAAGTAAGCTATCGTCATCATTTTATTCTGCCAGCTTCTACTGCCCAATTCTGATTTTATTGAAGCTCTACTTTCTATCTCCTTTGCCTTCATAATTTCCCTAATCATAGTCTGTATGGCCTGCCAGTTTTCTTGGGTCTCTAGCATGGTATTTAACAGGTTGTTCACAGATTACTGCTTATTCATTTTCTTCTCAATACCCTGCCTAATCAATCTCCATCGCTGGTTCTGAAAGAGTGTATGTTCGAGAGTGTCCGGCCTTCTACAATAGGTGCTTTCATCGTCTTCCACCTTCCCGATGCGTTTCGCATATGTTTTGCATGCTTGGTCAAGACCTGCGTGAGGTATATAATAATCTACCTTCCTAGGTCTATACTTCAGGCACACATCAGATATTATAAAATCTTTGTTCATTGTGCCTTACCTGTATTATTGCTCCATCTCTCTTGTCATTTATCAATGGTCAGTGTTTTGATTTTCTCCCGTCTTCCTCCATTATACTATTTGCTTTTCGCTCTTGCACAAACAGATCTATTGGCAATATAAAATCTTTGTTCATTGTGCCTTATCTGTATTATTGCTCCATCTCTCTTGTCATTTATCAATGGCCAGTGTTTTGATTTTCTCCTGTCTTCCTTCATTATGCTTTGCTTTTCGCTCTTGCACCAACAGATCTATTGGCAATATATCTGTTACAGCCTGAGCTGTTACAGCTGACACCGATTTGTACGTGAGGTCACTCTGAGCAACACTGTACGTTGAGATCTCTCCAAACGTTAGTACTTTTTTTTTTACTTCAAGCGCATCTATCCAAATTTGTGTTCCATACGGTACAATAGAATGAACAACGAAAGTATAGCCCTCTTATGAGGCCCAGCAATGCTAGGTATCAACCGTATAAGCCTTGCTGATCTTTCCACTGCCTCCAGTAGCTCTCTCTAGATGCTCTGCGCAGTTTCTCAGTGTACTAAAATATACTCCCAAATATCTATATTTTTTTTTTTGATAAAATCTCCACATTATCTACTTTAAACTCCATATCACGTCTTTTCCTTTTGTGGGTCATAACAATTGCTTCGGTTTTTCTTTCTGGAGCGAGCAACTGATTTTCCTGCATCCATGTGGCCATGCGTCTCAAGTTTTCATTTCTGTTGGTCATCAGCGTGTATTTATTGTCTGCCGTAGCTGCTAACGCTGGGTCGTCTGCGAACACAATAATTTCTGCCCTTCCTTGTAATTGTGTTTTGAAGATGTCATCATACAAGATGTTCCAGGACAAGACCTAAGATGGAACCCTGTGGCATACCTGCCTTTACTTCATATCGTTCTGTTTTCGTAATTTGCAAATATATTTCATTTTCATAATTGGATATAATATTTAGTAGTAGTAAGAGATTTTTTCCCAAACTTTGTATATAAGTCTCCAGTTTGCCGTATTGAAGGCATTCTCGACGTCTAATGTTACTAACACGTTTCATCTTTTTCTCTCCTCCGTGGATGCATCGTTGATTTTTTTCAATTGCTTGTAATGCAGACCTATCTTGTTTATATCCGTGATTTCATGATTATTGGTTTGATTAGGGTTTCTTTTGTTTTTTTTTTTGTATTAAATTACAATATATACAATAAAATTTAAGCAATCCTTTTTTGTAAATGTATGTATTGATGTTTCGTCTAGTTATTTTTGCTTATTTAAACCCATAATCATAAAATAAAATACATAGCATTATCATATGTTCAAAAATTATCAGAAAAGGTAATGGAATTTTAGTTCTATTATAATTAATTCTATCTATCTATCTATCTATCTTTGCAAAGATTTCAATAGTCTGCATAAGACGGACCAAATAACACTTATCAGATCGTCTGAAAGGGCTCAAATATTTCAGTAATATTAAAAAAAACAAATAAATGAAAACCATTCTTTTACTTACGACATACAGTATATTATTAAGGGAACAAGTGTAAAACAAGAGCTGTATTAGAACCCATTCAAATTAAAAAAAATAATGCTGTAAATGATCGATAAAGGAATTACATACCCTTCTAATCTGTATTTTTCAATAATATAACTATGTCATCTTTATTTTATACATTGTATATTACCTAATATAAAATATTCACTTGCATCTATTTCAGTGAATAATTTTTTGATCCTTCAAATATCTAGTCGTTACCATAAAATAAAATTTTAAAACAGATCAAGTTTTGCATTTAATATATAAACACTCTACACCCATTAAAGAGAAGTAGAACCCAAATGTAAGACAATCTTTACTTACTATTAATTTATTGAAATAAATATTTATTCTTTCCTTCTTCTATTTATTATCTTTGCATATCATAAAAATACAAAATTAGTTAATGCATCTATTTAGAAGAAATGTATTTTTAGATAAAAAAATTAGTTCTAATATTACATATTTTGAAAGTGTTAAAGTAAATAACTCCATTTTCGAAATTGCTCAAAAATTTTCAAATAAAACCAATATTAATTCTAGAAAGTAAAACCTCATGTTTTTTTTACAGTTGTCATTATTACAGTTTGAGAAAGAGCACTTTGGCAAAACGTCACAATAGATGATTTTTTTTATTATCGAATTGAAGGGTTTAATTTCTGCTAATTCCACGAGACAAGAAAGAAGTTGAAAGTAGTACAATTATAATAAAAACCAAGTTGTGGATTGTATGTAAAGATTTGAGATAACAGAGATGTCACAACATTTTCGTTGATAGCTTGTAAAATGCCGAACAAGAAAAACGGCACCATTCAATTTAAATTAAGAAACTCTAACGCCTAATATAAGGAAACGTTTTTGGAAGTTGAAAATATTTTTAAATAATTGTCTTCTTCGAGAATTTTGTCACCAATAGGTTTGTTTTATTACTTTGACTGAGTGGATCACCAGAAAGAAATAGTGAACGAGTGAGAAGCACATTGTATTTGTAACGAAACAAAACTGATCTACCACTTTTGTTATTTTTAGTCATTAAATTTTGAAATACATGATTTGAATACAATGATACGGAATAGCTTGTGTATCTTATAAAGTCTACAGATACTGAAACCTAACCACAAACAAACAAAAAATTACCTTGCTGTAATAAAATTCTTGAGAATTGAACTGCACTTTTAAGAAATAATTCCAAATTTTTATTATTTTATTAATAAAACCGTTACATGTACTTTTGAGTTTTTTGATATGTTGTTTAAAATCTGACGTAAGACTCACCCTGTAGTTTGGAATTTCTAAGGCCTAGTATACCGAAAGAAAGAATTACTCGTCCAGTTTGCGGTAATGGCAGAGGCTATCACACGCTGTCTGCTCTCTTATTCAAATGGATGGCTTGTTTTTTCTTTGAGTGTACTAACTAATTTAAGAACCAGATTGGTAATAATATGTATGCATCTAAAATTATTATTGTATGCTATTGTATTTACTTTGTAGGTACATAAATTTGAAATAACACTCTGTACTTATACCAGCTGCACTCTTATGGAAGATGAATAAAATATGTTTACCAATTGAATTCTCAGTATGTAATTTTGGTCATATTTATTATATAGTCGACTTTATAAATCTTTTATTTGTAGCTACCGTAAAACTCCAAGGTTGTGTGGATACCTACCGTGGTATTATCACAAGTTTTATACTCTGTTCGGCAACTTACTGACCTTACATAATCGCTCTTTCGCGCACGGTCCAGCACCAAACCTGTAACGTGAACTCGTGGCCGACGAGTGCGCACTTTACGTTCAGTTTAATTGGCCCTAAAATGCCTGGTTCCAGCGACTCCTCTAGTTCGTCTCTGTGTACACAAACCAACTATAAAATTGTACTTTATTGTGGATTAGTCATGTTCTGTAAGCAGATACGGATGTTACGCTTGACATATATGGACGTGATTTAGGGACCCTTCATCATGCTCTCACAACAACCTTTACGCTATAATTTGGCTTTATTATAATGTAAACTATGGTATTTTAGAGTCTGGACTGTCATAGTGTGGCAAACGGAGTTTTTACGGGCATTAGTGGCTTTAGTGCAATTGAATTGGTCGGGCTCGCGCTGTTGTTGTTGTTGCATTAGTATAACAAGTTCGTTTTATGATTTTCAGAGAATGAGCTAGTGGCCGGTGCGTACGGTCATTTGATTTTTTTTTGCGGTAGGGTAGTTAGATGTAATACTGGTTATTTCTACACATAAAATATCCGATCACTCCGTGTTACACGAGATTTTATTAATTCGGGACAATGGTTTTGGGGACCATGTCGGCTTCCATTATCAACCAACGACCAACTGAAAACCAAGAAAAAATCTATTGCACAATTCTACATGCAATTTGTTTGGTTGTATTGTCCCAGTGTTCCTTGCAATTTTCTTTGGCCCATCTCCATACCCGTGCTTGTAATGCATTTTAGACATTCCTAGATTAGATGCTGGACCGATACATGAAACCGACGATCCCTTTCTTGTGAACTCGAATCAGCGCTTCTGTTGTACCGGTTTGTCGAATATCCGGGCACAGTTTTGATTCGTACTCTGGTGATATGAAGACCTTTTTTGTTTGAAAGTAATGCGCAAAAAGTGGAATTGTGGGATTTCGCGACAGGTTTCTACTAATACCTGAACTATGTGGATTTTCAAAATGAAAAACCTTTAAACTAATTTGTTTTAAAGTTTACTGGACAAATAGTTTATTTAATTTATAAAATTTTGACGTTCTTTGTAAAATGTGTATTTGACGCATATATTGTAACTGCGTGAAGTGTATTATTATACGTTTATTATTGGCATTAAGTCAGTGGTTACTTGGAAATTACGCTCAGCAGGAAGGGAAGGTTAACTTTCGAGCAGGTGTAATTGATGATATGGCTATGACGTTAAGCAGCATACGTTTTCAACAAGTCACGAAATAAATTGCTTTATAATATCACCATATTGTCTTCCCTTTTTATAGTTAGTACGTTAATTGTCTTTTTGTTGTTCTCTTATACTTACGTAGTGAGCATGTAGTAAAAACTTCCAGAGTTTTCCCGCTAATGATATGTATGTGTAATGTAAAATTTGAGAGATAATGAGATTTAGAATATTTTTGAAGCGTTAGATATTATTAAGGTTGGAATAAAGTAAAATCAAATTATCGGTGTATTATTTTTCTTCTTATCCATTCTTGCATTCGCTTTCCTGTTTTCTTGAGTAGCTACAGCGAGTGGTTTAAAAAATCTTTATCAATAATCTCGTTTTTAATGTTATTTATAGCAAAACAATAATATACTTTACCTACTAGCTGTAAATATTGTGCAATTATACTATATAATTCCCTAATGCATATTACAATAAATATTTACTATATAGAAAATAATGGTGATATCAATGCAGTATTGAAAATACGTGATAAAGGGTATGTAAAGTAGATTGATGGGGCTTAAGGTTAAGTTACGGGTGCTTGCTGTTGATGAAATGGCATTAAAATTATTGTACATTATTGAAGCAGCATTAAAGGTACGTAGAATATTAAATGTGAATGAGAATTGAGTGGGGTTGCATTCATATTGTGCAATTGTTGTTCACGCGTAATTTTATGGAATATAAATGATAAATAAATTTAACATTAACACAAATACGTATGGGATTACTTGATGATAAACGAAACGTGGTAGTCAACTATTCTTCTGTTAGAATATTTACCATTCGTCTCATATGAAATAAATTTTATTAAGATTCCCTAAACTGCTTCAATACATAAACATTATGAATGGATTATAACAGCGAACTGTACAGCTTATTTAACATTGTTGCAATTTAACGTCTTTACTATTTCTCTATTTGGAGCCGAACCTTTTTTTTGCAATCTTTTGACATGGGGTCGTCCAAAATAATGGCTTTTTATATTTAAGCTTTCGTTTTTTCTACACTTTAGATCCCACCAGTTATTCCAGAATTCTGGCATCTGGTCTGTATAATTCTCTAGATGATTCATCGAAATAATCTCCTGAATTCGTTTTTGACTTATCAAAAGTTGCCTGTCTCTTTGCCTCCTGACTTTTGGGACACCCGGTTTGCAGTCTCTGCAGTCTCTACATTGATCTCAATCCTTCGTAGGCTCCTTTCAGTGCGCAACGTTCTATTAGTAAATCTGTTAGTGCGCAAAAATGATCTTACTAAGCTTAAGTAGTTCTTAAACCTTCTTTGAATTAAAAAAAAAGTATATTTCCATGATATACAGTTCCGGTGCTTGTGGGACAGATTGTGGGTGTATGTATGAAGAATTGCTTGTAATTGTAATCTATTTCCTCATCGTTTAACACGTTGTTTTTATATTGACGTTTGTATGCACCACTACTGTACTACAGAAACAAAATAATAATAAAATAAAATAAAATAAACAAGATAATCCTTTTCTTGCTTTGCTAACTCATTAGGTTTTTGTTTCCTTCCAATTTAAAATACTCGGTACTCATAGTAAAGGGTTCAAGTACATTGCCTCCCGAGATAAGGAGCAACTATTAATAATCGTTAAATTGCCTCTCACAAATATTAGCTACCTGATATACGTACATGTGTAAATTGTATCCCAGTTGATAAATAATAAAGGAATAATAGCCGGAGCTTACGATTACAAAGATTTGGGAGGCAGTTTACCTATTTATGAAAGCAATTAAGTGCGACCCTTTTTTCTACTACCTTTGGGGAGGCAATTTACCAACACCCATAGTAAAGTAGCGTGTTAGGTTGCTTTACTAGTCTTGCTGACGCTCTCAGAAACACCTGACGGTCTGTTTCGATTCCGATCCGCTGATTTTTTTTGAAAAAACATGAAGCTAAGTACTTTATATACTTTGCTAATAATATCTTTTATATGTGTGTCAAGTGGTTACACTTGTTACACTTGTGTTAACAAGTATTAAATAAAACTTTCAATTCTCCGGTTTGTTGCCATTTTACTAAACGTTTGTTTTCGATAGAATAATTATAAATAATTGTTTGAATCTTGCGGGAAAAAGCCACAAAGTTTAATTTTTCTGTTTTTAAAGTGAGTCTATCTCACAGGAATTGTTACACACTGCGATCTTTTCTGTATATATTCTTATATAGCTTACATTTCTAATAGTTCTGTATAGTTTCAGGTGATCAGCATACAACGGTTTCACTGATTGCACATTAAGTGGCATATATCAAAAAGAGAAGCTACTGAAGATTGGAGCCTTGGATCATGCTTGCCTTAGACCGAATGGGCTATGAGATTGGATGATGAATTGAAGATATTCTGTACACTCATCAAGGTGAGATTTTAGTAATTACTGTAAGGGACGATTTAAACTGGGTGCATGTTTAGATAAATGACGTCTATCTGGGTCCTTCTACATAAATAATACTTCTGCGGGTAATTACTCTTAGATGACGTATATATATTAATGATACTCTATACCAGAAATAATTGTAGAAAATAAGGTTTATTTGTTTCTCAATTTAATTTGTAATTCCAATTATTTTTTTTTGTTTTTATTTGAAGGAATATCATTTCTCTGGATTGTAAGCGAGGGAGTCTATTATCTTCTGATGCATACAAAAGTAAAAAAGATAAATTAAAAGACACGAACGTTATTTTTTTATATAACGAAGGATACATATATTAATCACTCTACTTAAATTATTACGAAATACAACTTTACTAAAAATTACTTATTCTAATAACGGCTAAGTTTGTCATTTTTCTGGATTGTTATGTTTAGTTTACGAAACCGAACAGAGATGACCCCAACACACTGTGTCAGTGCAGAAAATATCCTTTTTCAAACAAACAGTGAAATAAGCGTGTAAAAGAGTTTCTGTCGTACGCTCAGTTTTCTTAAAAAGAATTCGCATTAATTGTTGTATCACAAGCAGTAAGATCGTTCCTCTGGTAAAGACAAAAGCACAAAATGCTTTTATTTTCTAGAATATGTTTGTAGGTAAATGTTATTAGAAACATAAAACCTAGGAAATACTAGTCACCCAAATAGAGGAAAGCTAGGTGATATCAATCCATCATCAAAACGTTATTAGAAACATAAAACCTAGGAAATACTAATCACCTAAATAGAGAAAGGCTAAGGCGATATCAGTCCATGATCAATAGGTCAGCTATATTAAAATTTATTAAAAATCGTCATTTCTGTGGAATAGAGATGATCAGAGGAATGACTTACTTTCCAGAAGAATGATACACAGACACATGTATGCTGCTTACTCAAGCAGACTTACAAGAAGATGGAGAAGTTTTAGTGATGTTTCTCGGGGTTTTCAAGTTGGATAGTAAGCACGCTTTTAAGGTTGACCCTCTGGATATCTCTTACACACATTTTGATGACATTGTAGATATTTTTCCATCTTCTGCAGTTTTTTTTTCTCGAAGGGATGTAATAATTTCTTTCACAGAAAGTATTCCAGTTTTTCAACAAGGATAGTATGTGTTGCGTCCTCATTCCTCCAGTGCAAGATTTTGTATTCCTTTGAAAAAAATGTAAAATTAATAACACAGTTTGATTCTCTGCTGTTTTGATATTACGGGCCTTAACTGGTGTCAGCAAACTTATTTGCAGTAAAATTGAATATTAAGCAATACTATCTATTTTGTTGTCTAAAAAATGATTATTTTTGAAGAATTATGCATCTTTATTGTCTATACTGAAAACAAAATGTATGCAATATCACCGGTTTTCATGAATATTTACTGAATAAAAGTAATTGCACAACCTTAGATGTAAAAGTAGTATGTACCCTTTTTTTCATTTTATTCTATAACATCTTTTTTAAGGAATAAGAAATTTACCCAATCTGCCATTTCTTTTGCATTCTTTTTCCGCTTTAATAGTATTTTAATCCAATAAATTTAATACAAATTTATTGAATTCAATGAAGCTACATGTATGTACTTTGATATTATATAAGTTAAATTGTTAACTTTTTTGCATATACTTAATACGTACGATAAGTACATTTAATGTCTATCTAGCTACTTCTTAAGATACGGCATGTATGTCATTTATTATTATTTAATCAATAATTTAATGACATTTGTATAGCAGTGATGCAAACAGTAATGTAGAAATTAGACGAAATGAAAACGAAAATGGTTCTCTACTTACTTAATCGGTATTCCGTTTTTTTAACACCGGATGTATATATCACTAATTAAGATAAAATATACAATTAAAGGTCATCAGCAATACAAACATATTATTATATAAGGAGCTTTGATTTATACCAATGCATGCAATACTCTACGTCGTTCTAAAACATTATTATCAGCTGCATTAATACGGTTGGTGCGGCGCAACTGTGCTGCACGATTAATCATCATTTCCAGTAGGTGTGATTATCCGATTACATAAACAGTTTTCTCTAATTAAGCCACACTTCTCAAAAGAATGTGCCCTTATATTTGCTTCACCCGTTGCAATAAGATAAAATAACATGTTTCATCATCATGTATCATTACCACAATCGGCCAACTCAGAATAAAAACAATTCTCTTGTAGGTACATACATACGTATGCGCAGTTCTTTTTGTCGTAGCTGTTTTCACAATATCTGCATACATAATCAAGCTCTTCGCGTGTATAGGATACGTATGTATGTACGAATGGATCGTGCTCGAGGCTATATGGATTATCTCCACCCAACGCTCAAGTTTACTCTATAATTAAAATAAAATAAAACCAAAAGGAACAACCGAATGGATACTGGAAGACGAAGTGAAGCTCACATATACTTATGGATGCAGGCTGCGCATGAAAAGATAAAAAAAAAAAATTGGCAAAGAAACAGAAAAAGGCTAAGCGAAAAAGTCATCTTCCTTTGACAACCCGTCATTTATTTTGATTACGATGCGGTATTAAAAAATTATTAACGCATCGAAATTCACCATCATTGTGTCCACCTTGACCTCCCACAATTGTCCCAATTTTATGGCGTACTCTTAAAAAAAGGCATTGAAAAGCCCCGTATGGGCGCTTATACACATATTCATACATACCGTGCGCGTTTAATAATAATAATGAATTGAAATTATCCCCTATTGTAGGTAGGTGTGTGTTGAACATTTTAATTGTTTCGCGACGGTCCATTGTGGCAGTGCTTTTTTAGCCTTTCTGCTTGTAATGCGTATCGTTATTTATGGTGAGCATTTCGGGGCCTTTTTTCTTATTGAAATAAGCGATCGGCTGCGTTGCATCGTCCAGGCAAGAATAAAAAGGTGGGAGAAAAATAATGATATGCACAAAAGGAATAAAGTGTTTTATGTAAATTGAGGTTTGGGCAAAAATAAAAGTATAAATACTGCGAAAAACGTGGACGTCATCTTAATGAAGCATTTTTATTAAGTGTGTGAGCGGTAATGAAGTTATTTCTAAGATAATTGTGTTTTAAATTACTTTGTTTTAACGCTGCGATATTCCTATACCTATTTCCGAAAGTTATAACCCGCAAACATTTCAATTAATTTAGATGTAGATCAACATTATTAAATAAATTATTAGTACTAAAACTACCCCTAAAGCATTTTATGCGTATAAATAAATAAAAAAGAATTGAAAAAACATTGAATTGATTAAGCGTCCTGGAATATTTCCATTCCTGGGCAATTTCTAAGCACTTTTTATTAACTTACTGCCGTATGAATTCTTCTCTCCTGGTAGCATGAAGGGGATTTCGTATGAATCGTTTTCCGATAATACCACATATGCGTTTTATAGTTGAGAGGTTTAGCGATTTTGCTTGAAGCCCAGCTTAGATAATGGTAACGAAATATAGATGTTATCCTGCGACTTTAGTAAAGCTTTCGACAATAAATTACGAAAACCTACCGCAGAAGTTGTATTATTATGGAGTGCGCGTCGAACCGTTGGAGTTAATAAGATCCTACCTTGTTCAGCAGGAAATTCCTTAGGGAGTGGAATGGGGTCAAATCTGCTGTGTTACTTAACTGTGCTATACCTCCAGGATCGGTTCTGGGCCCGGTTCTCTCTCCATCGTGACAGTTTCAGACAGTCACAACGAGCGCTGAAGAATGGTACACCGCCAGTGACCTGAGAATGAATCCAAATAAAACAAAACGATATTATAACCACTACATAGAATATTTCAAAATCAGATTCGATGAAGTTTCTCGAACTAACACTCAATAGCAATCTTAAGTGGAATACACACATTCATAACTCCAGACACAACTCTCTAGCGCGAATTATGAAATAAGAAGCGTTAGATTACCCGCAAGAACAGGATACTTTGCCTCTTTCAAGTTATGATATCCTGGAAAACATGTTCTCAAAAATAAGTAGCGTGAAGAACGATGACAAAGGCAGAACATCGAGAAAGTTCTAAAAACACCTTTAAACAGCACCCTATACTTACTATCCCTTCCGTTTTTTATACTTTTCTGTTTATTATATATTCATCGTCACGAATTTTTGGCTAAGAACTCCTGCCACTAAAGCTATCTCACAAGATCCCGAGACTTGTTATTAATAAACAGACATCGAATAACAGGTCAAAATCAAGTACCAACTATTACACTGCTTGAAACTGTTCAACCGTCTGCCGGTCGAGATTCGAGCACTAGGCGAGATACAATTGCGAAAATGGATAAGGAACTATCTTCTGGCGATTGCCTTACCTCGCTGGTGCCTATTTATTTCTTAATTTTGTATTACGTTAATATCTCATACAAGAGCAACAGCACCATTAATAATTTTGTACCAAAGATTTTACCTAATAATGTAGGAGTTCCTTAAGGTTTCATTTTGGGACCAGTGCTCCTCTTACTTTATCCTAATAATTTACCCCTAAATTTGACAAAGCGTCCATCGCTATGTATGCAGACGAATACTTGCAATAGCTTGTTGGAAGACGCATCATTATGGTTTGCAATCAATAAAATTTATCACAGTAAAAATAACCAACGATTTCATCCTTATCAGCTACTGCCTACACATGACTTTTATTTAAATCTCTCACTCAATAATAGGCAAATTACCTCATCCGGACAAACTAAATTTTTGGGACTTTGGATTGATGAATATTTGGGTTGGAAAGTACATAGTGAGAATTTGCTTCCCACGTTAAATACTTTGTGTTTTTTAATTGGTAATTTAAAATCAGTGTTAATTCGCTTATATTTTTAGTAGGCTTAGCTGTGGAATTATATTTCGGAGCAACTCAGTCCTGGCTAAAGATATTTTCATCTTTCAGAAACGAATTATTTGTTATGTGAAAAGAAGTACTGGCTAATGATAAAGAATATAGAAACAACATTGTTGTCGTGTGCACGCTGTCATGGCCTCCTCCGCATTTCGTTTGCTACTTTAAATTTAAATCTATAATTAAATAATTTTAAAATAATTTTAAATATTTGACTTTTAACATGTTGTATTGTTTATGATGTTTATGTTGTTTATCTCCGACGTCACTTTTAACTTTGATTCTCTGAGGAAGCAATAAAATTATTGCGAAAGCTTAGAATTGAAAAATTGAGTGTTGATTCAATCTTCGGCTGCCATACCCAATAATTAACCCGTTGAATTATTTGTTATTTATTTGGTTTCAAAGCATTCGATTACTGTCAACAAGTTTTCATTCGTGACAAATTATGAACTTTACCTTAAGCTTGCGCTTTATGCGTATGACATTATCAATAAATTTCGACTTAACAAAGACCACTTCACCACTTCACTAGATGTAGATATGACTTAGGGCTGCTCAAGTCTACAATGACCTTATTTCAGCAGTCCGTAGAGGTTTTTCCTGTTAAAGTATACAACAAACTCCCAAAACATTTGAAAAATCTTCCACGCATGTATTTTCAGCCACCAGATGCTTGAACTATTGATGATGAATGGGTTTATTCTCTACATGCTTAATTCATCATATTTAGCTGAGCGTGGGTTTACGCTCAGCCAAATATGATGAATGAAACGTAATTAAAGTTTCTCTACTATTTCCCACAATCCAGGGTGGAGAACTAATATTGATTTCTGAAGCCAGAACTATCCATTTCTGAATTTTATTTTTAATTCTTCATTAGTTGTGAGTTCTACTAGTTCTTCTTCTAAATTTGATGATTCTGCTGTATCTTCATTTGCGAAAGGGTCTAAAACCCAGCTTGGTCATTAAATGAATTGCTTCTTATCTTGTTGACTGCTCTAATAACGTTACGGAGCGACGTATGCCGGCGTTCATTAAGATTTTTTGCAACCAATTGCTAACGATGAATAACACAATGTACAGCGAGTACATTTGGTGCTGCTTGTTTTAAATGCGCGTTGAAACTCTTATAACGCCTCGTTATTGCTGCAGCACCATCTGTAGTAACTGACAAAATATTTAGGAATTAATTTCTTTTGAATAAAAATACGTGCATGGCATTAAATATGGATTCACCCTTTATATCGGTTTCCAAATTTTTTGCAAATAATAACTCTTGACAATTCTTTTCTTCTCTTATGAATCGGAAGTAAGCCAAAAGTATTGCTTCGTTATTTGGTAAAGTAAGTAAAGTAAAGAGTTGAATTGAAAATTTGGAAGCCTCTAAGTAACCACATAATGATAGTTCAACGTCTTTAGCCATTTCATCGATTCTTCTTTGCATTATATTATTACTCAGAGGAATTTTTTGATGATATCTGATGGCGTCTTATGATGAACAGTTTCGATTACCTCTTTGACTGCCGGTATAATTAATTCCTCACCAATTGTGTGTAGTTTTCCCGCTTTTGCGATTAATAATGACATATTATATGAAGCTCGTAGTCAATGATCTTCTTGTTTAGAATACGGTGCAAAAAGGTTTGATATAGTTGGCTGTTTTAAATATTTCTTTTCAAGTCCTTGAAAATAGAATAAATCTTTATCCTTTTATCAGCATGTATTTTATTGAAATGGGCTTGGAGCCTAGAAGGTTTCATAGCTTCATTTGAAAATACTTTTTGGCAAATTAAATACATAGGTATTAATTGGTTTGTTGGAGATTACGTAAATCCATATTTCAAATACTCAAATTTGTACTGTCAACATTTCTTCTTAGTTTCAGACTTTGGGAATTTACAATTTCAATACATTAACTTTCCAACCGATTTATAGAAAGTTATACAACTAATGGCTGTAACGACTTCTTTACTTTATCAGTCACGCGTGAGTATGGATCACTGGCGAAGCACACAAAAACAATAAGACATTAGAAGAGCTATCCCTGCCTTTTAAAGATTTGATTTTGAGTACGCAACCACTTGTATGCCTTTGTTTGTTTGTGGTGCTCCGGTGCACTTGCCCTGCAAACAAGTTGTTACAAGTTTCCGTATTTTTGTCGAAACATGCTTGATTGCGTAAACCACATCTTTGCTTACCAACTTGCATAGACTTGTTACCGACAGTCCTAAACTGAGTCAATTAGCTAGTTTATACTTCATGCTTATTTAAATGTTTTAATGCTTATTTACGCCATAATAATAAGATAAACATCTTAGATGGCTAGATAAAATGTTTTTTTTTTTTTATGAAAATAGATGTAGGCATTTTCAAAGTGTTTTATGTTGGACTTATTGTTAGTGGTAGATTAAAGTATTACTTCTTTATTCTTTACAAAAGTGGATAAAACAAGTTACTGCAAACTTGACATATATGTATTTATTATTCCTTTTACAATTACTATATTTTGACACCTCAATTTACCAAACATAAACAACAATCTTTTTTTTATTATATATTTATGACAACAACACAAACACTTGATTCTACATTATCCTTTTTGTTGGAACATACTTTCCTTAATATATTTCAGCACTTTCCCTTGTTACAACAAAAATGAATAATGTAGAAGAAACCGATTATAATAATCCCATTTTCTAACACAAAATCTTCAAACGAGCCCTGGTTAAAGGTTTGGTCATGATGTCTGCAACTTGATGATTTGTTGAAACCTGCTTAACACCTAGGCTTCCCTCAGCTAGTTTTTCATGAATGAAAAAATACTTTATTGCAATATGTTTAGTCCGACGATGAAACTCAGGATTCTGCACTAACTTCACTACTGCTGCATTATCGATTTGTAGAGTAGGGATATTCTTTAGCTTTGCGATTTCATTAAAAAGTCTTGTTAACCAAATAACTTCCTTCACAGCCTTGTTAGCAGCTATTATTTCAGCCTCCGTAGTGGAAGTTGCTACTAAAGGTTGTCGCTGGTTCAACCAAGAAATAATTCCTCCAATTGATGACAACCCCAGACGTCGAGCGACCTGTCTTGTTACACCCTCCAAAATCTGCATCGCTGTAGCACTCCAAACTATCGCCCTTTGTTTTCGATTTGTACGTGATTCCATAATTAGTTGTACCTGCCACGTACCTAAAAACTCGTTATCATCAATCTCGTTATATCCTCAGCAGTGGGATTTTCAAGGGTTCTAGACAGAAACCTTATACTAAACGCCAGATCCGGTCTCGTCCCAAGCATCAGATACATTAGCGCTCCAACAGCTTCTCTGTATGGAAACTTCTGCATTGTGTCTTCTTTCCCTGATTGTTGAACCCCTGATATCTTCAACACTGGAGTAGACACAGCTTTGCATTCTAGAAAATTAAAACGCTTCAAAAGCGTATGCTTCTTGATGAATTTTGATATCGCCATCTTCATCTCTATCAATTTGTAAGTTTAAGAAATAGGCAGCTACAGACATTGTGATCTTGAATTCTTCTTTCAATTTCTTAAATAAAATCTCCAAGTCAGTCTGATCTGTAGCCGAAACTAATCCATCGTCCACGTATAAAGCCACCAACAATTGCTTGGCATTTCGATATCGAACATAGAGGCATGGATCAGCATGACTCACCTTAAAACCAAGGTAGAATAGAAAATCCCCGAAGCGCTTGTTCCAGCATCTTAGAGCTTGTTTCAACCCATACAAACTCCTTTTTAACTTGCATACCTTTGCTAGTGCTATCTTCGTAACCACTTGGCTGTACCATATAAATTGTCTCCTCAAGTTCTCCGCACAGGAAGGCCATTGATACATCAAACTGTGCAAGATACAACCCCTTATTTGCAGCAACACTTAAAACAGATCGAATAGTTGTCATCTTTGCTACAGGACTGATGTTGACTGTAATCAATAACCCTCACGTTGACTGAAACCCTTAGCTGCAAGACGAGCCTTTATTTGTTTATACTGCCTTCTGCATTAGTTTTCAGTCGATAAACCCATTTACATGGTATCGCCTTCATACCTTTTGGTAGTTCTACAAGTTCTCTTATTCTCCTTCAATGAACCTATTTCCTAACTATTATAATGTCTCCCATTTGCCTTTGGACCCGCTACCGTTCTCACGAAAAGCTCCAGCGCCCACTAGGGTGCCCCGTTGGGTACCTATGCTCTGGTTCATCGTTGTGAAGCGTACATAATCAAACCTTTGATGTTTTTTATTTGGTTAAATAACTGAAATCAGACATACGTTCTAATAATTTTTGTTGTTGTTGAAATTATCAATTTTATCAGCTTTCATATGGCGAAGTACGCCGGTGAGCTAATGAATCACCCTGTATGTTTGTGTTGCGAAAATCGGCACATGGTAACAATGCCGAACTATTGAGCAACAATGTGACGAAATGAAACCAAAAGTATTTCTTCAATTGCCCTAAAATGATTACGGGGACTGTGTCTTGGTATAGAATATTAAAATTTCAAGACGGAGGACAAAATTTAAAGCCGTAGTGCACCTGACATCTTGACAGCAACATAATATATTTATATAGCAAACAGCAAACGCGCGACCAAATTACCGACAGAAGATCGCCCACGCAATAATTAGTAATTCCGGTTGACACAGAATCTCCTATGCGCCGTCAATCACTGTAGTCTCCTAGTTTGCTATTTATCCATCGGTTACAATGAAATTCAATACGGTCAACATCGTCATAGTTACTCTGAACCGCTCTATACCTGCAAAGGCTACAAAAACAGGCAAAATACCATCACAATATATTAACAGTTATTTATGCCCACACAAAAGGGAATATTGATTATTTAAATTTTATTTGAAATTTTGGTACATACACAATGTATAATCGGTTCCTTTGTCACACGCAATATCGGTTAAAATCTAAAGAACCGTTGAATTAATTCAACTTAATAGCGGTTAACACATAATTTTGTTTGCCTTCGTAGGCGATAGATAAGTTGGGTTTATGTTGCGCACTAAAATTTTGAGTAAGTGCCGCATAATACCACGTGTCTATTATAAAAGAACAACCCAAACGTAACAGAAATATTATGTAAATACTGCTTAGTGAGTGAACAAGGTGAACATTACTGTCGCGTCAAAACTGTTGCTTTAAAAATCCGTTCCGATTTTTCGTTATGACACAAGCACACTTCATCGAATTTCAGGCTGTCACGAGTTCTATGGTTGACAAAATACTTCAGGTGCACGGTTGACTTAGAATAAGTTCGAGTTATAATTCTTCGTGGCTCGTTTTGCATTTTTTCTACGTCTGGCATTCAAATTTATTAAAATGCGCGCCACATTTACATTTAAATCAAATTTCTTTTTCTTTATAGTAAGGTACCTGAAAAATCATATCTGTTAGTTTTAAACGGTATGAAGATGGTTTAGGGGTGCTAATATATTTCTCAGAAACATACGAAATAAATACTAATGAACCGACACTCTAGACAAAGTTTTAGAGAAATATGTGGATGAACGAAAATAATTGATCTGTAATCGTACTAATAAAAGATGTTTATACGTATTCATAAAATAAATTTTGATAATCCAAGTGAATATTGTATAATAATAATAATAAAGTGCCTTTATTAAGATTACATCGAACTACATACAATATAGGTAATATAATTAGAATAGGACTAATTGTAAGTTCGGTGATAAAATATATATGACTGCTGCACCAGTTAATCCCACACATATAATATAAAACAAAACGAAACAAAAGCACACAGCATACTTAAATAACAGATACAAAGATCGAATATAAGCAAATTAATGTTACAAATAATGATGAAAGATGGACGCATACGTCATTAAGATTTCCCGGCTATTTTTTTAAATAAATACTTAAATCTGCATTTTCTTTACAAATACCTGTTCGTCTATATTTAATGATATACAAAATATATATTTATATATATCTCGAGTTCACCACTGTAGATCATGCGCACTAGTAATTCCCCTCTTACCACCCAATGGTTAGTTACATTTATGTTTTTTTTATGTGGCTATGTTGCTTATGTGGTTGCACGTGCTGTATTTCCTAAATTACTAACTTCCTAACTCGATATTATCAGAATTTTTCTTGATTAAATATTAAATTCCTAGTCTAATTTTAACTGTTTAATGAATCGAATGATTTTATTTATTTATTTATTTTTATTAATAAAACGGTATAATTATCAATAACATGCACAATTTATTACTAAATCTAAATCAAAAACATATAAAGAGTATGAGAACTCTTACCCAAGGTGAGTATACTTATTCAGAATGTTTAAATCAAATATTAGCTACAATCCAGTATACATTGGATCCTTAAATTCTCAAAAAACTTTTAAATCTCCTATTATTATAAAATAAATTCACCAACCATGTATGTCTAACAACCTATACATATTAAAATTTCAACATTAACTGTCATTTACAAATACGAAGAGTAACCTCAAAATGTTCGAAATGTAAAATACTTATTTACGCAGAAATTTAAACATTAATTTGACGAAATACCTTAAACATCAGTTTGCATACACCCCAAAACACTTCAGAATGGAATTTCCTAGCAGTGACAAACCATAAATGTTATACTAAAATCTCCACATCAAGGGCACAACGCTAGAAACAAGATAGCCATGGAAAAGTCTCCGATAAAGCATTCAAAGTGTATTATTAAAATCAAAACAGCAGAGTCATGTACGATTCCACAAAAGAAAAGGTACCAAGATATGTTACTACAGCAAATTTCTTTTAATATAATAAAATCTTGACGTTTCTTCTATATATTTTTAGGCCGATGGTAGATACATCGATTTACTAAGAAAATTCCCTTCGATTTAAGATATATTACAGGAATATGATTTAATTGATTTCACTTTACGCAAAATAAAACAGTTTCAAAGAAGATTATTTTTTTATCAACAACCGCCTGGTCTCCATGGACCCAAGCTTTATTTATTTAATATGAACTACAATGAGTCTCCATCCCTTTGAAATAGTATCGAAACCGAGGAGACCCTATATTGAAATCATACAGTTACCACACAATAGATTTATACATGTAGTTACCACGACTATAATGCAAATTAAAATACCCAATTTATATACTGGAATTACAAACAGGCGTGTACATAAAGAGAATAATTACATCTACTATGATTGGTGGTTCATTTTATGTATATTCCATAACAATATATAACCGTTTCAAAATGTCGTTATAGTTATATGTATGTATGCTTCTTTTATAGTTTTTCTCTGCTATCAGTAATTTTCTCGACAAACTTGAAATAGGTAGTGCATGATAAAAATGCGCTATTAATTCAGAGTAATGTTTTAGAGCAGGAAAAATTTTTTTGTATATAAATTATAAGCAATTGTTACTTTCAACCTATACTGATATGCTTTTGGGGTATAAAATACGACCAATTAGTGTTATAAATTTTGAAAATATGCATAACTATGTTCTGTGTGTACGTTACCAAGTTCTAATGTTGATACTAAGCTTAGCTTATCTCACGTAGACACATTTTAGATGAAGAGATATTTAAAATTTTGTAGATGAATAAAAATTTTTTTTGGTAAACTTGTTGTTAATAATTTCCTGACAATTCTAAATATTGTTGCATTAGAACACCTGTTTCAACTTTATCACATTTCCCCTACTTTCCAAACTTTGAAATAGATAATGCGTTACCACTTCATATTGTAGTACAAGTTTACAATAAAAATTAACGCAGTATTTGTATGTCCAAAATCCACACTTCAAAATCCTACCATAATATTTCGTCATGCTAATTTCTAAGACTTCTCACTGCGATTGTGGATATTTTTCATTTTCTTTTCGTGTACGCAGTTCACTTTAAACCAACAACAATTCGTATGCGATTATTGTTATATATGTTGTATTTCCTTCTCCTTCGATAGACACTTATCGAATACAATAACACTGCAAGCATTTTGCAATACATTGTCCCACCTAAATAAAACCGAGATAAGTAGGTCCTCCAATGACGGATCGAATGATGGTAACGACCAATGCGTTACGCGTAGCGGAAACTAAGTACTATCACCACAAAACGGTGTGGCGTGTGCTGGTAGGGATGGATCCGTATACAGGTTGTGAGATGGCGCCGCTGTGGCGGTTACCACTTTCCAATTTCGTATTTGCTAGAAAATTTTCCATTCCAGTAGTTAAACACTTCGATAATGGTTAATTAGATAATTTCATCAATTGTTCTTTTTTTATATGGTGTTGAAATTATCTTGAAATATTCAGCTACAATTAGTAATAAGAAAGTTATTTCTACAACAATTTTTTCCATAATATTTGCCAACATTATTTCTAAAAACTGAAATCAAACGTAAACATAGTGGTAGTCGAAGTAGTAAGTGATATTTTATATATTTGTTATTATTATTTGCTAAACATAATATTATTTAGGGAAGTATATATACCTAGGTTATATTTCTAAATATCTGAGATATTTGCTATATTACAAATCCTGATATTTTGACGTTTCTTTCTAATATTTGTGCTGTACTTACGTAAAGCTACTTCTTATCTCCTTTTTCAATTAGGATAGTTAAGTTATATATAACATAGAACCTTTTTATTGTAATCTTGAATTACCTTAGCCAAATAAGCATAATTTTCGAGGTTTAAAAGTGGGATCTTAGAAAAAGCTTGCTTTTGTTCTTCTATAATCTTTGGGAATAATTTGAAGAAACTTAATAGGAAAAGTACGAATGCATTAGATTACTCTATTGCTATTTAACAGCCGCAAACAACAATTTTCCTTTAAAAATCAAAAGTATATACGGATTATTTTTATGTTAAGCAACTTTTAGCAGTGCCCCCATTTCCTCAAATTATATTACAAAACTATTAATTTTCAATGGAAAAAGTCCAATTAATTTTGCATCTGTATCAACAGACATTTCATAGAGAGTTAATTACAATGTTTAAAGTAATTTATCCTGTGCAACCTGTCGTCTCCCCTTAAACGCTACCATTGGACATGGGATCTCGAAAGCTGGTAATTAATAAATTAGGTATATTAAAGTTGAGACCCCGGACCACCAAAAGTTGAATTAATTTACTTTCTCTCCGGATCATTTCTTAATTAAAACTGGTAATTAAACCTTGCTCGTGATTAAGTCTGCAATAGGATACATCTGGAAGGCTATTTGTGTTCATTTTACAGGGCATTTTCGGGTATATGTTACAATTAGTTGAAGAAGCTCTAACTTATTTCCTGTCAATTTACGGTATTGAACTTCTGCAGTGAGTAATAGGAGCCAGTAATTATTTTCATTTTTATTGCTGAAGGCACTGGCGAGTAAGTTCGTTATCCTATAACCTTCATCCACTGCCAATACGTTTTAATTAGTAGGAAATCCTAACAATAATTGCATAAAATTTTTTAATAATTGCAATTATATTATATTAATAAATAATTTAAGTGTAAGTATCGATCAATACAAAAATAATAGGTCACTCTGGAAGACATATATTGTTTTTAAACAATTTTGTTTTTTCGTCGACTTTATTAATTGTAATTTAAAGTTTCATTAAAAAAAAAAAAGGTTTTCTTGTTTCAGATAATTTCTGTATAGTAATGCGAATATTATAAAGACTATCACGGCTAGGTATACTAAATTTTAATACCTAATACCAATCAATCGCGAAATTTCTGTAAAATTGTAAATACCTACCTCGAAAGATAGCTAAATTTATGGACAGGTAACTGTTATACAAACTGGTAACAAATGATGCGAGAGGTTCACCCAAGAATAAAAACTGTATCATCCTGTTCACTGTATTGTAAAAGGGTTGAGGCATTGAAGCTTTTAGTCACCGCAACTACTACAATCTACCCTGATTAGTTTACTATTCAACCACGGTACTTAACACAGGCTTAAAAAAAATTCTAAGGAGTTGCCATCTTCGCCATTTTGGGAATTATGAACTCCTGGTCGCAATGTAGTAACTATTGCGATCTTTTATTAGGTTTATGTTTAATCAATCAAACAATTTCCTCTAAATTATAAAGCTTAATTTGATATAAAATTGAAGAAATATGCTTGCACGATATATTTTCATTGGGTATTGTTATTTTTCATTGCGTTTCTAATAAACAACTACTACTGCACATAATCTTTATATATTTCTTGTTTTAAACACTCCATATTTGGAAGTTAACATTTTTCTTTATGCTCCCTAAAGAATTTCTAAATTTCAGTAAATGTGTACTAAAATGAAAATCTCATTTTAGTTATGTCTCTTCTATTATTTACTGAACATATACAGTCTACTAAATCAATTTAATAACGTATAAGGAAACATTTTAAACAACTTTGCCAAGATCTTTTAGCAGGTCTTGTATTCAACAATATATTTTAATTTAAATAAATCATCAACATGGATTTATGTTTTGGATGTTCTACTGTCACTAATTTATGCTGCTTTTCTCAGTTCTTGAGGGAGGCGATAAACGACTAGGGACCAATAGACGCAGCTTATGCGGAGTTTTCACACGCGTTTGATACCTTTGACCATCGGCTTCTTTTACATAAGCTTGACTCTTCCGGCTTTTCTCCTTAGGTAACATTATTGAGGCAACAGTATTTATCGAATAAGGCTAGGGTTCTGCAAGATAATATCGACCTTCTGGTTAATTGGTCAACCAAGTACATAGAAAAATGTCCTATACGAGAAAGAACAATTTCTGCCATTTTTCTTACAATATTGGAGAAAGATTATTAAATAGTGTTCTCACAATCAAGAAGCTTGGTGTTGCTTTTGACTCGATATTGCCTTTTATCATTCACATTGAAGCTATATGTTTTTCTGCTTTCAAAATGTTAGGATTTATTACCCGAGCTTCACGCCATTTCAATAATGTTTCCCTTGTAAAGACACTTTTTATGCATTAACTTAACGTATCAGTTGACTGTGACGTTAGGCGGATAAATATTAAGGATGTGTCAAATGCGGAATGTTTTAATATATGAACCTACTTCATTTAAATAAGCCGAGCGTCACTTTAACATAACGCAGATAAAATATATCAACTGGTGACTGAAAAAATTAAATGCCCGTATTTCTTGCGATCCCATTTATATCGGTGCACCCGTTTTTTTCTCCGAGATATAACGCGTCAAATCTATTTTCGAGACGTGCTTAATGCAAGCGCAAGAATGCATCGGTAATGAGGAAAATAACTCACGGTGCGCGTATGAATGAAAACGGTGACGCTGGCAAGGTTGCAGTGCGTGAGTAGGTGGTCTGCTGTAGGCGATGTGGAATTGAAATGTCATTCTAATTTGTATGCAATTTTTTGAGAACATATACCACCAAGGAACTCCGGGTTTCTTATCTGCTGAATCCAATTTTATGTATGTTACTTGAAACAACCAGGAAGTGGATTATTTGATTCCGGATGGTACCCTGCCCGACTTAATTATGTTAAAAAAAAATGTTCAAATAGACATGCCTACTGCAAGTTTATTATGGTGCTAATTATATGGTTAGGACTCATGCAGTTGCCATAGAAGAGTAGGGGAAAGAAAGGGAAGAGTACGCGTGCGCGGTCGCTAAGGGTACGTATTGTAAATAGTTTCTTTCATGATTTACAGATGTTGCTATTTGCGCTGTTTATAGTTGTGTAGTTACATGTTCCTTTTGCAAACAAAAATTTAGCTTCAAGTAAGACGTAGTTTAGTGTGTAACGTGCATGCGTACTCTTCGTCGTTATCTACCTATTTAAAAAAAATCTTTCTATTTAGTGTGTCATTTTATTAAGGTGGTTATTTATATAATAACATAAAATGAAAAAGTACACACGATAATCTAAGAGAAAATTTATTACAAAGCCATCAGAGACAGATTGGAACTATTTGCCTGAGGACTAATGATTGTACCCTGGGAAAACTTTTGAAGGCTAGTATAGTACTAACACCCATCTCGTACTTTTAGACTTTACAATGCGTACTCTCTGCTGACTTGTCTTCTAAGAGTACGCATTTGTAATACATTCATATTTTTTTATTTCGGTTAAAGGAAGATATATTAACATTTGTTCTCGCCATTAACAACACAAATAAATTGTAAACTTTTATAGAAAATAAAGTAAGTATTTAATAAATCGTTTAAAGTCTGCAAGAATATTTTTAGATTAACTGCATACTCCTATCCTCCTTTCCCTCATGCGTGTGTTGTTATTAGATATATGGCAAATACGAAATGTTTTGTAGAATTTAATATACGCAAAAAATGTAATTCAAATTACCCTAACTTTGTGAATGTCATATCAAAAAAAAATATATTGCACATTATTGATTTACTCAATGACTCGATTGTCTCTTAATGAGATGGCTTCTAAAGTCTTGCGTTTTTACTATTTGAAGCCTTTTTTTGGTGTAAAAAGAAATTTTGGATTTTCATTTGTGTTGAAATTACTATCTTTTGTTTTTTATATGAGAACCATATTGAATTGTCAATTAGTTAGATAGTCCTTCAAAAGAGCTTTTGTTTGAGATACGCTAGCTAATTGCTATCGCATTTCAAGCATTATCCTCGCCTACTAAGAGTTCAACAGTTTAAAGATGTGCTCCCTAAGGACCACATACCAAAAAATAACATTTTATTTCCAGGAAACATATAATATCAATACATAGGGAGTACAAAATTACTTGTCGGTTTTTCCAAATGTTTACCACTCTGGAGGAGGAACAGATCGGACAGCTTTTTGAAACAGTCCTGTTCTATCCAAAAATAACCTTACCATGAGCTTAATCACCAAACAACACCCAGAATAACCCAAATAACGTCGGTTGATACGAGTATTTTAGAGTCGAATATAATGGGACACTAGAGTTTGGGAAGCTTCCTCCTCCATGTGAACGAAACCATAGTCGTTTTAAGCATATACTGTTAATACTACATTAGTTATCGATAATGTCTAAATTCCTCTGCAAAGCCAAGCAATCAGTTAGAGATGTTATATGACTATAGATCAAGGTTACCCACATAAGCCAACACTTTGCAATCCAATCTGTCTAGACTTGAAATGGAGCAGATGTAAAACCATTAAATTGAACATAGGAAGATCGGTTATGTAAGTATGATTGTATATGTGATATAAATTTAGGGGTAAAGCCAAAAGAAGATAATTTAGAGATATGAAGAAGATGATTAATTGTGTCAGATGCTTTATTGAAATCAGAATATATAAGACATCAACTTGCTGCAACTTGTCCTCAAGACTTTCGCTTATAAACTGTGTAATCTCTATTAGTCGATCTTTAAGGAAAGAATCCATGTTGGTAACTTGATAGGTAAGGCTTGACACATAAACATATGTATTTTAATGTGTAGCAGTATCTAAAAAAAAAAAAAACTGTGCTGCATACCAAGATGATTTATATTTTTTTATGCAGCTATCACCTTTCTTAGAAACCGGCGTTATTCTGCTAATCTTCCAGCATGTCAACTTTCCAAGACAAGGTTAAATAGTTGTGTAAGCGGCTGACATAACAGGGGAGCACAATCGCGAATTAAAAAAGATGATGTATTATGTCCTGTAGTCATACTAGGTTTCAGTTTTTTCATTGCAGATAATACTTCGTCACAAGCAAAAAAAACCTACATCTAGTGGTGAAGAGTGCTGAATAACAGGTGTTGGGGTTGGTGTATTAGGTTGAGAAGCAGCAGAGAACAATTCAGTAAAAGCTTGAACAATATCATCATCATAGCTTTAGTTCAAAGTTGCATTGTTACAGGAAATACATCCAGGTATACGAGATGGACCATGTTTAATAGTAATATAATGCGAAAATGAATTCGAATCAGTTAATGTATTACGTTCAACACCGTTCAAATAAGTGTGATAGCAACAAGGATTTAAGCTTTGACCAACCATTTGAGTCTGGAGCAGTGTTGGGCAAGATAGGAGAAGTGAATGAATTTCTGCAGCGACTAGACACGCTCGTGTTTATTCGCGCCTTGAGTGGGGAGCAGTGTTAACTAGTGATTTATTGAGAGCCGACTAGACACGAGTACGTATAATCGCTGTAGAAATTTATTCACTTCCCCTAACTCGCCCAACACTGGTTTGGAGAGATTTAGTTTATTTCTCCACTTATTGCTAAACAATCATCATCGCCAGCAAATCAGGGAGGGTAAGAGCGATGGGAAATGTGAAGATATTAATTTTCCAAGGACTGAAATGAAACACAGTGCGTTCAATAGGTAGGTATAGCTAATGCGGTTAAATTTAGTTTACCATTTTTTGTGCTATTTTCGTTTTAAATAATCACTTCGCGAGTCATTTTATTTTGGACTATAATTTTTCTGGTAGCATATATTTGCAACTGTTAAAAAACGGGATAATGCCTGGTTTGAGACAAATATTAATTCTGATAACATTCGTCATCTGGTGCCAGTAGGTTTCCCGGAGAATAACAATCATGATGTGCAGCATTTCTTGAGGTAACCTTTAATAAGAAAATGGTTTCAAATAATGGAGCAGTGCAATGACCCGTGATATCATTCGCCTTTACCTCTACTGCTGTTTGTTTATGAGGTACCATTAAAAGCGAAATTTGTGGTTTTGAACTTGACAATCGGAGACTCCTGTTTGTACTAAAAAGCATTTCGAAAACGGTCACGTTAATTCTTAAATAAGAAATAAGTGATGCTTGACGGGGTACTGTAGCTTCTTTGCCTTAGTTCCCTATTTTAATCGAAATCTTTAAATACGCACAACGCCAGCGACCTAAGAACTACGAAGAGTTTAGTGGTAATCGACTTATTGGGAAAACTAGAATTCTCCAGAATATTTCCCATTTTCTCCATTCCTACTAAATGCGATACCAACAGCGAGCATTGGACCTATAACTTCTAAAAGTCATCTTTGTCTTAATTTATGGAAGGTGTCTTAGATAAACATATTCTAACGCGTGTATTGTATCAGAGAGGCGAAGAATATAACGGCACCTAAAGTAGAAGACATATGTTAGCTAGCTGCTTATGTTCTCTGCTTTAATAAGTCATAGTTTCAACACGTAAAAGGCCCAAACAAAATAAAGTAGAATTGTAATAAACATTTTTTCTGTCCTCCCATTTTGTAATATCTTCGACCGTTTTGGTATCAATATCATAATATTCAAATCAGGTCCAATATAAATATGTATTATGCATGTGTAAATATAGTAATCTGAATGGATGAAATTCAAATAGAAATTATAGTTCCAAAATAATAAACGAGTGCTCGTGTGTATGAGTCAGAACGGATTTTATGATTTTAAAATGACAGTCCAATAACTTTTCATTTGATTATCGAACGAGATAAACTGGTGTCCAAGGTGATGTATAAAGATTTATCATTTTTATTACGTGAGTTAAATCGCAGCGGGCGGTGTCAATAGTGTATAAATAAATGCAAGGGTGGTCGAATTTATGATTAAATTTTAAAGGGAAAAACGAACAAAAACGCATTCAACTCGAGCGACACACATCAAAACTGAAATGAGGAACAGTATGGATGGATGCGTTGTAAACTTCGCTGGCAGATATGTAGGTTGAAAAAGAAAGTACCAAAGTATACTTACCTTTTCTATTTCATACATACTCACATATGGCGTATGGTATGTACACGATTTTATGAACTAATATCAAACTAAGTTGTATTAACCGGTCAAACATTACTTGCAAGCATACTTTAGACATTTTCTGGTCTAGGTCTTTTATTTCTATCCCAGAACGAGTGGCATTCAATTCACATATAAATATTAAATAAACAACATTTCACGGACAATTAAAGGATACATTATGAAGAACGTCTTGAGTAATATGGATATTAATTATGAAGCTTATTTTGAATTATTTTTTAAAATTTGAAAATGTTTCATAAGATATAATCACATAATTACTATTTATTAAAGCAAAGTATTTGGTGATATATATGTATATTGTACAAATAAATAGTGCTATAAAATTGATTACACCTCTGTAAATTTCAAGGATTTAGCAACAACTGAAAGAAACTGATATTTAATTTGTTTTATGTTTATTTTATTCTTTTTTTTTACGAATTTTAAATTCTTTTTTGAACTTTATCAAATTATATATATTGTTATAGAAAGCATTTGGTCAATAACTTAATTAAATAAATGTTTCTTCCACTTATTGCTGAGTTCTTGAAATGTATAGTAGAGTTGTCAACTTTAAAACATTATTGATTAATTACTTTCACTCGAATGCCTTGGACTTCATCCCCGACCGAGGCAATTTATATTTTTAATTGTCGGTAAAAGTCAAAAGATGCCTTCTTTTGGGATATGAAGTAAAAAAACCGTATTAATGCGATGTATGAGGCATAAAAAAGTTTGTAATAAACCGAGTTTGGCAAAATTTCAATGGGGGTTGTGCTGGAGGTATGGACGATTATTTCTTAGCAATTATTTTGCAAATATATTGTTTATTAATATGATGTAGAAACTTCAAAACCAAAAATACATACGTACACAGATAATCTTGCGTTTGAGAGAAATATTTTATTAGTTGTATTCTTTTTACCATGTGTTTGTCTTAGTAGTAAAATTTCTGTAAGAAGGCTGACTAGATTCTAAACTTAGATGGCAGGGAAGCAAAAAGAACATTCACTTCCTAAAAAACTTCAATTTTGACGAACTACATAACTTGACACAATGTAAGTCACTTGTTATATGCCTATCGTAGTTGCAAGTTAGAAATTTTCTACTTTAGAAAGGGGTGAGAGGAGGAGATTCATCTTAGTTCGTTCTTAGTTTAAAGTTACTTTTATGTGGTAAAGAAAAGCAACCAACTTTTACTAAGATACTAAGATACTTGAAGTAATAATCTAAGCTAATCTGACTTAAAAACAGTAAAAAAAATACAGTTATTGTCCCAATTTTCACTTTGCTTGATGTTGTTATAAATAAAACTGTGTTGTATAGTACTGTGATTGTCTTACACTCTTGCCTTTGCGATTTCTTTGCCTTCTATCCATGTTTCTCATCTCGTCTACAATATATAATTTATTTTATTTTTATTTATATCTATGTTCATACATAGGTTTCATGTGGCTTCAACCTCTCTGTCCACGTTGATTTTGTTTGAATGCCCAACTTATTTCTTAGCCGGCTTTTTTTTATTTTTGGTTTTTGTATTACCTGCCCTATTGACTCCAATTGCTCTTCTTAGATATTTTATCCCTGCGGTTTGTGTGCTTGTCTTGCTGCTGGTAGCCAGTTTTCGAAATATAATGGCATATTGGTGTTTAAGTTTATACCTTTGGTCCTGAAAAGGTTACTTAAAACACAAAAGAATACGTTATTTGTACTCGTCGTAATGCTTATTTAATTTTTTTAATACTATGATCGTTAAATGATTTTCTAGATTCTTGGTTTTGCTCATGCTAGGGATTTTCCGTGCATGAAAATATTTGGATATTCCCTATTTTTCGATTAAAAACAAAAATCATACTTCATAAGTTTCTCATTCCGTATTCCTAGATTATTCCAAAGATTGTGTTTCATATGTATGGATAAATTGTATATAACCCCACAGTTTGTTCCCAACGTAAGAAGAGAAAGCGTTGAGCTTCTAAACCTGTCTCTTTTATTCCTTTTGTAGTTTTCAAAATTTTTAAAATTAAAATTTGAAATTCCGTTTAATTAACTTTTAATATGTTCAGCTATCTCTGTAACTCAATTTGTTTTGTTTTTTGCACTTGATTCTGACAAGACTTTGATGATGACTTTTAGTCGCAACCAGTTCAGGACTGTTAATTGGTCTGATCTAACATATATTTGAGCTGATGGAGATATCTACTAATTTTATTTGTAAACATATTTATGTTTGATTGTGAAATTGCGAAAAATTCAATGTTTTCTTTTAATTCAAATTAAATTAAGCTATCAATATATACTGGACAAATATTTAAATATTATTTTAATATTGCTAATAAGTGAACTGACAAAATTAAAGGCTGCATCTTTTTTATTGCAATTTCATCAATGGCTAATAAATTGTATGTGATATCAGTAATAGCACTGTCTTTATTAAAGCAGATAATATATGTATTAAACATTAAACAATTAAAATTATACTGTGTACACATATCTGAATAGAATAGATATTGTACAGATTTATAGTAGAAGCATTTAGTTGCCATATGATAACCTAGTCACTATTAGGTAAGGAAATATATATTATTATATTTACTGCTACTTATTTGTCAATTAGTAGTTGGATTGACAATGGGCATTACTTGTAGAGACTTTTAGCATTTTTGCCACCTAATGAAAGGGCGATGTATATCTTTAACCTGTAAAAAGCTAAAGGGAATGATGTTAAAAATAAAAGAATTATATAAAAAGTTGAAGTTCACATACAACTGAGTGAAAAGATACATTATTTTAACAAGATATAGTATCTGACATCTAGTATTTTTGAAAAATATAATGCAGCTATTTCAACTGAGCAAAAAAAAAAAAATAATATATATATATATATAATAATTGAATTTTAAATAAATTGTAGTGTTCCGAGAATGACGAACAATTGGGAATATCCGTACATCAATACCACTAGGTAAAAAACCTTTGATATACGAGCTACTCAAGTTCGTTTTCTTCTGCCTTTCGATGCCGTCCAATTTAATTTACGTCCTACCTTAAACATTAATTAATACGTCATATTAATTTCAAATTCTGTCCAGGGATTAATTTATTCCCAGACCTGTGCACGCCCTGGAACAATCAATTAGCACTGGGGTGCGTTCTTCGTGTGCAGACGACCCGCATTCCTGTAACAGCTGCATAGGCAAACGCGGTCGACAGAGAAGTCAAACGCTAGCTGTCAGCCGAATACGTAGGTTGGTAGCCGTGGAGTCTTGCCGTTCGGCGTAAATATTAATATATTTCGACTAAAAATGATTTGAGCTTATTGGTATGTATCGCGTGCCGCTTTGGAATTTTATAGATCTTCTTGATAGTGAATTGCTGTAACTTATAATTGCAAGTTGAAAGTTGTAGATATATTCTTACATAAAAGCGTACATGTGGCGCCTATACTTATTCAATTGAAATATGTAGGTACGTTTGGATAGTCTGGATATTAATGAATTTTATATTGTCGCGAACAATTATGATTCAATTTTATTTTTAGTTAACATAAGTTATTAAGGGTGTTTGGTACAGTTTTAAGCAAAAATGAAAAACGCTATTAAACAAATTATTTTGTATGGTGATTAAAAATACAATGAAATTAGAACGTATTTGTACAGGTAAAATAGAATTTAAAACGAAACTAGAGGGGAAACGATGAAATTTCGTCATTTTATTTCACTTAGGGCCAGTAAGAAGTTGAGATTTGGAGTATGTATTAATGTATAGTAGCTCTTTTGAATTTTAGTTAAAATTACTGGCATTAGAAAATAATCAATACTTACCTCAACCTAATTTGTGTAATAGCGTCTTTAATGTTTTCTTAAAACTGTACCCAACACCTTTAAAGAATAGGATTTAAGGAGTATTGTGCGGTGTCAGTTGAAATGTTTACCATCTACCCTAAAAAAATAAATTTTCGAATTCTGAGAAATTGATCAACAACATTATATAATCGCAAACGTAAGTAGACCGTTTGTGTGGTTATCAATCACCACATGTAGATCTGTATCACACTACTCAATTAGTTTACAGAATATGCATTTCTATAGTTTCTTGAAGTACTTCCGCAAAGGAGACCGGTGTTGCGTGCTCGCAAATTATAATAGCTTGTAAATGTAGTTTACAAAAAAAAAATGTGTGACCAAGGTCATGAGAAATTCACCTTTAACTGAATGTTTTTGCAATTTTCTGACAAACCAACGCTACTTTGACATTAAGAATATAAATTACAAACTTCTTAAACCTCTTTTTTTTTTGGCAATTCTGTTGACTTTTAATTTTAGGTAAAACAGCAAAAATTTTAATAAAAATTAATTTTTCAAAAAAAAAGTCAACATAAAATAAAAATGTTCAACCTTTTACCCATTTTCGTATCTTGCAAAGAAACAAATGTAGCATCGTCGTCGCTGTTATCCACGAACGGATTTTCACCTTCTTGAAACTCATCGTCAAATTTTGAACATACGAAGCAGAGATCTTTACTTACTCTATTACACAAACCACAAATCCACTATTGGCACCTTAATTCAATCACCTAGATTCACTCAATAGTGCCAGTGTAATTTTAAAATTAAGCAAAGCACAGCTCACACTACGAGTCCAGCATCAATACGATTGCGCCTTCTTTACAGACCGACTTTCCCGAGGACTGGATTATACATATAGAGGTTGTTGCACACATCTCCTTTCTAGCTTTGAACTTTTTGCCTTTCTTTTTTCTTTACTTCTGAGATGTACCCTGTCTTCTCTACAGTAGTTCCTCAGGACGGTAGGCGGAGATTTTGGAAGTGTGCTCAACGGCAAAGTCACAAGAGTTCTTCCAAAAACTTCATTTGCATCCATAAAGTGCTATGGCTCTAAGGCCAGACTCTAAGTTTTTCTTTGCATTTCCTTTTCTCTAAGTTCGGAATATTCATAGTAATGTAGAGAATTGCTCTTTGTGGAGCATTCTTGAGTACAAGATTTCTTGCTGCCATCTTTATAAAATTTTGCGCCATTTTACTTTCAAGAGAGCAAACACTATCACATTATTTGCTTTGATAACGTTAATAGAAAAATGACTGGCTGAGTTGTTACCAACTACGACGGTTTTAACGCCTGGTTCTCTTGCTCCTTAGATTTATCGTACTAGCATTTTAAAAATTACCTTTCAGATTCAGTTTCAGATTTTCAGTTCATGGTCAACGAACTTGAAACGGTATTGCTATATGTATTTGGAGAACCACTAGTGAAATGTTGCGCCACTGGCTAGGACTAATTCAGAAAAGATGTCAGTGACATGAGTGCATTCGACATTTTGCTAGCTATCAAGTTGAAGCGTTTCTGGCCACAGGACATTCACATATTGTACGCGATTAGAAAGGTACGATTTGACCTAAACTGGCCGCAATTCCACGAAATTATGGTATTCGTGGAATTGCAACCAGTTGGTTCAAATCGTACCTTTCTATTCGCGTACAATATGTGTATGCCAGACATATGTCCACTGACGGTAAATTTCGAAACTTTTCTTCCCCATTGCTGCCTGTAGACATCGGAGTTCCTCAGGGGTCTATACTAGGCCCAATTCTTTTTATCATATTTATAAACGATATTGTAGATTTTATTCATTGTTCACTACACATCTCTGCGGATGATACGTCTGCAATAATACCAGGAACTAGTTATCAAACAATACAAGATAGGGCAAATGTTCTATTGAAAGAACTGAATCAATGGTTCTCATATAATAAATTACACATGAATATAAATAAAACAAATTACATGGTTTTTAGTTTATCTAGTAGTAACATTACAAATATTCAGGTTGAATTGAACGATGTAGCATTAGAATGTAAAACCTTGACAAGATTTTTGGATATCACCATGGATACTAAACTCAGTTGAACTGAGTATTGTACGGAGCTTGTCAAACATATCAATGTTCTATGCTTCCAAATTAGAAAATTAAAATTCGTCTTACCCCATGGCCTTTTAATGCAATTTTATTATGCCCAAGTTTATTCGAGGTTATCATACGGGGGGGTTGTGTTGGTGCTCGAGATGTATTTGTGGCCAAAAAACGCGTTATACAATGTTTAGCGGAAATCAAGACTACTGAAGTCAAAGAAGATGGCAATTCTATACAGTTAAAATGATCCTTGCCGAAGGTTTGTGTATTAATTTTCTGCTCCTACTCGGATAAAACGGTTGGTTGACCAGGACACCTGTTTACTTGAGTTGCTTGTAGAATTTTTAATAATTCAGCCGCTCATTTTTCCAAGGGACTATTCTTAAGACGTTGACCCACCTTTTCAAGATCTCTGGCATATTTTTTAGTAGTTTCTGCCGCCTTTTCATAGCTTTTATTCTATTTTTATTTATTTAGTACCTATAACAAAGGAACACCATCGAAAAAAGGACAAAAAAAACCAAAATAAAATTAAAAATGATTACACAAAGTGACAAAGTTACTCCGGAATTACAAAATAGTTTTGATTTAAATCATAAGTTGTTAATATTCTTTTTGCATTTAACTATTCTATAAAACATGATAAAAACAGAATAAATGATATTAGATTCTATTATATTTTAAGTTACGAAAAGGAAGCTAAAGTATAATGCTTATAAGATATTGGATTTCATTAATATTTGCTTTGGGTTGTTCAAATAGTGGAGATCGTCAATATGATGTGCGCTACTAAAAATAAATCCTATAGCTTAATATAATAATGGGAGATATGTAGTTGAACAGGAGCGGATTTAAAATATTTACATTGTTTCTTCACAAACAGGATTTTACTGATCTTTAATTCTGTAAAAACAAGCATATTCCGTGTATTCCTACCTTAATATGTCAAACTACGCTTAAGAATAGCCTGTCATACACTGTACCTTACATGCATGATTAATAGCTGCATTGTGATGAAATTTATACCTACCGCAATGAAGGGGATTCTCTATATATTTAGGAAGATTAATATTCATGCGTAGAATGCTTACTTTGGTATTAATTAAAATATAATTTTGCAAGGGTTCTAAAACTATTTCATTATTTGACCTGCTCATTGAAATTTGAGGCAGCGGGAAGACGCAAACAAATATATTTATTGGTGAAGGTAGATGAAAGATTTTAATAAATTTGTACAAAATATTTAAGATATAAGTTATAGGTGATATAATAGTAACGTTTCGATAAAATTTTCCGCAATACACTCCTGAGATCTTAAAAACGCTACTCTAATACTCACTTTGTATGTTGGAGGTCTCACTGGTATTAATTTACGTTTATAAATTACGTTGACGTTAAGTCTACTCGGTGTTGCGTTGATTATAGGATTAGTTGTTTTGGCATCGGATCGCCAAATTGATGTATTATGACTGTCTGGTATCAGCGGTCCTATTAAAAATGTCGGTTTGTTTACAGAGTACATAATACGGTGGTGTATGAAATTGACAGCTACATAAATTCTGACCCTACGTTATATCGATTAATTATCATTGTTATTTAAATAATTCGAAAATATCAAGTGGATATCTTGACCTGACAAATAGAGGACATCATTAATATTTATGTGTATGTATATTGGTTGGTGAATACAAGCTATCACACGCCTTTGGGATCGTTTCTTTAACGCTACTGTACGCCTCATATCGAAGATTTTATTTGTTTGTATTTGTCTTTGGACATACGTACGTATTTATAAACAATGAAAATCCTTTGTATAACAAACGACTTATAAATAACCTCAACCGAAAGCTATTGTTCTAATTGACATTTGATATTCCCGAGATCTCTAATATATTCCCGATAACAGATATGGCACTCATCAATCGAATATAAAGCTAATGTTTTAATACCAGGTAAGATTGGTATTTTGATCGTTTATCTGGCCTTTGTCTCATTAAGAACTCGGTTGACGCTAATATACTAGGCGTTTCAAATGTAATGTATAGACACATCGGAAAAAAAGAGCTAATAACCATCACAAAGCCCTTTGATGGGATAAGCCCTGATTTATTTATATGTAAGTGCTAATGGGTCTTCGTTAATTATGTTGGTGTGAAATGCCTCTGGAAGAGGATAAGCCCCATGTTGGAAGATTTATTTTTATACAATAAACCTACAGTAATCTCCGGGCATAAAATTACATATATTTTTAATCCGATTTTTGTTTAATGAATTGTTTGTGAGATACCTTAAGGCAAATAAAAATACATATATAACTTTTTTTCTATCTCACTTCTCCTAATAAAGCCTTTGCGTAATCAAAAACAGCACTATGATGGAGTTCATTTAATCATTATAGCACTGTTTCCGGTATCCTTTTAATTTCGGGGTTGGTAGATTCCGCAATCATTCGCAATCCAAAACAGTGTCAGTGTGTAGTTTATGTGTGTCTTTTTTGTAACTATTACCAGTCAGAACTCGTTTTATGGTTATTTCGCTGTTGGTTTTATTCACCAACGAACTGCAAGCTAATGATTGTAATTAAAACGATAAATAATGTTTGTTTCTATTACTGATGCCTGAAAAGAATTTTGTCACTTTGTTGGTTTGAATTGGTCCACCATAAAAATGTTTATGTTAATCCCATTATGATGCTAAGAATAATTTTGAATTATTGTGAATTCTTTAGTATAATTAAATGAGGCATACGTAAAACTGTGTACATTACATTATCTAATAATTCTAAGCAGAAGAACTACTGTGTATCTCTGGTTATCTTTTCATAATGATGGCTGACGATTTTCGACGAACGTGTAATTATGTTGAAATTGGTTGAAACTTCTAAAATTATAATTCTTGTGGTGAAAATGAATACATATTTACGTTTGAGTCATAAAAAAATATCAAGAATTTATTCACTCATGTTTAGAAACAGTACAGTTACTATAAACGTTATTATATGGATCAGAATTTGGAGCTGCATTAACGATAAACCAGGTAAATGATTGGGATTTTGTTATGGTCTATATGAATTGTTTTTTCTTTGACAAAGGTTGTTGAAGTGAAAGGTTCGGAATGTGTTTGGAAGTGATTTGTTCTTCACTTCCAAAGACTGTTGAAGTACTGAATTCTGGGCGTACTGAGAGTGGCTTTACTGTTTCAACTTTTTTTTTTTCTTAAAGAGATGTGAATATAGTCTTCTAGTACCGCAAAACTCGTCCACTTGTCATGGCGTTTTATTGTTACAAGATCATCCCCACGATGGGTCAGACGTGAGACGGACGAAACTGTGTGGATAACCAATTCACTACTAGGAAGCTGCAAAAATGTTGCTATCAATTTTGGCAATTTGCCATGCCAACTGGTTGAGGCGCCTTCTAGACTTATAATTCACATGGGTTATGTAGTTTGGTCTACTTCCTGCATATCTTTTAACCAAGTTAGATTAGATTAGAGTAGATTAGGATTGGGGTGGCCTATGGACCTGTTTCACTGCGACCTTTTTAGATTTATTGTGATCCCCTTTCTTCCTAGAGGAGGCTCTCTAATTTTGCCCTCTTAATTAGGCCTATCATCTTTGAGAGCGGCTTCTTTATGTAGCTACTAGCTATGGGGTTCTCCTCCCCCAATACTAGAAACCTTGTCCTCGCCAAGCCTTCACATTGGCACAGTCACATGAACTGGTGTTTCTTCCTTCTCTTGGCAGTATCTGCAGGTTGCATCATCTGCCAGGCCTGTGTTGTACATATGCCTATTCACTCTACAGTGACCAGTCAGCAGACCTACAATCATTTTGACAGTCTTCCTGTCTTTATTCATTAGGTCTCTCGTGAATTCAGGCCTCTGCTCCTTTAGGAATTCTTTTGCCTATCTTTGTCCCGGTGATTTTTTCCACCACTCTATGGACTGATTATGTATCCATTCATTGATGGATTTTTTTAATTCGTGATTTGGTAGTGTCGAAAGAGGGGTCGGCTCCAACGAATGGCCTTGACGAACCTCGCTAGGCCAGTTCGTCCGCCGCCTTATTGCCTCTCACGCCCGAGTGGCTAGGGACCCAGGCCAGGGTTAGTTTCCTTTGGGTGCCCACCTCATTTAAGGCGCTTATACAGTCCCAAATCAGCTTAGAGTCCACGCTAGTGGAGGTAATCGCTTTAAGTGCGGCTGACTGTCAGAGAAGATAGCGACGCTTTTACCTGGCTCGGTACATCTTTCTATTTCTAGGATACAGTGATGAATTGGAAGCAACCTCAGCTTTGAACACAGTCGTGTCTTTACTCAAGCTTATCGAAAGAGCCTTTCTAGGCTTCTTAGCGTATATTCCCGCTCCAACGCCGTAGTCCGTTTTAGAGTCGTCTGTATACCAGTTTGAGTCCGATCTTACCGGAGCAGCTGTCCTTCTTATATGGTATTATAACCTGATATTTTCTATATAAGTTAAATTTTTGAACCATGGCATCACATGGCATTCCTAAAAGGGGTGCCTCCTTGAGTTCATCTAACAGTTTTTTATAGTCAGCGCCGTGCGATTTACTTATCGGTACTTGACTATGCAAAAATCTGTGTACTGTGGACCTTGCGGCTCCTTGTATATAAATATGTATTGGTGGCAGATGCAGAATTACTTCAATTGCTGTGGTAGGGGCCGATCTCATCGCCTCCGTGGCGCACAGACACGCTTTTATCAAGTTAACCCATTTACCACAGTTATTTGTAATTGCAAATAACCGTGGTAAATATATTTTTGTTTTAAGTATACTGTTACAAGGATTGTATCGTCTTTAGATATATTTGAGATGATCTGTTAAAATCAAAGTTGAGTCTGTCCTTCTGCATGCGCCCTAGTAACCAATAATTAACGCAATCTAAAATTAAAAATTGTCGCAAACTGTACGATCATCTGGTAGAAAAACATACTTTCATTGAGAGAAATTAATCGGTAGGTGCACCATTTCTAAAATTTTTTACTTTTTAGATTGATAGTCTTGGGAACATCGCTATTAGTTTTGGAAATTTGGATATGCCCACATTTCTTTCATTTAACATGGTGCACAGCATTGAAAAGCTACACTATAGTGTAGAAAATTTTTAGGTCTATCGTATCTGTTCGAAGTACACTATAACTACACTTTCTGTTATATGACGTATATTAGTTTTCTCACAGTAATTATTAAATTTGTGAAATTCCTTTTCGTACACGTCTTTTTATTTCTAAGGAATGCATTGGTCTATTTTTCCTTGTGCTACTTCGCGTTTTTCTGGGGCAATACATTGATGATTTTCTACATTTACAAAATATTTGACAAATACTTCTCAAAGTTATGAAGTATAATTGTTGTTTCAAATTCAAATATAAATTTCTAATCAAATGTCAAATTGAGATTTTGCTGTTAGTGCTAGAAACCCATCAAATAAAAAACAACCTTGAATTTTAATTTAAAATAAAAAATAAGTTGAAATACATAATTACACCGAAATAGAAAAAAATAGTATAAAAAAGTCGTTTCATAAAAGCGTTCTGTCGTACTCGACCACTGGAAAACTAGATGACAAAAGTACGCTTCATGAAGTATGTGTTTTAATATACTATTATACCGTGAAGCAGATAATATCAACATCAGCTACTTTAATTTGTTTTACCAAAGACCATGTGATAAGAGCACATAGGTCATGTGATATTTTAATGTTACGCCAAAAGAACTAGTTAAGTAATGTAACATTTTTATTGTCTATATTCTGCCTTTTAGAAATTTTAGTAGGATTTTTTTATGAGCAGAAATTAAATTTATGCTCGCTTCTTTACCTTACTTGAATAATCACCGCTTCTGTAATAAAAACCCGTTTCGAGAAATGTCCGGGGATTGATTCGTCTTTTACGGTGCTTTTCGGGTTGTAATTTTGAAAAGCAGCCGAAATATTTCGATATATCATCCAATTTGACATGGACTCTCCCGTTGTACCCTGTATAAATATTTATGTTATTAAAATTACACAATACCGTGCTAAGGCACGGGCAAGGGCGTAATGTATTAAAATGACCATAAAATTATTAATGTCGTCTACCAAATGCCACCCAGGCGTCATCGGATTTCGTCTTGAAATTTATTATTATCAAAATTATTCACGGCATATGGATATTTAATTTGGGAACATTATAATAATATATAAGTGGGCATACATACATGGTGAGTTGAAGTAGTAATTCTTTTAAAGTGAACAATGGAAAATAAAGCAAAGCAAGTGATAGCACATTAATAGAGGAATACTCAGGCTAATATTTTTATTTGCCTTAACATGAATTTTTTTTTTGGAAATACATAAATAAAAGTTATTAACAAGCAAACATAAACATCGCTGCCCGCTCACAGGATAACCAAGTAGCCGAAAAAGCGGCCCTTCCCGCAGGCATTCGAGATTCATATCTTCCTTTGACTTTTTTATTTTTACTTTTAATAGCTTGAAAAATGCCAATCGGTTCTTGTTCGGACGATGAAACCAATATTTTGTGTAAATGGAGTAGATTCTTCTAGGAAAGCACGGAAAACCAATCTTTCTTCCAATACCTATTTATAGGTTAAAATTACTTCAATTAGGATTGCTTGACAACGAAAATATTTTAAAATAATGAAAATATGGCAGAATAGCCTTATTTTTATTAGTACAAAATTAATAATAATAACAATGTACTTTATTCTCTGCTGCTACACGCGTAGAATACGTTAAAAAATACAAATAGTAATTAATTATGTGTGGAAACATAAATAACAAAAAATATATTACAAACAAAAATAATACATTAAAGAAACAAATAAACATTTAATAAGAAAAATAGATAAAATCTAAAATGGACATGATACAATTTAAAAGTCTTGCACAGAGTAATAAATGTTTTTTGTTAAATATTCCCGAAGGTTTTTTTTTTTAATTTGGAAAAGTGCAATTTCTTTAATGATTACAGTAAATAATTGAAAATTCTGAATTTTTGTTAAATTTGTTTCAGGCAGTAAACTACCATTTGCTCTCCCCTAGTGTCACTCACATGTGAAGTTGTATATTTACTAAAAAAATCATTATAATTTGCTTTACAAACAATACTGTATCCAGAACATACAAAGATGGTAAAGTATGTGATAGTCTTTAAACTAGCGTTGCAAGAGCACCTTTCGTCCACCTGGAACACGCTCTGACACAGCTTTCTGCAACACAAAAATCCTGGAAACGTCCACAGCGCTCCCCAGAATATCTCAAACCGTGCTTAAGTCGAACTGACACTGGTATAGTACACACTTAACGCCGTTTCAACACCTACGCAGCGTGATATGATTCGTAAGGAGTAACAAGTAGCACTCAACTTTGTCCAATTCCTGTATGAGAGTTCTCCAAGATAATAAATTGTCTGCCATAACGCCGAGAAAACGCACGTGGTCCACACAGGTAAGCAAGTTCTCCGTTGCACTGCACCTTCTTCTAAGGCTACATTGAAAGTATAATTTTGTATAATGTTTTTGCGGTATTCAGATTTAAATTGTTGCTTTCTAACCACTCTTGCAGACACTGAAAGTTATGCTGCAGTCTTGTTCTGACTGTTCCAGACGTACGCCCCAACCACGCACGACCTGTCATCTGCATATAATATAACTAAATCATCAATGATACCTGGTAGGTCGTTCACATAGAGTAAGAAAAGAAGCGGTCCAGGAATCGAACCTTGAGGACACTAAACGCAACCTCTCCAAGAAGAAATAAGCACTCCTCCCGATGGATCGCACACTTCCACACAATGCTTCCTTGCACCCAAGCAAGACTCGATCAGTCCCAGAGCAGTACCCCATAAACTGAAGCTTGTGCAATAGAACTTGGTGTACTGTTCAATGAATAAACAGTGAAATATAAAAAAGAATCTGAAATGGAAAGTCTGTGGAACATATATAAAAATATAATAATAAAGATGGCGGGCAGAACTAGCCATAAATTTCTAGTGGAAAGTGTACACCCAGGTAAGATAATGAAATAAAGAAGTTAAAATAGTGTCCTACATTTTAACTTCAGGGAAGTTTGATCATCTTAGCTGTTTAAGATTCTTGTCCGATGATGTCCTGTTGAAGACAAAACTAGTCTCTTTATTTAATTAAAGAATGTTTGAGGAATTCACACCATCTTCATCCAAAATGTCTTATTGAATTCAAAAGCAAAATGTAGAGGTTTGGTGTAAAATAGGAGCATATAGTGTGGAAGAATATTTAAATTATACTTTGTTGTAGAAATTCACTTCACTAACATATTTTACGTCATTTTTGTTTAAATGTACATCTAATCTGAAATATTTGTGAAACTTATGACAGAGAGGTACACTATCTAACTGTCTAAGCACTATTACATTGTCTAATAGTTTCATTCAATACTGTTAATGAATGTTTTTTCAGAGAAATGAACACTTCGTAGATGCGATTAAATTATTCTACAGTTTTTATTCTATGGCGCTTACCACTATGACTTACTGCAGAGCGAATACCTGTAGTTCACAATATAACAAAACTAGAAATCAGTGTTCACTTTTAACTGTTTTAATGCTTCCAGAAAATTGCAGAGTTGTTAAACCATAGTTTTGAAGTTTTACAAATCGTTTGTTTGAAACTCCTAGTTTTATACACACGAAATATGAATATAGGTTTGTTTCCTAAAAACTTTTTATAATTAAGGATTAAATCTTTTAATGGCTAAAATTGGTACAGTTACAATACCTAATGCATTAAAAGTGAATTAGAAACTTTCCTCCATTATTTATCAATAAATATCTATTAAGCAATTCCTGAGCGATCATATACTTATAAGATTAAACTATTCGAACATCCTCCGTATTGCACGGGCAACCTCAGCGTGTAAACCGTTTGTTTGAGGTAGTGTTCAGCTGGTGGCAACGTAAAATTACAAGATTATAGGTGGGATTACATTAATAAACACGTTATTTTATAATGTATAATTAATTATTTAAGTCATTAAGGCATTCCCGATTTTTGCTGGTACCCTACAATTCAATTAACATTCGCGAGCACGCTTCAGGCCATATAATGTCTGCGCTCGTTTTATTTTCTTTAATTGATAATTATTGGATGATTTTTTCCCTAATTAGCTTGCAGGGTGGTCCATGTACGACCTTTAAATTTTTTTGGTTTCAGCGAAGCGTGTGCCGTAATTACATTCCGTGAGGAAGTTCCCAAGTAACATTATCAGGTGTATACGAGAATTCTGGAAATTTACGTAATGCTCCTTTTTGGCCACTTTATAAAATTGTGCACAAGCTAATTATTTTTCATTAGTCTTATGTTAGGGTACAGTATCACTACAAGAAGAAATGTTTAGTTAACCCATCTATCGGCTAACTGAATGTATGCTTCCTTTTAGGTACGAGCAATACGATTTAATGTTAAATTTAAAATGTCATTTTGGGCTGACAGGTATTTAGTTTAATTTATCTGCATTAATTTGACCGTTTAGGGTGGTTGGATCATTTATTATAATCAAGAAAAAATCTATAAAGCAGAAACACTACCTCCTCAAGAAAGAATGATAAGGCAAGAATAGTCGATCACGTGTCCACGAAATTTAATGACATCTATTTTTTGTTACACAATATTTAAGCACGTATGCACATTATATATGCATGTAGCAACACTGTATTTGATTTCCTATCCGACATAAGATATTAGACAAGTTAATTCTTAATAAGTTAGAAATGTAATACGCACTATAACAAAAACCAATCTATGAGATCGACGAGTGCCTACAACTTAATTTAAAGCGAATGCTTAGATTTCAGTGTCGCCGTGTAAATGAATTCCGGAATAAATTCCTTTAGATTATATTCGATCCGTTCAATTGTACTCTGAGAATTTTTTACGTACGCATTTCATGTAGCACTTCTATTCCATTATTAATCACAAGAAAATAATACCCCCAGCTATAAACGACCGCGTTATTTATATCACAATAAACGAAATAAATAACAGAATCGATGGAATTTACATAACGAGTTCCTCTAATATTGTCGGCCATTATTTACGATTACGTTAGGCTAGAGCGTGCTCGGAAAAAGATTAATTTTTAATAGTCTCCGAGGAGAAAGGATGAAAAATAATCATCGTCGATTGTGTATTAATAAAACCGATTATGGCACCGCTTGAAAGTATATAAAAAAGTGGTAAAATTAATTATGACAATTACAGATTTTCCTTTTTAACTTTATGCAGACCTATATTTTAAATTCTTATTTTGGCATAGAGTATAAAATATTTTTTTTGTCTATGATTTGGTTCCATTGGTTTGCTTTTCAGTGCATCAGTATATTGCACACAGAGAAAAACAAAGTAGTAATAATAGCTAATTGCTATTAAATAACCGAAGAGTTGCTGAATCACCTAGATATTTAGCTTATTTATAAATTCATTTTAGATGTTTTTACATTTTTAAATGAGGGGATATATAAATGGTTAATTTAAATAAATGAATTTTTAAGGTGACCATTCTTTAGTTATTATACGATGAACTTGTATTTAAAACTTCTAGTACTATAGGTATTTTATTCATACTATAGTTAGGCAATCTGCCTACAAAATAGAAGGATTGCGCATATTAGCCGAAGAATGTTCAGAAAGATATTTTGTTTGGATAAATCAATTAAAGTAAATATATAAAACAAAAAAGGCCAGTCTCCGAGGCTTCTACATTTTTAGGTGTATTTACTTTTTGTACAAATTACGATATTTATGTTATCCCAATGGAGTATTTTTAACCAATATAATATACAAAATAAATAAATAGGTGTAGCAAAGTATTCTGCATTCACAAATATAATCTTCTAGTTTTAAAAGTTCTATTTGTGTAGCCGAATCAGTCCAAGAGAATAGTAAATATGCATAAATAAATTTATAAAACACCGATCTGAAATAGCTAGAGTCGAATTATAACAAACAAAATGACTACCTTTTTTATGTAAAATATCTAGTCTATAGTGATTATTTGACTATTCCTGTAGACAAGTCAAACACCAACAATATTAGCAACCACAACCAATTGTAAATAGATATTTTAACAATTTTAATTGTTTAGCTAATATTTGGCTAAACAAATTAGGTATTACCTCTAATTAGTTTTATCACATTATTTTTCTCTGTTTAGTACGATTTCTCACTGATATAAAGATACACACAACCTGCAAAATTGTGACAAAACCTGTTGACAGACTCTCAGGAAAAAGAATTACTACGGTCTTTTAACAATTGCCTTAAAAATAGGTCTTCCACAATGAAAAAAGTCTTGTAAATTGATTATTTAATTGTTTTACATAAGCAAAAACGTATTACTCCGTAGGTGGTCATTTGCTTGAAGAAATACAGTTTGGAATTAAATACTTTATGCATTAATACATAATTACTATACACAAACATTCATAATAATGTGAGTATTACAAGGAATTCTAAGCAACACATAATTATATTCGGTGCAATTAGTATTTGCCTTATATTGGGAGCGTTTTCTTTGCATCTTATTGTAAACTTACAATTGGAAATTGGCTTTTTCATGACTAGCTATGGCATTCAATAGCCAACGTTCTCCAGTGTAAATTTACAGTATTTTTTATGTTAGCAGAATTAAATACGTTGTTAATATCTTTATCTTACGCTTGACTGCGCTCGGGGAACACAATCATGTGGTTTTGCATTATACTTAATTTAGTATGAAACTTTGATATAAATTTGCTATTAAGTATTTCAAAGAGTATCATACAGAAAAAATTATTTGTAAATTTCGTACGAAATATTGTACTAAATATTTAGAACCTGTTCTATTTTCTCATTAATTTTACAAACGAAATATGCGTGCGCGATATGTGAATTGTTGGTTAAGTCCAGTGGTATAGGTCGGCGTTTGACGTACTATACCCATCGCTCAATCTAAGTTGACATAGACAACGCAAAAATACACGATGTAGTTTATAGTTGAGTGAAAGCATAAGGAAATTCTGTTGTCTATCGTATATCGCTGTATCACCATCCATTTTAGAATAATGTCGTAGTCATGTTAGCAGGTTGAATTGTTGATTGAGTATTCAAAACTACCCCAGATAAAGTTAAAATTGATTGATTGTATAACAATTTGTTGAATATACTTAGTTTTATAATTTATAAAAAAAGATAGATATATATAAAAAAATTGCATTTTATTTTCGGAATTATATTTCATCCCTAACTTGTCTTGCAAAATTAGCAGATCTATTGCCACTTGGTCGTTGCATCTTACCAAAATTTCAACATTTTCCTCTGCAACTTCATCTATATCAATGTAGCTTAAGTTTTTAGTAGAACACTAGAAATAAGCTTGTAATCACCATCTGAAGGTCTAAATACTACTAGAGTATTTGCGCCTTTACAATTAAAGAAGTAAAATCTATCAGATCCAGGTCTATCCAGATCCGTCAAGATCACCTAGATAATGAGGAAATTGCCAAAGTTCATCAAATCGTTCGACAATGGACTGTCAGTCCTTAATCTCGAATTTAATAAATTTAGAATGCATCTTCCTTCAGGTCACATACTTATCCAATTTTTACATATTTTACGGGACTAGCTATCATAGTTACATTTAAAGATGATAGCCATAACAGCAATACTTCTTGGTCAGCTATTTTACGGGAATATTAACTAATGGACTTACACAATTTTTGGTACTAATTTTTTCACTTTAAATATCAAACAAGCATATTCATTAACTTCTAAATATTTGATACTAACTATTGGACCTATTTTTTTTGTGTATGACACGTAAATGAATGTCCTTCTAAATTCAAAACTAAATTTAACACAAAATTTCATATTAAATTCAGCATAATGTAAAACGGGCCTTACACAATGTTTTTTGGGTCGAGAAATGTTGAATTGAAAATAGAAAAGAAATTTTGACACTAGGGAGTTGACAGTACAATTTGGCACATATGTTACATACCTTAGTATTTTGACGTTTCCGAGAATAAATCCTTTTCTGTAATGTTCTTTCTAGGTTAATATCTATTTATTAATAATAAGTGCCACGAAGACACCAGTTCATCTTAGCATGGTTGAACAGTAGCTTAATGACAATTTATTACACGTCTGTCATGTGAAAGTGTGGCCAACCTCTAGTGACATTTTTGTCTGCCTAGGCAGGAAAACGGTAATTTTCCTGCCGCTTTGAAGTACTGTAAAATGAGTGTTTCTGGACGGAAGCGCAAAAAAATACTTCCTTACATTGCAGATTGTAGAAGGCAATGTATTGCTTGTATTTGCAACAAATATATCACAATGTTATGTTTGTTGCAAAATATATCAGAGTAATATATTTTCTGTATCCTTACCATAAATGAAACCACTATGAAATTACTTCCAGATATTAATATTGTGCCACCATAACAGGTATCAGGCATTAATGACAATGAAGTCTTTTAGTGCCTGTTGCAAAATGAAAAAAAAGTTCAACTCTCCAACATGCACTAAAAGGAATTACTATCATTGTTTTGTGCTGCAAACTAACGAGCAGGTGTAGAGTTGACTTTAGATGAATGTTTTGCATTTAGAACAATACACAAAGACATAACAAACACTGTATGTAGTAACAGACAAATAAAATGTTGGATCACTCCGTGCTACACTAGTTTATTAATTCCCATCTTTACCGAAGACTGAATGAATTAATAAAAAAAGATATTACACATGCAACATCAACTTTCGTTCAACATCGTGGTATCGCGGATAGATATTTATTATTATTTGACACAAAGTGTGTAGTGTTTTAGAATAAAAAATACAAAAGTAACTAATACTAACAAACTACAAAAAAAACAATATTCTTATAACTAAACAGAAATGATATGTGTGTTTTATTCAAATAAACATAAACTAACAAAAAGAATCATGAGTATGAAAATAATCATGCAAGGTATAAAATAAGTCCTCCGGGAGATAAGTTTTCAACTCGGTTCTAAATATACTGTAAGATTTGAAGTTTTTTATTATTTGCGGTAGGTGGTTGAATATTTTTATCCCTAGAAGATTTACGCCTCGACTAACTAGAACCATAGAATATGCTGGTAAATGGAGGTCGTCTTTTGTTCTAGTATGATACTTATGGAAAGTAGTGTTAGTAGCAATGTTATTTTTTCCTTTATATAAGTAGCAGGCGATCTCAAGAATATAAATACACGGTCCAGAAAGAAGTTGGAACTTCCGAAACATCGGAAGGTATGAATCATTGAAGCGGGCTCGTGTAATGCATCTTAGTATTGCCCTCTGCGCTAAAAATGCTTTTTGCGCTGATGCTGAATGGTCCCACAATAGTAGTCCGTACCGCACTCTGGAATATACTTCAGCCCAGTAAAGGGAAATCAGGCAAGAAACTGAAACTTCAGATCGCAGGCATCGAAACGCAAAAGCTTTGGAATGTAGTTTCCTCAGTAAGTTGTCACAAAATGCTCTTTCCATGATAGTATTTCATCGATGGTAACTCCTAGAAAATTAATCTGATGACAGTTATTTAAAGTATTCCCATAGATGTGTACGAGAAGGAATGTATAAAAAAAGTTCAATAACAGTACTATTACGACTTTAATCTCAGTAGAAAATCGCGGCGATAAAATGTGTTAAATTGCCTTTATACATAGGATTTCATAAAGTAGCATCATTATGGAAGACTTAAATCATCCGGTGTTGTAGAACATGTAAATAAAAAGATTATGTGTCTATTTGAAAGCACAATGACCAAAATAAGTAAGATATAGTAGATAAGGCAAAAAACAATAGTCGTTGCTCCTACCTGTGTATATGCATCTAAAGGTGTCAACAACGGCTTTGTTCTACCTAACAAGAAAATTAATCAACAAATAGCGAAACTCATCATATTTCTGCGTATGCAGCACGTTAAAATGTGGACGAGGTGGACATTGGTTAATGTGATGTCAAGCGATACTCAATTTTGCTAAAAACCTTGTCTACTCCAATCATAGCCACTAAATTATAAATCGCTTCCCTTATACCTGCAGTTTTTTCTGCATGATGCAGTTGAAATACTTCTAATTTGATATACATTTTTCAATATTTGCAAGAACATCAGAAAAATAAACAATTTGTCATTTATTAAACAAACAAAAATTCTTTATGATTTACATTTTTACATTTTATATTTTTATACTTGAAAAAGTTTTGAAATAAAGTGAAACGTACCCAGTGAGAACAAGTTGGTTACATTTACGTGAATTTAATGTTGTATTGGTTGAAACAACGTTAATGGTTATAATTAACACGTTTATTATACAACCAATTTTTAACTATACATTGAAGAAACGTTATATTAACTAAGAAATGTAACGGATAGTTTAAATTTAACTAAAATAACACGTTGTAGTTGCATCGTTTATTTTAGGTTATAAAACAACGTTACAATATGAGAAATTATTAACTGAAATATAACGCATAGTTTAAATATAACTAAAATAAAACGTTTTAGTTACACCGTTTACTCTACGTGAAAGACAACGTTGAAAAATGAAAAATTAGTGGCTGAAATGTAACGCATAGTTTAGATATTACTAAAATAAGACGTTGTAGTTTCACCGTTTACTCGTTGAAAGACAATGTTGAAAGATGAAAAATTATTAACTGAAACGTAACGCATAGTTCAAGTACAAGTAAAATAAAATGTAGTTTCACCATCTACTCTACGTTAAAAAGCAACGTTGAAATATGAAAAACTATTAACTGCAATCCAACGCACAAGTATAAGTATAGTTAAAATAAAATGGTGTTAAATTTGTTTGTTTTAAGATAAGATGTGCTTTTGCATGAATGAATGCACAATGTATTTAACAATAGGTAATACAATTATTGTATTAAAACTGCACTAGTGATGAATGTATCATCCCTCCCCCATTTCAAATAAACTCTTCCACCCCTGTTGCACATCTGCAACGTGCACGGTGCACTTGCAGTCACATATTTACTACGCTAGTCGAGTGTTAGAACCTTTATTTATCTTTATAACAAAGTTTTATATTAATATGTGATACGCATCAGTGTATTTAACTAAACGGTGAGTAGCTAGGTACCCCATCAATTAAGTCTATCCAGGTTATAATATTTGCATATACGATGCACATTGCACGTATAATTATATATATGCATATACACAATTGGCAAAACAGCATAGTAGCCATCTTAAAATAAGAACACTAATGTCAGAAAATTTAACTTTATTCTAAAATTTGTTCTTGAGGAACCTGGTTTCTTAGTATACAGCACCTACTTACTTTATTTTCAAATATTATTCTAATTACTGTTACAAGACGTCGTTGCAGTGAAGCATAACTGGAAGGGAAGGAACACTTAGTTTTCACAAAACTATACTTTCATTCGTTTCCTTATGATACCTATTGTTTGAGTCTTCCATTTAAAGTTACAATTAAACAATACACACATACAGCAGAAAGTGCAGTGATGGACTGGTTGAAATATACGCCCCAATGGACTGTTTGGGTAGAAGACTTGGATGTGCAGAAAAAGGGAAAATGTATATATCTATAAATGAAATGACCTCGTTACTTTCTTAGTTTTGGTAAAGAATTCTATTGTCTTTTTATTATTATTATTGTTATTATTGCATTGTATTATATTTATAGGTAATTACATTTTAGTTTTTCTGAAGAAGCATTATGTTTCATTGAAGAGCTTATCCTGAGTTCAATACTACACTGCTGAAAATTTTAACACTTTTTTGACTAATTTAATAGTCAGGAGAGGTCCACACTCTTTTCGTGTTATTTTGTCGAGAACGATAGAAGTTTAAATTTGACGAGCAAAGATAGTCAAGTATTGTCTATTGCTAAGGGGTTATTTTGTCTAACTGACAGGTGGAATTATAAAATACTTCTAGTCACATTTTATTTGATCTAGACTAGACAAATTTACTAGCTGTTTAACTAAATGAATGCGATCTATTGGGTGTTTTAACACCATTTTCTAAACAGAACGTCTTCTTAATATGCAACTCCTATTTCTTAGTGCTATAATATTCTCTCTTTAAGACGTTTTCTCAATTATAAATATGCAAAACCACTCATTCACAAGTCTTGGTTTCAACTAAACGTACCAATTTTAAAATGATTTTTTGAGAACCATTATAAACTTAAGTGAATGTTTATGCTATTTGATTCAAGTCTAAACTAATTGCGTAAATAGATGTTCCCAATACATCCTTAAGATGTTGAAATTTTTTTATGCCCACTGGAATTAACGTTTAATAACACGAGGTTACACTTTGCAAGTCAGTCACATTTGGTGGTGTGGATATGTTAATACGGAGAATCAAACACGAAAACAGATACACGTGCAATGCAGGTGGTGCGTATAATGCAATACTGTATTAGAATAGGTGGGGTTTCTATATTTTTATCCGAGGGAAAAATTCTGATTGGTTGACGCTTCTCTCTAGAAAAATAGTCAATCCTCATATCTGAACAAAGAATTCACACGAAATTCTAGTAATTTCTGTTCTATTAAATACGCGTAGTCAACTCGTCTGGCAAAGTTTGGAAAAATCAACACTAAAATATTTGACTAGCGCAAAATTAACGCCAACACCGTAATATTTTCAACAGTGTATGATGTGATCATTGAATGATTTAATTAAAATAAAATTTAATTTAGTATTGGACATTATGACTTTTAATCTATAACCAATTTTTCGTTATCACCACATAAAACGGCACTGTAAATATAAAGTAACATATATGTCACATCTGGAACTTGGTAAGTGTTGTACAGTTTCTATAACACAGCGTCTTAGAGCGCATGAATGCAACGAACCTAATGATTCACCTATAATTTATAAAGCTGTTGATTTTCATACATTCGGCACCTCACTAAATTACGCAGATGTGACGTTACTACTACGTGGTTATAAAGGTTTGATATAGAAATTTTATTAACCCTTCGTTAGTGTGGTGGAGTATGCCTCAACGTTAACCTTTCGTTAGTGTGGTAGAGTATGCCATACCCCAGTATGTAAGCAAACATACTGGGGTATGGCATACTCCACCACACTAACGAAAGGTTAACGTTGAGGTTACGTTACCTGTAAACCGATTTTTTACGTTTTACATAGATGTTTTATGAACGTTAAACTCCACTTACCAATAAAAGTTTGTTTTGAACGATAATATCACGTAGCACTATAAACGTACTTTTTACGTTTTACAGAGGTGGTTTATTAAACGTTAAAATACACCTTGTGCTAAACGTTTCTATTTAACGATATTTTCTATTAAAAATTAAAGGTTAAAATAACATTAGCATATGACGTGAAATAACGCCTAATAAGTAACTTTTTGTCAACGTATTTTGTCGGGACATAGATATGTCGCTTCGACGTTGTTTGTAAACGTTACGAAACGTTCGGTTACCGTTAAGAACAACGTTTTCTTAACGTTTATGTTCTTATTGGGTAGTATTCATTGATATTCATTTCCATATTTGTGACCAAGAAAAGAAATTAAAAAAAAAACTGAAAAATAGAGTTATTTGTTTACGTAAAACCTTATCAGCTATATACAAAACCTTGTACGATTTAAAAGTATTACTAATTTCTTTCCAATCTTACGGTATGATCACCTAAGGTAAGTATATTTCTAATACGTTATTATCAATTATCATAAGAATTATTATCTGAAAAATCACAACTTCGTTTGTTAGTGTTCCAATATTAATTCTTAGTTTAACATAATCTATAAATTGTCAAGAAGTTTTTTCACTAGTTTGAATAAAATCCTAGAACCAACACACAATTCTAAGAATCATGCCTTTTTTTTCTGTTTTAATAGAATACAACATTTAAAACTTAGTTACCGTAAATCATTAAAGGTTACAAAAAATTTACGGCAATCAGTTTTTTTTTATTTGGGTTGCCAGCTTTGTTAAACGTGATGCATTGCACTTTCTAAAATCTCTTAATATTTACTTTTGGACAATATCTTTTCTTTACGCAAAATTAAGCCTGGTTCAATTTTTAGTAAAACTTGTAATGGCACTGCAAATTTCCATATTTTAAAAAAGATGCCATAAAAAACATAAATTTATTTAATCGTGTATTGATTATTTCAAAACTACCAATTATCCTAATGTAACTAATAACTACAAATTTATATAAAATTGTAGCCATAAATATTGAAATTGTTCAATATAAATTAAGAATATCAAAACATGCTTGTATTAGGATAATTTAAAGTAATAAATTGATTCGGCGTTGGCTAAATAAGTCAGTAACTCCTAATTTAATACTGAACGTGTATCTTCTGAATAGATAACATCTTCAGATAACTTATACCATCTAAATTGTTACACCATAAATATTTTACAAAATCGTGCATCCACAAAACTTTCTTGTGTTTTTCTTTTTTTTTGGCTTTCGTAAATACGCATATATACTTTATTTAGTTGTAAGAAATCTACGATTAGAAAGCAGACGGCTATTACTCTAGTAATTTGAAACACGAGTGGTACACGCGACATACTGATATATCCCGCGCACGATCATGTTAATCGTTGATTTAATTTACTATAAATCAAAAGCATTATCGGCATGGATCTGTTATATACACAGCATCCAATGTAAAGATAGTCCTTAATACGGTACCTCAAACAGTACTCATCGATAAAAGATAGCATCAATTACCAATTAGTTATAGGAGTTTATAGTAATAGTGAGCTTGTAGTTTAGCCGTATAAAATCGATTTTATTCGCAAAATAATTTGGTTTACGGCTTACAGCATGTTTTCGTTTCCTTCGTGATATGAATGAAACTCGGAGGATATTTTCCGTGAAATCTTTTCAATGAATATGAGTACATATTTCAAATTAATGAATGAGGATGTAGAATGAATCTATGACATGTCATTATATTATCTGGCTCCTGCCTACGGGGATGCCACGGACCTCCGATAAAGAAAACAACAAAATTATTATTAATTTACCGATCTCGGGAGCTGTTGCGAGCTGGCGACCGTATCGAGTTACCGACCGAGAGAAGAACGCGCGGATAAACCGCCCATAAAATAAATTCAATTAACACAGCTTGTATTTCATATAATGCAACCCCATGCGGGGCGATTGTGGTCGCGTTCTCTTCTTAATGGGGACGCGACTTCACGCAGTCACCCGATAAAACGGACCGATGCCAATCGATATAATTGAATGGCTATAATTTGTTCGAAAATCGCTGTTCCAACTGTTGTTACCGCTATTGTCGGGTGTATCATTTAATTCGAAAATGTTTACCTTTTGTTGTACATTAAAAATCATGTAGATATTTCATCGATTAGCACTCGTAGCATTGTTATCATTTTTCTGGCGCTTGACATTATTTAACAGTTGTCATGTCTTTTGAAATTAATTATAGCCACGCGTAAAAATGATAAACATTTAATGACAAGAGATAAATGACAGAATTTTTGTGGAAATATTCTGTTGTAGACATATTGTGATAGTATTTACCAGAATTGTAGTTGAGCCTATCGATGTCATCATTAAATTTTAGTAACAAACACGTAATCGTTGACATTATTATTTAGCACTCGAATGAATGGTTGGACGCTTTATATTACGCTAAATATTAAAGTCGGTGACTGTACACGCAAAAAAATAGTTCGTAGTAGTGATTAATAGTAGTTATTGAGTAATATTTCGTAGGAACTATAAAAAAATTAATTATATATATTTATTAGTACGACAATTTAATATTAATTGTAAGAGAAAATCGCATGCATTGATCAATGATGAAGAATTCGTATAATCAATAATCTCTTTCATAAGTTCGGCAAAAAATTTCATTGTAACCATTAACAATTAGTTTAAGTGACTCTTGTAATATTTGAAACATTTATCACAGTCATGAACAAAACCAACGAATATCAATAAAAATATATAATATAATAATAAACGCGTTTTTTTTTGTAACAATGAACGCACTTGCCAAAACAATAAAAAAATACTTGGTATATATTTTCCTTCTTTCAGGTATTTAGTTGTCTGTCATCATATTGTTTGCCTCGCAACAGTACGTTTAAATCTGTGAACGATGAGAGACCTATTTGGTGTTTAAAAATGCCAAAAATAATAGGATTTTACTGAATTACATTTCAGGTAAGTTATTTACTGTCAAGTAAATTTATATTGGAGAATGTTTTATTTCCTATGAAAAAGAAAATTTGAAAGTATAACATTTCCTTTTGGTCATTTCAAGCGAATGAACATTTCAAAAAACCATTCAATAACGAAGAACTTTACTTTATGATATCCTCCATAGCGTCCATTACTGTTCAAATATTCAACACTAGCTAATTTGTATTGGATTAATAATTAATGATCTAAATGGGGATCGGACAATGTGTAAGTATTCGCAGCTTGTCAAGTACTGAATAAAGTACGGTTTTGTATCGTTGAATAGCATTCCAATTGCGAATAAATAAATGTATCGAAGTGAAGGGGCACACTTTCGAAGTGTTATTTAATGTTAAAATAAAAAAACACAAAATCATGTTTACTTGTTTCTCTTGTTTGTGTATTTTTTCTAGGCGTTCAGAATCATGTTTTTGCGATTACAGCGCAATCTGTTACGAATCGAGCAATACAAAATGGGGTTCCCATTTAAGATTTCAAAGTTGTCTCCCTCCCATTTCGCGGGAGGGGGGAGGGGTGGAGGGGATCGAGTTCGGCAACATTCAGTGAGCCCCCTACATTATAACAATCTTATTAAGATCTTTTTTTGATTTGATGTAGTGTTTTAGAGATATTCCGTTGTCTCGAGGTAAAAACTCACCATGTATACCCTAACCATGCTAAAACTATAGTTTAACACTAATTCCGGCCACTAAAGCGCATAAAATATTCATTCATAAATAAGTACAACTCAGCTATCTAAATATCATGCCGTAACCCATCCAGTTCTTTAGCAACATTACTAAAAAAATTCTATCATTCGACCAACTCATTATCTCTAATATCGGTTTCGCTTCGCGGCCTAGTTAACCCCTTAGCTAATGCCCTAACTTCCGCACGCAACCGCCAGTCATCAGTGAGTGGATATTCAAATAAGACATGCCCCGCTGTATCTACTCCACCACATTCACAATGCGAATCATTAACCCTCTCAATTTTGACATAAATATGATTTAAAGTTAGCGTGACCTGTTATTAATTCTGATACAATAAATTAACCATCATTTCCCTAAAACGTGTAATGCGATATAGGTAAGAATTCTGAACTTTTCGAATCCTCCCTGAAAAACAAATTTAATCTCGATCGCAGAATGATATGGAAGCAAAACAGGTAAAACATGACAGTACAAACAATCTGGGACAATAATATGGTCTTAATCCTATATAACTAAATGAGGCCCAATAAATATATGATCAAACTTGCTTAAACTCGATCTTTTCTCGTTAGAGAATCTCATTATTAGATCTATGTTTCCTACTTTTTCCATTAAAACTATCGAAATAAGATGTGTACCTTCACAAATTAGGATTGTTGTTCTGATAATGAAGAAATTTACTTCTTGTGAACCTTACTTTTTTCCTTTTTAATTTACAAAGTATGATACTGCAGTTTTATTAAATATGCTGTGTAATTGTATCTTTAGCTTAACCAGTACACAAGCATAACCTGCACATTACACACATACCTGACTCAATTGGGACTCGTATGTACGGGTTTCCGTGCCGATTATGCGACGAATTATGCATGATAGCCTGTCATTTCGTAATGGAACTTGTTATAAAAGCTCTTATCTCTTATTAATTTCGTACATTTGCTACTACCATGTATGGCGGGCCGCAATAATACTGTGTATAGTCTTTTGTTTATATCTCCTTCAAACGACGGCGCCTTCGCGAAACAGGTGCGCCTTATTCGTCCCTCTTTATTTAACGGGTAATTTGAACGTAAATCAAGCATTACGGTTTTATTACGTTTTATATGAAGTGCTGTTTGAAAAAGGCGCTTATAACTGTATAACTTACCAAATGTTTGCGTGTGAAGCGAATATGTATTAACTACTGGAAGTAAATCAATTTAATGGATGGATTTTTCTGCTGATAAATGATTCTTTCCAAGGTAATATTGAGCCACTAAGAGTATGATTAAGTGATTTGTAGGTTTTAATAATTGATTGTTTTCTTGTCGGAATATTATATTTGCTAAAAATTGCCACGATGTCAGAAATTTATAAATAAATTAAAATTATAACATGCAATTTAAGTAGGCTTTTTATAGAACGTCAAAAGCCTATTTGCGTTTGATTGAAATATTATTCCCACTAGATGTTCATATGTGCCACGGTGGAATGTAGAACTTGACCTCAAAAGTCTTCGCATAAAAAACGAAACTTTAATTAAGGTTCACATGCTTGGTCTTGCTGCGCTCAAATTGCATGGTCCTAATTGACATTTTTTAATGAGAAAGCCAAGTGAGTCAGTTGTTTCGCCGGCCCAAGTACACTTGCACAATGATGCGTTACGTAACGGCATTTTTTGTTTCTGTCACAAGTGGACGTAACGTCTTACTGTGACTTACTGGAGACTACAATGCGCACAAAAGAGATTTTAACAGGTACGTAATTGGTTTCGTGCATACCTTAATGCATACGCGCAACGGGCGCATTATGAAAATTGGATTATGCAGATCCGATTTGAGCCGATATAAAACTCAGTTTTGTCTTATAGTTTATTGGTATGCGTTCCATTGGCAATACTTAAGAGCTGTACCAAGAATTGTCGTATAGGGCTTACAATTGAAAACAATGACTCATTGTCTGCATGTGCAAAGTACAATAAGTATACAATCCGTTTTAAAATAAATTGGCACTATTGCTGTTTTTTTTTGTTATGTTGCGGTTGGGTGAGGTTAGTTACTAAGGTAACGAGCTTGCATCAATTTATTTTCTGGTGCGCTGCGATTAAAAAAAAAACTCAATTCAATAATATCGTTCTTTAAGAGCACGGGGTGTTATTTGTTATTTCTTATTTTTTTTTATTTTTTAATTCGAAATTTATCATTGACTCCACATATTTAATAGAAGAGGAGCGTAAACAGAGTTGCAGTTTGTTTTTTAATTTTTTTTAGCTTTTTGTAGTATTCCCAAAATATTTTGGAACAAATATGCACTGTAAACTAACGTGTTCCTTTGATTTTAAAACACAAAGGTGTAGTTAGTATCGATATAAAACAACACGTATGAAACTTGCAACATTATTCTCAAATGGGTAGAACGTTGCAGGGCTCCAGTAAAGAACTTGACGTGAAGTAAGAAAGGTGTAATGTATTGTGCGTATCGTAGAGATTATACAAGCGCCAAGGTACGAAAACGCAGAAAACCTTAAAGAACATTTTTGTAACATGAAAAAAAGAACCTTAAATAACATTTTGAATCTGTTCTCTGTTGTGGTTCTATGACAAAACGTTATGTACTAAAATTAAAATACAAAGTAACACTGTACCCCTTGATAAAGCGTAATACTGTATCAATGTCAAGAAGAACACTTTGTATTTCGTTACAGCGCGACACTTAGTTTAAAGGATATATTATGTGCATTTACTTAAAAAAAACACTTGCCCAAAACTTCTACGTGTACTTATTACAATTTAAGTAAGTAGCAAATTTATGGCTTATTAATTGCACAGAATGTAATAGTTAAGAACTAAAAACGTATTTTTGTTTGATAACATAAACAGCAGTAATACTATTCAGCCGCCAATACACGTATTATTATGCCTATCAACTTGAAACTTGCAAAATTAAGATGGAAACTTTGAATGTAACACTATTCTCTAAGTAACACTGTACCCACCTCTCCTCTACAACTTCACTGTTTCAACTCTTTTCTGGAGATTGGTGTAAATACCCAAAAAAATGTAATTTGTTTGAATAGTTCAAACAAAAAAGAAAACTGTTGAGTTAATCAGAAAATAGTACGCTTTCTCTTTTTTGCTTGGTGGGAGCCGCCTGACGTAGATTCTTCGAAAACACTGCAGCTTCTTGGCTTTTTGTATTTAATTTTTCCATTTCCATGCCCTTCAAACTGAAATCTAGTTCTGACGTAAATATAAGCTTCCTAGTCAGTCTTTGGTTCGTCATCAAGTTCAAAATGCCGATCCGATAAGAAAAAAATAGTACGTTGATTTAGATATGTGCTTATCTTAACAATTATGTCGATAGCGCTCAATTTAAATTATTGGAACAATGTTTTAAGATACTTGCTTACGTCAATGGAAATGAAGGCATGTGTAAAATTCGAAGTGATACCAAAAGAAATCCATATCCACTATATATTTTCTGGTACCAGGGATCCTACTTGTTTTTCTAAGACCTTTCTCTTTGCGTTACAGCAAACTCTTTCAAAATTGTGTACTACACATTATACTTCTCAAAGTCCTAAAACGAGCAGGCAGCACTATCCACTTGTCATCTATGCTCCGTCAGGAAATAGGTGAGATAATATCCGACCTCTTCTTGCTCCATACTTATCCACAGGGAGATATTCTAAATAATAATTTCTCCTATCTCTGCTTCTCCTCCTTCACAATCAAATGAACCAGTATTAGTCCAAATAGTACTAAAACATCTGAAACAGCTTCTTGACGCCTTTTTCTTCCCGTGTTTCTCTTTGTCTTCATCTCATATAGTAGGATGGAATTGGTTCCAGGCATATGCAAAATTTGCTTATTTGAAGATGGTCAATCAATCTGCGTTGAAAACAAATCATTTATGTAACTATTTTAGTCTTAAAGCATATATATCACCAAAAGGTCTATTTCCCGGGAAAGTTTTTAAATATTTCATTGCTTTTGAAGTCATGAAGTAAACGCGTTGCTTTGCAAATGCTATATATTTTGTGTAGGATGGATTTATTAGTGTTATTAGTGTTATGTAATGTATTCTTTTTGTGTAGAATAAGGGATAAAGACTTTTCCATGTGTGTTACATATTATTATTTTATTCAATAGATATGAGTGCATAATAAAATTCATTAGCAATTGCCACGTTTCATTTAAGATTTTTTGAGATTTTGAGATCTACTCAAGAATAGATCAGGTTTTGTTTATCCTTTAACCCTGCGCCCAGTGGCTCTGTTGTATTATTCTGTTTTTTCTCACACAAAAGTTAGTCGTTAACTAGATACAATAGCCTTTCTTTTTCCCGGAGTTATGTGTTGGCTTCATTTCTCTTAACAGAGTCAATCTCCGCTGGCTGAATGCGGCACAATAAAAATGGCAAAGAAGGCAATTTTTTTCTCCAAATATGCTGTAACGATACAAGAGTAGCAGACAGCTCGGTATAGAATGAAAAATTAATTTTAAATATAATACTTTAATTAAATTATTTAATATTAAATTTTAAACATCCTAGTGTCATCTATATTCATTACTTTTTAATCATAAGTGTGCCCTCTCAACTACCAGATGGCATGCAGGGTAAGACTTTTCGATTGAAACAGGGTAAAGGACGCGCTGGCATTAAAAAAAATTACGAATGGCCTTTTTATACTTCTATACGGAAGGAGATGCTATGAGAGAATTTCGCCAATATGTCATCTACTCCAATATGCATGTTTACAATGCTCAGTTTCAATGAATCATACGCATGAAACTCTTGTACATCAATTATAAACGATTTTGTACGATAAAGGAAACATTTAAGTGCAAACAAAAGTGGTTTTATTTAATAAAAAAATCGAAATGTGAAACCGTGTAAAAACAACATAACTAAGGATATTATAAATCTCAGGTAAGTTAAATGAATTCGCTTATTAAATAACAATTGCTTTTTGAATGAGTAATTCCACTGTTTGCAATATAAATTCATCATAGAAAAATAAATACCACTTAAAATGTTTGAATCGCATATCTTATCAAATCATTAATGAAATTGGTAAAAAGCAGAGGGCCTAGGTGAGAGTCCTACGGTACTCCTGACGTCACTGAAAAGGTATCGGAACAAAAGCCATTGTAAGTAACATAGGCAAATATATACGTCTCTCAAATACTCTCCATCAAGTTAATAAGCGAAGGGCAAAACCCGATGCAACCAAGCTTCATCAAAAGTATGTTACTATCAAGGGAGTCGCTTTTGCAAAATCTGTATAGATGACATCCACTTGCTTACGTTGATCTAGCGCCGTAGATATGAATTGAGTAATATTAACTGAATTGGTAGTGGTCGACCTCCGAGGCATAATTCCATGCTGATACGTTGATAAAAATGGTTTAACATGAATTCTGATATAGACAATATGCTCTAGTATTTTGGCAAAATGTGGAAGAACACTCGCAGGTCTGTAGTTTATAATATCACCGCGATCACCATGCTTGAATATTGGTATATCAAGTTGTACAAGATCACAAGGAGTTGAATCAAAACAGAAGCGCATGCACGCACCATAACACCAGGAATGCCATCATCTTCATAAGTCATATCAGCTTTGACCGATGATGGATATGACAGAGTTTTGCCAAGAAATATAACTATCTAAACAACATTTGGTGTTGTAATACAAAGACAGAATGGCCAAGATATTTTCAAAGTGCTGTCCAGGTATAAACAAACTTTAAATATCTATTCAACTATTAACAATTATTAAACGTTTATAACGTTATATTATAAAGTGTTTATGCTGCATTTATTAGGAACGAAATGCTAAAAGTTCTTTTTTTTTTGTAGGTATTGAAGCAAACGAACAAGTTTACGTGGCTTGCACATAGTAATATTACAATAAGAGCTCAATATACTTGAGACCAGGTAAATAAAGCAATGATCAGGCAGATGCTCTGTTCACGTTTAACTACAATTCCTGCTGTTTCTAGCCGTAAGAGCCGTGCCAACGTTTGAACAATATGCGGAAGTAAAAATATATTCCACTTGTATTTGCACGATAAACGACCCAATAAATATATGCGCGCTTTATCATCATTATTTTAAACATAACGATGGGGAAATTTCAATATGAATAGACTATAACCGTTGCACCTTGTTAGTATCTGATAAGGAAATGGAATACGTTCAGTAGCATACGTATGTATTTCTGTATGTATGTTACGTACATACAACAGAGGCAGATACACATATACTTTATTGGAAAATATTCAGGAACTCAGGCTGTTTTATATTGGATTTTTCATTAGACAATACGGTTTAAGAGCACGTAATGATATTGCGGCATCGTGGAATAATTAGAGGAAACGAGAATAAAGTCCATTTGAAACCTTTAATCCAACGTGCTCCATTCAAACGCCCTAAATGATTACATTGCGTTCTATTCCGTTTTTGATTAATTTCCTATGATTGCGTTCTTAAGTTTCTCTACAGCACGAACCCGGAATATGTTTTCAATACGAACGACATTACAAATTAAAATTTTACACTATCTGATTTTTTTTTCTGATTTTACAGTTCCTTCTACTCAGTTTTGCCCATATGCGCAAACATTTTTCTGTTACATAGTCAACTGAAACCGACAAAACGAAGAGATCGAAAGAAAGTCGTGAGGCCATAAAAAACGTAAGACTGGATGCGTCTCGTTATGGTTAATATAAAGTATGATAAAAGCGGTTTCTGTATCGGGTAAAAACTGTTCCCGAGTCGTTTGTTCGATCCTATACGGTTTTCAGAGAGACGCTGATAAAATACGTTGACATCTTCATTAAAGATAGGCGGACGTTTCGCTTGTTATTCCCGTATATTGTTTCTGATTTCAGTTAGCTACTGGTTGCTTTCGATGCGTATTAAATTTTCAATGCAGGCGGTGCATTTAAGGACTAATTTATGTTCACGGTATTAAAAATTGTAGGAGAACAATCCAGCCTTTCCAAACATCCTAGGTAATTCTCGTGGAAGGAAATTATGCCGTAACGGTGTCATCGAAAATATGGTGTAAAACGTATATACGGATGCTTACGTCAGTTAACGAAAAAACACTAAGCGTGCGTTGACAACTCTATGTATGGAATTCAAAAGACTCATATTTTGTTGTATTTTGCGCAAACTCAAACGGATGTAAGTGGAAAATAATAAATAAAATACTTACGACAAACACCAGTGTAGAGAAGACGTTTAGAGAAAAAAAATAAACAAAAAAAATAGAAAAAAAAATCATCGACTATTTATCTATCACTATTTGTGTATCGATTTATCTTGATTGAAATTAGTTATTTCAACCTGGGAAATATTATAAATAGGAATCAATAAACAAATGTATTACAAACAGACAGAAATCCGTCTAAATACTTATATGTTGCCTACTAACAATTTTGTAGGAATAAGTACTAAAAACCATTGGATTCTCACGTGCGCCTTTATCATCTAATAGCCGTTGTAGAAAAAAATCACAGCTAATTAACGAAATAATGTATTTCTGCTAATAACTGTAATAATTAAGAGAAATTTTTCCCAAGAAAAATTTACTTCACGCAAGATTCGAATCTACATACTCTCGTTTACCGGATGAGCGCTCTACCAATTGAGCTAGTGAAATGTATGCAGATTCATGCGACAAGTTTACTCGGTGTGAAAAGGTTCAGGCGGTTCCCAATCATTTGATACATCAGTATACTCCTTGACAACCTCCCGTTCAACTGGTGGAATCAACTAATCGCCTCGTCTTACACTCGATGAAATTAAAAAATAATGTGAATTATTACAAATTTATGGTATAGTAATCTGCACACGTTGTATTGGTTTATTCAGGCTATTAAAGACGCTATGAAGTTTGTAATGAAATGCTTTTTTTATTTGCGCTTTCTTTAAATACCTAAGTAAGCTATACTTTTATTTATTATACTTTTATCGGTGTTGATGTTGGTTAGTAAAAAATATATATTTGTATTGAATTTTTAGGAAAATCTGCGTGTACTATTTATTACACGAGAATTATAGACAACAAAAAATAAGGCAGAAATATGATGCAGTAGATGTTATAAATTAACAAAGATGAGCAAAATTCACAGGAATATGGTGAAAATATTTTAAGGAACTATTCGATGAACAAGATATACAACTCCTAAGAAATAGATGAACATAATGAATTGGTGAATGATACACATAAGGCAAGAAGTACGCCAAAATACTTGATAATTGGTAGCACTACAACTTTACAGCAAAAAATGAGATATGTAGTGAAAAGTGTTATAATTATGGAGGCAGATTACTACAGTAAAGAAATAAAATAAATAAAACAAGTACTAGGAAAAGTACAATCTAGGTTTCGATAAAGTAGAAGAGTTCAATCATTTAACTTCTATTATTCTTCTTTAGGGTTTAAAGTGGGGTAGAATCAGTGTAAAACTTTTTTTTTAAAGTTCTCCTTTGCATTTTATTTTAATTTTTCTGCTACAATCGTTTCGTTATATTTTATGATAACTCTTTCAAGCAGTATTGTTAAATATATCTGTAAGAGCAAGGACAATCACTGACCGCATATTGAATTCGTCTCTATTTACATTTACCTAGTTATACGAGTATATTGTTTTCTTAATTTTAGGAAGTGTAATTTTTTTTTGAGTTCCATTTGAAAGAATGTCAAAATTTCTATATTTTTAGAAATTAAGTTAATTAAAAATAAAACAAACTAACAATTACAAACAAATTTTAAACAAATAATTGTATGCGACGTGTTAACATGAACTACAATTGTTTGTTTTAATTTTGTTTGTAATTGTATGTTTGTTTTATTTTTAATTAATTTCTGAAAGTATAGAAAGTATTATTTTGACATTCTTCCAAATGGAACGTAAAAAAATGTGTCACACTTCGTAAAATTAAGAAAACAGAATATATAATTAGCTAAATGTAAATAGAGATGAATTCAACATGCAGTCACTGATTGTCCTTGCTTTTACAGATATATTTAACAATACACTGCTTGTAAAAGTTATCAGGAAAAATTATAATATAATATATATAATAATAATTAACGAAAAATACCTTTGGTAATGAAACAAAATAGAAAACAGGCAATAAAACAAAAGAAAGATATACGTCAGCACTTCATTGACATTATAAGAACAAACTAGAGGACACTCAATACCCAATTTCTTTAACTGTTCTATTACAATTCTAAATTTTATTCAAAGCATCGCAGAGCAGTTTTTAATTGGACATTGACATTATTAATGAAACCTAGTGAGATTTGAACCAATACGGCCGCACTTTATCGTACCGTTATAAAAAGAAAACTGTAATTTTTGCATCATTAGTGTTTTTGGGACAGTGTGTAAAACACACCTCCATATTTGTTTTTTTTTATGAATATTTAAAATTTATATTAAACGGAAATAGACTAAAATATATTTTTCGTGGACATAGTTTTTTTTTATGGGAGTATGTTTTTTCTAGAAATAAATAGAATATCTTTATATTTATGCAACATTAACCTACAAAAACGAGATTACTTATAGACGTGTGAAAAGGTTATGCCCTATATAAAACTAGAACTAATTCGATTATTAATCGTAATCTCTAATAAAAGGTCATTTTTCAGCATTTTTGACAGTTCTAAAGAGGTCAAAGCAATCACGTTAGTCATTGTATTCGTGCTTCATTTTTACACCAGTAAACGGACAAATAAATTACTTTACGTCAGTAATAAATTCCCTAACCATATTTAATTAAGGCACGTCAATCAGTTAGAATTGCGCTATTATTATCAACAACGCCGTCGTGGCTCTGTGATCTTAAGCGCATCTTCATTACAGTAATTGCTATCATTGATAAATTCGTGATGTGAGTCACATGTATGTGTGGAATTAGAAAATTATTAATTTTTCCATCAATATCGGACAATTTATCTTTGTTCCGTCCGTCGTATTTCTTCGGCTTTAGCGTTTTCCATTAAAATTTTTGGAGCCTCTAAGCAACCAACAGTGCTGTTCTTCAATAAATCACGGAATAAGACTTTAATTTTCGAATAGAATTGTATAAGTTTAATCTGTGCTCGTTCGTGTCAGTCTAAAGGTTGCGAGCCGCGAAATTATGTTGCGTTAGGCGAGGTCAATAGCTTGTAAAAATTAGTTGAAACTGTCTGTTCTCTTAATTGACTGTCTCGGATCATACGATGTAAAAAAGAAAATTAACGACTACTTGGCAAATGTCATAAATCTTGTGTAAATGTTAGTATTGTTCCTGCATATTATTGTCGTTTCGAGATCGGCGTAAGATTTAGTGGCTGTGTTGACAGCGGTGTGAAATATTTGTATATATATTGTCATGGAATGATCATTTTATACTATTTAAGTGCAAACTTACTAGTTTTACATTTATATATTTTAAAAATGATATGATATAACAAGAAAAGGATATAAAATGTAGCAGCAGACAACCAGACGATGTGCATTTGGCAAGTCTTTGAAGGCATTTTCCTTCAGAATGTTCCCTTCAGGAAGTAAAGATGATCAGCAGTGATATACCTACACATCGAAATTGAATATTAGAATTTGAATAGTATATTTTCACAACAGATATTGACAGATCAAAGTTGGATCTAAGTTCAATTCAAATGAACATTTTCATTTTTTATTATTATATTATGTATTATTTCGATAAAATCCAATTTTATTCCAAATTCCAACCTAAAAATGATTGTTAATTGCCAAACAAAGTTTATCACATTAATATTATCCAAAGTTTACCTATAATCTTTGGGTAATTGACCTCCAACGACGATTTTCCTGAGATATGTGTCTGTCCCGAGCCATCCTCCGTGTTTAGAAGTGCGATGTACCAGGGCCCCCATCAGATGCCTGGTCATACCTGCCCACTTTGATGTTCGGCGAATTCAACCCTTTCAAAGGTATTTCTCGTCCCAATCTACCTAAAAATGAACGTATTATTTTTAATTTAATTAATTAATAATTAATCCCAATCTAGATTAAAATATATATATATAATATATATATATATATATATATATATTATATATATATTATATATATATATTGGCAAATTTTGGGGTTGTTAGAAATGTTGCATAATCGCTGAACACTTTGCAATCACTGGGGAAAATTTGTATAAGTTGCTACTTTTCTATGTTAATATTTGATACGTATTTACGGCACGAACCGAAATCCAGTAATTTTACCATCAAGGTTGGACATTCCGTTTCACCCGTCTTTTAAGCCTAGAATAACTCAGATTGAACGTTCAGAAAACGCGGGAACTTTGAAATTTAATTTTAAACGTATTTATGTTTTTCATGGTGAATTTATATTGCTAAAGTGAAATTACTAACAAAACGTAATTGTTATTGAATAAGCGAACTCACGTAACTTACCTGACATAAGAATATTCTTATATTTTTGCTGTTTGTACACGGTTTCCAATTTCGAACTCTGTTACTAACCACTTTTGTTCAGACTTAAATGTTTTCTTTATCAAACAAAATTAATCATAATCGATGTACAAGAGTCTCGGCCGTACGATATCTTGGAAACTGGGCATTGTAAACATGCAAATTGAAGGAGAGGACATTTTGGCGACAGTCTCCCATACCATCTCTTCACGTACTGATATAATATAAGGAGGGGGAATAACTAGTTGTTCGTATTTTTTTTTTTTGATGCCAGCATGTTTCAATCGGAAATTCTCGCCCTGCATGCCATCTGACCTGCGAGAGGGCATACTTATGAATTAAAAAGTAATGTATATATTTGACACTGGGATATAAAAAATTTGATTTTTATTAATTTAATTAAAGTATTATTTTAATTTATTTTTTATACCGGGCTGTATGCTACTCCGTAGCGTTACAATATGTATTTATCACGTCATTAATATGTCCAGAAAGATAAACAAAGAATAAGGTTGGCCACCTGACTGTGGTGGAAGCAATGATTTTATTATCGACATTGAAATACTCCTCAACTTTCTTAACCATTTTGAATTATAAATGTGGCTAGCAGATTACACATGATATGGTTGTAGATTATGTATTGTTTTACATATCCAATTGAATATAATAATAAAACACATTAAATCTTCTTCTATTGTGTATTTTGTTGTACATATTGCTGGAGGAACATAGTATTAGGAGAATATGGTAAATACTTTGTCGCTCTATGCAGGTACTTCAGTGTTCGATTGAGAGTCAATACATCCATAGTTAAATACTGCGACGTTTGCGGTATATCTATCCATCAACATTGTTCCACTGAAGGTGATATATTGCAGGCGGCTGCCTTACGTAAATTATCTTCCTTAAGTTTCTCAGAGTCGACGACATCGCAATGACCTTGACTAAAGTTTGTGTCCATGATGCATATGCCTATTTAGTCTACAGTGACCAATCAGTACTGCCACCAACATTTGAAGAGTCTTCCTGGATTGCACGGAGTAATATTCTTAGTAAAAACTCTTTGGTAATCTATTTCCTATATCTTAGTGTGGTGATAGCTGTCTTTCTTCAGTTGATTGCCTTAAATGTTAAATTGTTATAAATGTAACCCCCGTTCATTGTGTTACATCCTGAAAGAGGATTAGTTGATCTATGCAGCTACATTTTTTTTAGTATTTACTACACATTTAATGAAGGTGGAGGATAATGGCGAAAGTCAAAGAATCTCAGTCCAAAAAATATGTTTATTTTAATCTCATTTGCAAATGATACTAAATTAACATATTTTTTGACCGAAATTGCTCAAATTTAGCCATTGTCCTCCACCCTTGTTAACTTGAATTGAAACAGTGAGCATTTAACCAATTTAATGACTATTTACAAGATTTTCGAAAATAATCAATTGGCAAGTGTAAGAAATTGTCATAGAAGCATAACTATGCTCGTTTGCATCAAAACGCTAAGATTAGTTTAATTTTAAATTTTAAGACGCGCATATTATAATAATTTAGATTTTAACTTAAATAATAGGGCAAAAATGTCGTCTACAGTTAAAGATCTTACTACCAGGCACGAGCTCGCATACATAAATTAAAATCGACAAACAACTTATTGAATAGACTGTAAGTATACGGGATCGTAATCCATTGTCTTTCGGATGTTGTCGCCTTGTTGATTTTTGGCTTCTGAAAAAGCCGAAAGTACGATCAATGAAATATCAACTCAAAAAGCAACAATGCGACAAATGCATTCAATTTGTATAAGTTGGGCTCTGCTTCTGGTTTAGATGAAATTAGCTCCTAAATATTGTTTTAATATAAACACGTATTGGTTAAATCACATAAACAAGTTATTGAAGCAAGTATCATTCCACGCACTTTTTTCCATACGCGTTTTTTCGAGAATATAGTGGTAGAAGAATGAATGACATTTTATTAAAAAAATATAAAAAATATAAATGAAGTAAATACGTCAGATAGCTTTTTTATTATTTGATGTTGAATGTTTATTATTTTTTTAATTCTTATTATTATTTCTCTAAATTTGTTATTCACCATCGTTTTCTACGTAAAGCGCCTTTTTTTGAGAGATAAAAAAGAGAAATTATTAAAAGAACCCATTCTTAGTAGACGGGTACTTCCGCCCCATTATTAACTTCTTGCTTCTGTTATAATTTCGGAGATATTTATAAAAATTGAAATATCGCGCAAACTTTGGAAGGGTTAAACCCCTCAATTGGGTGATTGGACAGGAAGAAATTGCGTAGTACTTCTGCCATGGTACTCTTTCAGTCTGTAGTATGCAAATCGGAATTTGACACTTCCGGGTGTTCCTTTGTGAATTCTGAAACATCCCTAATACTGAAAATAACCACTTGGGTTTTGTTGTTCTTTAAAATTAATTCGTTGGCGCGAAGCCATTTCTCCGCACTACGCTACCCTCTGATACCCTCCGCACAACCTTGGCACCCTCAGACGGCCCATACTAACAGAGTAATATGATTATCTATCGATAAGATATTTTCTGGTGGATCGTTTATATAGGAACCTATATTAAAAAAAGCAGGGTCCCAAAACCTCTGTGGATACTTGGGATACATTGCGTGAGGGGAATGTATTTCTGGACTGGGGCTCACGTAGGTACAATGGGTAATGTGAAGGCGGACCAATTAATTAAGAGGCGATGTATAAGGAGGATAGTGGGATAAATAGGTATGGGATAATTTTGGCTAGCGTTTTTTTTAAAAAAAAAGCGTTTAGGAATAAACTTGATAATAATTAGCAGGGTAGCTGGGATATTACTTTAAATCGACAGTGGACTAGGAAATTTGTGGGTAACGTTACACGTTTTAGAGAAATGAGGGTCAATTTGTCGCAGAATTAATAGCGGGTTACGGTAACTTAAATCACATTTATATAGAATTGGGAGGGTTAATGATTCGCATTGTGAATGCGGTGAGGTCGAGTCAGAGGGGCATGCTTTATTTGAATAAACAGACATTAGAAATAATGACTCAGTGGAATGGGATTCTTTAGTAATGCTGCTAAAGAATTAGGTAAGTTACGGCATTATATTTAGATAGTTAGTGGGGTAGTACGTATCAATAAATGAATCTCTTACGCCTTTCAGTGGTCTGAATTAGTGGTAAATTACAGCTTTTAGCATAATTGGAGTACATAAATAAAATATTTAAAATGTAAATCTTTAATTTAATTACTATTGATTAGAATAATTAAGATGAAGTTATTGTTAAATATTAAAATAGGTACTGCTCTTGTTTTATCTTTTTTTACATCAATACACTGGTCTATCCCATTTCAATTTCAAATTCATGACGTGTGAAAAACGGTGCAGCTATCTGAAGACGGCATCGCTGTCGGAATAGAGGCTGCTTCTTCCAAACTCAGAAGGATAATAATAATTTGCCCGCTATCAGTATCAAGGTTTAGGACTCCTTTTCAGAACCTGCTCCCAGAGTAAGGTTTTCCATTACTTTCCCTTACTTCTTGGCGAATGCTGGGAGATAACTAGAGTCGTTCCATGGGAACAAATATAACAACAATTGATAGCTAACCGATTTACAGTACACTTGCGATTATATGAACTAATCACGTTTTTGGTTGTTTACATAAGTATGTCATCGCTTCATATATTATAATTGCGAATCTATTGTATTATATATTTGGTATTAACAATCATAGGGAAATTATTTAGTTAGATTAGGAACGTTTCAATTGCTATGGAATCCATATAGTACTTAGAATAGGGAGCCTCGTGTAAGTACCTTTTGTTAGAGGGAGTTTATCAGAAAATAGAAGGAATTACAAGAGTCATTCATATTTATATTGTGAAAATAAACCAATTTAGTAAACGCTTACGTGATCACGAATGGCCAGATACTTACACAAAACTTTTAAATTTATTTTTTTCAGTGATATAATACATAGTTTTTAACTTGTTTTTGTTGAAAATATGAAGTTAAGAAAACATTTTGGAGGTCACTGGTATACGACTCACAGTCGGATGAAATGCGGCAAAAAGTAGGCACATGATAACTGGCGCTTTTAAAGCTGACTAGTCCATTGTTAACATCAGTGGTATTCATAAAGATGTGCAGCTAACTAGGGAACGTGAGCGGCATGCACTTTTCTTATGCATGTATAATGAACGCATTGTTACAATACAAATAATACCGCATATATGATTTTTTTCCTCGTTTTTCTCGACTCGTCCGCTCCGAGCGCCGCCGTCTATTCTTTCCGAAGAGGAGACGCGGACAAGACGCGCTGCCGTTGTTGTCGCTGCCACTGCTGCGGTAGGGTCGGCGTTTAGTGACATGTATTATGTATATATGACCGCACAATAATGGCCTTTTGTAAAACAAAAACTAAATAAATAAGTGAGTACCTATATGAAATATTTTCATGGCGATTATACTAATGGAGCTCCACTAGAGGCATGGGACGACATTCGAATAGACACTTGACGTAATATATCACAACTTTGACCGCGCTTTTATTCTTTTTTTTTTGGTATTGCTACTGTCCGCATAATTCATGCGGACGGCTGGTTTTCGTTTTTTTGTGAGTAAATATAATACCGACAGCCAGAATTGTATGCAGAAGCTTTATGTGTTTAACGTAGGTAACATACCTACATATATATACGATACTTTTAAAATACATACTTCATTCTTATAACATTTAGTTCACATGCCGATGTTGAGCAAAAATCAATTTCAATTAACAACTAACAAGTACAAATAAATTAGTTGTTAGTTGTTACTTCATTAGGCAACTAATTTGTTTCAAATTAATTGTAGAGTTTAAATAGAAAACTACAACTTTGAATTCAAAAAACAGTTATCTAGTTTCAGCTAGCTTAGATAGTAACAAACACCTAGGTTATATTTAATAATAATAATAATAATGCCTTTATTGCAGCAATGTCATTGTAGAATCATATACATGTTATAGAGAGTAGTATTACATTGCTAGCAACCCTAGGGCGAGATTCAGAAATACTGTTTATATCTAACCCTATATATGGAAAAAAGTGAAAAAAAAGTTTAATGCAGATATGCCTAATAGTAACCTAAAACTATATTCTGCTTGCCCATAACTTTACAATGCAAATAAATTAAATTTAAAATATAAGTGTAGGTATCCATCGTACATCTACAAGTTTGAAAAAAAAAGACCAAAAATTCTTTTGATAACGATTCTACATCGGCAACAGTCAAGGAGATTCCATAAAGGCAGAGCACTGCTCTTGGAACAGTATGTTTCGCAACTTTAACTTAACTTACTAAACTGGTTAGTAGGACAAGATTTTAAGTACAGTGGAATACAATTATATCTGCGGCAAATATTAAATGAGAAAGACCTTGTATACAAGGCTGATCTATGAGGTGGTGGAGATATCAAACCGCGGAACCGCGTAGCGAGGTTGTGTACATCAGTTCTGAATCTTATTTTATTGTAGAGGTAAGGTGGGTTTTTAAAAGTAAGTATTTTGTGATAGAGAGTGAGAGTTTGTAGCTCTCTACGGTTTTTCATATTCAGCCAGCCTGTTTCTTTTAATTTATAGGAGACATGATCATATTTGCTGATCCCATGAATGTATCTTACACATGCGTTCTGTAGTTTTTGAATACGGTACGTTGTTTCCTGGTCTAAACATTGATGATAAATCTCCGCACAGTATGACAGGCGAGACAGCACACACGAATCACACAGCTTCTTGTTGATCGACTTATTAAGTATTCTCCGAAGTGGATAAAGTTTTTTTAATGAGGCATTAGAGGTTTGTAAAGAGCGTGCAATATGTTCGCGAAAACGAAGTGTTCCATCCACAGTCAGTCCTAAATTCTTAGCACTACTAGTAACCGGTAAATATTACCGTTTATTTTAATGGCAATGTTGTCTTTTAGAATACTACATGAGTCGGGGTTTCCAAAAATTTGAGCCTGGGATTTAACAGGATTAATTTGTAAACCGTAAACAGTGGCGATCGCATGTATCCGCGCCAAGTCAGAGTTAATTTTGGTGACAGCCTCAGCCCAATCCGACAGCTCAAATGAATAATACAGTTGACAGTCGTCTGCATAGAAATGAATTTTCGTATGATGAACGTGTTCGACGAATGAAGATATATATATATAGAGAATAGAATAGGACTTAGTATACTACCCTGTGGTACACCCTGTAAAAGCCCAAGAGGCGGAGAAATAGCGTTATTTAGTTTTACTGACTGCACCCTGTTCACAAGAAAACTGCCCAGCAAAGACAACGCGTCATTACTAAAACCCTTCGCCCTCAGGACATCCAGAAGCATTGCGTGATCAACAGTATCAAAAGCTTTGAGTAATCTAGTAATACTAAAATAGTGACAAACCTGATCACAAGCTCCAAAAATATCATCGGTAACGCGCAGCAAGGCAGTGGTGCAGCTGTGGCCAGCGCGAAAGCCAGATTGAACATCGGGAAGCAATGAATTTTCAGAGACGAAATCTCGAATTTGATGTTCCATAACCCGTTCAAGAATTTTCGACAGTGTGGGCAGTATACTAATAGGTCTTAAATCTTTATATTCTTGTACCTGTTGTTTTTTAGGAAGTGGAATCACTACAGCATGTTTCCAGGTATCCGGAAAAGAGCATTCTAGAATGCACGAATTTACAATATGAGTAATGAATGGGACAATATATGGGCAGCAAAATGAATCATGTGAATATTAATACCATCGCTACTAACTGCAGTCGATTTAATTGATCTTATGACTTCACAAATCTTACTATTTTCGGTTAGGCGAAAAACAATAGGGGAGCACATGCTCGTCATCATTTTAGGAATCGGCGCAATATTGGTAACTTTTTTGGGAATGCTGTTGACAAAGTAGTTGTTTATTTTCTTAGGATCAGACATAGTTCGGGGTATATCTTTCTTTTTAGTTTTTACACCTAGGTAATTGACCTGCTTCCACAACATTCGACTGTCGCCAGATCGAGATATATAGTCAAAATATGCTTTCTTTTCTAAGTCAAATGTTTTGTTTACCAAGTTTCTCAAAGTTTTATAGTAATTCCAGTAAGCCCTGTTTGACGTTCTTCTATATTTGTTTTTGGCTTTGTCACGCAGCTTCATTAGTAATCTGAAGTTTTCAGTAAGCCAAGAAACAGGTTCTTTTGTGAATTTTCGGGTTATGAGCGGCGCGTGCACACTAAAGAGTTGTAAAATACTATGATTAAAAAAGGATACTTTGTCTTCCACACAATCCAACAGCAACATATAATGAAAATCAATTTGTTGTAAATCGTATAGGAATTTTTCTAAATTTATACTTTTGAAATCGCGGTATGTGTGAAAAGTATGATTGTCCCTTGGCTTATCAGTCTTAATAGTGCAATATATGAAGTCATGATCTGACATATGACAATTGAGAACACCGCTCCCGACACATTGTGTCTCATTGGTAACTAAAATGAAATCAATTAATGACGCAGTCGTATTAGCGACTTTAGTTGGTTCGTTGATAATCTGTGTAGTGCCCGTAGTGATTAAAAAATTATTCAAATATTCAACCGATGGAAGATTTGGCTTTAAAAGATCTATATTAAAATCGCCGCCAAAATTTCAATTTTGTAAGATACGCTTATCTAAATTGAGTGTAGCATACGAAATACAACCCCAAATAATGCAATATTGGGTTGAATCTTGTGGCTTTGAGTGCTGCAGCTATCTACTCAGTAATTTTTTTATTTATACATACGTTTTAGTATTTGTTCATTCGAAAAATAGCATCCACACATATGCTATCATTAGTACAAATGAATGTTTAAGCATTTCATCACGACATTATTGACACCCATTTTATTTCAAAAAAAAAAAAAATCAAGAAGCAAAAAGTTATAAAAATGTAATGCAGATTCGTAAGTCATGATAAGTACGTAAGATTAAAAGGTAATAGCTTAGTCAAAACTTCAAATTTAGATTCCGTGGTTGCTGCATATAAGGATTCATTTAGGACATTTTGTGGACACTTTGTGAAGGAATTCACCACAAAGCTTAGTAACAAGAGCGAGTGGAGTCATAACACCATCCTGAAATTGAATAGAAATGACGACAAATGGTACATTGATGGCTCCAAAACGGCAGAGGGATCTGGAAAAGGAATATATGGGCCTAAAACCACATATTTCGAAAGCTTGGGAAAATATCCAGGTATTTTCAGGCGAAAATACACGCTATTGAAAGATGTGTTCAGTTCAATATTGATAGAAATTTCGAAAGCAGGAGATTATCATCATCTCTGATAGTCAAGCAGCATCAACGTGCTGAGCTCACATGAAATCAGAGGGTCTGGGAATGCCTAGGGAAATTAAACGAACTAGGCAAAAGGAATAAAGTAACCTGGGTGCAAGGAAAGGATATCTCGCAAAAAAGGGGCTGGAATACCTTTTGTAGGGCCTGAACTTTTTTGTGGGATAAGTAGCAGTACACTACTTAAGAAATTGAAAAGAGAAATGGAGCAGAGGAAATTAAATTATTTAGAGAATCTCCAGGGAATGAGGCAAAGTAAAATTCTTCTGGGAACCTATAACTAGTAGAGGTTTACAAAATGCATCAACCTGAGTAAGAACAATGTTTTGTGCATATTAACAGGAATACTTAAGGCCATTGTAAACTGAAAGGACACCTGAGTTAGCTTGGATTTACAAAGGAATCTGAATGTAGATTTGGTGGACAACAGAATGAGACTTACCTAACCTAGGGCCTTTTGATATCCTACACTTTCTCAAAGGAATAGGATTGGGAGGTTAGCTGTAAACAGCAAGAGTAGGGGACACAATAGATCGCTTAGCTCGTAGTGTAACATCGCCCTGATCACATACATACATAGGGCATACTTCAAATGAAAAAATGATTCTAACACATCCATTTCTGGAATTGTTGTATTTGCAGGATCCACATTAATACTGTGTAGGATATCAGAGGGCCCCAGGCTAGGTAAGTCTCCCTCGTCGATTTCACATGCTCCCGGGTGCAATGCCCTTGAGTTGTACAGTGCTACGCAATTTGAGAGGAGATGGATGGGTGTTTCATCCTGGTCCCCACAAAATCTACATTCAGATTCCTCTTCGAATCCAATACTCAGGTGTCCTTTCAGTTTACTATGGCCTGAAAGTATTCCTGTTAATATGCGAACATTGTTCTTACTCAGGTTGATGCATTCTGTAAACCTCTTCTGGTTATAGGTTTCCAGAAGAATTTTACTTTGCCTCATTCTCTGTAGATTTTCCCAGTAACTGGATTTTCTCTGTTCCATTTCTATTTTCATTTTTTTCAGTATTGTACTCTTACTTAACCCGCAAAGGTTTCAGGCCCTACAAAATGTATTCCAGTCCTCTTTTTGCGAGATTATCTGACATTTCGTTTCCTTCCACTCTTGTGTGACCCGGAACCCACAGGAGGGTTACTTTCCATTCACATATTACTCAATAGCTTCAATACTGCAGTCGGTAACTTTTTTTCGAAAATTGTATGTTTATATTTCGTTTTATTAACATAAAAGGGGCGGCTGCGGAGCGTTTTCACGGACTAGAACCTACCATTGTAATTATCTCTGTCTTTTCAGATCACTGTAATCTCAGAAAGCATCTACACAGATTCGAACTATCTACACAGAATCGAACTATCTGAAGACAGTTATGCATATCTTCCACCATTGCCCTGCTACTATAAGAATCAGGTTCAGATGTCATCTTTGGAAAGGCTGACCCTTCCCTAGAAGACATTAGAAACATAGAAACAACAATCTCATTCAGCAGGATATTGAGCTACCTTAAGGGCATGAACTTGTTGGATGAACTTTAAGCTCTACAATAGACCTTAGTGGTCGCTGTAGATGGGCCAGTTAATCGAACCATGCGGATTACTAAACTAACTAATATAAACGCACCAAAATCATACAAAAACTCTACTGTTTAACTGCTATAAATATAAATTTAAGGAACTATTATTGTCCAAAGCATATTATTCCATTCAGAAATACTTATGGGATCTTATCTTACTTGTGATGATATCTGAGATTGTTAAGGGTGGTTTAGTGATTTGCCGGGAAATATGTACTATTCTTTTCATATTTTGATAAATAAATAAAGTGATCGATACAATACATTCACACAATCTTGTGAGCTAATTATTATACTTAATGGAGTATAAATAAAATAAATTCACCAAAAATATTTATTAGTGCCGCTGCTGAAGGCTCCTTTGGTGTTTTTTCTTGCAGTAAAGTTACTAAACAGTCTACTTTCACAAAGATACAGTTGTTCGAGCAAAAAATACACTTTATTCATAATAATCGTAGAGTCGGAATCCTTCTAAGCCACTTGTCTTGTCCATAAATCAAAATAAATTGCGCTTGCCTCGTTAATATGCTGTTTATCAGTAATACAATAATTCATTTACATGTCGAGCTACGAATGTGTTTTATTATTTGTATAAACGACAGATCTGCTCCGCGCGTTCCCGTTCAAAATTTTGTAATTAATTATCCCTCCGGTCTAGCGGCGCGTTCACTAGACGCCGGCACTAGAGCCGCCCGATATTTATCTCTAGGAAATGTGTAGTACCGCACGAATCGAAAGAAAAGACCACAAAACACTTATGTAATATATCAGTAATTTGAAACCGCCTGCGTGAGTAATTTTTAAATCCGTACAACGCGTACGGTTTTGGATTTTCAATTAGTTTCTTATTATCTCACCGAAAGTCTGATAAGTAATTCGATTGTATTCTAGGCGTCACGACTCTGAGATGCTACATAAATTTAACTGGTTGTGGCGAAAGAGCATATAAATCAGAAATAATATCTTGCAGCTAACATAAGTTGCGCGATGACGACATGTGTTGAAATCCCGCAAATATGGTATAAATTTATAGCAAAACGCTATTTATATTTACGTATGTTTCGATTTTTTTATTAGTTGCTACATTAATCATAACATGGCATTTATTTATTCTTATATAAGTATGACAAAAAGCAATGTAAAATAATCAGACTCTTAAATTAACAAAAAAAATAATGTTTTCAATGATACATCTGAGTAATAATGCAATATCTTCGAATGAGAAAAAGAAAGACCATTATTTTATTGCTAATTAATGCAAACAAAAATTATATAATTGCTAATTTACGTACCCAAATATTAAAAGTTTGCGATAAGATTTTGTATTAAATTTATTTGTTATTTATACCTCAAAATATTATACCTAGCATCAAAGTGACGGGAATTGAGATCGGTCCTTCGACTTGTTAATTCTTACGCAACTGCTGCTCAGAGCTGTTCCTTAGTATTATATCCTTGTCCGTGTGCAGACAATTATTTGCTGCCCTCTAGCTAATTTTAACGCAGTCTTCAAAAATCTTTATTTCAGGAACAACATTTCCAGTAATAATATTTTGAGGAAATTTACCTTGATCTAAAGTCAGTTTTTTACGGAGTTGCGTAATATATATATTTCTACCCATTATTAAATCTTCTTTTTATGCTGTATTTGTTTTTCTTTAATTTAATTAATAAATAATGGCGCTGGAAAATAAATTAAGATTAAGGTCATTATTAACATTAATAAAAGGATATTGTAAAAATGAGCAGAGTTTACTAATGCATGTACAGTTACCCAAATATAAATCTGTGGGATATACAAGGATGTGAGCTTTGATTTGGTTCGGTTTGATTTTGGACAGTGAGTCCAGATAAGGTCTTCTCATTATCCCTTTAACACCACGGTCTACGCCCTGGTGTATTATTCTGACTTAGTGTATTTCTTTACGTAAACTGGTTACTCTCTTTAACTAGTTTTAGCAGTCTGTGTGGTATACTTTCTTTCTGCTGATCAGTCATCGGATAGATTGTTCCCAGTAATGATAGTCTATTACACCGTTTTAACGCAACGCATTCGTAAATGACGTAGTAACCTGTCGCTACCTCTTCGTTATATAGTCTGCATATAGCTCCGTCTTTACAGACGCCTATTCTTTGTAGGTGATTTATTTCTATTCCAGATCTATGTACGTCCTGTGAATTTTATTTCAGAGCTTTTTCTTGCTAGCTTCTTTACGAATTCATTGCCTGCTATATCCTTATGCCCTTATGCTATGGCAACTACACCAAAGTAACTTTATTGTGTTGAGCTAGTGTCTTGCTCAAATCTCAAGCTGGTTTTGAAGTTATCTGATACGATATCAATATCTTTAGGGTCGTTTTTCCAGTGCTTTACGGGCACACGACTCTATTACCAGTATCGGTATATTGCCCTAGTGTCACATATTCGGCATGGTCCAGGATTTCCCACATACATCAGCTCCAGAACCTGTGATTCTTTCTGACCTATCTGCGTACTAGCTTTTAATTCGAATCTCTGGTCTCTGGTTTGCTCTTCACCCATCCGAGTGCAAAATAACCTTGGAGTATTTGTTAAAGGAGAATTTGGGGGTCGTTATATTATTGCCCCTTTCAAAGACAGGGATTGTGGTCTGACATGCCTGGAAGTGGATTCTTCTTCGGTTTTCACCATTTTATTATTCCTCGCTCTTATTGTAAATATCCAAGGAGGGTAGATTTAGCATGGTTTCCATAGCAGCTGTCGGTGAGCTTTTCGCAGCTTCAGTGGTACGCAGGCAAGCCAACCTCTATATCTTGGGAGTTTCATAATCGCCTGCCTCTGACCTTTGACCCATATCTTCCTCCAACAAATCAGGTTAACATTGGTCTTACTACAGCAATGTATAATCAGTACATCAGGCGCTGTTTCTGTTCCTATATTTACCAAATTTTTCTATGGGATATTATTAAGGTCCGTTCACATTTATTTGTCATCTCTTCAAGAAGTTGATTCCAGATTAGCTTCTAGTCAAGAAGCGCTCTTAAGAATTTGGCGTCTTGACTAAATTGTCTTGTTTCATTATAAAAAATTGGTGATTTTAGGCCATCCAGCTTTTTCTTTTCGTGAAGGTAAAGACATTATTTCATCAAGGTTATGAATTCCGTTACGAAATATTTATAGATATCTGCTAATATCTTGCTAATCGCAGCCGTTACTTACAGGTAATGTAAATGCCTAGGACTATAGGCTGTGTAACTTCATAGTCGTAGTTATTTCAAGTGTAATGTAATTTTCGCAGAATTAAATTTTAGTTTTCTTTATACACTACCCTTCTGTTATTTTCAGAGCCTTTTGTAGGGGTTCTGAAATAAAGCGTGCATTTTCCTCGTCATGACTATTGTAATATTGGCTGCATATCCCTGGGTATAGTAGCCTGCATTATTTAAGGTTATAAGCAGCTCATTGATTATAGACGTCCTATAGTAGGGGAGAATACTTCTTCTGGAAACTAACTAATTCTCCCAAAACTTTGTCTTTGTGGACTATAAAATGAAACGTTCTGTTCATTTTGCCAAAATAAATAGAAATTTCTCAGTTTTCTCTTTCACTGCGGAATATTAATTGATAGTTTGTGAGAAGCGAAAGCCCAAACCGCAAGCTATTTTTAGATGAAATATATTAACATTCCAAATTCAACATTAATCTTTTTTTATATAAAAACAACATAATATATGTTAATAGATTTTATTTTAAAATAGTTTCTTTTTTGCAAACTGTTTTCGAGATTCCGGATCAGTTTCAAACTTTATATCACTTGCGGAGTGCATCTTAGCTAAATAATTGAAACATTTATCCGACCTATTTACCATTTACCAAATCCATATTTTAGCTTATAAGATTTTACTATTCCCATTTATATATATAATCTGGCTGTGTGTTTTGTACTATGCTATAATGCAAAACACCAAACAATTACAAACATTTTCTTTTTTTAATGTGTTGAAAAAGAATAAGGTAAAGCCAGGTAAGTGTGTAACCAGGGCAAGTGTGTATTTGTTTATATTTATTAAAAATGAAATAACGGAACGTCCTTTGTTATAATACTAATGTACTAACTTCATACTAGTTTTTACAAACCAGAAGTTTCCGCATCTCTAACGTGTATAACTTGAATATCTGTGAATATACATACTATTAAACAGGCAACAAAATTAGTATAACTCTTGGCCGAAACTGAAGGATAATGCTAATTAATATATAAATGCGGAACGATTACACCCTCCCATTTTGCTGGGTAAGTGTGTAGTAATAATAATAATTAATACTATACGTATATTTGCAATTAAAAACATTACAAAAAAGCGAAATTAAATTGTTGTTAGAAGTTTCTACAGATGTCAAAAAAAAATATATAATAATACAAATAACACAAAGATATAAGTAGAAAAAAACTTAGACTGTATACAGACAGAACAAACAAAACATTGAAGAAAAAAAAAAAAACAGTATATGTGTATATATTAAATTTAGATGCACGATGTGCCAAAAAATCCCATTTCGTAGTATTCCCCCGACTAGCATGCCGCTTACCTGTTTGAAGGCTCCAGAGGTAGACTCTTCAGAGTTGCGAAGTGATATTAGAGTTACACCCCAGAAATCTGCTGCCTGTTTGACGTGTCAGTCTATGATATGGTGTTCTTAGGCGTTACGACCGGTTTATATGTGTGATTATCTCCGTTCTTCTAAATATCTTTATTTTGATGGACATAGTACGCAACAAATATGTAAAAGTGGAGGGGAGGTGATATTTCTGATAATAAAATATGGTTTGCAGCTTGTCTGCTTTCAAGGTCACAGAATATCTTATTGCCCGTTTTGTAGGATGAAGATCTCTGCGATCAGTTGTCTTCCCCAGAAGATCAGTCCATCCAAAGGTGAGATTGGAAGTTGGCAAATATGCCAATCCTTCAGCACGTACCGGCGATGTGCTTCGTCTTCTGATGCAAAAAGAGAGATGTTAATATATTAGCAACTCATTTAGGTGATCCTGCCATGTTAAAAGAGGTCTACGTGAGCCAGAAATTTTACTGCCGTTGATTCACAGTGGTCTTATTGAGAATGTAAGTTTTGTGTTTTGTTATATTTACTTTTAATGGTTGGCGGCAAACCAGTTTTCAGCCTTTGGAATTGCGTCTGAATTTGTTGCAATTCCTTCGGATTTGATGATCACTAGTAGTGAGGTCATCGTGAGAGATAGCATAACTGGATGAAGTATTATCCATTCCATTAATTGATGTCTTCGGTGAATATGATTTTAATAAATTAAGGTTGTCCGCTCACGCCATAATACTCCAGCTGATGTATAAATATGTCATGACTAACCGATCAAACGCCTCGATAGGTCCAGTAAGTTAAGTTCCGCATGTTCACCCTCATCAAACGCTTATATATGGAATTTACCACTTGTATAAACCACTAGCAGTGGTGCCCTTTTCTATAGCCGTGTTGTTCAGGCCTGAAGATCCGTGTGATCGAAGTAGCTACCAACCTCTGCATAATGATTGCTCAAATACCTTTGACATGGCTTAGCATGCTTAATAGGTCTTAATTGGCAGTTGTTCTTACACCTTCTGTTATGGGCAATACTCTACAACCGTGAGCAACTAGGAAACACTCCTTGTTCTATGCATCTATGATGCTATTGCCAAAAGCAGCATTTCTGCATGTATTCTTTCAATAAATGGTGAATGTCATAAATATCGGTGGATATTTGCCCTTCAGATGTTATAGTTTGCTCAATTCACTGAAGTGGGTGGCTCTAGACTAAAGCGAGTGTGATTATTTATTCCATAGTTTGTAGTAAAGTTCGGATGATCATTACCTGAATAGCTTCGCAACTCTTCGCCGACTTTACAGAAAATATTTATTGAGGGTGCTCCCGAGAGAGAAAATCTCGATTATCGGTTTTAGGGCTTTAGCCTCTTTGTTTATAACATTCCAGACAGCTTAGCAGTATTGACAGTGTTTAAAAATTCTTTTTTCTAAGTAAACCGTTGATAATTATAAAAGTGTATCTATTGAAAGCTTTCAACTGCGCATATATTACGTACTTCTATGTGTAAAAATTTATCAAAATATCTTATGATGTGAACAGTGTTACATTTTCCTCGCACTATGCAATTTTTACTACACACTTACTTGACTTTACCTTAACATAAAATTCATAAGAAAAAGATTTATAAAAAAGTGTAATTACACGGCCCAACAAAATGGTGGTAACAAAAAGTTGCCAAAATATTTCATTGTTATCAATATTATTAAGATAAATATAAAAAATTGTCCAGATACTTTTGGCGTCGTAACCTAGGCTTTCTCAATAATTCTTGTTACTCATTTGATATGGGTAAAACTTTATTTTTTACAGAAAAGTAATAAAGCTGTAATCTAAAGCAGGCTCCACATATTGATGGGCCATTATATGAAACAGCGACAAAAACTTTGGTGATTTGGAAAATTGTGTGCTTTTTTTATGGAGCACTCTCATAACATCTGAAAAATGCTACACCTATATCGTATGTAAGAAGTAGCTGATAATGTTTCAAAAAAAAAAAAATGTTTGCTGTTCACCTAAACAAAATGGCTGAACACGACGGTTTTATATGTTACTTGATCTACATTCATAATAAGTTTCTCTAGATATGACATGGTTTTCTTATGAGAAATAGGTTCATATTTTAAAAAATATTGTTTTATTATTAAATTCAGTAGGACTGCCTTCCGATCTAATCACAGCCATTGTTTAGGTGAACAGCAAAAATTTTTTTTATTCATAATTTAATTATTAATAATTAATTGATTTAAATTGGACTGTTTTGCTAATGTATTGTTTGATATTATTGCTACAACTTTACTCTAATTGTAAGTAACCTCACTTTTTCATTCGATTGTATCTATTAGCATGTATCCTTTGTAGTTGTTCTACGGATGAAATAAATTTATTTCGAAAGCTCTAGAGACAAAGAAAAGGAGTTTTTTGATTCTTGCTGGTATCAATCCCCGGATTATTGACACTTGTCCACCGTGTCCACTGATTTAAAGTTATTAGAAAAGGTGTAATGTAGCAATTATTTCATCAAGGTTATGGAATTCCGTTACGAAGTATTTATATCGATATCTGCTAATATCTTGTTAATCGTAGCCGTTACTTACAGATAATGTAACTTCATAGTTGTAGCTATTTAAAGAATACTGCAAAGTTTTTGAACAATTTTTCAATTTAAATGCGTACATAGCTCCCAATTTTGACACGACCATAAGCATCACGAAGCCTTCTGGAATTGGTTGGTGTACCTAAGCAAGTACCTAAATTGTGAGAAAGGTTTTTATTAAAAAAAAACATTATTTACAAAGCACATGCATAAAAACACATTCTTTTAAAAAATCAACCCAACATAATTGCTTAGTATATGAGTTTTAAACGATTACGGTTATAAGTATCTAAAAACATCGTTCGAATATAACAACTCTTAAACGTAGCAGTCACATCTCTCTTTACCGAATAGAAACATAAATTTCAGTTTCTAGTATTTCTCAATTCCCCATTCATGAAGCTGGCAGGAAAATATATCTTACTAAGCGCAAACTGCTTTTCCTTAATAACATCATCGGCTGAAATAATGTCTTAATGTTTAACAATGGACTGTGGGCAACTCGCGTCCGCTTAAACGACAATAAATTCCTAGCACAGCGATTTGTTTCCATAAATAATAATCCAATTAGAATGCTCCACTTCCACAAATGATACAATATTATTTACACGTTTTTTCCTTCTCTCTTTGTCGTCCCCGGCAACTATCATTCACTCACACCTACAGACACTAATAAGTTCACAATTCGGAACAAGCTACGATATGTTTGAAAGCGTTGTAGGTTGTGATAATATATGTGCATATTTTTTTTATGATTATCCTTGTCACTTTTCTAAAGGACGAAGAATATGTGTGGGGTATAGAACACCAAAACAATGGTCTATAGTATTCTTTACAGATTGGATAAAATATTTGTTTTTAATTCCAACTCAATTTTTAATTTTCAATATTTATGCCTTTTGTGATTATTTTTGTGATTATTGTTATTAAATTTTTATATAATTACCTATATATTGTCGCGACTTTCCCTAAATGTCACGCCCTTTTTCTCAAGAGTTGGGGGTTTGAGCTACTCGCTTCTCTAATCATATATACATAAATAGGGAATATTAAAAAGGTACTTACCCTGGGGCTGCGCTTGATGTTTATCGAAACACTTCATAAAAATATCTTACTAACTTTATTAACACCACACGCTTTGGAGATCACAACCTGAATTGCCAATACCTCGTCGCCAATCCCCTCACGAGCACGGTACTCGAAAATCGCTGACAAGGTTCCAGTAATCCGATTGTCATCTCTGAACACATCTTTTTCTTAAATCTAACTTATTTCTATCTAGTGGAACTTTCCGTGGCAATATAACAGCAGAAACCTTTAACTGAAATAATTTAGGAAACTTCTTTTATTCATAATATCAGAGAAAATTATCGCAGAGTACATATATTACATATTACGGTATGAACGGCTTTAGTATACCAATTCAATTCCAAAATTTATTAATAATCATATAATATGCGTTCTATCTTATAATTGAATATTCCTGGAGATTGCAATGATAAGCTACCACACAAACTTCAAGATATAGATTGGCTTTATCTCTTTTTAGGAATTTTATTTGAATATTCTGCTCTACGTTCACTTATTATTATGAACATTGTCTAAACGTAAATAGGGTAATTCTAGGAGAGATGGCGTATCAGGTAAGACGTCTCAGTTACGTTTTCAGTGATTTTTCTTGGCCGAATTTTAAATCCACCAATACCACAGTACCCCATCATGAATATTCAGTGATCGAGAACACAGACACGTACGTGTTTTATTTGGTGAGGTTTGTAGAAAATTTGTTGTGAATATTATTAATTTTTATACTCGATCAAAAGCCCATTTATACAGGTCCGTTAAAATCTAAATTTTGTATATGTGTATGGTTATAATATGAAATAGTACAATACTAGTAATTCTAACCTAATTTCAATATTATTAAAGTTTTTATACTCAATCAAAAGCCCATTTATACAGGTACGTTAAAATGTAAAATTTTGTATATGTGGATGGTTATAATATGAAATAGTACATTACTAGTAATTTTAACCTAATTTCACGTTCCTGGCGGCTTTTATATATGAACAGCTAAGTGCGCCATCTCTCCTTATACAGCTCGGAGAGATGGCGCACGTGCAACAGGTGTTTGTATGCGAAATAGATAATTTTTCTTGTTAAATACCAAGCACTTAATTTCTTTATAGCTAGTATTTATGAGCGAAAAATCTGCCTATGTTACAAAAGAACGTTTTTTAAGATGGCTAAAAAAAAGGTTCCCCGAAAACCAGCGGGAAAGGTAGTACTTCTTCTAGATGGGCATTCTTCTCACTGTAGTAGCGTAGAAACATTAGAATATGCTTAGGAAAACGATGTTATGCTTTTTTATCTTCCAAGCCATACGACTCAATTACTACAGCCACTAGACAGGGGCCTTTTTAAATCCCTCAAACGTTTTTACTATCATGCATGCAACATATTTTTAAGAGCGAACCCTGGACGACGAATTACCAGACTTCAGTTCAGTCATTTGTTAGCAACGGCTTGGGAGAAATCAGTGACGATGCAAAATGCAGTGTCGTCATTTAAAGCAACGGGCGTGGTGCCATTCAAACCTTTCAGTTATTCTGGAATATGCCTATTTAATTAATGTTGCTGAGAATAATTCGCGGGTCTCAGAACATAATGATGCCAATGAAGAAGTTACTGATGCTGTGGATGATCCCAGAGTTAGAGTTAATGCACCTCGTATCTCCGGATGTGTTGTACAAATTACAACACCGGAAGTCTTGCCAAACTATTTAAAGGAAAGAAATCGGCCTAGTTACTCAAACGAAGTGAACTTGCCAAGCTGTTCAAAAGAGACTATTCTTTCAAGCTGTTTAAAGGAAATTACTCCGCCTAGCTGTTCAAAAGTAAGACTTCAACCGTAATAGTCCAGACGAAAACACTCTTGGGAAAATTTTGGAAAATATTTCTCCAACACCTGTAATAAGTGACGCTGCTTCCATCAGAAAACGAGCTAAGCAACTTGCCACTATTTTAACCCTTCGTTAGTGTGCTGGGATATGTCATACTGTCACGTTGGGGCGTGACGGGGTGTAACTCAGAGGTAATACATATAATAATTACACCTACCTTGGGTTGGGCAGGGGCAGGAATCAACCAAAAGACTAGTACACTTCAGCTGTTTATTAAGAGAGAGTCCACGAGGAATACCTCGTGGAGTTTCCTATCGGAGAACCTTGAAGGCCGATTCGTGGCAATACCTCGGTATGTTTGCCTACATACTGGGGTATGGCATACTCCACCACACTAACGAAGGGTTAACAGATTCAGACTACATACGTTCAAAAAAAGCCAAAGAGTTAAAACGTAAAAAGAAAGCGAGTAAAATCCGAAAATGCAGCTTCAAAACGTAAACAAAAAAATAAAACAGTTGAAGCCCCTTCTGACGAAGAAGAAACAGGACAAGAAATTATCTATGATGATGTATCATCTTACTATAATGATGAAAATAAAATATCTGCGTTGGATGTGGGGAAGCATATGAAAATACAAAACGACGGGATGATTGGATTCAATGCGTTAACGGCTCTCGATGGCTGCATGAAGGATGCACCAAATTCAAAAAAGTATGTCATCTGTGTGGAAAAATAATGGTAACACCAAAAACTAGTAGCTATTGGCTATTTTAGCTGAAACCTATAAAAAAATCGATTATTATCTGCTATATAGGTACGTGCGTCATCTCACCTGAGGTGAGTCATCTCTCCTATATACCAGAGGAGGGATGGCTTTTATATTGAATAATATTTTCGTTACATTTAGAAAGTCTGTTTAGTTATAATATTAGTTTAATTCAACTCTATGTTTGATCATATTTACTTTCTTGTTTGAAATGAGCTAAAGTTTGTTTCGGTATTATTTAAAATAATTTTTTAAAATCAGTTTGAAATTTTCTGAGCCATCTGTCCTAGAATTACCCTACAAAGCAAAAAAATAAAGAAAATTAGATCTGAATTTTGTGAGCATAATAAATAGGCACCTCTAACGTGCATATATAGGTAGGTTAGATGTATTTTGTTGCTATGAATTATCCTGTAATATATCAAATTTACTGTTATTCTTTAATAGTCCGGTGAAACAATACAACAATCATTGCAAGCTTTTTACAGTAAGAAATTAACAAATTAATGTATTTCTGCTAATAACTATAATGATTAATAGGAATTTCTCACAAGAAAAAATTTCTCCCCAGGCAGGATTCGAACCTAGACTCTCTCGCTTACCGGACGAGTGCTCTACCAATAACGACCTATCGAGAGAGTGTAGGTTCGAATCCTGCGTGAGGAGAAAATTTTTCTTGGGAAAAATTCCTCTTAATTATTACAGTTATTAGCAGAAATACATTAATTTGTTAATTTCTTACTGTAAAAAGCTTGCAGTCATTGCATATTCGCCGTCCTACCGGCCTTTCCAGATCTAATATCGACATAGGTAGTGGATAGGTTAGCCATAATCATCTACAAATGAATACTACACGCGATATTTATTCTATTTGAAACATTCACGAAACGAACGTATTCGTGTGAATTTACAAAATACAAAAGGTGCTGATATATGCGTGAGAATAAATGACGTCGTTGTGATGCACCCTTTATTTCTTATTCGTGCAGAGATTGAAGTCGAAACAATTGTACACCAAAGCATTTTTCTTTGAGAAAATAACGTGACGGCCTTTCTCCCTGCGTCTAAATAATCAAGACTTAAAGTTTCCCTGGGCATGCATATATTTGAATAGAACATTATCTGATAGGGTGCCAACCATTACCGATCAAGCGCGGTAGGAGTTTCGCAAGGATTCTGAGGGATCACTCAACGTCCTGTCGGATGTTATCTGGATGCCCGTGCTTCGTTTCCTCCCATTTTCTGTGGCACCTTTCACCGGGTGATGTATAACACGGCCTCCCTTTACATGGAAAACGTGAGTACGTTTGAATTCTATACGGATTTTTCTAGGCAGACGCGTTTTTGCGTATGTCCTTTTAGTGCGTCTCCGCGAAATTTATTGTGTGCCTGTTTCGCGTTTGCGTTGCGCGCATCGGCAAGAGTTATTCACGTCCGACGGCTGAAGTCATCGTGTCGGTGAACTACGGTTTATCTTGTATATAGCGCATGTTACAGAATTCAGAGTATTTGTTGTAAGTAGCGCGCGGGAACTGGAAGGCGATCATTAACGCTGCCAAGATAATGGGCGGCCCGGAGCCAATATTAGTTGCTGAAGTAAAGTCTATGGGAGTGCTATTTATAAATAAATATAAAGATTTAGTAAGTGAGATATATTGGGAACCTTATAATTGTGGATAATAAGAAAATATTATCGACATATTATTACAATATAACAAAGCCGTGATACACTGATTACTGAGAGCTTTTAAACGTTTAACTTATATCTAAAACTATGGTTGTTCTTAAGAGTGAAGGATGTCGCTGATCAAGTCGACAAACGCCGAATGACCCGCCGCGCTTTTGTTTCTATATGTAGATCTATAGAACTGTATAGAACTTATGTATGGCTTTTTATACAAATAGTATAAAATTGTTGAATTAAGAAGGACTTAGAAAGAAAAAAAAAAACGGCAATCTTGAGTGGATAATGTTTAATCTTATAAATTCATAACTCTTCAGTGACACACTTCGGTCTTCTTCACACTACAATATTAAAATTTTTAATAATATTTTTATAAAATTTGTAAATCATTAAGAGAAGTGAACCAAAAAATTTTTTTAAAATTTAAATTTACAAAAGCAATTACCTGTCGAATCCGTTAATAAGAACGTCCAAAAAAGTAAAATCATAAAAGTGAAACAAACACTGCGTATGCTTTCACGGCCGTTAACTATAAACTAAACAGCTTCTTGCGGGTTCGCCCGTGTGTCAAAACTTTCGCCTCGACGTTTCGCTGTCATACTGACAGTTCTTCAGGATAACTGAACTGATTCTCCATGGTCCGACATTCTTCTTATATACACCCTTGGTGCATCCAACGTGCAGTTTCCGCTCCATTGACGTGACGGTTCGTAGTAGGCTCTTCCACGTGTTGCTAAGGTGGTACCCTTCTCTCTGTTAACGTTTTATTCTCTCTATTCTATGGCTTCCCTGATAGTCTTTTCCCGTAGTTCTTGGTGGTAGTTATTACTTTTACATTCTTGAAATCCATTTTGTGCCGGTGTCATGCATGTGTTCTGCCACCGCTTGATTGCTCCGATCCTTCTTAATCTTGCGTCCCTCTCGTGTTCTTTTATTCTTATGTCGATGGGCTCTCCTGTTTGTCCGACGTAGCACTGTCCGCATTGGCATGGTATTTTGTAGATACCTTCTGTGCGCCCTTGGGTATCTTATCCTTTGCGCGCGTAAAGATACTGCGGGATCGACGTTGCAGTCCCGAAGCGTACTTGTATGTTACGTCTTACCAAAATTCGGCCTACTTTTTCGGTGACTCCTGTACTATGTAAGGTAAACACGCCATCCCCTTCGTGGTTCTGTAGTTGTCTCCAGTGTCGTCTTCTTCTTAGTGGCTCTCCTAATGTCGATGTCAGTGTAACATTCTTCTTTAGTGGCTTCCTCCAAATGTATCTTTTCACTGGTAAGATGTTGTTCGTCACTGATGGTTTCGGCTCTGGACAGCAATTTGTAATTAATGTCTTCTTCTGCATCGGTGATGGTGAGATCTTGCATGCAGATATTTATCGTGTGGCGTCTTCTTCTAAATACTGCGTGCTGTGCATTCCCTCGTTTGTTTTCTTAACCATAACATCCGGAAAGGGAGATTTCCATTTTGTCTTTCTACATGGTAAACTTGATGCTGGATGCTGTGAGTATTATGTGTTCCAAGAACGGTTGTAGGTTTTTCTTCTCCGTGTTGCCATATTACAAAAGTATTGTCGAACATATCGCAGCCAACAACATGGCCTTGCATATCGCTGGAACTTAGGGCTTCTTCTTCAATGCTTCCATAAACAAGTTGGCTATACTGGCGATAAAGGCTTCCCATTGCTGTTCCGTTCTTCTGCTCGTAGTATTTTCCATCATACAAAAAGTATGTCGTGGATAAGCACAGTTTCACTAATTCAATGATGTCTTCTTGTAGTCCAAGTTCTGGAAGTAAGGCCAGTGCGTCCTCCGTGGGTATGTTAGTGAATAGCGAATAATGTCGAAACTTACTAAAATGTCTGTAGGTTCAGTCTTTAGCGTAGACAGAATATCCACGAAATGTTTCGAATTCTTCACATACGTTGCAGCAAGTGAAATTGTTATTATGACAATACTAACGTAGTACTTGAAAACTATTGTTTTGTGTCTTTGGATGTTTCTTCTCTTTTCATAAACATTCCGAAAAATATGTTGTTACAAGAAATTAGGAATGGTTGGGACACACTCAAATCGCTGACATAAGTCTTGACATATTTCTTGAAGGCTAAACTAATATTTAATTCAACTTATTTCAGACATGACAATAATTTCTATAAGCAAACATTTGGTGCCCCTATGTGTGACCCTCTTAGCCCTATTTTAGCTGAAATAGTAATGAACAGAATCTTCAATCTAGTACTAAGTGAGATGGACCCATCCCTTATTTTCATTGCCACACATGTGGATGACTCTTATTGTTCCATCTAAGGACATAGAACAACTTGTGATCGAGTTCAACAACATACATGATAGAATTCAATTTACAATTGAAAGAGAAAATAATAATACCTTAACATTCCTGGATATCCTCGTGATCAATTCTGAGGGTAAGATATTGACTCATCTTTATTCAAAACCAACTAACTCTAATCGTATCTTAATTTTTTTAATTCTAATCATCCCCTCCACCACAAGATTAGTGTCATCAATAATCAAAAACATCGTATATTGTCACTTTCTAATATTAAATTCCACAAAAAGAATTTACAAACACTTAAAGATAGGTTAACACTTAATAACTATCCTCTTCATTTTATTAATAAAATATTATACAATGACAAAAGACCTACTTCCAAAGTTGACAATAATAAAAACAGGTGAAAATTAATATATGTACCATTTCTCTCAACCAGATTAAAAAGAATCATTGAGTCTGAGAACATTTCCATTGTGTTCTATAACGATAATACGTTGAAGAGACTTAGAATTTTTAGTAGCCTCAAAGATAGACTGGATATTCTGGAGAGGAGAAATGTCGTGTATCAGTTGAATTGCAACATTTCTTACATTGGTCAAAGTTCACAACAACTAAAAAAAAGTTTTACAACAACATAATTACGATGTCTCCACAGGCAACAGTCGCACTAGAGTTTCCCATCATTCCTTGACTACTGGTCACTCTTTTGATTTCCTAAATCCTCGTATCCTGGATAATGAGAATAATTTGCAAAACGACTTTTGTCTGAGGTTATTCACATTAAAACCACTTTGAACTGCAATTTTAAAACAGATATTAAAAATTTTACAAAAATATTATTAAAAATTTAAATATTGGAGTCTGCAGAAGACCGAAGTGTCGGTTGAAACGTCACTGGTAAAAATCTGGTGTAAATCTTACTCTAGCATTTACGCTAATTTTTGATTAACTCTATTTTAACTCTGAGCAAGCACAATCATAATTGTCCGCAAAAACTACTCGCAATAGTGTGAAATATTTTCAAAAAGCAGCAACTTTTCCTGTTCGGCTAATTTTAGAAAAGATCATAAATATTGCACAGTAAAAAAAAATTACAGTATTTTTCCTGGTAATTGCACACCTGGAATATTACAGTTATTTTCGAAGTCGTTAAGAAAATTTACATTAAGCTGCAGATTTACATTTTTATAATGACAGTAATTTAACGTAAAACTACCAGTAACATTACTATTGCTTTTTGTTAAAATTTCAGTGTTTGCTCTGTATAAACATTATTCAAATATAATTATTTTTAATTAAGGGGCGTTTTCTCTGTTCCTTTAAGTGTGCGGAAGTAATTCCTGTTCCAAAAAGCTCCGATAGTATGCTTGTGAAAAATTTGTCAAATATCTCAAGAATAATAAATTAAACTTTCAAGCGCCTATTCAGTATGTTACCGCGAACGGTAGGGAAAATAAGAGCATCGGTTGGAGTCAGGAGGGCTTTAAATGGTAACGCGGCGGGTACTATTTACAGGAGCAATATATAACCGAAAATGTAGTATGCGGGGGCGATATGGGTGGACGCGTGTACCACAAAAGATATAATCGGAGCGTGGGGATTGTTAACAATTAGGGCAGCAAGCGCGTATTCATTTATTTCAAGCGAGCCGGCGCCGGCGTGCGTTATTTCGGGTATATTACAAGTAGACTTACGTTTGAGGAAACTTAAATTTCGTGGGGACGCTAATAAAATTAGGTTTGAGAGATTAATCACGATAACGAGAATTAGATTACAACCGAGGCGATTTAAAAAGTACATGTAGGGGGGCGAATTCATCCCGTGGAATTAACAAAATATTAGTCATAACAAATTTATGTGCGCTTTTGGAGAGGGTTTAGAAATATTTGAGGATGGTTCGAAGGGCGGGAGTGATACAGGAGTGGCTTTAGATGTTTATAGTAAGCGTATTGAAATATATAATCAAAAGTTTAAATTAGGGTATCATTGAGATAATTTTCAAGCAGAATTAGTTGCAATAAATCAGGCGGTGCGCTATATTAGGTGCGAGTGAGAATTTATACAAGACGTACGAATTACAACTGATAGTTTAGCGTTAGAGAATTGAAAAAGATTCCTCCGATTTTTTATTAGATACTTGGGATCTGTTAGGCGAGTAAGGTGTAAAATGTTTCTGGACTAGGGCTCACGTAAGTTCAATTGGTAACGTGAAGATGGATCAATTAGAAAAGGAGGCATTATCTAGTGAGAATAGTGCGGAAATTAGGTATGAGAGATCATGGAGAGGTTGACTATTACCTCACTCAGATACTGACGGGGCACGAGTACTTCAACGATTACCTATGCAAAATACGGAAAGTGGATAGTATCTCCTGTCGGTACCAGGGCAGCGACTGTGACGATGCTCGCCATACATTCTTCGAATGCGTAAGATGGAAGTCGCACAGAGATGAGCTGGAACGAGATGTCGGTGTGCTCACATCTGGAAATTCAATTCGAACGATGATGGGAAGCCGGGACGCATGGCACAGGTGTCCGCTTTCCCCAAGACAATTTTGATGACCAAGACGCAGGAGATGAACGGGCGTTAAATACGGGGCACCACCTCGACGAAATGTGACAAATGATACCGAGGTGGAATCTTGCTCCACGGGGAGGTTTTTTAGTGGGTGAGAGTCCCACAAACCAGGTAATGACCTGAAGGTGCATAAAGCATTTTTCCTCCTAAAAAAAAAATTTATTATTATTTGGCGTTATTGAGCTGAAAGCGTCTCTAGTTATCATTTTCGTAACCTCTGCCTTAGTAGTAGGGATATTGTAAACGATATATATGCCTTAGAAAAAGTCTATACATGTCAAGTAAAGAAAAAGCAGCTGCCTAGATTAAATTAAGGCAAGATAATGAAAGACCACCTAAGAAACCCAAATAACTTAAAAACTGTTGGAAATAGACATAGGGTGTCCTAATACTAGTCTAAAGACAATAAGAATTTCTATCTGTCAACGTAAAGATACACTAGGTGTTCCATTTAAAATATCAAAGTTACGCACGACTACAATACTGGACAACGCTGAATGTCGCATTCAATCAATCAAAGGATCTGCTATTTACGGTTTTCATTTCACTTCTCTAAATTAATTCGTTTCCGAAATGCTAGACTTTTTTGCCAACATTGCATTTTTGAACAAATTGAAATATCTCACAAACTATAAAACTTAGGCATAGGAAACTTTAAATAAAATTGGTCTAATTTTTACTGTACACCTAAAAACCATAAAGCCATAAAGTGTAGGGTGTTCCATTAAGAAAAACATAACTCTTTGGTGCACTGCTAAATTGTACACCCTGCATATTGTATATAATTTTTAAATTGTAGATCTAATCTGCCTATAAATAAATATAAAAATATAAAATATTTCAAAAATTGTTACCATTCGACTACCAGGGATCACGGCGTTATGCTGTTACATCCTGTATATGTAAGTAGTAAGCAGATATTCCTTTTTATAAATAGACCCAGTTTGTTTGCATTTGCACCTACCGAAAAACAAACGAATTAATTTTAAAAACCCATTTAAAAATCAAAAGTTTTATTGTATATCTCCATTAAAAATAAAAATAGGGGTAGCAAATAAAGATATGGTTTGTTGTTGAATTAAATTCCCACAAAACTATAGTAGCAAAAGCATGTATATTCCGCTACCAAGTTCTAAGCCGAAATTCCGAATTTTTGTGTTAAACTTGACAATCTCATTACTCGATCTGCATTTAAATGGAAACGGAAGCTGTATTATTTTTATTTTACTTTGATAAGAATTTTTTATTTGCGTTTGCCGAGATACGCTGCGTGTATATAACGTATAGATGTTCATTGCGGCTACATTGTACCTGCCGTGAGGTAAGCTTCATTTCCTTTGTGCGCGCTGGTATCCCTTCGGTATCTTCAAAGGGTCACGTAGAGACGAGTGCGTGTCGCGCCCATGTGACCCGTGAACTTGCGACAAAGGACTCAAAATCTGCATACCGACACCAGGGTCGCGCGGGCATTTTTATGCCGACATGCAAACGAGTCGTTGCTTAGGGTACAATAGCAGGGGCAATTGTAATAAAATTCGTACGTTGTCATACGGCAACAATAACAGCAATAACGAAACGGGACACATTGTGGTAGATGTAATCGGGAACCAGCTACCAGTAACTGATAAGTTTTTGATGCTTAATATTAAGAAAAAAGAACAATAATAATAATAATGCGGTACCTACTGGATAAAAGGGCATCTGAACAATGTTAAATGCTGTACAGGTAAACAAAACTAAGTTACGTGAAAGCGTGAGGACGTATGCATGCACATACCTGCATTGAAAAAGTTTGTAGCAAGTTTATTTTTTGGATTTCATAACAATAAATCATTTACAAAATTAAAAAAAGCAATCTCTAGTATAAGACATGTTTCTTTGTGCAATAAATGATTATTAACGTAGTTTCAATACATACAGAGAAAGATGTCTAATGCATTTAGATTGAACTAAAACATACTTATTGGTAATTACTCAATTGTTTGAACTGAACAACATAATTGAATTGTTGTCGTAAATTCGATAAAATAAATCTGAACGTAGTAAAAAAAAAACGAACCTAATTTAGTTTTGAACACATTAAAGCCTTGATTGATTAATTAATTGATTTAGTGACTGAGTACAAATCAATTCTTTTCAATATCCTCTTACCATCGCAGCCTGAGGCTTGTCGTATTATTCCGTATTTTGTGTATCCCTTTACATAAACAGGTTAATCTCGTTTACTAGTATCCTGTGTGGTAAACTTTTTTTGACAGATCTGTCATTGGGTTGTTTATTCCTAACAATGGTAGCCTCTGCCACCCAATGCAACGCATTTAAAAACAAAGTGATGGGCTGCCTTGCCCTCCTCGTTGCATAGTCTACACGATGGTTCATCTTTAAAGAGCCCTATTCTACTGTTCCAGTGAAACTGACGTTTTTCCACGATCCACTCAACCACTGTACCATGCATTGCACCTTCAGTTATTTCTAGAACCGGTTTAGGTCCAGTGAATATTTTTTGAAAGCCCTTTATTGCAGTTTGTTTGCAAGTTGCCTCCAATGCCCTTATGACTCGGTACCCACCCCAAGGTAACTTTGTTATGTTTGGCCAGGATTTTTAAGTTATCCAGACAAACCCAAGCTAGTTTCGAGGTTATCTGATAGGTTGCTAATATCCTTAGGGCCGCTTGACTATCCGATAGGATATTGAATAGCTGACTCTTGGATAATTTTTTCAACGCTTCGTGGGTGCATATTTCTATTCTTAGTATGTTCGTTTGGTATGTACTGGTATATTTCCCCATTATCACATATCTTTATGATTTAGGGTTTCTCCGTATATACCAGCTCCAGAATCTGTGATTCCTTTTGACCAATCTGCATACTAGTTTTGGTTTTGCATCTCTTTTGCTCACCACTCATGACTGTCCAAGATAACTTGAAGGATTTATCAAAGGAGAGTATAGGAGTCACATGCCGCCACTGCCCATTTCAGAGATAGGGTTTGTGATTTCGATTGTTATTCTGGTATGTCCAGAAGTACTCTAGGTTCTCCAATTTCCACTACATTTTAATTTGTATGCTCCCATTCATGCCTCCCCTATAAATAAATATAAATATCCAAGTGGGTAAATTTACCATGGTTTCCTTAGCAGCTGTTAGTGACCTTCTTGCAGGTACAGTGATGCACAGGGAAGCCAAATTCTGTATCTTTGTGAGTTTAGTAATAGCCTGCTTCTACGTTGGATTGGTCCACCAAATCAGATAGCCATAGCCCAATGAGAACAAGTTGGTTACATTTTCGTGAATTTAACGTTGTATTGGTTGAAACAACGTTAATGGTTATAATTAACACGTTTATTATATAACCACGTTTATTATATAATGTGACGTACATTGAAGAAACGTTATATTAACTAAAAAATGTAACGGATAGTTTAAATTTAACTAAAATAACACGTTGTAGTTGCATCGTTTATTTTAGGTTATAAAACAACGTTACAATATGAGAAATTATTAACTGAAATGTAACGCATAGTTTAGATATAACTAAAATAAGACGTTGTAGTTTCACCGTTTCCTCGTTGAAAGACGTTTGAAAGACAACGTTGAAAAATGAAAAATTATTAACTGAAACGTAACGCATAGTTCAAGTACAACTAAAATAAAACGTAGTCTCACCATCTACTCTACGTTAAAAGGCAACGTTGAAATATGAAAAACTATTAACTGCACTCCAACGCATCAGTATAAGTATAGTTAAAATAAAATGGTGTTAAATTTGTTTGTTTTAAGATAAGATGTGCTTTTGCATGAATGAATGCAAAATGTATTTAACAATAGGTAACACAATTATTGTATTAAAACTGCACTACTGATGAATGTATCATCCTTCCCCCATTTCAAATAAACTCTTCCACCCCTGTTGCGCATCTGCAACGTGCACGGTGCACTTGCAGTCATATATTTACTACGCTAGTCGAGTGTTAGAACTTTTCTTTATCTTTATAACAAAGTTTTATATTAATATGTGATACGCAACAATCAGCGCATTTAACTAAACGGTGAGTAGCTAGGTACCCCATCAATTAAGTCTATCCAGGTTATATTTACATATACGATGCACATTGCACGTATAATTATGTATATGCATATACACAATTGGCAAAACAGCATAGTAGCCATCTTAAAATAAGAACACTAATGTCAGAAAATTTAACTATATTCTAAAATTTGTTCTTGAGGAACCTGGTATCTTAGTATACACCACCTTCTTACTTTATTTTCAAATATATAGGTTAGCGAATGCTGATGGTTCTAAAATCTGGATTCTTGTGTAAAAGAAATTATTCTAATTACTGTTACATGACGTCGTTGCAGTGAAGCATAACTGGAAGGGAAGGAACACTTAGTTTTCACACAACGGGAACCAGAGATAATACGGAAACTATAGTAACAATATACAGTGAGTATTAAATACTTTCATTCGTTTGTAATACAAAAATCTAGGAAACCAATCAAAGTAAACATTAACTTATATATATATATATCCCTAAAATTTACAGCCTGTAGTCCTTGGTGTTACTTATGATACCTATTGTTTGAGTCTTCCATTTAAAGTTACAATTAAACAGTAGTAAACAATACATACATACAGCAGAAAGTGCAGTGAAGGACTGGTTGAAATATACGCCCCAATGGACTGTTTGGGTAGAAGACCTGGATGTGCAGAAAAAGGGAAAATGTATATATCTATAAATGAAATGACCTCGCTACTTTCTTAGTTTTGGTAAAGAATTCTATTATCTTTTTATTATTATTATTGTTATTATTGCATTGTATTATATTTATAGGTAATTACATTTTAGTTTTTCTGAAGAAGCATTATGTTTCATTGAAGAGCTTATCCTGAGTTCAATACTATGATGTGATCATTGAATGATTTAATTAAAATAAAATTTAATTTAGTATTGGACATTATGACTTTTAATCTATAACCAATTTTTCGTTATCACCACATAAAACCGGCACTGTAAATATAAAGTAACATATATGTCACATCTGGAACTTGGTAAGTGTTGTACAGTTTCTACAACGCAGCGTCTTAGAGCACATAAATGCAACGAACTTGATAATTCACCTATAATTTATAAAGCTGTTGATTTTCATACATTCGGCACCTCACTAAATTACGCAGATGTGACGTTACTACTACGTGGTTATAAAGGTTTGATATAGAAATTTTATTAACCCTTCGTTAGTGTGCATATGGCATACTCCACCACACTAACGAAGGGTTACCGTTGAGGTTACGTTACCTGTAAACCGATTGTTTACGTTTTACATAGATATTTTATGAAGGTTAAACTCCACTTACCAATAAACGTTTGTTTTGAACGATAATATCACGTAGCACTATAAACGTACTTTTTACGTTTTACAGAGGTGGTTTATTAAACGTTAAAATACACCTTGTGCTAAACGTTTCCATTAACAATATTTTCTATTAAAAATTAAACGTTAAAATAACATTAGCATATGACGTGAAATAACGTTTAATAAGTAACTTTTTGTCAACGTATTTTGTCGGGACATAGATATGTCGCTTCGACGTTGTTTATAAACGTTATGAAACGTTCGGTTACCGTTAAGAACGTTTTCTTAACGTTTATGTTCTTATTGGGAGGTTAATATGGATCTTATCATTATAATATAGTATTGTATAACCAATACATAATGCACGGTTTCAGTTCCCATCTTTTTTCCAGTTGTTCTGAGGGTTGCCATTAATGCCCGTTTGCATTTATTAGCCGTCTGCTCAAGATATTAATTGCCGGTTAAACTGCAAATTAAGAACCACTCCTCGAAGTTTAGCATCTTGACTGAATTGTACCGTTTTATTATGAAGAATTGGTGGTTTTGGATCATCCAGCTTTTTTCTTTTCGTAAAGGGAGCTAGTATTGTTTTCGCAGGATTATCTTTCAGGTTATAATCTTTAATACACTACCGTTCCGCTGTTTTCTGAACTTTCTGTCTGAGTTCTGAAATGATGCACTCATTTTTTTCCCCTGTATGAGCACGGCAATGTCATCTGTGTACCCTTGGATATAGAAGGATTGTTTAGGGTTACAAGCAGTTCGTCGATGACAAAATCCCACAGCAGTGCAGTCAAAACTCCTTTATGTAGACAATTTCTGCATACCCACACCTGCATTGTTTCATCCCTTCACGAAGTCTCAATGAACGTTCTAGCATAGCTTTCACCCACTTGCATATAGTGTTTTCTATTCCACGGTTACTAGAAGCTCTTACCATTGATTCAAACGAGGTGTTACCAAATTTAATTATTATAATTTATTTGGTCAAAAAAGTTATTCTTGGAAATGTACCTTTTTCATTGTGGGGGCCGTCTAACATGGAATATCCAAAAACACTGCAGTTTGCTAGCTTTTTAAATGTAGTCTTCCATTTCTTTCACCTATTTTATTATACCAACCATTCCAGTGTTCTAGGGGGCCTGTACTAAACGGTACAGGTCTCTGGCTGGTTGATGGAGGTAATCCTCTTGGTTCATATTTGGCTTGCCCGCCTTTTTCCGTCCAGAATCTGGCATTTACATAAAATGCGAATTTTCTACAGGTGTCCTTTGAGTATACAGTATCCTGTTAGTAAACCTATTGCGGTGCGCAGATGATTCCTAGTAAGCTGCAGTAGTTCTTCAGTCTTCTACGAATTTGCTTGATTGTTTTGTTGTACTGTTACTTGTGTTTCTTTGAACAGATGCAGAAAAATTATTGCAGGCTCCTGGCGAGGTGGCCAACTCCTCCTCTATCTCTTCTTTGCTCAAGATTGATATAGGTTCAAGAATTTTCTTGGCCAGCAAAGCAGAGCACTTAGTTAATTTTGGGGCAATTATCCACCTGAAGATTTTGCTGAACATTTTATTAAAAAAAAAATGTGGACGGCTACAAACAGAGAAAGATCTCGCTTACGTAGACATAGCTGGCGTGATGGAATTTTTCAATAATATGGAGAGGGAATTTTTCCAAGTTTCGGTTCTGTAAATATTCAAAATTACAACGGAACAAATTTAGCATACGATCTAGCGCTAAAAAAGAATCACCGTGTCTAGAAGCTGTAGAAAAGAATGAACGCGTTGAAAATGCTCATGCTCCTGTATCAACTTAGTGGTTGCTGGATATGCTGATGACGATTTGTTTCCGCGAAAGGTGGTTTATATAAGTAACAACTTATAACACTTTTGCATTGGTGGTCATGCACTAACAATGCATGGAAATAAGGTGGTATTTTTTAGAATGCTACTGTCACTCGTTCAAAAAACAGAAGAATTAGGGATCAAAGGGGGTGTGATTTTTGATAACCTAGCCAGTTATACGCTACACATGAGTGAGTATTGGCTTTTTTCCTCCATCTTTATGAAATTATTCGCTTTGAGGGAACAGACACCCAGGTCATTATTTGGATGCGCACTGTTTGTTCTCTTAAAACGAAAAATTTCATAAAGATGGCGGAAAAGAGTTTAGTACTCAAGCACTCTTCCAAAGGAGCAAGATTATAATTAAGACAATATAAAGAAAACTTATAATTTGGCTTTAGAGCTACATGTTTGCACCCTGTGCCCTATCAGACCAAATGAAGTTCTGAAAGGAATGAAGCTTTGTATAACAATAAGGATCTAATTGAACTATTGAGAGGAATGTGAGTTACATCTCATGACCAAAGGAAAAGCGAAAGTAGATAATGTTCAAGTCTGGAATGGAGTGAGAACATCTGCGAGATGTCCGAAATATATCTAAAGCAAGCGATAATTTACCACAGACAGTTAATTTAGCTGAAAGCGACGATATTTTTATTGGGTGGTACCACTCCCCCAAAAGGCAATCAAAAAATTATCTGCTAAATAATCCGATTTAAAAGTGTTACAAAAAAAGAGTTTAAAAGGTCGAAGTCGTTATGATGCTGGGTCAAAGTGTGGGCTGTGCACCGAAGGGAGTAAGGATCCCTATTTTGTAGGTTCAAGGTGTAACGATAAGTTTGAAGAAGATGAATATCTGTTTTTGATTAGTGATGATGACGCTATATTTGATTCTTCACTACATTGAACGTTTAAGTTTTAATTCCTAGTTAAATTCGTTCTGGAGTCACTGTTGGTTCTTGTTCTTCGAGTTATTAGTTTTAACTTTGTTTTTTTGAAGTTATGATTGTTTCGTGTTCTTTTTGAAAAATATTTATTTTTTACTACCTACGTGTTTTTCACCTAAACTAAAAAAATGAAAGGTTGCATTTTGTAACGTCAAGTTGGGGCTGGTTTGATGAGTGACAAAGTTGCTTTAGAACCAGGGCAATTTCTAAATTATTTAACCTAATTTGGACTTGGCCGTTATCTCTGCGATAATGTACTTGCTTCAACAAAGTTATCTTGAAATGCTTATCTCAATAAATAACGAAAAAGAAATCTAGCAGATATCTCTAAACCATCTCAAAGTAAGCTCGGTTGACGATATTTTCTAGAAAAAATCCAAAGCGATACTTTAATGGCACATTCTATATAAATAGATAATAGTTAAGCCCGCTTTCTCTTCATATTTCCAATTCGACTTTACAAAGTACTTTATTTTGTGTTATGCGCGAAAGTGAAATATGTTTACGACAATTCCTTGAAAGATTACTTGCATACCACTATGTCGTCGATGTGATCAGTATAGCGTCCAATTTGACTGTAATGATAAAATCATTATTTGGCAGACTTATCAAATGCTCTTTATTATATCGGGAACATAACATCAATTTATACAACTTAAGCACATGAAAATTAATTTGAAGGGAAGCTCACAAACAAGAATAATAGATACTAACTGTTTCTGTCACTAACGAACTGAAAGGGTTTACACCAGATCTAACAATTTATCGGTTGATTACATTTCTAAACCTACAAAATTGATTGTAATTGGCATCGGGTATACGTAAATGTGGTCTTTTAAGCGACCTAATGGCGTCTAAGCGGATTGTAGATAAAAATAAATTAATATTTCTGGCACCGATTTTGAAAGGCAACGTGGGTTGAAATCGATTAACGCCGCTATACGCTTAACACCTTTACAAAAATAAATAATCGTTACGTACTTAAGGACGGATAATGGCGAGTGTATTTTATAAATAGCTTGTATAAACAGCGATTTTGTAATAAATTATAGTAAATTGTCAGACCGGTGTTTAATATTGGTTCGGGAGTGAAATTATTAAGCAGGTGGCAGACATTATCTAAGGTCGATATAAAAATCCGAGCGCTTCTTGTTATAGTATTTATGGTTTTAATAAGATACATCGGTGGAAAATGCGTGGAAAAATAATATACAATTATACGTAATTACTTGTATTCGTGGCCACGTTTAAACGCTCACGCATATCAGTTTGAAATTAATGTAAAGGTAATAGAGCTTGTCTATACAGGATGCAATTTGTAATGTACTACAGACTTTTATTATACCATTGAAGTTTTAAATTCTAAACTTGAGGAGCCAGTGGTAGAATGCTCTTCTATTTTTATTTTTGGTTACGCACTTAGGATGCATTATAATTTTTATTCATCAGGATATCCTTTCTTTTTTACTCTTTCATCCTTTAGGAGTTTTGCATTGCCCTAATATGGTGGAACTGAGACACAAATGGATGGGTATTGATTATATTATTTAGAGTGTTACGGTTGCATTGTGAAGATTTCCAAGTGGATTATGTAAAATGGCTCGAAAACATAATTTTTGTTGGAAAAAAAAACGTAATGGTTTTGTTAGTTATATGTGAATATTATTTTTCTGCAAGAAATAATCGTGGAGCTTTTTTTATTTACGACATACAAAAAAAAAACGACAGAAACCAACAAGATAACAAAGGTTTTTAAACCCCCATAAATGTGGTCCGTAGAAATCTTTGTAGAGAAAATGCTGGATTTATTTGACAGATTGCCAAGTGATTCATGAAACATTATGTTCCAATTTTTACTTCATTGCGCACTTAAAGTTCCTTTTTCTACGAATATTCTTAAGCTAATTTGTAAGTATTTGAAACCTGCATTTTATTGCCAAAACTCAAACGTATTTTTTGGGAACTCTCCGGGCTGAAATCACCGGAAACGCTGCAGTTTCTTGGCTCTTTGTATTTGATCTTCCATTTTTTTTTACCCATCAAACTGTATTAACCATTCCAGTATCCTGATATCCTACACTAATCTGTACAGGTCTCTGGTTGGTTGATCCTAATAATCCTCTAGGTTCTGTTTTGGCTTACCAAAAATTGTCTGTCCGTGCAGAGCCTGGTAAACGTCCTCATCACATTACACAGTCTATAGTTGGTTGTTCCAGTGTCCATTCCAATTTTCTGTAGGTGCATCAGTTCACAGTGCACAGTAGCCCATAAGGAGACTTGTTACGGTGAGAAGATGATTCCTTCTAAACTGCAGTAGTTCTTCAATCTTCTTCTTTGATGCTCCATTAGTGGTTGTTTTATCTCAGTGTTGTTTGTGTTTTAATTTTAACCTGCTTCTTACCTGCTCTCGTGCTGTATTTTTGGACCCTCCTAGAACAGGTTCCGGGCCCATATATGACTGCTTCTTTTCCAACTGATAGACTTTTTCGTTTCTTTTGATTGCCGAATGTCCGGGTACCCAGAGCAAAATGATTTTATTGCGATCGGTCAGACCATTCGGTTTTCGAATACATTCCTAAACAAGCCTTGATTTTATTTTGGGGTTCACTAATGCCCTCCGTATGTCTGGCTGTCTGTTGTAATATAGATCCGCTTGTTGTCTGCCTGAAAGACTATAGATAGAGTCGCATTCTCGATTTTTGATTTCTCAATTCCAACTTATCCGATCCGTGATCTTTACCTTTTTTTTTTAATAGATATGTCGACATCATGTGTTCTGATCTTAATCCCAAAAGACTACTTTCGACATAAGGTACAATATTATTATGTGTTCCAATCTTAAATATCTGTCGCTTGGTAGTTCTTCTATCTTTCTGAGATAGCCCATTCTTGCCTCACCATGTGGAGGGGATGGTGGTCTAGTAGGCGTTTCATTGTTGCTGGAGGAGTAGTCCTCATTGCGCCTGTTATTATTAAACACATAAGTTTCTGTATCTCGACAAATTTAGTTATAGTAGTTTGTTATGTACCTTTGTCTACCATACTGGAGGTGCTTAAGTGAACATAGGTCTGACCACTGTGTACGTTTAGCTCATCATATCTTAGCTCTTAATCACCATGTTTTTCCATGAGCTTTGTTCACCAACATAAGTGTTGGTTTTAATTCTCTAAAGCTGGCGATTCTAAGTGAGCTTAGAATCAAGAATCGTACCAAGATATTTTATTTCCTCTGTAGTTTTATTCGGAATTTTAGCGGACCAAGATCATCTAACTTCTTTCTTCACGTGAATCCTATTATGGCCCTTTTAGAGGGACTAATGTTAAGACCTATTCCTCAGTCCATTCTTGTATAACTTATACAGCGTTTTGCATTTTGTCCCGCACTACGTTATCGAACTTACACTGACTCAGAAAGACAAGATCATCTGCATACCTCAAAGTTTTATGAGTAAAAACAAAACATTAAAAGTTTCAAATATTTAATAGTACTATCACGATCGTTTCACCACACAATGGCTTCATCAGGTGGATAAAATGTTACTGTAATTCAATTAAATTTCATCTTGATGAAGCCACTGTGTAAGTAGTACTATTAAATATTTGGAACTTTTAACGTTTTACTATTTTACTCATCGAATATGGCGTTTCAACAAGTATCCTCCACATCTATTATTTTTTTTCCAAAGTTTTACGCCCTTCATTTTCCAGTCTTACTAGTAGCTCGTCCACGACTAGATTACACAGCACGCGGGACGAAACCTCATCCTGCAGACATCCACCTTCGACCCATGCCACTAGTGTCTCTTCATGAATTGGATTATTAAATTTGTAGCTAGACTTAGGAAATAACGAAGGAATAAGTTATCGATTTTGTCAGGCGCACTCATGTATGAAAAAGAGCATGTAGCAGAAAGTACACATACATGGTCGCAAAGGGATATCGTATGATGTACAGTGAAATGCACCGTACGTCAATGCATATTCTGCCAAGACCAAGAGAAAACCCGAGTCAATGCTGTCAATGGGATGACTTGGCAGGGATAAGGTTTCTACTACGAGACTTACTGGCTCCTAGAAAAAACATATACGTGAAGAAGCCATTCTCAAGGATGATATTTATAATTCTCCTGGGTTCCTAGCCACTCGGGCGTTAGGGGAAATGAGGTGGCGCACGAGTTAGTCAGGCGAGGTTCGTTTTGTCGAGGTCAATTGTTGGAGCTGGCTCTTCTTTTGGTAATATTAAATCGCAAATTAAAAAATCCATCAATGAATGAATACATAATCAGTCCAGAGTGTGGCGGCAAAGATCAGACTTAAATTTACTATAAATCTAGTGCGTAAAGATAGGAAGATTGTCAAAATGACAGTAGTTCTGCTGACTGGTCACTGTATACTAAATAATTATGTATAATGTAGGCCTGTTAGGTGATGCTACTTATAGATTCTGTCAAGAGGAGGAAGAAGCACTAGTTCGTGTGCCGTGCCAATGTGATGGACTATCGAGGACAAGGTTTCTAGTAATGGGCATGGAGAATCTCAGGGCTAACAGCTACACAAAGGTGTCACTCTCAAAGGTGATAGATCTAATTAAGAGGGGAAGAGCGTCTTCCAGGAAAAAGGTCTGGAAAGGGGAAGGAAAAATCCAAAAAGGTCGCGGTGAAACAGGTACAATGCCCTCCAGATCTAATGTCTCCCCTTTGCAACGATTAAATATCGATGTTATTTTCCGCATAGCAAGGTCAAGTACTTTGGCTCAGCTCGGATTCGCAGGTGGAAAAACATTAACATATTTAAAAGACAAAGGAATTTTATCAATGAAACATTCGCATATATTAATATGTTAGTTGTTATTGCAAGTTCACTAAATCGTAGGGGTTTCTATTCCTTTAAAATTTGTTTTTGTCTTGATATTATTCATTCATATTTGTTTTTGTGGTATACATTTATTTCTCATTTATATTGTATATATGTTGTTAATACTATTGTATCTACACCTGCTAAATCGGGCCGGGAATTAACAGATGTTATTATATCGATCTGGGTACGGGATAGTCTTTGTGAATCGGTATTTTGTAAAAAAAATATACCAATCAATACAACTTAAATAGCAGAACGAAAAATAAAAGCATTCGGCTATTTAAAATGTATAGAACTTAATAATTAATACAATCGTATTAAAACTATTACAACGTTTAACAGGTTCACCTCCAGAACTGCAAAAAAGGTCAAAAGAGAAACAAAGAATAAGGTAAATAATAATAATAATAAGATGGATGGATAAGGGAAAGCATCTGATTAGTAATCTGTGAAGAAGTTCTAAAAGAGCAAACTATAATTTTGTTTCATACAATCACTTATTATTAATTACAAGTATAAGGTAATTATAATTATTTCCGTATGTTGCTTAATGTAAGCTTTGGTTTACCTAAAATATAAAATACATTAAACACGAAATAGAGAAAAAACTGGAACTGACATCAATATTTTAACAGGTAATAAATCGTTAATGTTACGACTGTTCCATTATCTATTTATATCAACGAAAACTTTTAAGCACAGTTGGGGTTCCTTATTATGAGAAAAACGATTTCTGACTCCAATTCAGATACACTGATCCAATGCACGTCCTTTATAACTGGAGTTACTTTTGTTAATAATATGTAATAAAGCACATCAGCATCGACTTTATCGGGAAAACATTTATGAATAGTAAACCAAACTGAAGGTAAATACAATTCACATTTGCCACCTGCGAATCCGAAAGTAGCCGAAACGCACGGCTTAGGCGTATGGATATATGGTCGTAAGGGGGGAGACATTAGAAAAGAAGCGTGCTGTACATGGGCCACCCCAATCCTAATCTAAACCTAACTGTCTATATGGGCACTTTTGGAGGAGGAGGAGGAGGAGGAGGAGGTTTATTTAGAATTTTACTATTTCTCTGCAACGGTATTACTTTTACTAAAAGCACAATTAAATTGTAGACATCTAAACTTTCAAATATAGAACTTTTTGTATTAAGAACAAAAAAAAAAAAAACGTAAATTCGTTGGTGTTTAAAGCCTACAATTATATTTATAGTTCATCCATATACAGCTTTAATGAGACCATTTATTAATCCATAAATTATATAGCGTCAAATTCATTAGCATATCTGAAATAACCAATAAATTCATTAAATGGCTGATATTAACTATTTTTATTTGCCTTAAATTAATGATCCATATATAAGAATTAAAGAGAAAAGGGGAGTATTATATACACTTCTGCATGGGCACAGACAGACGACTCGGATATAAAAGGATAGATCAGCCGTTTAATCTTTAGCATTTGTTGCGTTTTAATTGCTTTAATTTTTTTTATGTTTCGGAGTATCGGAAAGATAAGCTAAACTAATTTATATAGCCGACCATAAAACAATCAGAACCGTTTCACTTTACCGTATCCACCCTGTGCTCGGGTCCAGTAGTACCCGTTCCTTTTTTTGTAATTTAACCTTGTCGTTCTAAATCCTTCTTTGTAAAGTTACTGGTGACAGTCACGCTCTTGGATTTTATCTCTTCTATTTAGAAGCTAAACGTTTCGCTAATTTGATTGAGTAAGGCGATATACTTAAACGAGCTAAATAGTACGTATAAACTTGTCAGTGTCTTAATAGTACCAGCAGTAAGTAGCACAGACGAACTAAATGAAGGTTATTTATTGGTGTAAAACCATGTCGACGATGTTATATTTTTTTTTGATGAAACAGTAAAATTTAATATAATAAAAGATAAACTGGACAATTACGCGTTTTATATTACAACACACGCGTATTTACCTGATATTAAAAGGAAACGAAAGCATACATAAATTATAAATGATATCATTACATGCTTTTTAAAATATGATTAATCGGCAATAACTCTAAATTATTTCATTTCGAACGACATATGTGTGCTTACCTGCATATTTGCCCCCGAACATTTTCATAAATTAGTGTTATTACTCATTACGCCAAGCGGAACGTGTTTTAAATTACGATAAAGGTGCTTTTCGGTAGTCGCCAAATATGGATTTTGCCGGACAGATTGGTTCATAGCCACGGTTTTTGGCAAAACCGTGAAATAATTATTTGCCATTCCCTTAATGTATTACTATACGTTATACCGTTAAGCGTGATTTATTTGTGGGTCGAGTAACGTCAGTTTCCCGTAATTATACGAATTCGATTTAATTATCACATCTGTATAACAAGTTTATAACGCGCACGATGAAATACGGATTTGCGAAATTCTTATATAATGGGTGAATTAAAGGAGTTTTTCTGGCACTTCGAAATTCTGATTTAATTGTGAACACCGCCCGATCTTATATGAGCAGATGCGGTGCCATCCGACTTATTCGTTTTATGTTTTAAATAATTCATTCCTCAATTTACGTCACTCACCGGGATCAAAAAAGTACATTATAGGAACTTGTACGAGATGAAATTGTAAGAAATAAATTGAATGCGGAAAGCAAGCGGTACACACTATACAATTTCTTTTGATTTCTCCACATTTAATGTAATCAACTTTAAAATAAGTTGTCGCGCACATTCTTTACGACTTCGTTAATCGAACATTCTTTTTCTTACTCTACGGTAAGACTTTTCGAAATAAAGGGACGTTATGTATACTTAATTATAAACCAAGTTAGCTTAAATTAACGTCCATTGTTTCACTAACAAGTTCAATCGAATTCATTAGGTTCTTCATTGTCTTTAAATCGTGGTAAATGACTATAGTTGAATTGTCTTCATAAAGCTATAACTGTTACTTCATTGAACAACTGTGCAACCACGTAGAACGTAAGAGATTTGCGTTTGACAACAGCTTAATAAATAGAAGCTAAAATGTCGGTACTAAAATGCGACTAAGTATCGTTTGTTTTTACTTTTAGCTGATAAAAAAATAAATCTTTTAAGTACATAAACTGAGATAGCGGATTTCATTGCGTAAAAATATAGAGGGAATTGTGGTAAAATTAAAATTTTGAACTTTGCCGCATGTATTATTTTAGCATTAAAAAAAAATTAAGAAATTTGTAAGAAGTGCTAGCAGTAGATATCGATATTTATCCACAAATGACAAATTATACAGGCTGGGTGATTTAAAAAAAAACAAAGTTGTCTAATATATCCCGTAAACGCGATTTTGTTTTTCTGATTGCACGATTGTAATTAGCGTAAAAATCCTACATCTTTGATAATCTAACCAACATCGTAGCTGCAATATTAACAAAGTTAGCAAGAGTGCGCCGATAATTCTGAACAGCCTGTATTTGAGTGAATATTGCTTTATTAACATGTTTTAAAAAATGCTTACATAGTTTTAGTAAATTTCGCTATAAAATCATATCAAATTGTAATTTCTTTGACCCTCGATTTTCAAATTTTAATTATTTCATTTTTAATTGGAAATTTTCAGTAATGGTATAAGAAAAATATGTTTGTTTTTTTTTGCAAAATATGTTCATCTGTTCAGGATGTTTTGTTAATTTGGTATCAAAATTTTCAAATTATTTTTTGCGCCTGTATTAGTCGAATGCCCTAGCGCGAGGGGCCGCGAGTTCGAATCTTACTCTGGGCAGTGATTCTGGTCTTTTTCCAAGGCCGTAATGGCGGGAGGGAGACTTAGCTTAGTGGGCTGTCTGACAAGCTATAAATTACTTATTATCAACCCCGAAAAAAAGGTGTTGCAAGAAAATATAGTTATGTAAATACAAAAAGCAAATAGGCTGCAGTGTTTTCGGAGATTCTATGTCAGACGGCTCCCACAACAAAAAAAATGCATGCTTTAATAAGCAAATTTATAAAAGTATGAATGCAATACGACACATTTTTCCCCTTTCGTAGAATAAATCGCGAAATACAGTTTTATGTGACAAAACTAGGCATAAGTTGCTCTTCATTGTCCGGAAACTAGCAGAAATTGACAGGCATTGATCAGCTAAACTATACACATGTGCTGCGCGCCTTTCGAGAATCGGCTTAGAATTTAATTCTTCTTACTTTTCATGTCCCTTGTCAGTACTCAGGATTCACTTCCGTATGTGGGTACCGGCTTATATATTACATTAAATATTGTCATTTTCGCTTTTCTTGAAATTTGTTTTTTGTTTAGGAACTTATACTGAATGTTGTGATACAACTTTCTAGTTTTGTTGATCCTATTATTTATATCCATATATTGTCTCCTGTTCTTCTCTATGGTGACTCCCAGGTCCCGGAACTTGTTCGGAGTCCAGAACAAGTGAATCAATTTGAATATTCACACTCTGTTGATCTTGTGCAATTATCACGATCTTTGTCTTTGCGGTGTTAATATTCATTCCATGCTTCTTTAGTATGTGGTTCCATGTTTTTTGCAATTATTTTGCATGTCGTCTTTTTCTGCCATAATTATTATCTCATCTGCATACCAAAAATTTTTTCTAAGTAAAAATCACTTTTTTTGATAATTTTCCGCACTGAATGGGAGTAAACAGAAACTTCTGGAAAATGTCGAAATGTTAAAAATTACAACTTAGAATTTTCTAGTTCAAGTCATGGTGTTCGGCCGCACGAACTTGTCTGCATGTTGAAACTAATTCAGCATTATCTGTTAAAGGCTCACACACACTAAAAATTTAAGTAATTCTTCTCGGTAAAACTTATCACTTTTTTGGATAATTTTCCACATTAGTGGGGGTAAATGTATAAAACGTTTTTCGTGAATATTAATGGAAAAATTTCTGTTTCTTAGAAAAAAAATCTTTAACCTTGTAATATTACTAAGAAAGATATTAATATCTGTCAGGAAAACTTAACATTTCTTACAATTTGGGAAATTACAGTTAAAAATAATATCTTTTATTCAAATAAATTAACTTAACAGCAAAAAAAAAATTTTGAATATATGATAGCAAGTACTTACGATTTTTTTATAGAAACTATTTAATTTATACAATAGTAGTAGATTTACGTAAAAATTTTATTATGAAACTCTAAATCATCACGTCATGATGTGCTAAACATGTAATAGCAAAGTTTTCCGGCCTATAGTAGCAAATACCTTAAACATATTCTACAAGTACAGCAATTGCCGTGAAGATGGCGGTTCTCCTATTTTAATACACTAGCTTTTCATACTCGATATAAGTTTTCTACGTGGCAGACATAGTTATCAAATATTTATCTATTACTTGCCAGATAAATATTTCTTAAGAACTGTTATCACAAACTCAAGGTCCACGACATACGATCGGGTAATTGTATGCGGTGCACCTTGATTTTTGCGAATTAACCGCCAATGTAGAGAAGGAATGGGTAACTGACGTACAGTGGTTTAGGGTAAGCATTAGAAAATTTCATTTTTATGCATTGAATTCTAATTAAATGCGCTCTACCCAGGCATTTTCATTTCGACGATATTTTCCTTTTTGTTAGGAAAAAATCAGAGATACTTTTCTTTGTGACTTTACTTTTAAACAAGTAAAACTTCTACGGAAATTATCACTACTTTAGAAATTTTATTTGTGAGTATTCCAGACTACAAGAAAATTTTTTGGAAAAGTTACCCACATTTCGAAATTTTACTATACTATACTATATTCTAGGTTACATGAAAAAAACCTTCGAAAAATTATTTATAGTTAGAAATATTACTTAGAATACCGTATAGGTATTAGGGGCACTAAATTGCTCCAACATCGTACAGGAATTTTACCAAAAACTTTTTGGTATGTGCATACGCATAGTATAGTCTATATTGTATTCTGCAAATTTACTTTAAAAGAATATAAATATTTTGCCAAATTAATATTCGGTTAGCCTAAAATTACTAAAGAGGATGCATTTTGTCACTAAATTGGAAGTAATTATAAGTTTTTTAGTAGTACAACTCGATAGTAACATTGCGAGACATTTTCCAGTCTACCTTTTGGTTGAGTCTATTTATTAGTTACTCCAAAATTCTCATCCGATTTGCTGCGTGTTTTTATATATAGGCCTTGTTGTAAGACGTTTAATATATACGCACTGCTGTTAGCAATCAATCAACCACCGATTGCTTGCCATTTCAGGAGACGACTTCAATTTACCCTTTAGTCACACCTAGTTGCTAGTTAACGTACCAGTAATTGCCGTCTAGTCTTTAATTTAAAATCGCTGTTTGTCTTCACTAATTATTGCGTACATCCGAGGAGTAAATAAATTTACCTTTTAATTATGTCCGCTTAGCGCCTGTGGCACGAGCGACGAGCCAGCGACCGCGTCGGGCATACCATTCCACCTGTCCTCGGCGAACGCTATCGCTACGCTCCGAAAGTGTCATAGTTTTCAAACGTAAAAATAAGATGTTAAAATTAATAGTACGGCGTCGCCCGGCGGGCCCGCGACTCCGATCCCGAGACACCGGCTCCAGCCAGCGCGCGTATCCATACGAATAATTAATAACATCAAGGCGAAATATCGCCGTCATAAATAAACGGCTAACTTAGAACGACATCAAAAGCGAAAAATTAACAGACGCACTTATATACATAGGTACTTTAGATATGCACGCGTATACGCGTCGAGATCGACCGTGCAAGTTCTATCTAACGTTTCGAAATCGAAAGATAATGGAGCGTGTCTTCGTTTCTCGTTTCGTCGTAATTGACTTGCGAGCGATTGGTTCATATAGTAGAAAATATTCAGAAGAACCCTGGAGCCGCTTGGAATAAGTAATCATGTAGCAATATACTGATAAAGAAACGAATACAATTTTCAAATTTAATCTTACAAGAATTTTTTTTGACAAGAGCTTTTCGGAAATATTTCCCCAATAATTCATCTGTCTTCTGTAGCCGATGTAAATCCATCCAATATTAAACCCATTCGGTAATAGGCTGATTCCAAATTTTTTACAAGGACTATAATGTAGTAATAGACACGTAAATATCCGATCACTCCGCACTACATCAGATTTGATTAATTCGGGACAATTGTTTCGAGAACACGTGCGTTCCCGCTATTAAGCGAAACCGAATGAATTTCGTAAAAACAAGGAAGATCTATTATCTAAACATGCACCGCTATACAGAGAAAAATAATGTAGTAAAACTAAACAAAGATTAGATGTAATACCTAATTTATTTAGTCAAAAATTAGCTAAACAATTAAAATTATTAAAATATCTATTTACAATTGTTTGTTTTTACTAATATTGTTGGTGTTTGACTTATCTACAAGAATAGTCAAATAAACAGCATTTTTTAGAAATTTTATATAAAAAAGTAGTCATTTTATTTATTTTAATTCGACTCTTTAGCTATTTCAGATAGGTGTTTTACAAATTTATTTAGGTATATTTACTATTCTCTCTGAGATTCTGATTCGGCTACACAAGTAAAACTTTTAAAACTAGAAAATTAGGTGTATCATCTGGTAGATTACTTTGCTATATCTATTTATTTATTTTATATATTACATATATTAGTTAAAATTACTTTATTGGAATAACACTAGTGGTGACATTCTATGCATATCTGTAGCGCCTATTAGATTATCTGTAAGCACAGATACATAATGCAGCTTATATTAATGAATGTCTGATAATGTGTGATACCTAAATACTAAAAATAAATAAAAGACATAAAGTCATTGAATAGAAATTTATTCAAGCGTTTGCATAAAAAAAAAGGTTCAATTCAACTAACGGGTGGATACTTATAAAAGCTTTTATAGCGTCACCAGTTACAATATTCCTAATTTCAGTGTTACTTGTACTATTATGAACGAAGTTTACCATATATACCTTACCTCATTTTTAGTAAGAGATAACTTCTTAATTCCATCTTCTGTCTTTTCATGCAAGTTGAACGTCAATGAAACATTGCTGTTAAGCCAGAATTCAGCAATTATAATTCTGATTACATTTCTGCCACTTCTCAATGAAAGTTTTTAGGTATCGGTGACAGTGTAAATTTCACAATTATAATATAATTTAATTACAAGAGCAGTCCTAAAATGTAATATCTGCAACAAACTCTCTAAACAGTAAGATTAGTATGCTATAGGCCAGTTCCAATACGCAGTTTTCGTACGATTCCTGATCACGTGAATCAATCATACAAAAGATTGGAATTATCTGATTCGTTCACGTGATCAAGAACCGTACGAAAACTTTATGTTGGAACAGACCTTATATATACAAAATACAATCATCATAAAAAATATGGATTTAAATTTGTTTTTCAAACAAAGATAAATTCAACATTTGATTATAATAGGTTTTGAAACTCCAAACTTAATTTAGAAAATATATTATCAACTTTCCTTAACTTCTACTCCACGGCATCCATAACCAGTATGGTTAAAAGTCATATATGGTCATCGATGGTTAAATATTTCCTCCTGCCCCCAACTTTTTCTTTAAAACTCAGTTCATTCAGATTTATTTTAATTTTCAGCTGCTGACCTTGTCACTTACTTTCAAGATCTTTTATTAAATGATATAGTCCAATCTTGTAATAAGCTGTTGATAGCATTATGTACTTTTATCATGAATACACAATTAACACTTCACAATTAATAAGAGCCACTAACTTTAACAACGCAGTAAACACTGAATTTGGGAAGGATAGTGCGGAGTAAGATTCTGCGCGCGCACGCAAAAAGTAAATACATCTAACAATTTAGAAACCACGAAGACAAACTTTTTTTGTTTCATCTCTTTACTTTAGTTGATTTATCCAAACAAAATGTCTTTCCGAATATTTTTCGGCTTATATGGACAATTCTTCTATTTTGTAGGCGGATTCTCTAACTATAGTATAGATAAAATATCTATAGTAGTAGAAGTTCTGAATACAAGTTCAGTTCATCGTATAATAACTAAAGTTTAGACACTTTAAATATTTTTTTATTTAAATTAACTATTTATACATCACCTAATTTAAAAATGTTAATACATCGAAAATGTATATATAAATAAGCTAAATATCCAGGTGATTCAGCAATTGTTCGGTTATCTAATTGCAATTAGCTATTATGACTACTTTATTTTTCTCTGTGTATCTTCTTCTAAAAAGGAAACATATTTACAAGCACTTTTGCTACGCTTACTTGACCCTTAGAAATACCAAGAATTAACGACGAATGTGTCTCCTTTTTCTCCTCTACCCCCATAAATACATCAAACCTGAATGGTGTAGGGGTGTCACTTCCTGATTCAATAAGTTATTTGAATGTTTTTTTTCTTCATGTATATGGTTTAGTGTGCGTTTAACTCTTTCGGTGATTGTACATTTTTCACTAATTCAAGGTTTTCTATGTCAATGTTATGTCCGGTATACCGTTTATACTGTAGTCAATAAAATTTAATTTTATTATAGGAATCTTATACTATACATAAAATGACCTTGCAATACGCACCGATGCCAACTTTGAAACGATATAGGGGGCTAGGCATGTGGTGGAAGGCAGGGCGATATACCTGTTTCAATTTTAAAGCGGTGCGCTCTCTCCTACCCCCTGCTTTTCTACACTCTAGTTAAATTTTGACGATTATGGTATGTTGCGCAACGCTGGATGAATCAATGCTATCATAACGATAACTTGCCACGTGCTCTTTAAACCTGGCTTCTATCACACGCTATGTTTGTCCGATATAAATTTTATCACATCCGTTACAACCGATTTTGCAAATCCCCGATCCTTTGCTGGGATGAGGTTTATCCTTTGCGTTGCCTAAAAGATTTCTGAATGTTCAAATGTTGAAATTTTGTTGTTTAAAAATGTCGCCTAAACCCTTTGAAATATGGTGAAAAGGTAGTCTAATAAGTTTTTGTCGCGATTTTCTTCTGAAGTTAAAATCGTGGCGTTTCTAACATAGTGTTTATATTGGACTCTCTTTACGCTGTGGACCACATCTATGGAAGATTAACCATTACAGATCGCTACGTTTTTATCGAATTGCAATTCTTTGTTAAATCCCTTAAATCTTCCCACCGATATCTCATACTAGAATATTTGGTAGAATTTCTAAAATTAAATGACTTAGACAATGTTAAAATTGCGGAATACAAGAGACTAACTTTCTTATGTATATATCAGAATCGTTTTCACGTTGATGGGAAGTATTTTGAACACAAGGAACGGCAGTAGGAAATTCACTGCCCCCGTTCTTTGCTAACCTATTCATGAGTAGATTCAAAACGGACTAGAAAAAATATATTGAATATTTCCCTAGAATTTCGTTAAGATGCGTAGATGATATTTTCACGATCTTCGACACCACTGAAGCAACTACAGCGGATTTTGTCTCAAGCCTAAACTCAAAATTCCATAATATTAAATTCACTGTTGAAGATAAGATGAACAACCAAGTCCATTTTGTAGATAGCTTAGTGATAAGAAACAATAATAAATTAGAAATATGTAGAAATAAAATAGAAACCAATACAAGGAGATTTTTTTTTATCCATGGGCGGGTGTAGATCCGAAGAAGGCAACTCGGCCAGAAACAAATCACTGCGGACAACCTGACCGGCATTAATTTCCTAATCACTAGACTTATAAAATGCCCACTTATTTAACAAGGAATTCCAATTCATTAAAAAGATAGCAATATATAATGATTACTCTTATATGGATGTAGTCCAAAGCATAAAGAAAATCCAATATAAACATTGTGTTAGAAGCCAGGTTTAAGGAGCCCATGAGAAGTTATTGTTATGGTAGGCGCGAATCACCCAGCGTTGCGCAACATATAAACGTTACTGAACATAAAATCGACATAGAAACCCTTGAATTACTAAAAAATGTACAATCACCGAAAGAGTTAGACGCATACGAAACCATATAATGCATATGCAAAACCATTCAAATAACTTGTTTAAAATCAGGAAGTGGCACCTCTACATCATTCAAGTTTGATATATTTATGGGAGTAGAGAAGAAAAAAACACGCATTCGTTGCTAATTCTTGGTATTTTGAAGGGTCAAGTAGCCGTAGAAAAAGCACTTGTAAATATGTTTCCATTTAGACGGTGACAGCGCCTTTCTTATTTTACGGAATTCATTCGGTCTCCGGGTGATAATGAGAACCCCACGTGTTCCCGAAACAATGTTCCGAGTTAATCAAATCTGATATAGGCGGATGTATCTGATATTTACGTGTCTATAGGTGATGAATGTCAAATACATGATGGGCAGCTTTCACTTTCCAAAAGAATTAAGATTTAGGAATCAGATCAACTTCCTTACTTACTTACTATCATAAGTACATGATTCAATTCCAAGCGGGGCGGTTGATTTTTAATTGTGGATAGAAGCAGAACATGTCTTCTTCTTGGATAGGGAGTAAAGCCTTGTTTAATTTGATTACCAATTGAAAAAGCACACGAGAAGCTTTCTTATCTTTGTTTTAAAAAATGTCTCGTCTAACTCTAACGTTGACATAATGATCCGCTAATGGAGCTTTGAGAGAGTGATTTCATAAACGTTCTATTTATCCCTAGTGAAATGACTCAACAAATGAATTAATGTGCATTGGATACTAAATTGTATATTTATAATTGCGTTCTATTTTTTAGTTACCTTAAAGTAGAGGCGACTAAGACAATTTTGAGTTCTTAATAAAACCTTTTGACAGGTTTTAAAGCATAACTTTTGTAAGTAACCCCATTCAATTTTGAAGTAGCGTCAACATACATTTACCACATTTCTACAGCTCTGAAGACTATTAAGAGTCACTTTATCGAAATGCCTTCTTCTTCCCAAAGTTTATTAAAAACTGATTTATAATAAATGTGCAGAAGTTTCTTCAATGCAAGTTGCCTTTATAGATAGTACAATCAGGCTTTTTTACCTCAGTCATGTTATAATACAACACAAACCCTGCTTCAAGATCTGATTTGAAGAATCCTCAAATTGATTGCTGCAAATATGTTGACTTAAAGCTACAATATGTTTACAGGTGGGCCACCACATTCGCGTCGGTTTATATACGAAAAGTGGTAACATATTTTTAAAATATATTTGTAAAGGGTTATGTGGGTTTATAATAATAATAATAATAATACCTCAGCACTACAGGCCTTGAAGGCCCTTGGCTTAGGGTGCCGGAACACATCGAGCTGCTGAGAAGTGTTGTCCGAATGGTCACCCAACCAGCAAACCGTACCGCATTTGCTGCTTGACTCTTAAGAATGGCAATGATGTATCCTTCTTTGTCAGCCGTACTGCCGGTATGCGGCTTTATAAAGAGCACATTTCAAAATTATTTTGTACTATACATGCTGACCCGAAGAAGTTACACCAAAATTGTGAACATTTAAATGGAACACTCTGTATGTTATGGCATATTTTGATAGTACAGACTAAATAAATGTAAGTTGATTTGATTTCCTAGTCCTAACTCAACTCGTTTATGAGGCAATTAACTATTCTTCAAAATGTAGACAAAAATTTAAGCGGCGTGCCGATCATGCATATTTAAGCTAGATATTTTAAATTGTATTTATTTGTATTAGTTTTAATAACAGAATAAAAATAATGCTGAAAGAATATTCAGAGTGAACAAAAAGATAGATTTGGTCTACGTATTGAAGAATAATGAAATTATCCCATAAACAAATTGAGTTAGGGATAGGTAACTTAACAGCAACGTGCACTTATTTAGTCTATACTATCAAAATATGCTATAATATACAGGATGTTCCATTTAAATTTTCACAACTTTTGTGTGTAACTTTATTGTTTGGATCAGCCTGTATATTTCCAAATAATTTTAAAACGTACTTCTTGTATACCTATGTAACACCTAACAAAAAAATTTGAAAATATGTTATCACATTTCGTATATAAGTCGTTGCGAATATGTTTTCGAATCTCAAAGCATGTGTTAGCTTGGTGCTGCTTCCAGAGTAAAGCTTTTCTATGATTTTCCCTTACTCCCTTATGCTGGGAGATAACTAAAGTCGTTCCATGCGCGCAAACACAATAATAACTGCTAACTAACCGATTTTCAGTACACTCGTGATTATGTAAACTAATCACACTTTTGGTTGTTCACAAATTTCAGCGTTTCACACAATGCAGTATTCATATATTTGTCAGGCTACTGTATTATATTTTTGTTGTTAACAATCATAGAGAAATTATTTAGTTAGAGTAGGAACATTTCAATAGCTATGGAATCCATACAGGACTTAAAAGAGGTAACCTTGTGTGGTATCTTTAGGTGGAGCTCAGGGTTAGGATGATTTGTAATTATTTAGCTTTCAATAAAGAAAGTGTAAGCTTAGTAATAAATACAAACCTTCCAGATTTTCGCAACATGGCACAAATTAAATGTAAGGCCTTCCAAACCCAAATGTTTGAATTTTTTTTTTAACTTTAGTTACAGTTATCCCTGTTTTGTAAATCGCGCCGTGAAAACCAATCTTATGTTTAGTCCTCTATTTCTATTCAGGGTTTTAACCTTCCGCTGATGCAATGGTACACGGGCTGTACACGAAAGTTATAGTACTCTCTATAACTTACGCCTCGCTAGTCTGGTGGCATAAAGCAAATCTAGGCTATGCTATTAGTGTGCTTAGTTCTTGGGCGTTCCCCGCTGCAGTTGGTGTTGTGGTCTGAAGCAACCCTACAGGCTTACAGAGTAGAATGTAGTGGATGCAAGGGCTTTTCCGGCAAAATCGGAGACCACACCAGCATCTTCAACTACATCGAACAGACAGTACCACTATCCGTAAAGGGAGATAAGGTCTCGCCCCTTTTCAGCTTCTCAGGGGTCTATTCCGCTGGTTTATCGATGCCTCGAAAACACGTAATGGCACGGGCATTGGAGCCTGGAGAGACAGAGAGCAGGACGGCGAAGTTTTCAGCCTGGAAGCCTCCCCCACCATTTTCCAGACTGAAATGATTGCCATCCAGACTCGTGCTGAGGGCATCTCAAACTGCCTGCTACAAGAATGGAAGGGTAGAAATCATTTCCTACAGCCAGGCTGCCCTCCAGCAGCCTCTTTGCGGGCTGTCAGATTTGACTCTGAGGTGGTACTGGGGTGCCACAGAAAACTTAAACAGTTGGCGGAACATCTAAATGTTACATTGAGATGGGTGCCAGGTCACTCTGGGATCAGATGCAATGAAATAGCTGACACGTTAGCAAGCGACGCTAGCGAGCTGCCGTTCTTAGGTCCAGTACCGACGTGTGGTAGCTCATATGGCAGCAGCAAAACGTTTGCAATGTCCCAACTTGCTGCTAGGCACTACTCCCTTTTTAACGGACTCGTCTTTACAAAAGACTCCCTAGCAGTTTTAGACCGGAAGATTGAATTACTCAGCTGAATCTTAGACTGGCACTGCGCACTAAATAAACATATGTACCGCATGGCGCTAGTGAACTCTCCCCTGTGCAGGAAGTGTGGGAGTGCGGAGGAAACTCCTGCTCACCTTCTTGTCAACTGTCCAACAGTGGACAGGAAGGAGGGCAGACGCAGTTTGGGATCGAACGATTGGACGAATCCAGAGTCAGTAAGTTAACTCTCAGCCAGATTGCGAACTTCTTTAATAGGGTGCAACTTGACTGAGAGGACTAAAATTGACATAGGCGCATGATATGTCATGGAGAAAAGAAAACCTTCAACGGAAATCCAAATTTTTCAAAGATATTTTAATGAATCTCAATGTGACAGTGAAATAAATAATAAATGTAAAATTGAAGAAGCAAACAGATTCCTTATTCACTAACTGTGCCGGGCTTTGTTTGTTTTGCTGTTAATAGCTGGCTCCATAAATTCTATTATTCCTCTAGGAGATAACATAATCACAGTTAATGAAAAATCAATGATATTGACTGGTGCAGCTTATAAGAGTCATTCCGTTATTAATGGAGCGCTCCTGATATTAACGAAGTTAAATTAAATTACCTAACAATGATATATTAATTAGCAATCTACATAATGCATGGCCTTTAAGCGCACCCAGTGGAGTAGGACAAATTTATAGCACCGTACCAGTAAGTTATTATCGTGTTTGATTTGAATTGTTTCTTATTATGATGGAGAGTAAAGCGACCGTAAACTTATCATAAGCCTTTTGTATACTCCACGGTATATCGGAAGGTGTGGAGCAGAAACGTTACATTGCACGACACGGTGCAGGCCAAATGAAGTAAATTTATTACTCGTAAAACCGGAAGGATAAAAATCTGCAACTATAAATATGACAAAAGTGTAAATTAAAAATATAAAACCAAATAATTAATGTCAGCTCTCATATTACCTACGCTCGACTGTTATAATACGCGTACGTATGCGGCTGCATTATACTTTGTATTTAACAATGCTAAGGATGAATAAATTTGTCACGCAGATGGAATTCTAGAATGAATTTTTCGTTTTGGTTTGCGTTTGTGCGGTGTTGCCTTTTCTTCTTTGTAAGTGAAATCGAGTGTCCTTCCTTCATCTGATACCCCGAAGAATTGTTTGCTTTCGCGCCCTGCGTGATATGTTCATATACGTCGGTGAGGATGATTTACGAATGAAACTTTTTTAGTTTCTGCTTCTGACATATTACTAAAATACACAGCTGGATTTATTAATTCAGTCGTGTTGAATAGCAATATAATATTTCTACCCACAAGTGGCGCCATGACGAAGAATATGATATACAGAATGTTTATAAATCACTGAAAAGACTATTTGCAAAATAATAGTTAAACTGATATTTAGAACAATTATAGAAAATATCATGAACCTACAGAATATGCCGTCAGGCGAGGCTCATGGTCTATTGTAGGAATCACCATACTAACAAGGCCGCAATGAAGGGGAAGTTTCTGCCTGCCAGGCGTCATCAGCGGTCCTCCGAGGGTATAAACCCACTTTCATCGCTAATAACATCTCAAGCTTTACGTACAATTACCTATTAGGTGAAAAGAGTTCATTTGTGCGCCCCAAGGAGCCACCTGCCAAAACTCTCACTCGCAAGCGATTTTGGAATTCACAATCATACGCAGTGTGATTGTCGTTTATACGAGTATCTAGCGGGACTGATACTCCATGAACTATCTGACTATCCGACTATGCAATGATTATTTTCAATACGCAGTGGCGTAGAACGAGTCAGAGTTTTATTGTACATACATACATATGCATAAACACCAGTTATCGTAGGCAGTAAGCATCTGTGTAGTGTCCGATACGTTGGTAGAATTAATTTTAGTGTCTATCGACAGTAGACGTGTCTTTCGATTGTTTTTGTTATGTATATATGAATATATTATTGTCACGCAGGATATTGTTGGTTTCTACATTTTTTCGTTTGGTTGTGAAGGCTCCAAATTCTTCGTTTAAAGTAATTTCTATTTTTATACATTTTTTCTGTGGGTTGTTGGTATTTTGGTTTCTCTGTTTTATTTTAGTGCGTATGCAATACTCTATTCTGAAGAAGAAAGTAGGAGCGCATCAATGATCCCAGCAGCTGGTTTGAGACCAATAAATTTAAAAAAAACATGGTCAAAGGCATAACATTTCAACTTTTGTCCCGTAGCAGTCAACCAGCTAAAATAATGTTTCCTATATAATTATTAGATCAAAGCCTCAAATGCGATGAACATATAGAAGGATTGGCAACAAGACTACCGTCCACCCTATTCGCCATAAGAAGGCTGACAGAGGCTAGCAGACTATCAAGCAGGCAAAGGTAGCGTATTTTGCCAACTTTCACTCATCATGGTGTTACGGGTTACGTGTTTGGAGGATGTTCGTTCTCAATTCGGTCAGGATCCCATTCTACAAAAGAAAGCTATAAAATATATTTGCGGGTAGGTGTGAGGAGTAGTTGCAGAATGTATTTTAAAATATTAAAAATACTTGCCTTGGCGTCTTGCCGTTGTGCACAGTTAAGAAATGCGCAGTGTTAATGTTCTTAGTGTTAGGTGATCAAATAGGAGTTAAAAATTGTAGGGTATTATACACCGTGATTTTAACACTAAAAAAAAGAGAGTGTACATAATTACACTAAAACAAAATTAGTGTGAAAAATTACACTAACAAGCCTACTTAGTGCAATTTCAACACTGCCGAGTAAAATATATACTCTATCAGTGTAACAATAGTCAATTCTTTGGAGTGCATATTGTATTTCGCGCGCTTGTAATAACACATGATCAGTTACGATGCTGTTCTGATGCAGAATATTGTAACGATTTAGTGTTCAGGCTTCAGTGGACAAGACCTACATATTATAGGTACATCAGCCGCCAATACGCTATTCTAGTTAGGTTATGTATTACATTACGGTGCTGGAGTAAAATAAAAGGTAAGTGATTGCCTATATATTCATAAACAATACATTTATTTAGAATTGTATTATAGGAGGACACATCAGAAAGAGATTAATTAGGGAAGTATAAAGGTCAGATTCTTATCAATTTTCTGATTAATAAGTGCCGCAGTGTTGATTACTGCATCGTCAGTAGAAAGAACACCTGATAGCAAGAAGATAGATGTTCAACATGTTCAAAAATAACTTTCGTGTTTTGTCGATTCGTTTAATTTCAATATTAGAGTTTATTTTTATAACTATATAATACTGTTATATAAGAATGTCGGAATAATACGTTTTATCTCAACGAACACGTCGTTGCTGTTATTTATTAGTGAAGAATTGATCGTGCAACTCCTGCAGCGCCTAGACATATTTTCCGTTCTAGTCCGCCTGTAGAGAATAAGTGTTATCATTCTATTATATCCTAAACTCATTTAATGAGTCTCAGAGTGTGGGTAAGGTGTTGTTGACAATTGTCTCTTTAGGAAATTCCGCTTCTTTATATTATTTTCGTATTTTTATTCTGAACTAAGGTTATTTATCAACCTATTTGCTAATTTCCACCTGTTGGGTATTATTCTATTGAACTTTATTGCATCTTAATATCATTTGTTAGCACGAGTACATTGTGTTCGCTCTTGGTAAACAACTTTTGTCTGTTGTCGTATTTTTTGCCATGCTATATTTTTAAATATTAGCACGGTAAACAGATTTTATTTATACACGTGTGTTTTAAACAACAATTTGTTTACGTGTTATTTTAAATTTTTACAGAGAATTATTATTTATTTGTTGTTTGTTGTCGAAATAATCCTTGTATTTATACATTTATTGACTGTGATTTGATTGTATTTTTGTGTCGATTTATTTTTATTATTATTGACGAAAGTGGCTTTACATTACACTTTGTTGTGAATCTCTTTTGAGTATTTTGACCGGGTGTGGGACTTTACATCCATTACCGGTCCTTTTTTTTTGCGCGACTGGGCAATATCTGGACGCTATCTGAGCTCTCTAGAAGTTTTCGTAACTTGCATTAATACTTTTTTTGACGAAATTTTCCTCACTTGAGGGGCAAATATTTGGTGATGTATCGAACTCCACCTAATAAAAGACAATCTGAGTTGCGATTTCAGCACAAGTTGGCAGCATGGACGATACGCCATGCCTCGTCGGCTAATTACGCAGGGGGATTTTTCTCCTACCCCCACGCCGTCAGGAATCTCGCTCCATTAATTTCGAGATTATGACAAACGATGATATTCTGCAGTTAATTCAGAATCTGCATGAAATACTCCGCAGCCGCGAACATCCTTTGGTTGCGGAGCGGCAGGTTGTTGTTACTAAGGGGGTCGTTGATAAAATTCCGCCCCCAGACTTTGGGGATTCTGATTCCTCCCAGCCTCCATCGCATCACTGGTGGAGCTGTATGGTCGATGTCCATCCTCCGCCTGCTACTTAAGAAAAGGCGTGCCGATTCTCCGGCTGCTGATGCCGACGATATGTCAGATGCTGGCACAGCTATTGGGACAGACTTAACAGCTTCTGCCCAAATTACGAAAGTTCTCATCCCTAACACTCCTAAGAGGAGGAAAAATAATAAGCCAATTAACACTGTTAATTTGGATGCCATTGAGGTTTTAGCGAGTCAGCAGTCCTCTTCGCGGACTAAGCCCCCTCTGAGGGGCCGTGGGCCGACTAAACCTGATTCGCAGGTCACTTCTAAGTCCCAGTCGAGCAAACCGGGTGGTCGCAAGGTCGACGTTGCTCCCCCCACTGTAGACAAGATCCCCCAATTGTCATGCGGGATAAGTCTCGATGGCCATTGGCACGACAGCTCATCGATCGGGCGGGCTTCCGCTTCGGAAAGGCCCAAAACATTCCCGACGGCATTCGACTATATCCTGTTGACGAAAGTGATTATAGAGGAATCACTAAACATCTTACGATAAATAACATCCCTTATCATACTTACCAGCTCCCCTCAGAGAAACTGCTTAAGGTGGTCCTGAGGGGAGTTCCTCAAGAACTCTCAGAGGAGGATGTCAGTCGGGATTTGATAAAACAGGGCTTCAACCCTGATGGGGTCGTCCGGATGCGGCGCTTCAACTCGGGCCGCCCGATGCCAATGGTCATCGTAAAAATTTCTCGCGACCAGAAAAACATTTACGAGGTCTCCAAGGTCGTCGATATTGACGTGGTGGCTGAGCCACTGAAGTCGAGGCCAATGGTGGGTCAATGTTTCCGCTGCCTTCGCTTCGGACATGCACAGAGTAGGTGCACTGCTCCGGAGCGATGTGTCAAGTGTGGCCAGGGCCATAGGGCCAATGAGTGCACCAAAGCCCCTGATGCGCCGCCTACCTGCGCAAATTGCGACGGAGAGCATCCGCGAATTATCGCGGATGTTAAAAATTTCCAAAAATCAAAACTGTCCCTTAAGATCTGACAGGCCCGGCCAGGTCTGCCCCTACCCCGACTGTCAAGAAGGGCTTGTCCTTTGCCCATGTTGCGTCCAAGACTCTAAGTCACAGCCACAGTCATCTGGCGTCAAGACCCCTAACACTGTTGGGGGTGCTCGCGGGCGGGGGAATGCCCCTAAGCCGCCGCCGCGTCCCGGAAAGGAAACTCACGGAGTTAATGTTTCCGGAGCGGGGTCGAAAAAGCTGCCTGGGGGCGTGGACATCGTCTCGATGCTCGACGCCTCCAGTCCTCGCAGCATCTCTGAATTCAGCGGGTTAACCAACTCAAAGTCATTCTCCCGTTTACCTCCGCTCATGAGTAGCACCCCTACAGTCGGGCTTGAAAATAATGTCTTGGAACGCGCATGGGCTAAAGGAAAAAAGGGGCGAGATTTCAGAAGCACTCGTCAGATATGAGGTCGATGTCCTCCTCCTCGGGAAACTTGGCTGAGGCCCTCCGACAGCTTCTTTGTTAGGAACTATCGGGTTTAATCGTTCCGATAGGTTGGGAGGTGGCGGTGGCGGTACTGCAATTGCGGTCCGCCACACCTACGCCACAATCTTTTCCGCCCGTCGCTCTGCGTTCTCTTGAGGCGACGGCCGTTCTTTTGGAACTGACTGGCTTGACCATCAAAGTCGTCAGTGTCTATGCTCCGCCCTCCAGGGTGTTTTGTTCGACGATTATCGGGCTCTTTTGAGTCCCCATTTCCGGTCGTGGTTGCGGGGGACCTCAACGCCAAGCACACTAGCTGGGGTTGCAGGTCCTCCAATGGGTTCGGCAAGCAGCTCCTTGAGCTGATTGAGTCTGATAACTTGGTGATCCATCCGCCGGACGGCCACCTATTTCCGTGGTGGCGCGCGGCCGGATATGCTGGACTATGCCCTGAGCAAGTCGTTGGCTTGCTCTCTCCATGTGGAGAGCATCTCAGATCTTTCGTCGGATCATAACCCATTCTCTTCGATGTGGGGCGGAGCCTATCCTGAATGAGTCGTCCTCAGGAGGACCGTTGACTGGGCACGTTTTGCTGTCGGAGTTGCCGACGCTGAGGATTTATCCTTTTTATCCCCGCATACCACTCGGGGGTTGGACACGGCCGCTCAATCTCTGACTGACATTATCACGTCCTCCATCGAGAATTCTTCCTCCTATCGCCCTCCAACTGGGGAGCGATGGTTGCCTCTGGAGATAAGAGACTTAATACGTGATAAGCGCGTTGCTGTAAAACGCGCCAGATCGACCCTTTATCCTGCCCACAAGGCTCTGGCCAATTTGTTTATCAAAAGGGTTAAGACTGAAATCGCTCGATTTAACAATGAGCAGTGGCAATCCCGCCTGGCCTCACTTTCAGCAGGCGACAAATCCCTGTGGAAGATCACGAAGTATCTTGGGCGCGGCAGAGCGCGACATGCAGCTTCCCACTTACATGGTGCCCATGGAGTGGTGGCGGACGACGCTGGGGTGTCGGAGGCGCATGCCGATTACCTCGAGAGTATATGTGGCAGCGCTCCGGAGGTCGATTCCTCTGACGAGGAGGACGCCGACGTAGTTGCAACTGTCGCCACGGTTGTGTCGGGTGGGGGCACATCATCATTGTCCCCCACTAATGTTGGCGAGGTGTCGGCAATTGTTAAAAGTCTCTCCGATGTCAAGGCTCCGGGGTCCGACGGCATTACCAACCGTGCCCTGAAGCGGTTGCCCCCCTGCGCCGTTGCGGCGCTGGTTAAAATCATCAACGCCATACTCGCCCTGTCTTATTTCCCGACCATCTGGAAACACGCTACCGTCGTAGCCATTCCGAAACCCGGGAAAGATCCACTCTTCCCCCAAAACTATCGACCCATAAGTCTTCTCTCCTCTCTTTCTAAGGTGGCAGAGGCCATCATATTGTCGCGTTTACGCGATGAGATGAGCGTAATAAATCCCCTCCCTGACGAGCAGTTCGGCTTCAGGGCGGGTCTTTCGACCGACTTTCAGTTGCTCCGTTTGACCGAAGCCGTCAGGGATGGCTTCGAGAGGAGAGAGACCACGGTGGCAGTCTTTTTAGATTTTGCCAGGGCTTTCGATTCGGTTTGGCACGACGGGGTGTTGCACAAGATGGCGAGGATTGGCATCAGCCCCAGCATGGTCGGATTGATTAAATCCTACCTGAGCGGGCGCACCCTCTCTGTTAGGGTTGGGTCTACACTTTCATCGGCCCGCCCGATTGGGGCTGGGGTACCGCAGGGCTCCCTGTTGGGCCCCGAATTATTTATCATATTTACCAGCGACATTCCAAGACACCCCGCTGTGGAGTTGGCTATTTATGCTGACGACACTGCAGTTTACGCCACATGTAAGAACGAGAACATGCTCATCCGTCGGGTGCAGTCTGCACTCGACGCTATCACCGAGTGGGCTCAAGTTTGGAAGCTGAAAATTAATGCCGATAAGACAGTGGCCGTCCGCTTCACGCGGCGGCGAACTATTCCTGCGGACAGGATCGAAGTCGACGGTGTCGTTATACCGTGGGCTGACAATGTGAGGTACCTGGGGCTCGTCCTCGATCGCGGGCTGACATTCCATCAACATGTCAAAGAGGTTAAGGGTCGGTTTCAGGCTGCAAAGATTAAACTTATGCCACTGCTAGCGAGGCGCAGCAGTCTTGATCTTAGATCCAAGTTACTGTTGTATACTGCATGCCTGAGGCCGATCCTGACATACGGGGCGCTCGTCCTCTGCACCATGGCCAAGTCACATCTCACCACCATGGAGGTCCTACAGAACCGCATGCTTCGTCTTATTGCGGGGGCCCCATGGATGGTGAGGAACCAACAGCTTCGTGACGATCTTCACATTCCATCGTTGAAGGACCAGCTCTTGGAGCTGGCTGCCCGGTCATGGCTGAGGGCGGGCGAATCTTCCAACCCCCTCCTCGCCCGTGTCGTTGAGCCCCAGGACAAACCTCCCCCAAAAGTTCTTGTTCGTCGCATTCGTGACTGTGTCGACCTGTCCGCAGAGCGGGCTGCTGGGTCGAAGAAAATAGTAAACAGGGCACGCTGAGGCCTGTGCCTTAACTTATCGAGTCCCACAACCCAATAATAATCTACCCGGCATAATATCGCTCATGCGCTCATAACATGATTAAAGTGCACTATAGGCGGAATAGCCTGCACTAGAGGGGATATGGAGACCTATATATGGAAGCTAAGGACATTTCAGTGGAATTGCGTGAACTTGAGGTTGATGTGAAAAACGTTGAAAAGTTCAAAAACACTAGGCATCCGATTTTTCTAATAACAGTGCCGAAATCGTGCTCAATTAATGAACTTACCAAAAAAAGCCCGTTATTCTACAGAGGACGCCGAGTCTACTATGAGCCTCATGTCTCTACGCGTGAACTAATACATGTAAGAAATTGCCAGTCGTGGGGTCATGCGACAGCAAACTGCCTTTTTCAACGTCTAGTTCGCTGCGTTAAATGTGCAGGGGAACACAGATCCTACGAATGCAAGAAGGACCGCAGCGCGAGCCGGCAGTTTGTTGCAACTGTAAAGGCGATCATCCAGCGTCAAGCACCGAATGTCCCCACTACGAAGCTGCCGTGGAGGCAAAACATCGCAGAAATGCTCGATCTACCGTAACAGCAGCCGCGGGACAAGGCGCGCTTCAAACCTGCGCCAGCGCCGACAACAACGCCTGGACGGACCGCAAGCAGTTTCCGCCGCTACCCGCGCGAGGGCGGGCCTCGCGACGAACCTGGGCCCTCATTGGACACCGCAGTCGAGCCGCTGCACCAATCCGGGAGACTCGCGATACGTCTCGCGGAATCCTCGCGGAAGAGAGGGGCCACAAACTCGCGGGGCGGAGACTCGCGGCCCTGAAGCGTCCTCATCTGCGTGCCTAGTTCCCAACTGCCAAACCAATCGCAGGATTCGAGACGTCGGATCGCGACCGTCGCGCTGCTTGTACTCATTACTACTCATTGACTTATTAGACACCCACGACTGTTTTACTCACTGACTGACTCGACTCATTACTGACTGTCATTGACTCATTCTGATTCATACGCCGCTCTAGACGTACGCATTCGACTTCCGGTAACCGTCAGTGTATTTTACGACTGCTATTGATTGATAGTGTTTTATAGTGCGATGTTCACTCTCACCTAACGTGTAGCGTTTTGCTATTTAGCGGCTGAGTCGCCGGTGCCGGTGAAACGTCGGGATAGGTGAGTTTATTTAATTTGTGATACTTTTTACTGTGAATTGATTATATTTTGAAAATTAGTGTTGTCATTTTGAGTGCTATATCCTTTTGTGTGATTTTTAGTGTTGATATTTTTATATTTACATGTTATATTTGTCTATTTTTAATGTCTGAGTGCCATTTACATTTAAGTGGTGTATAGTTAGTGTTAATTTTATTTTGACCCAGACCGGGGGTGCCACTTTACAGCCACCTCCCGGTCCCAGTTCTATTATTAGTGGTTAGCAGTTGATTACTGCGATATGTCTGTGACTAGAACCCCCCCCCAAGATCGGTTGGGCACCTTATGCGGATACACCGCTGCCTGACTCTCCAAGAGGGAGAGCTGCATCTGGCTCATCTATGAAAGTATGGACACGACCATTATCGACGAGAGGCGCCACAGCCCGATCTCTAAGGAGTCAGATATAACTATTCGACGAAATTATGAGCCAGTTGCGTAGATATTTTGAATTGCTAATGCAAAAACGGGGTTCAGGAGCTGGGGGAGCGAACGACCACCCCCGGGTGGGACCTCCCCTGCTGTTAGTGACTGCTCCGATTATTCGGACGCCTCCCTTTTCGTGGGGTGGCTGAGACGCTGAAACGTCCGGCCTCTTCCCCAATAAAAATAGTGACTGAGGTTATGGTGCATAGTAAACCTGGACAAACCAGCCGTAAGTTAACTTTTGAGGACACGCCCTCCTCGAAAAGAAGGAGGGGCCTAAAGACTAAGACTGCCGCACCCGAGTCGGTGCCGGCAGCGCGGAAAATGACCGATGAAGCACCTAATCTGGATCGGATCGACGTTGTGCGCTCCCAGAGTGGTGACCCCGCGCGGATGCGAGGTTGAAGGTTGGTCCTCGTCGACCAACGGGCCCCAAATCAGATTTAACCACCAAGAAAAACGATATACCTCCGATTGTGCTTAGAGATAAAAGCCAGTGGACTACCATTAGTAAAATTTTAAAGAACAGGGCATATGGTTATGCGAAAGCACAGAACATTACCGACGGCATTAGAATATACCCCATAACGGAATCTGACTTCAGAGGTACTACTAAGATCCTGAATGAAATGAATGTACCATACCACACCTACCAACTGCCCTCTGAGAAGTTATTGGGGTGGTGCTCAGGGTATTCCTGCAGAGGTTAACTTAGACGATCTTAAGGCCGATCTGGAAAATAGGGTTTCACGCCTTCTAAACATCGTACGCATGAGGCGTATTAGGGACAAAAACCCCATGCCAATGGTGATAGTGAAAGTGCCACGAGAACAAACACCGAATTTACAATTTTAGAGGAGTCCTCGACGGCCTAGAGGTCTCCGTGGAGGCCCTTAGAGCCCGGCCAGGGGTTGGACAGTGTTTTAGGTGCCAGCGGTTCGGCCATGCGCAGACGCGCTGTACGGCCGAACCGCGCTGTGTCAGATGTGGGGCGCCCATAGGGCGGAGATTGCCCCTAGACCCAAGGGGAGCGACCCCACTTGTGCGAATTGTGGAGAGAGTCATCCAGCGAATTACAAGGGGTGCACCCGATATCCTAAGGGCCGGCCTATTGTCGTCCGACCGGAGGTGCGGCCTAGCAGCCCCAAAGATAAGCCTGCGACTTATGCTCGCGCCGTGGCTGGAACTGAAGGAGAGGGGAGCCGCCAGCGTGTGGACGGCGAGGCGAGGAGAGACCCCCCCACTAAGTCAACTAATAGAGGGGGTGCGAGTGTATCAACACCCCGATCGGCCGGAAACGCTCCAACACCGAGAAGAGCGAACGCCGGAAGAGCGAGGCCAAACAAAACCCCTAAAAACCAAGGGAACGACCGACACTACTAGCGCGGGGGGATCCGATGTGGTCTCCCTCTTGGATTCCCTACAAAAGTTATCTTATTCCATCAATGAGGTTGTGGACAAACTTAAAGCGATATTCCCGGTAGCAACCGCCCATGGACAGTCGAATTAACGTGGAAGGCCCTAAATCATGGCTTGGAATGCTTGTGGCATCAAAGATAAGCGACTAGAGCTGATTGAGGCGACGGAGAGGTACTCGGTAGACGTACTGTTAGTCAGTGAAACCTGGCTAAAACCGGGAGATAGATTCAAGTTGCCAGGATACTCCGTATATCGCTCAGACAGAGTGCAGGGTGCCAGAGGTGGTACTGCCTTGGCAGTAAAGTCAGGAATTAGACACAGTTTTCTGCCCCTCCCGCGGTTGGAACTGCTGGAGGCCACCGCGGTGTTAATTTTTACCCCGTGATCATGGGACTTTAAAGATCGTGTCGGTGTACGCTCCCCCTCCGGGGGTTTGTCGCCGGGGACTACGTCTCCCTGATGGCGGACGGAGATGATCCGGTCTTGCTTGCCGGGGATTTAAATGCCAAGCATCCGCATTGGCACGCGAATTGTATTAATAGTTATGGTAAACATCTTCACCGGCTGCTCCAGGAGAGGGACTGGCAAGTACACTCTCCTGGGGAGCCGACCTTTTTAGAGTAGGCGCAAGACCGGACATCCTTGATATCGCCCTCACTAGGGATTTCCCTGTGGGGTGACCGTCTCGACCGTGGGGACCTGTCCTCGGACCATAATCCCATTTTTATGGAGTTGGGGGTGCGTGTACCGACCAATGTCCGGCCTCCGGCGGTTCACACCGATTGGAGGAGGTATGTTAGACTGCTGGAGCAGGAGTGCGGAGATTTTCCCGAGGTGCCTCCGTCGCCCACCCGTATCGAAGATAGCGTTCAGAGGATCACCGACGTCGTCCTTGATTGTCACAAGCGGGCATCCGCCCGCGGAGGAATGGTATGGTTGGAGGTGGCACTGCTGGTGGCTGCCGCCGGATATCAAAGACCTGATCGCACAAAAACGTCGAGCGATCAAGAAGGCTCGCAGAACGCTTGCCCGTTAGATAGAGCGGTGGCGAACAGCCTCATTAGAGTTGTTAGGGACAGGTTGATAGAGGCCCGTTCTCAGGCTTGGACAGAGAGATTGGCTTCATCTAGCCGCCGGTGATGGATCCCTTTGGCGATGAAGAAGGCCTTGGGACGTGGTGATCGGGGTGCCGCTGGGCCGGTCCATGGGCGGGGAGGTTTGGCCACTCCGACTTGGACAAAGCGGAGGCCCATGCGAACTATTTGGAGGATGTATTTGACGGGCTGGCGAAGCCGCCGATTCAGATGATGACAGAGAGGGGGAGGTGTCTGCTTTAGTGGCTGAGTTGCCCTTGATGCCGGGGGGGAGTCTGTTGCCGGTCTCTGATGATGAACTGAGGACTGTGCTCCGCAGATTGCGGAAAGGCAAGGCACCCGGCGAGGATGGTGTAACAAACGAAATGATAATGAGATTTCCGCCGGCGGCCGTGACCGCACTGCGGTTGATTAATTAACGCCATACTGGAAGCGCAGCATTTCCCGAGGCCCTGGAGACGTGCCATCATAAGGACTTTCCCGAAGCCGGGTAAGGATCCGATTTTTCCACCAAAATCATCGCCCCATCAGTCTCCTCTCCTGTCTGTCTAAAGTAGCGGAGGCGACGATCTTGTCTCGCCTCCAAGACACTGTCACCGAGCTTACATCTTGCCTCAGGAGCATTTGGGTTCCGTGCAGGTCTCTGCACGGAATTCCAGCTGCTAAGATTAACGGAATTTATTAGAAACTCTCTGGAGAGGAGGGAGACTGTTGGGGCTGTGTTTTCTGATATCTCTCGTGCCTTCGATACCGTTTGGCACGAGGGATTGCTCTTTAAATTGCTCCGGGCGGGGACTAATCCAGTGCTGGTTAGACTGATTGCCAGCTACTTACAGGGCCGGACATTCCGAGTGGGGGTGGGGTGAGAGAGATCCTTGGGACACCCCCAATTGGCGGGGGTTCCCAGGGCTCTTTATTGGCTCCCCTATTATTCAATGTTACGTGAGCGACGTCCCAAGGAGCCGGAACGTCGCTCGCAATATACGCCGACGATACCGCCGTCTTCTCCGGGTGCAGGAATGAGGCGGTCATGCTGAGGCGGTTGCAGCGGGCGGTTGATTCATTATGTGATTGGGCGGAAGAATGGCGCCTTAGTGTTAACGAAAATAAAACTGTTGCTGTGCGTTTTACAAAAAAACCGGACCGCCCGCTGACAGCATGACCGTGCTCGGGCGGCGGCTGCCCTGGGGAGACGGCGTGAAATACCTGGGGGTCACCCTCGACCGGCGACTGACTTTTAAGGCCATATCGATGAAATTAGAAACAAATATCTAAACGCTAAAAGATTAATTAATCCCCTAATTTGCAGGGGTAGTGGCTCGACTGGGGTCCAAAATCCTACTTTATAAAGCATTCTTAAGACCTCAGCTTTCCTACGGGCGCTGGCATGGATAACGATAGCTAAAAGCCACATGAAAACACTTGAGATTTTACAGAATCGTACGTTAGATCGATTGCCGGCGCCCCGTGGTTCGTGCGAAACGACCAGCTGTGTAGGGACCTCGGGGTCGAGCCGTTAAGGATTTTCTGGTGTGGATGGCGGTCGGTTCTTGGAACGCGCCGAAGTTTCTGATAACGAATTAGTTAAGGCTTAGTAACGCCACAAGACCGCCCTCCTCCAGAGTGCGGGTTCGTCGCCTGGCCGAGGTGTTGGCCCCCGTGGAGTAACTGCGGGACGGCAATAATTTCCCGTAAAATGTCGCGTCAAAATTTTTCATATTTTAAATAAAATTACATACTTATGATTTTGAGCCGAATCGGTTTGCTTAAATCAAGTCGGGGCACATGATTCGTTTTGTCTTGAGATAATACCATCCGTTTACAGTGCCTTTCATTTTAGAATCCGTCGCCTATGTGTTTGTGGTCGTCCCAACGATGTGTTCGGCGATTGTCGCCTTCTATGTTTGTTATCCGTTAAACGTCAGTGATGTCCATACACCAGTGTATCTAATGGCTCCGCCATTTATTGAAAACAAATTGTAAATTTATGTTGTGGTGTCTGTGTGTGTCCTAAGGTAGGAAGATCAACTCATGTTGAAAAAAAAAAAAAAAAAAAAAAAAAAAAAAAACCATGACAACCATTACTATTGTACTAAAGAATAATGAAAGACCGTTATATATTGAACGAAAAAAAATGAGAAAAAAAAAAAAACAAACAATAAAAGAGAAAGACAAAATAAGCTACTAAATCTGGTTTCTCAAAAATAAAAAAAAAAAAAAAAATTATGAGAAAAAAAAAAAAAAAAAAAAAAAAAAAAAAAGAAGGTTAAAAAAAAAAAAATCAACAGCTACAAAAATATAAAAAAAAAAAAAAAAGAATTACATAAAGCGTACGAAGAACCCATCACGCTGGACCATGACAACTTAAAGTCAAAGACAGGAAACTTTTGTGATAATGACCGGGCCGAAGGAAGAGGCCGAAGAAGGACCTCAACCCGCAAGGAAAGAAGACAAGACAAAAGGCGCTGAGTTCTTGCCGGCTGCCCGTTCATACGCCCGCCAGCGCACGGGGATCAAGAGATGGGGTGGGATAGCCCAATCTCCCTACCCCACACCAAAACGTACCTGGCCGAGTGACCGCCATTCGGCCGTATTTTACGACTAAGGGGTTAACAGTTCCCGGACAACCCCAGGAAACCAGAGAAGACCATAGTTAGAGCTGCTGTACGGACCGAACCACCGACAGCTCGGAGAGCACACTGATGACGAAGAAGGCTCAGCAAAACATGTCCTCGGGACAAATTCACTGCCCACTGCCGCAGAGGGAATTGATGGTAACTTCATCACACTAGTTAGAATGCCCTACCCTTTAAAGCAATCGAACAAAATAATCATCTCAAGGCGTGATCGACTAGACCGAACTACACGTGAAAATCAAATCCTGTACCACGCTTCTCCAATACGCCAAAGTCATCAGTGAATCAATGACCAACAAATTCATTAACTGCTACATTTGCGAATGCGGACGCATATCTTGCCAAGATAGCCGAATTGACTTTGCGACGTTCGAACGTTGGGGTCGCAGATCATTCTCTCTCAACGAAACTCGCACTTCTTGCGCTCGGTACCAATTAAACATTCGAGGCTTCACCACGGGGCAGCCCTGAGGATCCGGGATTGTTAATGGGGGAGTCGCGATTCTTGTACGGTTATGTTACCCTACCGACGGGTACCCCTCAGAGGCTGCCGCCCCTGCAACACAGCGAAGCGTAGCCATTCAACTGCAGGATGAAACGATTCCTAGTCGCATTCTACAATAGTCCGGCGAGAGCGCTTACGCGTCAGGAGCTCTCCGCGCTGTTCTCGCTCGGACGACAAAAGTGGTTGTCGTGGGGGACCTAAATGCCCACGCATTCCGCGCTTGGAACTGTAACCGCTAATAACGTTAACGGCCAACACGTTACAAAACTTCGTGGACACGAACGATGGTTCTCATGCACACTCCTGATAGTCCACACGCAGTACCACATATGCCACCGCTGTCCAATACGCTGGATATCTTCTGTGACAGCGAACATTGCTGGCATCTCTGAGCATCATCGCCAGAGATATGCCCTCTGGCACCTCGCGTTACAGTTTCACCTTCATGTACCGCATACGAGACACTCCAGGAGTAACCACGACGACTATGGTAAAGCGGACTGCACCATTTCCGCAGTTGCTTAAATCCTCTCCCTATTATCGCCAACCTACCGGACACACGACATTGGATCAGACCGTTGCTGATGTGACGCGGTAATTCTGCAAGGTCCGCTAAGGAGTGCCGATACCACTTAAGCGAAACAAATCCGTTCCGCTACTGTGAGTTACCGGGATTGATCATAACAGCGCTAATAGGGGATCGCAACCGGCTGCGGAGGCAGTTTCAGCGCACGAGAGGATCCCAGATTCGAGACGAGGCGAACTGCTCTTTCGCGTACTATTCAGCACGCGGATCTCGTTACACCGCAATGAGAAATATAACGAGAGATTGCGAAAGCTTAAGCCTGGTGACGGATACACTCTGGAGATTAAATAAACACCTGAGGACGGAGCGACGCCCGATCGGACCTCTGAGGATGCGGATGGATCCGCCTTTTTTCGCGGACCGAGACAGGCCGAAAGCTAGCCTCAGCCTTCGAAGGCGCTATCAACACCCCCGACACCTCGCCCCAGACGGAATCCCAGTGCGGCGCCGCTATATACACAATTCTTTATGCAAAATCCCCGTTTCCGGAACTATCGCAAAATATCTCACTACTCCTAAAGCACTACGCAAACTCATCCTTCGTGCATCGCCTCTAAAAAGCGCCCGGGTGGTTACGGCATTCCAAATCTACTCCTGCAACAATCTCCCGCGGAAAACGATTGTGCAACTCGTTTACATCATGAATGCAGCTATTAAACTGCAACACTTTCCTACCCCTTGGAAGTAGCCGTGGTGGTACCCGTACTTAAACCATCGAAAGGCAATAAACAGGCTACCAGTTACCGCCCATTTCTCTTCTCACCACCTTATCAAAGCTCCTGGAAAAATCCTTTTTCAACATATAACAGACTTTCTTGAGAACAATAACGTTCATCCCAACACATCAATTTGTTTTCAGTGGGCGCCACTCCACAAACCACCAAGTAGCCCGCGTCATTACTGACACAATTTCCGCGCTCAACAAGAAGCAACACACCGCCTTTGCCCTAATGGATATGGAAAAAGCCTTCGTATAGGGTGTGGACCGACGGACTCCTATCCAAACTTATTCGCATGCGAGTTGCCACCGCCGTTTATTCACATACTCCGCAGCTACCTCACTGGAAGGACATTTCGGTGAAAGTCAATGGTACCAAGTCGCGACAAGTTGCGTTGCGGCGGGCGTCCCACAGGGATCCATTTCTCGCCCGACGCTATACAACATCTATACTGCGGATGTCCCGACCTTCCGCAATAGCACCATAGCAACATACGCGGACGACACCGCCATTGTACGCCCACTCCACATCCCAGATCAATTGCCTTCAAAAAGTCCAAAATCACATTACTCCGCCTACAGAATTACCTATCGCAATGGAAACTCACAGTCAATTCCTCCAAGTCCTCTGTCATAGTATTTACAAAAAGAACAAATCCTGTCCATACCCACACATCCCCACCATACGTGCTACCCCGCTGAAAATGGATAATCCTACCGTACTTAGGATTAAAACTCGATAAGCGGCTGACCTTCAGACAGACACCATCATCCACAACATCTCGCGGAACTGCTGCGGCGTTAAGGAAACTGCGGATACCTCCTCTACCACAGGCAAGTCACCAGGGACAACAAAATGTTTAATTTCTCAAAAGCATCCTCCGGCCCATCCCTCACTTACGGCAGCCTTGCTGTGGTATAGCAGCGAAAAAGCACCGTAAACGACTGCAATCAATGCAGAACAAATGCTTGCGCATACTTTTTGGCGCGCCTCCGACGCACCCGTATAGCTGACCTGCATCGCGAGGCGAATATCGAAGATTGGACTCCTTCATCGCCAGAACTTCGGCCAAATTTTACGCTGCCACCAGGACACATGACAATCCGCTCATATCTCGAATTACCACCGCACCCCCCGGCAAGCACAGACACATCTTCCGAAGAATATTAACTGAGCGACCTATCTCCATCACCCGCCATTTGACGTCCGACGACTGCTTTCCCACCCACACCGGAAATCCGATGGAGTTTTTACAATTTTCCTCCAACAAACACTGTGACGCCCCACGGCGCGCCGCACCGCAGACGCCCTCGCGAGTGTAAGTGCCACAGAATTATATTTTGAGTGCTGCATAGAGACATTAAGAGCCAAACGAAGTTAATAACTATTTAACAAACTTAAATTATAAATACGTCTTGTTATAGGAGAATTTAATTACCGCATTTGTATAAAAAACGAACCTGTTGTTGTTGTTTTAACCTATGAAATCAATGAGAACTTTTCTTCTTTCCTCGTCCGATCACTGAAGTCAAACAGTGTCGGCGCAGTTAGTACTTGGCTGGGGTGACCGCTTGGGAACACCGCGTGTTGTTGCCCTCAAACTTTTTTTTGTTATTACCAATCTTTACCATCATTTTAATATCCACACCTCTCGTCATTTTCCCACCATTCCCTCTGTTATCATTTCTATAATTATATCTGTTTTCTTCTTCTTATTATTATTACGATTAGTATTTATTACTACTATATTATTACTTTTGTTAATATTATGATATTATAATAAATTGTTGTTGTTGTATATCAATCGTTATTTGTATATGAACACTGATCCGATTGCTTCCAGATAAAT